>OZ007579.1:35638370-36083002 GCA_963931925.1 Onchidella celtica | reverse complement strand
GACAATTGTTGTATTCTGGCTAACGAAGTAAGCAAGTTTATATTTGTTCATTTTGCACTTTTGTAATATTGCATTTCCTGGAAAGCGAAAGTGAATGTTTTGACTGCCCTGATAAATCGAATAAATCGGCCAAGGAATAGCATAGGCCTACTTTTATTATCAAATCATGGCCAAATTTCACTAGTTAATCTCCTCATTTGCTTTGCCTATCCTTAAGGACATTCACCCGATTCAATAAGCGCAACAAGTCTGCAACTTAATTTGTTTTTCAGTAATTTTGCAAATGACTCTTTGTCTCAAATTGGCGACCAATTAGCCTAATATCAAAGTTGGCCAATACCCGAGACACAGACACCCTTCCTTCTTTCACAATATGTCCACAACTTGCGCGCGTATAAACACCGTGAGTAGGCTATTACTCGCATAGCTCTGTGGTACTGGTCTTTTTCCCTCAGTTTTGAAGGGGTGTGGTGCGAATTGTTGCATTGTTGGCATGGATGATACGCGCGCAAGTCGACTGACGGAATTTGGCGAATTGAACCGTCTCGGTATACTGTGTCTCGGAGTATACGTAGTTTTATTTATGAAATTTTCATAGCGGTGCGAGAACTGCGTTTTGCGTGTGTAATTTGTTTTTTTTTTTAAAAGGGGCTTCATAATTATGATGTCTGCGATCGAAAATGCGTGAGAAGGGCTCAGGTAGGAAGTGAAGATTCTCGAGAAGGAAAGTGCGCGTGCGCGCCGAAGGGTTGGCTAGCAGTTAAAAACATCGGATCGGAAGTTGCGATGCAGAGAGAAGGGGGTTTCCCACGGGTTGTAGAGCTGTCTGAAGCGCAATTCCAACAATAATTTTATGACACTTCAGTGACTTTTGGTTACTTTTAAATAGTTCCGACGTGACAACCGACTAGAAGCCCCTATAACGTTTTTTCGTTCCATTCCATTCAGGTAAGTTTCGTTTTCAAATAAAAGAAATGTGGCATCGTCGTATTTGTCTTATTATTTGAACAGCAGTGCCAGCAGGCGCCCTCAAGGCACCATGATGATTCGTAACAAAGGCCGAATAGTAACAGACCTAAATATTCTAGGAGGAGGAATGCTTAACCCTAATCCTTAACCCTAGTGCTCCTCACTTAATTAATTGTAACACTCGGGCACTACCGGATAAGTGCGGTCCCTATCTTGCCCACTTCATTTCCGCCATCTTGGTTCTGACGTCAGATAGTGTTGGGTAGGGTTGGGCCATATGGCACTCCTTAAGAGTTGCGGTCCCTATTTTAAATTCTATTATTTAGTTCCCGGCGGCTTTCCCTGATATGTCAATCTGACTACTGCCCAGACGAACATCGGCCTACGGCCTCGATGATACAAACTGACTAGACCCTCACGTCGTTACATATCAATCTGACGGCACTCCTTAAGAGTTTAGGGACCGCAAAAGATGGCGGAAATGAAGTGGGCAAGATAGGGACCGCACTTATCCGGTAGTGCCAACCCTCGACTTGCGCAAGGCTACATAAGTAGCCTACATTACTGGCAAGGCAAGGCAGCATCTCTTTTGTTTGTTCCTAGTGGCTATTCTTACGGCAGTTTGTTATTCAACTTAATGCTGGGCCTACTTGGGGCGCTTTTTCGGTTGTTCCCACCCCAGTTAATTACTTACGTAGGCTATATTAGTCGATTGTCAGATTGATATGTAACGACGTGAGGGTCTAGTCAGTTTGTATCATCGAGGCCGTAGGCCGATGTTCGTCTGGGCAGTAGTCAGATTGATATATCAGGGAAAGCCGCCGGGGTAGCTATGTATTGTTTTCACTCGGACTGAAACGCATTCGGAAGTCCTTCCGTTAACTAAGGAGGATCAGTTGGGAAACTGATGCTGTAAGGTTGGCCTTTTCTGGCACACGATGTTCAAAATGTTACAGAGCCAATGTATTTATGCCCTACGTCATCATTTTGCGACTGCCGTAAGAATAGCCACAGCCTTGTTTGTTTGCTGGGTTGCTCCCACTGATCTTTTGTTCACGCATTTCACGTTTGGCTTGTTTATTTATTCAGTCACTCCCACTATTTCTAAGAAAATGGTTTCATCTGATTATTACGATGATTGAAATGTAGGGGAGGAGTTCCATGTGAGTTATACTAGTACGATGTTACGAGGACGCGACTTTAGGAGCGGCCATGAGTGGGGGATTATAGGGGGGCAGTGCCCCCTGGCAAGTTAGTCTTCTAGGTGGGTGATTTTGTAGTAAATGCACGGCGTGGCGATTGACACTCAGTAGCCTGATGAAATATGTGCCCGTCTAAAGTTGTGTAACTCCTATATGGTACTCCAAATGTAGTTCACGGCTGTTCCTCTACTCGCAAAATTTCCAACTTAGTTTGGCTCAGTGTTTCATAACCAGATACATCCGACTGTACCCTCACCTGGGAGGACCCTCACATCCCTATTGTGTCTTGACAGGAGTAATAAATCATCTTGCTTCAGGTGCAGCAGTTCAGTCCATGGCCTGTTTAGCACAGGCAAAAAGGATTAAAGTTAAAAAAAAGTAAAGGCCTAAAATGTCAATTTTTATCATTCAACAAGTAGCTGCATTTTGTCTTCATGATTTTTGGAAAAAGATCATCAGTTCAAGCATCGTTTGCTGTTTGCAGCGAGACAACTTTTTATGTAAATGTACTAAAACAGGACTAATCACAATATTAAATTTGTCTGTTTCAGTGTTTGTTTTAACCCTATAATCAATATTATCAATACAAACAATGGACAGCTTGTAGAGAAAATAAATCCCATTTTGCAAGCTTATTGGGACATGTAAATTGTAATGAACAATTTGCAGGCTTTTGATCATGAATATTTCGTGTATACATTGGACTTCACTTGAGTTCAACTCGCATGAGTTGTGAACTTCTCTTGAGTTGATCTTTTATGGTGGAACTGGCACCGTTACGTCATATTTTATATAAAGAGAACGGTTGTGTTGGCTTCAACTCAGGGGTTGCAACGCCTGTGTTGACTTTGATTTCCTGTCCCGTCTCTTATTGCAATTCTTGAACGCCAAAAGGATGAGTTCATCTCGATTATCCGACCAATGAAACGTTAGTTGGCACCTCAACCATCGGACACCGACACTCCCCCATTGGTGAGGCAATGTATACATTACAGCACACTGATACAGTGGTAGACTGTTTTGTTTCATAGATGTAGATTAACCCTTAAGGTGCTG
Organism: Onchidella celtica; assembly: GCA_963931925.1. Taxonomy (NCBI): domain Eukaryota; kingdom Metazoa; phylum Mollusca; class Gastropoda; order Systellommatophora; family Onchidiidae; genus Onchidella; species Onchidella celtica. The sequence goes on along the minus strand of OZ007579.1, from coordinate 36,079,775 downwards.
ATTTCGACCCCAGTCGAAAGGTAGAAATGCGATTCTCTTTGCGACCTTCGACTAGAGTCGAATTCACTATAGTACGAACTGTCGGTGCGATTAGAAAAATGTATGAAGTCTTGGTCATTTATTGAGTGATGCCCCTTGGTTCAAGATGGTTTCTGTTCTGCTCCTTGTGAGAAAGTTTAGACGGCCGAGGAGTGAAAATTGTGTTGTTTGTTGAACTTTTTGTCTTTGTTTACATTCTGAGCATGGGTTCAGATGAGGATTTTGTACCCCTTCAAGACGGTGATTCAGGTGAAGATAGGGACTCAATGATAGATCTAGTCATGATTCTAATGAACCGGGACCGTTGGTGGGGGGCAACATGAGGGCTAGTAAGAAGGGGTGTGGCCGTGGCACAGATGGGGGTGAACTTAAGGGGATATGGACAGTTCTGGCGACTGGGAATCTCTCTAATGTAGACCATTATGTAGCCCATTCATACAAGCATGCATCCTGAAAATTTCATGACTGCACTATGTAAACTTTTTGCATAAGGGCTTTATTTCATAAGTAGCCTTGTTCAGGCAGATTTTTCTGTAGACCCTCAGCAACTGGGATTACACTTAGTGAAATAGGCCTCAGCACCTTAAGGGTTAACAATATTATCTTATTCAATATTGTTTTGTACTAGTATTCATATATGACTCCCAACAGTGAGGAGAGAAAAGGAAGGGGGGGCAAGAACCATTTTTATGGCAGCTTTGGGAAAGAGTTCCATATGGATGATATGACCCAAGCCCTTTGAACTTTGAACTTTGAAGTTTTTAACAGACTGTCCCGGTATTTTCTTTTTGTTTCTGGTTTAAAGAGTAAGGGTTAGGGTTAAGTATAAGATTGGGGTTAGGGATAAGAGCAGGATTCGGAATAGGTTTAGGGCTAGCTAGGGATTGACTGGGTGGTCGGAACATGTAACGGAACTCTTCATTTTTGGTTAGACTAGAGACTTACTTTTAAAACAAACTCGCAAGACACATTGATAAAAGTAAAGACTGAAATACAAAGTTGGTGGCAGTGATGGAAAGAAATCACGATCAACAAATTAAAACAAACCCCAACAGAACACTCAACAGTAAAGCTTGTTTTGTCCATGTTGGCCATACAATCAATATATATGCTTTATGGACATGTTGAAATTTTCAAGTGGGGGAGGACAGTTTAGCAGTAATGCTTACATTTTTCCATATTCATAACTTGTGTGAGTAAAGAATGTAGAGTGTATATTAACGTTACTGGCCTAGGACACTTTAGGTAATTAAGCCTTTTGAAAGGTTTTCAGTTTGGGTTTTACAGCACTTCGGCACAATAAGGAAGAAATGTTTGTTTGTGCACACAATGAATACGGATTGTTTGCAATAATTGGTGACCAAGCCTTGTTTTCATTTCATTTTTCAGAACATTCAACAATTCAACATGTCGCTCAGTGTAATTAAGGGAGACTCACTGAAACAGTGCCCATATGACGTTGCTCATAAAATTCAGGCCAAAAGTTTCCATGCTCATCTCATCAAATGTCGTAAGGTATGAATTTTAAATGCCTGGTTGACTTATGATATCGCCTGGTTTTTGCCATGTGTTGTATATGTGCAGTCTTGCTTTTTCAAGAAGATATGAGGATTGAAAGTTTGACGAGTTGTATAAACCAATTGGAATGACACTTAAAACATAAAACAAAATTAGGAGTGAGAGAACCACTTTCATGATAAGGTTTTTAGTTTTCATTTGGATGAAGAGGGGGCATGCATATTATCTGAATAAAATACTGCCACAGGTATATAATGTGTCTGAAGGAGACATAAAACAATGCAGTGATGTAGTTTTGCAAATTTTCATTGGTTTCCAAGTATCGTTGCTCCAGTGTGTGTCGATTTGCAACCATGTTATTGTTAGGCAACAGTTACAATCATGGATAGTTTCCTATTGGTATTTTTCAACTTTTATGCTGAAAGGCCACTTACACCACTGACAAGAGATTTTATAGTCCTGTGGCACTAGATGGAGACCAGCCCTCATGTATTCTGTTCCAAAGGGATCAGGAATAAATTTTCATTTGTAGGAATTTGTAGAAAAGTGTCCTTTTTTCTTTGCTTTCAGAACTATCCAGGCCACAAATATGTGACATGCAGATTTGACAGGAATCATGTTGTTCCTCGACCAGAAATTGATTTCCATCACGCTGAATGTCCGTCCAGATACCTGCTGGATCGAGAGCTTCAGAGTAGGTTTTCTAATACGTGTGGCTGTGCCATTTTCTTCCTAAACTTCTGATGTTGGGGTAAAAGACTGCAGTTTTTGGTTAGAAAATTTTGTGGAAAATTATAGACGCAACATTGTTTTCATCAAGAAAAACATGGCAACCATGTTTAACACATCCATTTACTGGAGCCACCCATGTGTTTTAGGTCTTTATTTTAGGAGATTCGCGCTGCTTTTGGCATTTACACCTCACTTTTCTTATTTTTATTTTTCTTGTTCTTATTTCTGTATTATGTTTTTGTGGTTGGGATTTGGTTCTTTTTTTTTTTTTAGAATTTTGCCTGGGCAGTGGCCTTGTTCAGCCTGTTCTTCTTGAATTTCAACTGGAGCCACCCATGTTTGCCTGGTGAGGTTTTTCAATTATTTTTTTTCCGATTTTACCTAGCGGGATCTTTCTATTTGCAGAACAAGCTGGTCTCGGGAAGACACTGGCTGGTGATATAGAAGGTCCAGATATTGTTGCTAGCTACTTGGAGGAAACTGATGAAGATTGGGATTCAGGTAATCAATAGTTGGCATGAACAATTTGTTGAAATGTTGGCAGGATGTATTCGTGAAGTAATTTGTGCCTAGTTCTTAACCCTCGCAGTGATAAGAAAATCTGATTCCGATTGTCCCTCGTCGACAGGCCTGTGCAAGCTCCAGGAAAACCCCATAACTTAAGCACTAAATATAGAAAGCTATGTCATAAATCAGGATATTGTGGGCTTATTAACTAAGACCGAATGAAGTGGTAACAGGAGTGCGCAGTTTTATCATTGGCAGACAAGGGAGGGAGACATGACCATGATATCATGGGCTTCGCAGTTGGGGCACGGGAAGAAAGGATCACAATATCATGGTCTTATCAGTAGTGGACAAGGAGGTTGGAAAAAACAAGATATTGTGGCCCAAATGCTGCGAGGGTTAAGTAGTTATACAGTATCTGATCTTTACACACTTTATATATCATTATATGACTAGCTATGGTAAGCAGTCATTTAACGCTCACCCTGCGTGCTACCCGTAAAGCCCGCTGTCGGGTCAGTGACCTTACTCACGGAGAATCTTATCTGGGGTCACTGACCCGTGCCGCTATACGATGACCACATACGCTGTCCACGTGATTCGGTTTTTATTGATCGGTATGAAAACATTCGCTGCTATGCCTTATCACGCTTGATAATGAATTAACCAGCAAAACCTTAGTCTGTCAGTCTCTAACCAATGATCTGACTTATGATTCCAAACTGACAGCTGTAGTTTTCATGAGAACGAAGCATGATAACTAGCCACGCCCTACCAAGCCCTATACAAATGGTTTCATCCTGATTGACACATACTAATAAACCAATGTGGGCAAATAGGGCAAACATTATTTCAGAGCTTGTTTCTGATTGGTTCTTAGATATAGACAACTCCAGATGGTGGTCAGCTTGTGAGAAAATGAGATAATATTGCAAATTTGTTGAGCAACAGTTCGCATGTCGATGTTACATCTTTTGAAAGTGTGGGGAGAGCCTTTGAAAGCTTAGTCTTTGTGATTCCGACCAGTGGTTCACTGGTTAACATGTCCATGTCACAATGCCTTTGATTTAGAAGAGATACAGTGAACAATAACACAGTGGTTACGTCTCAAAAAGGTCAGTGACCCGATGCGTGAAAATACGGCTGGCGCGGTCAGCTTGACCTTGCCGACTTTTGCCGCCTGTGCAGCGTGAGCGCTTGTGAGTCAATACTGACATTTGCCGCCCTGGGCAGGGTGAGGGTTAATACAGACATTGGCAATCTGTAGCCTAACAAGCAGTTTTTGCTGGCCCTGTAGTTTTATTGAAAATTACTCCATCCACCGGTCCCTGTTCAGTGTTCTATTAAACAATAAATGTAACATACATGCATGCCGCCGCACCCCCACTCCACCCAAATCAGACATGAAATTTTCCTATAAAATTCAACATTGAAATACATAACAGGTCTTTTATAGACGGCCTTTAACATGAGGTGAGAGTATATGAGTCTGCAGCCCAGTGCCAGCCTTACTGTATGACAGATTTCTTATGGGTGGTTTAATGCTTTGATTGTCGACTGGGCACTTTGCTTTGCCCCCCCCCCCCCCCCCCCCCCCCATGTGTTTCAGTCCACAATATCTTACTAATGTCCTACCTAAGCCAATTTTTGTTTTTTGAACCCGCACCATCTGCTTGAATACCCTCATAAACATCTAAATATTCTGCAGATGTTCAGTTTTTGTAGATATTATTTTTTTTTTTTACTCATTACATCCCATGCCTGGCTACCTGTTTGTATCTCTCTACTTACAGCTCCTAAATATGTAGCCAGACAGGCAGTGTTCACCAAGGAAAAAAAGTGAGTGTTCTGAGTTCCTATGAGAATAAGTGGATGTGTATTTGTGGCTGTTGGCCTGTGGTGATTAATTAATTTGTAGAATATTTGGCACAAAATACTTGTCATCTGCAGCTGTGTGAAAGCTGTGTGAGTTTATTGATATGGTCTGTTATGTTATGTCAGTATTATTGTCTAGCAGTTCATCCGACACAGTGGTAACAGACTTCGGTGCACTGTATGTGACCTGAGACTTGCTGGAAAGGAGACCAGCTGTGCCACAGATCTGTGAATCTTTTGTAGATAAGATTTAAATTTATTCTAATATGGACATAATTGGAATCTTCGACATTGGCACTGACAGTAATGTACTTGATGTAGTAAAGATAGGCAACTAATTCATTGTTCATGTTTACCCAGATAAAAAATGTTGAGAGATAATATAGTTGGCCAAAGTTTGCATTCTTGGCAGTAAGCAAAGCCAAACTTCTGGTGTAGATTATTAGATTACTTAAATGTCTCTATATTGTAGTGATCATGTAAAATGAACAGCTGACCCAAATTGTTTTCCATAACCAAGTTTTATCTCTCTCTCTGTCTCTTTTTCTCTATTGTTTTAAGCCATCAACCAAAATCACATGTTATATGAATTCATGTATGTTTGAAATTATGAAACACTAGATGACGTACCGGGCATTGCACGGAATAAACAATCATGTGTTCTCTCTCTTGCTCTCGCTCTCTCTCTAGAACTGCGCCAGGACACTGCGCGCCAAGCTCGATATGGTTACTTTTTAATGACATGCACGGTACTATAACAGAATGGAGCCAAGATGGAGCATGAAAATGACAGCACAATGAAACAATGCATTTTCTATAAATTCAAGAATCAAACTAATAAAAACTTCCGTGCACCTTCCGCGGTATTTGAAATCATGTAAAATTAGGTTAGTATAGGTGGTCTAATGAAAAAGCCTTTTGCGTTCAAAAGTGGAGATTTTGTGAAATATATATGTAAAACAAAACAAACATGCACAAATACAGATGTTACAAAGCAATAAACATTATTTTTTTTTAATACATGCTTGAAGTAAACAACTTTTAATTATAGCCATCATCTTCCTTATCTCAATTGCCACCTTCCTGCCAAATTTAAGGCCTGAAGAGTGTATAGTTTGGTCAGTGACTCATGCCAAAGGTTGCAAGTTACTGAAATATATAATAGATTCCAATTTTTTTTCTCCAAGGTTTAAATGAATTTAAAACTTGCAATGAAACTGTGAATTGCATGAAAGTTCAGCGTTTTCTCAGAAATAATGTGAAGTTAATTGGCAGCATCCTACAAAAAGATAGCAAACTTCGCTATTGTATTGCACATATCTTATTATAAAAAAAATAGTGGTGGGAGTAATTCATTGTGGTGCAATTTTGGTCCAATTTTTGTTTGACACTACAGCCTAAATGACAGTTTCAAAAATTAACTTTCTTAAGTGTCAACTAATCCAGCCCAGTCGCTTTTGTATAAACTGATTGTGTTGATTCAAGTTTCAGGTACTTTTATATAAAAATTTGTAAAAATGTAAATGATCTTTGTTTTGGCTCCATGTAGTAAGCCCACTTCACTGGAAACGTATAAATACGCTCAATTTGGTGCGCGCAATTTACCTACCACAAATGAGTGCATAATGCTTTGGTGCGCAGATGTGAGACTGTAGAATATGGGAAGCTGTCTAAACCAAAGAGAGAGAGAGATAGAATGGTGGCTTCACGGGTTTATCCTGGATAATGCCAGATACCTCGTCTAGTTTTAAAGAAAAAAATTACTTGATTTGTATTTCCATTCTTAATCTGTAATCCAAACAGACAAAAAGAAGAGCCACGGGTAGAAACTCCCTACATTCCTCCAGGTGCTACTTTTGCCCATAAACCTCCGCAAAAAGATCTCAGCAGCAATGGAGAAGAAAATTACAGAAGAGCTCCCAAAGCCCCATCTAGAGCAGCACAAATGTCAGCCAACACAATAAGCAATCATAGTTCAGCCAGCAGTTTGGGTGAAAATCTTGGGGATGAAGCCTCTCCTAATTTAGGCCCAGTTTGGGGTAGAGGTCGTGGCACAACTTTCAAGCAGGGTGAGTTAAACATGGAGGGTGGGACGATATTTTCGGGAAGTTAGTTTAGATTTATATTAGATTGTCGATTTCTTGGTGAAAGGGCTAATAGATATCACCAATTGTACAATGAAAAGGCAAACGTTTAACTTGATCTGTATGACAAAGCGGCGAACTGCCAAAGTCAGTGTTGCGAGAAATTCAGTTTTGAAACTTTTGTGCTACTGTCATCATTGATTCTGGTCTTTTCGACATGCCATGTAAGACAAAAACTAAACAAAAGTTAACAGACTTGCTCATATTGGGTGACCTCCCCAAATACACTTTTGAAAACCACAAGAGAGTAAATATATTTCAAATTTGATTTATTCGCCCCTTTGTCTTACAGATACATTCATGTTTGCCTGTTCATTGAACAGCTGTTTTTATCTATTCTGCCAATCGTCATGAAATCGACGGAATTGTTTGCTGTAACACTCTTATGAAAGCTCCCGCAGATCAAGTTATGTTACGTTTATATTAACAAATTGTTTACCATAACACACTTATGAAAGCTCCTGCTTATATCGTTATTTTACATTTATATTAACAAATTGTTTACTGTAATACTTTTATGAAAGCTCCGACAGAATCTTCTCCTGTTCCCTACGTTCAGTTGTTAAACCTAATAATTTATTAAGCATTTCAAGTTGCAGTTTTCATAATTGTTCTATGTAGTTTTCTAAACTTAATAGGGCGTGGTCGTTTTGTGTTTCAGGTGAACCAGTGTTAAGTTTCAAAATGCCTGGTTAAAACAGTATGTCGTTGAATTTTATGTGTCAGATCTGTAATATTTTTGTGCAAAAACCTTTTAGCCCAGCCAGTTGTGGGTATTGTCAGGCCCTCGGTGAACACACATATACCAGAGGGAGGGGTGCCTATCAATGCCCCTTCACTTCCAGCACAGAGATACCCCCCTGGACTTCCCAGTCCAGTCCTGGACCTTCGAGAAGGTTTGGCCGGCCAGGAAATGTTGTTGTCCCATGATGCATTGCAAGGTCCCACAATGTTGCCAAATGGTGGCCAATTCCAGCCAGATCCCCAGCAGTTTGAAGACAGTGCTCAGACCAGTAATCGGACTTTTGAATTTGTGCAGCCACAGGTAGAGACATTTCTGCAGCTGAATGGATATCAACAACCAGGTATAAATCGAAATCCTCTGCGGTTTGCGGCCAGCCAACCTCATCAAGGCTTAAGCCGTGGAAGGCTCAGTGGTCCTTTATTCAACCGACCCACACATCCAAATGTCCCGGAGTGGAACTCAGCAGCACCAACAAATATGCCAACCTGGCAGGCTCAGCCAGATATGTTGATACAGAATCCTCAAAACCAAACAACAGGAATGCCCTTCAGGGGTCAAGGTTGTGACAGCCATATAGGATTTCCAGCTAGTATAGCATCTAAAGGTAAGAGTGAGTGTATACCCATCAATTTTAGTTTTCCACGACATAAAAATTTATCAAGTCTCTGCAGATGAAACAAAGATCTAGACAAGACTGTCATAGGAAAAGATACACGTTGCTAAATGCATGGAGCAAAATATGAAAGAATATAAAAGGTTTCCCATACTCTATAGTCTTTCACTGAGGTTAATTAACCCTTTGGAAATGGTATATTGGATGTTACCCATGTAGTAAGACGGGGGTTCACCGAACAAAAAAACAATGTGTTTTCAACAGCAAGAAGATCCACCATTGATATGTAGAGATCCATGGATTTTATGAAACAAGCATTCTGATTGGCTACAAGACCAAGACACGACTAATCAGAACTGTCCTTTCGATGGGCCAATAATTGGCCCATTCGTCTTTTTCACTGTAATACATTTGGGCCGATGACCAGTCCCATCATCTTTTTCTCTGTAAAATAATCGCGCCGATCATCAGCCCCATTGCCTTCTAAAGGTGAATCTTACGCACCATAACTATCTGTGTTGCAGTAAGCTCAAGCTTAGTTAGAATCCCTAAATTTTTTCTTGATGGAGTTGTGGCAGCTCTACACAGTCACAAATGAATAGTTATCCAATGGAAATAAAAGCGAGCAGAAGCATAGGCGAGACCGAGCACTAGGAAAATCAACTCAAGAAAGGTGAGGTGAGGTGTTTAGAAATGTATGCGTAGTCATTGTTCAGAAACGTTGGAGTAAAAGAAAGATAAAAAAAACTTGGATGAGGCTTGATTCCATAACCTCTGCCATGGCACTCACCTGGCACGCCAGTTGGTGCCATAGGGGAGGTCGCAGGTTTGATCCCACCCGTCTGTTTTTCCTGTTTCTTTCACTCCCATTTTCCTGAGCACTAGCTAGGCACACACTTCTAAATGCCTCACCTCTCTTTAATTCCTCAGAACGGATGAACACGATGTTCGCGAGGAGTTTTGATTTGTATATTGTTTTAAAATCATAAATGGAGGGATGGTACTGGATAGTTATAAAAGAAATCATTCTGAAATTTTGAAAAGAAGATGATGCATTTCTAAATAGCAATAAGCACATACCATGTCCAGACTTCATCTCAACATATAGTAAAGTTAATAATGGGAAACACATTTTCAGTGACCCGATGAACATTTCAGTCAGTCAAACTTAAGAGACAGATAGATCTTAAGTGGATGTTAGTTGTTCTTTTTTTTTCTGTTTTGGTGTGCCAGGTCCTTGTGCAAAATTCACATCAACAAAAAATTTGAAGGTCATTTAGTTCTTGTAGTGCATAAAACTGCAGTAAAAAGACAGGTTTGATTTAGAGTCAGTTTTTGTGTGAAGCTAAATGAATCACAGGGCTGAATTTCATGGAGAAATATGATCATGTCAAGTTCACAATGTTTTTGAAGAGAAAATTCCAAAGGCACGTATGAATTTTAACTCTCACCCTGCGCGCTACCCTTAAAGCCCGCTGCCTGGTCAGTGACCTTACTCATGGAGAATCTTATCTAGGGTCACTGACCCGCGCCGCTAGACGATGACCACATCGGCTGTCCACGTGGTTCGGTTTTTATTGATCGGTATGAAAACATTCGCTGCTATGCCTTATCACGCTTGATAATGAATTAACCAGCAAAACCTTAGTCTGTCAGTCTCTAACCAATGATCTGACTTATGATTCCAAACTGACAGCTGTAGTTTTCGTGAGAACAAAGCATGATAACTAGCCACGCCCTCCCAAGCCCTACACAAATGGTTTCATCCTGATTGACACATACTAATAAACCAATGTGGGCAAATGGGGCAAACATTATTTCAGAGCTTGTTTCTGATTGGTTCTTAGACACAGACAACTCCAGATGGTGGTCAGCTTGTGAGAAAATGAGATAATATTGCAAATTTGTTGAGCAACAGTTCGCATGTCGATGTTACATCTTTTGAAAGTGTGGGGGAGAGCCTTTGAAAGCTTAGTCTTTGTGATTCCGACTGGTGGTTCACTGGTTAACATGTCCATGTCACAATGTCTTTGATTTAGAAGAGATACAGTGAACAATAACACAGTGGTTACGTCTCAAAAAGGTCAGTGACCCGACGCCTGAAAATAGGGCTTGCGCGTGGCGCAGTCAGCTTGACCTGGGCGACTTTTGCCGCCCGTGCGGCGTGAGCGCTTGCAAGTCAATACCGACTATTGCCGCCCCGCGCAGGGTGAGGGTTAAATTAATGTTTAATTGATGCGTAAAGGCAGGTTCTGAAAGTTAGGTTTCCCAAGGATGTCTATTGGGATACATGATGTGTAGTGGGAGAAATCTAATTTCAGTGAAACACTTTCCTTAGTACATGAGGGTGCAAACAGTTTTGGAGAGACAGGTAATCCACCTCATTGAATGAGATCTTGGTATTTTCCCATTGTGGTGAATTTTGATTATTTTTTTTATAATTGTATTTTGCTAACAGTTTTGTTTGTTGGTCCAGCTGTTTCATGTTTCAATTATTTCTTGTTTTTTTGTTTTTCTTTTTGTCATATTACTAGCGTTATTGTTGAAACTATTATACTAGCCATAATAGTATTGTACAATAGTACATTGTTATAATAATTTCAGCTGGGGACCAAGATTCAAGGCTGTCCCAAAACATGGCCGTTATGACAAAGATACAAAAGGATGAGGCAAAGCCTGTTGTGGAGAGGTGGAGTGATGCAGCTGGGCTTCCGCATAGTGTGGAAAGGTGGAGTGATCCAGCTGGGCCTCAGCATAATGTGGAGAGGTGGAGTGATACAGCTGGGCCTCCGCGTAGTGTGGAAAGGTGGAATGATCCAGCTGGGCCTCAGCATAGTGTGGAGAGGTGGAGTGATACAGCTGGGCGTCCGCATAGTGTGGAGAGGTGGAGTGATACAGCTGGGCCTCGGCATAGTGTCGAAAGGTGGAGTGATACAGCTGGGCCACCGCATAGTGTGGAGAGGTGGAGTAATACAGCTGGGCCTCCGCGTAGTGTGGAGAGATGGAGTGTTGCGGCTGGGCCTCCGCATAGTATGGAGAGATGGGGTGATACAGATAGGCCTCTGCGTAGTGCGGAGAGGTGGATTGATACAGCTGGGCCTCCGCATCATGTGGAGAGATGGAGTGATTCAGATGAGCCTCCACAAGGTGACTCTCGTTGGTTGACTGTTGGAACCTCGTTAAAACTAGCCTTTCAAGCTTTGTGTTAGGGGAGTTCACAACATAGCAAGCTATAGCTGACCCGTGAACACCTCTGAATTTTCTCTATTTGGCTTTGTAATTATAATACGGTCCCTTAACAACAACCACAAAGGCTAGTTTTAGGGGTAAGAAAGACCAAGACTGGGGCATGGCAGGCACCCACACTGGTGGCTCATTACCTAATTATATGCATCACACTCTAACACTACTAACTGCCCACGCCGCCACGGTATGGGTTGTGAGTAGTGTTTTAGTGTGATGTCTAATAATTAGGTGGCAAGCCACCAAACTGGGGCCGACGCCAGCCTTGGTCTGGCTTATCCCTTATCGAGAATCCGGCAGCCCACAAATGATACCATGGAGCGAGAGAATAAAAGGAAAGGGGGATAAAGGGTTGTGACATTCTCTAGCGGCCAATTCGTATTGAGAGGGGTGGAGTGGAGAGATGGGGTGATCCTCCCCTAAATAAATATGGAGAGATGGAGGGATGTAAAGAATGAGGAAGAGAAAAGAGGAATGACATGGTTGTGATGGGGGGGTGGGGGTGGAGTATTTGTGGGACTTGTTTGCCTCATGGCTGAGCCCTGTGGAGATTTTCGTCCACTTTGGGATCTGCGCATGTATTCATAAAAAAAAATTGCGAAATATGCAAGTTTACAAGATACTGTCTGTTCTCTACTCTGGAAATAATTTTGTATGTCGGTGGAGGGGGGGGGGGGGGAGGGGGGGAAATCATGTGATACTGACATTCTCAGCCAGATAAACAAGGAGGGGGAGGGGGGAGGAGATGGTGTGTTACAAGGGAAATCTTTGTCTTTTTCCAAGTAAGTTAATGTCAGTAACTAATCTTTGGTGTTTTGCTTTTTGTCCTTTTTGCAGCAGCACAAGTGATGCCACCATTTTTACAACCGTATTTTGGGTCTCAGCAAGTTTCAAGTGGTGCCAGCCAGGCAGGAACTGGTAGAGGTCAGATAGCCTGGTCTTCCCCCAGCCTGGGTGCAACTAGTAGCAGTCAGAAAGTCTGGCCTGGCCCCAGCCTGGGAACATCCAGTCAAAACCATAGAACCATCAGTCCCGGCATGCGAGCATCCAGTGTGAATCAGCAAGTCAATTCTGGTGTCGGTCTTGGAACAGCCAATCCGATGGCAAATGATGGTCCCAGACTGAGATCAACCAATCAGACAGCAGGTTTTGATCCCAGGCTCAGATCAACCAATCAAGCAGCAAGTTATGATCCCAGTTTCAGATCAACCAATCAGACAGCAAATTATGACCCCAGTTTCAGATCAACCAATCAGACAGCAGGTTATGATCCCAGTTTCAGATTAGCCAATCAGACAGCAGGTTATGACCTTGGTGTGGCAGCAACCAATCAGAGTACAAATTTTGGTCCCACTGCGGAAGCAGCCAATTATTCAAGAAATTTTGGTCCCACAGCCAATTATTCAACAAATTTTGGTCCCACAGCCAATTATTCAACAAATTTTGATCCTGCTGGAGGAGCAGCCAATTATTCAACAAATTTTGGTCCCACTATGGGAGCAACTAATCAGACAGTAAATGTTGGCCTTAGTTCAAGAGAGGCAGATGCCCACCAGAGAGTGCTACCAGGTTCCAATCAGGAAGCTACAGGCACCAACAAGAGAGACACTGCTGATTCAAATGAGGGGACTTCTGGCAGGTTGTCACGTCCGACATTCCGCGACGATAGTAACAGTAAGTCATTGTCTGCATGTCCATTGCATGATCGAGAAGTAGAAAATTGAAATTTCAATATTCAATTTCCACAGTATTTTCATTCACTATTTATTTGTGCATCTCGTGAAATAGTTCGATGCGGAAAAATATATATATAAATACAGTAAAAACTTCCTTTCGTGAAGGCTTGTAGGACTTACTGCAAATTGTCTGTCAGTTTTCAGTGAAGTACTTCTTAGATATGCTTGTGATTGTGGGCATTGCATGGCTCCAGTTCTGCCAGATGGTTATTCTGTCTCCACTTTTTACAAAATATAGATAGGCCATGGTGTGGCATAATTCAGTGTATTCTATTATCCCTTTGAGATGCATGAAGGTATCTCACCCCTGTGAGTAGATTTTTTAAAGTCTGAAAAAGTTGTTCTGACATTTTACAAGTGTTTTGTCAAAACACACTGATGTGTAGATTGAATAAGGCGGTACTGAGGCAATGATTGAGCCAGAGACAAATTTTAATTTTCTTTCTGACTGTGATACTGGACATTGAGGCTAGGAGTTCCCTGAGAAAATGAACAGAGGAATTCTTGTTTTTTTTTAAAATTTAGATCTTACTACCGGTACATGTTTTAGCGTATTGTCACTGCTCCACATTAATGGCATAAGTCATTTTTTACACTTATGAGATATTAACCCTCACGCTGTGTAGGGTGTCGAATGTCGGTATTGGCTTCCCAAGTCATATTTTCACGTGTCGGGTCACTGACCTTTTTGAGACGTTACCACTGTCTTATTGTTCACTGTATTTCTTCTAAACCAAAGGCATTGTGACATGGACATGTTAACCAGTGAACCACTGGTCGGAATCACAAAGACTAAGCTTTCAAAGGCTCTCCCCACACTATCAAAAGATGTAACGTCGACATACGAACTGTTGCTCAACAAATTTGCAACATCTTATTTTTTCACAAGCTGACCATCATCTGGAGTTGTCTGTATCTAAGAACCAATCAGAAACAAGCTCTGAAATAAACTTTGCCCCAAATGCCCACATTGGTTTATTAGTATATATCAATCAGGATGAAACCATTTTGTGTAGGGCTTGGTAGGGCATGGCTAGTTATCATGCTTTGTTCTCACGAAAACTACAGCTGTCAGTTTGGAATCATAAGTCAGATCATTGGTTAGAGACTGACAGACTAAGGTTTTGCTGGTTAATTCATTATCAAGCGTGACGAGGCATAGCAGCGAATGTTTTCATACCAATCAATAAAAACCGAACCACGCGGACAGCGGTAGTTGTGGTCATTGTACTTCGGCAAGGGTCAGTGATCCCAGATAAGATTCTCCATGAGTAAGGTCACTGACCGGACAGCGGGCTTTAAGGCGTCGCGCGCAGGGTGAGCGTTAAGAAAAACCCTGTTTTTTTCCTGAATCCTGTCATTTGGTGACTTGTGCCATTATGATTCTGGCATATTTCTTTTTCTATATTATCTGATAGTCCTCATCCTCAGGACTGCAATGAACCATCAGTTGCCTTTTTGCATAAGTCTGACATATGTCATTATGATTATCGTAGAGCAGTGACGATATCTAATGTCATGGATTAGCATGGTGTTTAGGTAGTACAGGTGACTGCATGAATGTCTGTTTCATAATTTAGGTGGCTGGAATCAAAACTAAGCCACAAAAGCTTTGGAGGATATTAGTTACCAGGAAAGGTTATCCAGGCCCCTTAAGAGCATTTCACAGAGTGGGCAGGAAGTGAACAAAAAATTGAATAACTTGATAATGCTTTCCTAATGTAATTTTATTTTTTTATTTTTGGCTTAGATTGAAATGCGATTTTGGTCTGTAACAATTATGTGCATGGTTCAGTGATTCTAATGTTGAAAATAAATAAATGGTTGAATGAATATATAAATAAATAAATAAACAAACTAAAAGTTAGTAAAAGCTTAATAAATAAATGAATAGAATAGTAAATGAGCGGATGGATACATAAATAGATTTAATTAACCCCTTCCCTACTGACACCGTGAAAGCTAGGTTTCCTCCAATCCATTTCATATTCAGATCTACTTCTTTCTGTCAATTTAAATGGTAAATATAAATCTAAATCAGGCTATTGATCTGTATTTAACAGCTGGTAATGCAGAAACAAAACTTGAAACTGATGGAGCGGTTAAGCATTAACAACAATGCTGTTTCAGTACTGAAAGGGTTAAGCTTTTGTATCTCTGGACCAGCTTTCTGTTGCAATTATCTGAGTATCGGACCCTTATGTGACATTGATAGTATTGCCAAAAATTGTACTTTCACTTCCTTGTTTTACAGGTGCAGAGCAAGAGTCCAATAAGCAAGATCAGGTGAGCACTCAGTTCAGTTTTAGCTTCAGCCGCACTTGCCAAGCAGAGTTAGAGAAAGCACTTGACATAGTTGCGTGCGTGGTGGATGAGGAGCCCTGAAAAAACCTTCTGGGGAACTTTTTTTTACTGAGTGAATTTTAGATGCTGCTTTATTGTTGCTGGTTGCGAAAGGGGGTCATAACAGTTCAAGGTTCATGCACCCAAGATTGTAGGTCTGCCACTGGTTGCATGAGGTCAGAGGTCTGAATCCTACTTCCAAGTGGGGTCCAACCGAACTTATTTCTTGAGATATCTGGGGAAAAAAAGGGGAAAGAAAGAAGTGCTTCGATATGCGCGGTTGTCATTATTTATTTTCAGTTAACGCGATATTGTTTAATTTGATACCTGAAAAAAAACAACTGTGGTGCTTATGCTTCAGTAGGGACAAGGACACAAACTCCAAAATTCCAGTTGTTTTTTTTTTTGTTGTTGTTTTTGGCAGAAACAGAAAACGGGGTCATTCTGTGTCACACGTAAAATTATCTTACCCTAGGTCACAATAGATATACCAAAAACAAAAAAACATTGTGATAAAACCGTCTATCTCAGTTGGCTCTTCATTTCGTCAGGTATTTGCCATATTGTTGTATGTGCACTTTTGCCTTGGCGGGAAAATGAGGATTGATGTTTGATCGGCAAAAGAGCTAAAACACATAAAACATCACAAACACATTATCTTGAAAAGTTTTTAACCGATTGGAATGACACTTATACATAATGAAATTAGGAGTGAGAGAAACTTTCATGACAAAAATCTCAAAATGGGCAAAATGTCACAAATAACAGTATGGCAAATACCCCTCAGTTTAATCAAGTTTTGCTTCCTTCTGTAAAGCTGACATTTCTTTAGACCTGGATGGTTGTACCTGAAACCACCTATATGGGATGATATTGTGGACATGTCTAAAACTTTCTCTTCTGTTAGCGCCCTGAGTATTGCGCCAAGGCTGATGTACATATTTTTTACTCCGCAGGAATTCAAAGACGAAATGATCAAGTCAAAAAGAAAGTTGAATAAGAAACTGAAACAGATTGCAATTTTAGAGCAACGGGCGTCCAAGGGGGAAAAACTCACAGCTGAGGAGGTAAAATGTTCAGTTTAAGTTAACTTTTTCGCACAACCTCAGGCAATATATGAGGGACCCACATTACAATTAATAATTGATTGATACACTAAAGACTACAGTTAAGTAACTCTTCGCTTTTTAAGGAGCAATTTATAAGTCAGCCTTGTGAAAACATAGCTTATTTCATCTGTGAAAGTTCCTTGGCCTAATAGTTAGCCATTTTATCAAAAATTGAGAACACGGCTGCCAAGCTACCAGATTAAAATTGTAGATGCCAGTAGATGAGATATCTGTCATACTTGTCTCTAGTTAAATTCTGTGAACTCTAATATTAGGAATTAACCACCTTGTTTGTTGATGTTCATAATGTATACATCTTCAAGTGAATAGACAGAATAGCAGTAAGAATATTCCCAGACAAATCCAGTGCCAATGTCTGGAGACTTCAGTTGTTTCTTCATGACAGAACACTCTGCAAAATAGCACTCATCTGTGTATCTTCCTATGTATTGCCAAAAGTCAGTCACTTATTGTATGATCTATTTTCATATTATATACATTTCAGGAAACAAAACTCCAGAAGAAAGCAGAGCTCATTAAACAGATTGATGAAATTGCTGTGATGCTGGAAACTATGTGAATGGGGAGGATTTTACACAACTTTTATAAACAATAGTTTTAGTATGGAACTTTTACATATTTATATGCATTACTGACAAAAATAATGTGTATATGAAAGAAGATGCATAATGAGATGGTTTAACTCATTCGCTATGATAGGCTGAACATTCGGCTCGTGGATTTTCACTTTGCAACGGAAAGTTGAATATTCGGCACAAGTGGACACCGATTTTTCCAACACTAATACCTAAGCCAACTTCTCAAAATACTGAATTCCATCCTGGTTCATCGATTTTCCTGTACTTTTGTGTCTAATGTATTATGTCTTATGTTAATTGTACCGAGTGAAAGAAAAAATCATCTTGGAACTAGAGTCTACGTCTAAATTTCAAACTGGATAGTGTTGAGAGTTCCTGTCCACATCTACAAAAGTTATCGTAGGGAATGAGTTAAAAGATACCCTCTAGCCTTGATTTTAATCTACTAGTAGATTTATATGTATTAATGTTGTGTTTGATTCTAAACTTTATAATTGAAAAAAAGCAAGAAGTAAATATTTTTAATGGATGTTTTTATGGAACTGTTATCAAATGTATGTACCCCGCCTCACGTCACATAAAACTGTTTAATGGAATACTGAGAACTTAATCATTTTAAATTTTCTATGCCTCATGTTATCTGAAATTGCCCCCGGTGCCAGATCACTGCGTGCCATTGAAAAAGTATTCTCTGCATTGCCCTTTGTGTGTGTTTTTATGGAATGAGAGAGCTTAGACAGCTTATACCTCTCTTCAAGACTGCTTCCCGTGGGCAGTAAAATTATTATGGGAGGCTTTTGTACAATTTTGTCATGTAAATTTTTTAATTTTGTCAGAGCCAAAGCAGGAGATAAGTTAGTTTTATTCCATGTTTCTTGTATTTGATAATGTTGCAGATCATTTTATGAAGACTGTTTCTTTTCCAGTAGAAGTTTTACTTCATTTAACTGAGATGGGAAGAATTGCAATTTTGTTTTTTTCCTAATTCATTACTCAGGTATGACTTCGGGCTTGGATATATATTTAAAATGTAATTTTCAATATACATCATGGATGGGAATTGTCTTTCTCAAGGGTGACTAGAGCCGCCTTAATGCATGGGCACACTGAGCAGTTGCCCAGGGGCCCCGTGCATGCAGATGTTTGAGTAGTTGCAAAGGGAGTTTGGCCACAGCCTATTGCTTTGCACAGGGGTCCATAATAATGTTAAGACGGTCCTGGCTTTGTTGCGTACAACTTTTTCATTTTGCCACATTTTTTCTCTGCCCACAGCCCTGTTCTGGCATTTGCATTTTTAGCGGCCACAAATATTGGGGCCAATGACAAAATTTGACAAATTCCCCAAAATTGGCAAATCTTGACAAATTTCGGCAAAAAAATAGCGGAAACAAAAAAAAGTGCGAAACTGAGAAATATTGCAGCTTTCCCTGGGCCTAAACTCCAAGGGAAGCTACTCACTTAGTAATTTCTTTAGAACTTGATTACTTCCTGTCTTCCTGTTTTTCAACACGAAGCCTACCAGTACCTAGATCATCAAATCAAGCAAGAGACATCTAGATCTAGATCTAAGCGCAAACATGGATCGTTTCCTGAAAAAAGATTCAAAGTGTGGCAGGCACACAACAGCTCAAGAAAGGCATAGTGAGTTCAAGAGTTGGACACATGTCAGTGGTCAGCTCTTGTTCTGCACCTCGTGGGTTGAGCATGGCCGAAGCAGAGGAGTTCTTCCCTCACAGCTTCACCAGCGAAGAGAAAGAAGAAGCCAGAGAACGATTTTCTTCACACAGCGCCGAATTCCACTCAAAAACAAGCCACTTAGTTCGGTCCCGGGCCACCCATAAAATCGCACGCTGACCGCATCTAATCGGGGGGTACGCCGAGGCCACACGCCGCGGGCTACGGCATCAGTTACAGACTAGCCGCTAGTGATCATCATCATTGCCTTTCTCACCCTGGATCAGGGTATAGGCCACCAACAAACACCTTCCATCCCTCTCTATCATGGGCCAGCCTCTTTACATTATTCCAAGTCTTTCCGCTTCGTTGCACATCATTTTCTCTGGCTCTTCTCCACGTTCCACGCGGCCTTCCTCTTGATCTCTTGCCCTGGGGATTCCAGTCCAATACCTTCTTCGTGATGCTGTTTCCTGGTCTCCTGAGAGTGTGGCCGATCCATCTCCATCGCCTCCTACCAATTTCCTCTCTGACTGGGTTCTGTCTTGTTCTTTTCCATACAATTTCATTGCTGACCTTGTCTGTCCATCTGATCTTAAGTAGCTTCCTCAAACATCTGTTGATGAAAACTTGGATTCTCTTTATGCAGGCCTGGGACGCATTCCAAGTCTCACATCCATACAACAGGACTGACTTCACGTTCGAGTTGAATATCCTCAGCTTTGTTTTTAGAGATATATCCTTGGTTCTCCAAATCTTGCTTAAGGATGTGAAAGCTGCCTGTGCCTTTCCAATTCGTGCTTTGACTTCTGCCTCTGTTCCTCCCTTATTGTCAATGATACTACCAAGATAGCAGAAGGACTCTACATCTTCCAGTGGTTGATCTCCTACTGTGACTTGTTCGCTTAGGGGTGCAACAATTTTTAGGACCTTCGACTTCGCGGGATGTATCCTCAATCCAATAGATTCTGAAATTTTGTTTAGAGCTGTAGTCTTTGCTTGCATCTGGTCTTGTGTGTGCGACAATAGTGCCAAGTCATCTGCAAAATCTAGATCGTCCAGCTGTGTCCATGGGGTCCATTGTATGCCATTTCTTCCTCCACTGGTGGTTTCTTTCATAAGCCAATCAATCACCAGGATAAACAGAAATGGGGACTGCAAACAACCCTGCCTAACACCAGTCTTGATATCAAAGCTGTCAGTAAGCTCACCATCATGTACGACTCTGCAACTTGTCCCCTCGTACATGCTCTTGATAAGATTCACCATCTTCTCTGGGATTCCATAATGTCTCAATATTCTCCACAGTGTTTCTCTATCGATGCTATCAAAGGCCTTCTCGTAGTCAAGGAAGTTCACTATCAGTTGGGAGTTCCACTCTAGCGACTGCTCTACTATGATTCTCAGCGTGGCGATCTGGTCGGTGGTTGATCGATTACTCCTGAAACCAGCTTGCTCCTCGCGAAGTTTTTGGTCTGTTGCATTCTGTATTCGCTTGAGAATAATCCGATTGAAAACCTTTCCTGGGATGGAGAGAAGTGTGATTCCTCTGTAGTTACTACAATTGCTGAGGTCCCCTTTTTTTGGGAGCTTCACGAGGTGTCCTTCCTTCCAGTCCTTTGGAAACTTGCCTCCGATCCAAATCCTCGAGAATAGTGAGTGCAGACCCTCTGCAGCCCCAGCAGGATCTGCCTTCAGCGCCTCTGGTGGGATCTGGTCTGGTCCAGCTGCCTTGCCTCGATTTAACTGCTTTATGGCATCATTAATCTCTGCTTTAGTCGGAGGGTCGCAACTGATCGGTAAATCATTTCTTGCAGGTAGAATGTCGGGTGGGTTGCTTGGTGGAGGTCTGTTCAAGAGGCTGTTAAAATGTTCTATCCATCTTTTTGCCTGAGCTTCCTTTCCAAAAATAGCCTTCCTGTTGTAATCCTTGACAGGAACTTCAGGTTTTCCATATTTTCCAGCAAGAGTCTTTGTAGTCTGGTAGAGGATCCTCATGTGTCCTCCTGTTGCTGCCTTCTCTGCTTTCTCTGCTAACATTCCTATGAACTCCTCTTTGTCTTTTTTAATTGATTTTTTGACCTCTTTAGCTGATGCTCGGTACTCTTCCTGGTTACCAACTCTTGAGCTTCTTGTACGACTTGCATTTACCCGTTCTTTTAGGTCTCTTCTTATCCTTATCAAGTCCAGTGATTTTTGACTGATCCATTCCTTGTGTTCCACTTTCTTTTCCCCAATAACATCCTGACATGTCGATGTAAATACTCCTTTTACCTTAGCCCAGTGAGTCTCCAAATCTACTGTCTCTTCGAGATCAACAAGAGGTTTGAATCTATTCCTCAGTGTCAGCTGGAACTCTTCCTTCTTGTCTCCATCCAGAAGGCTCACTTGAAACTTTCTCCTCTTTGTTCCTGCTCAGCCGCTAGTGATGACACGGGCGTATTTACGACTTAATTAACTCTAATTTCTTCACTTATAACACCAAAAATGCCGCTAAAATACAAAAGCACAACTTCTCTTCTCTCAGTCTGTGAAAATCCGATGTCAGTGCGATGTCCCGTTTTCATGCTATTGTGTGTTTATAATATGCCCGAATTCACTAAAAATTGTTTTTTAAGTGGTGTATTTCTTGATTGATTGCTTCCAAACGGCTCAATAGATTGCCATGAACTTTGGTTTTTTGTGTTACAGACCTTTTCCCGTTTCATACCTGAAAATTTCTCGCTTGTCGGAACTCTCGTTGCTGGACAATATCGAGTGCTCATCCCTGGCCGATCGAGTTTTCACTCGTGACGGCAATGGCAAACATGGCAGTTTTCTTTAATTGTTTAACGTCCCCATAAAGGCAATTGGAGACTGTCGGGGTATCTGGGAGGTGGCGGGCTCTTAGTTGTTTCAGTCCTTGGCACTCCGCGAGTATGTGTTCGACAGTCTCCTGCGGGGACCCGCAGTGCCGGCATACTGGCTCACGGAGTGGGTTGAAACGATTTAGATGTGCGTTCAACTGGACATGCCCCGTCCTCATACGCTGTATGATAGTCGCGTATTTGCGTTCTAGTGACAAAATCGGGTCTTTGATGTCTGGTTTGGTTTGATTATGATACACCCTACGTCCTTTATCCGAGTTTGCCCATTGATATAGCCATTTCCTGCGTCCGTGAGCGCGGATTCTGGCTCGGGCTGCTGGGTAAGACGTTGGGTGCTTTGGCTGTTCGCCTCTGGTACCCTGTTTCGCTAGGCTATCAGCAACCTCGTTGCCCCGGATACCTATGTGCGCGGGGATCCACTGGAGGTGGACCTCGACACCGTATCCACTTATGATCTGGTGCCAGATATGTCTGATTTTATCTGCGCCATGTGCCTCGAGCTTATGGTTGAGCGATTGGACGGCCATCAGTGTGGCCCTTGAGTCTGAGAACACAACAATATCTTCTGGCGATACTGTTCCGTTTTCAAAGCCGTTGAAAACCGTAGTCAGTGTTCTCCCTATCGCTGTCGCCTCAGCGTCGAAGTTGGAGCCATTCGCCCCGCATGGCCCATAGATCTTATCGGTGTCGGTGCCGTCAGGGTAGTAGATTATTGCCCCGTACCCCGCATTCGTAGTCGCCTGTACTGCCGAACCGTCAGTATATGCCTTAATCATGTGTGCTGGGTACGAGTCAATAGTTTCGCCAGCTGCCGTTTTCAGGATCGTGGGATTGACCTCCTTTGTCAGGTTTGTATCTAGAAGCGTGGTTTTGACCACTGGGGGTTTCAGGGAGGCGTGAGGTGGCTCTTTCGTCCATAACCGAAGGGGCATTCTGTCTTGTTCTAGCCCATACTCCTCAGTTAGCCGTTTGGCTTCGCCCAGGAACGACTTCTTCTGGAGTATTTTCGGTGGCGGTTCGATTTCGATCGCCTTCCGCGCCGGGTAGTCCGGCTCGAGCCTTTTTAACCTCTCGTACTGCTGTAGTACGCTTCCTTCCCTTCTGTTTGCCAGTGGTTCCACATTGGTCATGATTTCGAGAGCATTCGTAGGAGTGGTTTTGAGGCAGCCTGTTATGAGTCTCAAGGCGCTGTTCTGAACTCGGTCCAGTGCCGACAGCGTTCGGTCACTGGCCATTGGTTGCAGTGGTAGGCTATATTCTAGTCCTGCTCGGACGTAGGCTAGATATAGCTGTCTGAGAACCTTCCCAGTGGCACCCCAGTTGGTACTGGCGAGCGTTTTTAACAGTGTCAATCGCCTCCTAGCCTCAGTCTCGAGCTTGCTGACGTGCGTCTGCAAGTTGAGCCTGCTGTCAAGTTCGACTCCCAGGTATCGTGGTGCGCTTTCCCTTTTGAGTGTCTGGCCATTGATCTTAAGATTGATGGTGGCTTTCTGGACGTGTTTTCCGTTGGTGAAGAGTTGATAAACGGTCTTATCGACGTTTATCTCCATCTTCCACAATCGGCAGTAACAGGCAAGCGTCGCGAGGTCCCGGTTAAGGTCTCGCTGTAACCATTGGGCATGCTTTCCTGTCCTCCAGATTACCATATCGTCGGCATACATCGCTTTTTCGCATCTCAGGTGTTGGGTAAGGTCGCTGGTGTAAGCCGCAAAGAGCGTGCAGCTTAACGCTGAACCTTGCGGTAGGCCATTCTCCATGGTGAGTTGGCTTGAGGTCTGTCCGTTCACTCTGGTGCGGACTGTTCGATTGTGAAGGAAATCTTTTACCCATGCATATATATTTCCTTTGACCTCCGCCTTGAGTAATTTAAGGAGTAGCCCACCTTTGCACACCTTATCGTACGCTTGTTTGAGATCGACGAATACGGCGATAGTATGCTCCCGCCTATGGAAACCATTATTGACCGCTTGGGTCAATCGGATAAGCTGGTCCATCGTCTGCCTGCCACTACGGAAGCCCGCCTGGTGTCTGTCTAGAAGACCGCGCTCTTCTAGATACCAGGTCAGCCGGTAGTTAACCATCCTCTCCCCTACTTTGCAGATGCAAGAGGTAAGGGATATTGGCCTATAATGTGATGGTTCGGTACCATCTTTGCCTGATTTCGGGATAGCTGACACCACTGCCTTTTTCCAGTCAATAGGGAGTTTGCCTTCATGCCACGTTCTATTTATTAAGGCTAGGAGCCATTTCTTTGCCGTGTGGCCCATCTGGAGCAACATCTCGTTGGAGATTTTGTCCGGGCCTGGCGCTTTACGATTTTTACACTTGCCAAGTGCTCTCTCCAGTTCCTCTAGGGTAAACTCACTGTTAAAGCCATCGTAATCGCTGTCTACCTGCGACTTTTCGAGCTGACGCCTGACCTTACGGAGCCCCTTGTCCGTATTCGTAGCTTTGCCACTCTTATTTGTACTGGCAAAGTGTCGGTTAAGCATGGTTGCACGCTTATGGTCTGTCACCGCGACCGTCCCGTTTGCCCGTATCGGAGCGACATTCTTCACTCTTTGTCCCCGATTAAGGCGATTCAGGACGGTCCACGCTCGGCCACCACTCGGGTCCACGTTCAGAGACTCGCACAGGTTTAACCACTTTGCCCTCTTGGTGTTTCTGGATAGCATTTTGACTTTGGCGGTCAATCTATTGTACTCGATCCTTGCCGCCGTGCTCGTTTTTGCTTTTCTTCTCGCCCTCTTACGCTGTCGGACCGCCTGTTCAAGTTCCTTTGACCAGGGCAAGCGATTTAGGGGCTGCAGTCCTCGCGGAATACTCCGCTTAGCAGCTGCGAGCACGGCCGTAGTCAGTACGGCGTTGGCTTCGTCAATAGAACCCTGGTTTGGGTCCACCTCGTTCAGAGTTAAACCTAAAGTCTCTCTGAACTCTTCCCATCTACCTCGCTTGTAATTCCAGTTTAAACGTTTCTCCTTCTTCTTAGCTGTTTTGGTCTGGATTTGTACGAGGAGAGGAAGGTGGTCGCTACCTACGTCCTCGAGGACTGTGTAGCTGTGTCTGGTAACGAGGTCAGCGGATAGAAGCGTAATGTCTGGCCGACTCTCCGCGCCGTTTGCACGATGCAAGCAAGTAGGCGCGGAGGCGCTTGATTGTATCCGGACCAGGTTCGAACTTAGGAGGAGATCTTCGACGTTTCTTCCTGCGATGTTCGTGGATTCTGGGGTGTATCCCATTTCAGGGCTTCGTGCATTGAAGTCTCCTCCTATGATGGTTTTTCTAAAGGTAGCCTCTGTCAGCCCTAGGTCGCAGGGGACCTTAGGGGGATTATACACATTCGTGATGGTAAAGGACACGCCGTCCTTCCATACTGTAAGGGTGAGGGTATCAGTTTCACCGTTACTCGTCGGGGCGTTCTGCCTCACCGCCGTAATGTCATTGCGAACCAGTGTGGCAATGCCTCGGCATTTGGTACACGAGCAGGTGTACATGGTATACCCTGTGACATGCGCGCCTCTCCCATTCAGTAGAGTCTCCTGGATGAGAGCTACATGTATGTGTTTTGCCTTCAGGAGCTTAGTAAGCTCCAAGACCTTCGGGCGAAGGCCGCAGACGTTGAGCTGCAACATGTTAAGTGTCGCAGGGGGATCCCTCGCCGCTAGGGTCCCCTTCTTGGTTTTCGCACACTCATTCACACTCGCATTTAGACACAGGTTACCAGTAGCGTACTTGCGCAGGGGGACCTGGTAACTGCCATCCTCCCTACGGAGAATATGTCTGGGTTTCTCAGCCCCACGTTTATTTTTGCCATATTGTACCATCATGTAAAGTGGGAATTTGTCGCTGCTTAGATCCCTTTCAGACAAAAGGAGGCTGGTGACAGCCTGAACCGACTGATTCGTATCACGTCGTGATCAGAATCTCTCTTTCTCATCCGCCAGCGTGCGGTCATTGTCTTGTTTAGTCGTTGTCACGTAGTGCTTGCTGCACGACTTTCGAAAGATCGATCTGGTCAGTCCCCGGCCCTCAATCGGGGACTGCCACCACTGCGTTCTGCTAGGCAATTTGCCCCCATCTGCCTACAGCAACGGAAAGCTCCCAGTGTTTAACGGCTTCGGGAAGGTCAGCCGTCAGCCCGTCCCCGTTAGCTAGCCCCCAGCTTGGGCTACCCCGCTGCTACCACGTGGCGGTCGAGAAGAAATTCTCCCCGGGTCTCTCCAGACCTGGGATCGGGCTTATCCGGAGCCCGGAGGCTGCGGAATGGTCATAGGCGGAACGGTGATCATCTGCTAGTACCACTCGTTCGCATACACCTTGTACGAGGGACCCACCGAGACAGGACCAGTATTCGACCTCAGTCGGTTTCCCGGAAACACTGCGACAGCAGGACCCTCGGAGCAGCGCTGGACAATATCAGTTTACATCCTATTGCTGGTGTATTATTCTGCTGATGCAATTCATTCTACATCAACTACACTGTGACCCATACATGCGGAAGACATTTTCTTCACTCAACAAACTTTGAAGAATTTGTGGAATGGAAAATGCGACAAAACGCAGAAACGACTCAAAAGGAAGACATCAGTGACGATTTAAATGACAGACATTTGAAGTTTATCCGTCGTACGTGCTCGTTAAGAATAACCGATAACACTTCAACTCTACTTCAGTAAAGAACGTGCGAGAGCTAGCAAGCCGAGGCGGAATGATTTGGTGTTCTTTTGATAGTCATAAAACAGTCAACCAGTGTAGTATGCATCAACGCTGTCTCATTTGAAGATTGTATGAAACGTTCAACGCCTAGAATTGCCTAGCAACAGTCTCGACCTTGACATAAATTCAGTCAATAATACTACCGACGTAAGCACAATCACTAATGAAACAGCGGCCAGCGCAATCACATCATGTAGTCAAATTCATAATGTTGTACATAGTGCACACGGGGCGGAAGCATCGACTCCTGTAATTTAAACAGCAACAGAGACCTACATGACATTGCTCGGGAGGCATTTTCGAAATAAAGTCATTCCAAAGCAACATACATTAGAACATGACTGCATTTCATTCATAAAACAATATGGTTTTGGGCCTGCCTCTGCCGGGAGAGCAAGAGACAGCGATTAGTCAACAGCCACTAGCAAAGCGAGAAACGCGTTCAAGAAATCACTGACGTACAGAATGGAGAAACTCACGCAAGTTTTGATTTCACATATTCTTCAAATTGCGCCATCGCTGAGTACTGACCACGCCAGTCGCAAAACAACTTGAAAAATGCTGCCCATACTCATTATTGTGCTTAGGATAATACTTAAATCATGCTGTATTTGAAGAACAATGTATAATAAAATATACGGCTTGTTTTGGGATGTAAATATTGACACTACTGAGTACAGATGTAAAATAAATCATCTGTATGTGGATTACTATTCCACCGACAACGATGCCTTTTCGTCAGGGCATGAACACATGTCTTGTCCTCCATTTGACTGTAATTTTGGTGCCTTGTGTTGAGCACTTTTTTTGTTATGTAACTTTAAAATGAGTAGGTATTAGATATTCTTCAGCAAAAATGTACAGTTTTTCCCTACTTGCCATTACAAAACTATAAAAGCTATCTTCTTCTACTTTTCACACTGCAAAATTCAAAGCCTTACGTCTCACGTGCGTCAAGATGGTTATTCTGACGGCCCTGGTTACAATGCAAGGTGATAAATCATAATAGTACCAATTTGATCTAATTCGCCCGCGCAAAGCGCTGCCCGTCGCAGGTGTAGTGGCCCGTCGCTGACCCCGGTCGCGATGACCCAGTAGGGCGCTCGGTGGCCAAACTAAACGACCGGGTTTTCGGCGCTGTGTTCAGCATATCAAGCCACACATGCTAAGCTGCAGAAATACATGTCTGTGGAAGGGCAACCAGGTTTAAATTTTTTGAAAGAAATTAGGATTTTCAATCCCAAGAATATTCCTTTCATGCCTCGTGACATATCTGCATACACCGCTATTCCTGACTTTGTTGATCTTCCCCAGCATGAGTTGACGAGATATGTTGAGAAACTGGGGCCCAGTGCTGTGAGAGAGTCCATTAATGGGAACATTGATCTGACTGTTTTCTGGAAGTCTGCGGCAGATCATGTTCCTGCTCTCGCTGCACTGGCGTCCCGGTATGCCTTCTCAACATGCTCGTCAGCTGATGCTGAACGAAGTTTTTCTTCGTACAGTCTTATTTTGTCTTCCAGAAGGCGTAGACTCACAGAAGACAACATCAAAGGACTACTTTTCCTTTATTACAATAAGTTCACTGATGCCTCTTTTTTTGAGTAATTTGAGTGTGAGAGAAAGTGTGTTTGAGATAGTATGTAGGTGTGAAAGTTTGATAATAGTGGTAGTGTTGTGAATGAGAGGGAGTATGTGATTGCCTGAAAGTTTGAGAGTATTTGTGTTACAGTTACAGTGCTGGAAATTTTATAATAAAGGCTGCCTCCTTTAACTATAAATTGTCTTTTTTATTTATTTTTCCATATAGCATGTTCATATTTGCTGGGATGCTTAATTCTGCCCGGCAAATGTTTTTGACAAATGTGGGCCCTTTTGGCAAATTTCTCGACAAATTTTTTGGGTTTTTTTGGACAAAATTTGGCAAATTTTAGGCCCCAATTTGGCAAAAAATGCAGATGCCAGCCTGTTGAGATTTTAGTTTGCCCTGAGCCAGTATATGTTCACATAATTATCATTATGCTTTATAAAGAAATACAAAATACTTAAGTTGCAGCTAGATTCAGGCTAGTCAAATAGTTTCCGTCCACTTTCAGCCCCATGAAGATGTTCCAAATCCCGTGTATGATAAATAATGGATTAATTGGCAGAGCTTATTTTGATATTTTATGACAACTTTTCTGGACAAACAGGTCAGTAGGAAGTTTCACCAATTTTTAAATCACCAGTGTAAATACAAAACTGTAACCAAGGATTTTTAATATACTGCATGTATCTACAGCCACATTTAATTCGCATCAAATAAATGCCTGAATTTGTGTTGAGCATCACTGCTAGAGACCAGTTTTTCATTACTATTGTGTTATGATTATATTAATACTAAAATATTACTATATTACCAAACTATTTACCTTTTCTCCTGCAAATTCTTGACTGTAAGAATTATGGTTTTAGTGCATGATGACATGTAACTTTGTAATTTTATCTTTTACTTCTCAACTCAGAATGAAAAATTGACGGTTATACAATAATGGCCTCTTGTGGCTGTTTTTTTTTTTTTAATCATTTATGGAAGTTTGTTTCAGATATGCATGTAAATGTAATTTTTTTTGTGTGTATATAAAATGTTCCAAGTTTTTCGTATACATACATGTATGTTTTACATCTTTTAACTTTACAAGTTCAAGACCTTAAAGGAAATTGAGAAAAAAGTAAAGAGTTTCAGACACCTATGGAACAGTTGTTTTTTTAATATGCTGGGTAAATTTTTTCTTAATTTTTATTCTCCGTCCTTGTGATAGTATGGCAATTACCAGTCATTACATCAATAAAAAGCCCATTTAACGTATTTGTAGATAAACAGCAAATCCATTAAGTTTTGTATAGCTTGTACTGCAGTCAAGTAAGTCAGATTTGTGAGACATTTCCATTCATCAACCAATATCCTGACGGAAAAGCATCTTTAGCTTGTTTGTAAATTATATATAATACAAACTTCAGTTATTGTACATCATGGCAGAGCCCTAAAATAATCACAACTTTATCCATAAGTCTTGTGCATGACCTTTTTTTTTTTCATTAAAGGGTCAGTTTTTGAAGACTTGTTTATACTTTATACACCGTCTGGCATGGTCATAAATCTAAGCATGAAATATCGCATTATGAACCTCAATACACATTATTCAAAATATCTTTTTTTCCAATAAACTCTTATTTTTCTAACGATAATTTTCCCAGTTTTCTTCACCTTGGTGTTGGCACATCTGCATCAGTGATATCCTTTTCTGTTACGTTTTAATCAGTTATATGTATGCAAATGATTG
Organism: Onchidella celtica; assembly: GCA_963931925.1. NCBI lineage: Eukaryota > Metazoa > Mollusca > Gastropoda > Systellommatophora > Onchidiidae > Onchidella > Onchidella celtica. Next base: position 36,049,992 of record OZ007579.1, on the reverse strand, counting down.
ATTTAATTCACATCCATGAAGTTATAACATTTTACATTCCCATACAGCTGTATAACACTGTGATAAATAGGCTGCCTGGTCTGTCTTGTTGTCTATTTTGTGTTCTCTGGTGCTAATTCAATTCATCAAACTATTGGTATGTTTCAGTTGCATCATTAAAATTGAGATGTGGACAGTCATGCAATGTCTGGTTGTCTAGCTGTTTTGAGTAAAAACTCTGAGGAGCTGAAGTTCTCCTGTGGTCAAATACCACCAACCTTTGCTTTGCCTGCATTTTTTTCAAAACACTTCTCACACATGGGGGAGAAAAGAGAGGGGTGACTTATTTAGAAGGTATACCTTGGTGTAATATTACTGGCTATGATTTTTATATTTATAGAGATATGTCAGGTTCCTGCAGATGATATTATTCTGTAATGAATTTTCAGCATCAGACAAAAGAATGTTTTTTCGTTGCCCTAGTTGATCAGTGTTGTCACAGTGGACCTTTTGAAATTAACAAAAATGTGCAAATTTCAACTTTTATGATGTCAAATGAAACAAACCAATGGACCTACCATGCCTTAACATTTTACAAATGAAAATCGCTCGTACATATTATATATGAAGACCATGGAAGAATGACCATAATCCAAGTTCAAAGATTTTTTGGTTAAAAAAATTATTACAATCAATGCTTATATTCCTCTAAAGGCCAGTTTTGTTGTGCTTAAGTAAAGCCTCTCTCTGGTGAAACAGGTTGCTTTTCTTTATCTCCATTAACAATGCACTTGGGGATTTTCAAACTAAACAAAAATCAATCTTTTCAGTTTCATGGACATGTGACTATGGTCGTTTTTGCATCTGAGTCTCCATAATATTCATATGATATATTGATATACTTTGTCACATGAATTAGGAATTCTCTATAAAGGACATTTGGTGGCTTTAAGACATGAAAAACTTAACATATGAATAAATGATGTCATGTATTGAAAATTTTATCACCTTTTAAAATTGTTTACTTCGAATGTTCATTTCAATACTATTTTAAAATGTAGAATTATTCTTGCATTGCCAGTCATTTGTCTTTCAGAAGTCTTGCAGAGGACTCATAAAATGGGCGAAAAGCTTTCGTGCAAATGGCATGAACTTGATTCTTCCACTGAATATACATAAACTTTCTGCTCGGCATGGTGCAAGACTGCTTGATTGAAAGATGTATTTCTCTGTTCAGAATGGTGCAAATATGGTTGATTAAAAGAATGTGTAACAGAATTGTTGGCTCAGTATACTTAGTAGTGCGCAAGACTGCTTGAATAAGAGACTGTGTAGATCCTGTTGCACAGTTAGCACATTTTATCCTTGTTTTACCCAATGTATATGATTTTTACACATGAATTGTTTGAATGGTCCCGTACTGTCTCTGAAGGTCTTTCAGCATATCATTTCTTTCATTCCATAAGAAACTGGCCACAGTATTCAAGAAAACAAATTCTTATCATCATTTTCTGTATTGCACAATATTGTGTGGCTAACCCATATATCGTGAACAACTTGATTCTGATAATTCAGCATTATTTATGTTGGGAAAAAAAGTGACCCGAGTTTTTATGGAAATAAATACTTGGCCAGTATAGATACAATCATTCAATAATGTAGCTAACCGATGGCATTGTGGACAACTCGAGTCTGATAATTCAGCATTGGTTTATGTATGGAAAGAATGTTTCTGATTCCTTATTGAAATAAATACCCAGCTGTTTATATAGTCATGCCTTCCAAGTTTTATTTGTGTGGGTATGTTTGATGGAGGTTCTGTACTGGAATGTCTACACTTCTAAATTTGCTGAAAGTGATAGTGGGTAATTCCTTGAGCTTGACTGGTTAAATATGGCGTAATGCAAACGTTAAATGTCGTAAATGGTAATGCAGCCGTGGAATCATTTTTTTTTTGTCCACGAAATTCAATTTCCTCATGACACCAGTGTAAATTTTGGTGAAATACAAAACATTAACAGTAAGATCCCAAGGCAGATTCTGCTGAGAACAGGAATTAATTGACTTGTAGAAAGAACGTACACATGTACATCACAAAACCTGAATTAAACAAGTGCATCAAACAGGCAAATTTCAATCATTTCCATCAGAGAAGCTTGTTGTTTGACACAAATGTGAGATCTGCCAAGGTTTGCTATAATTTTACAATAGGGAGTTCATTTGATCTCTCAACTAACAATAACACTGCATCAACAATGTACTTTAGGATGAAGCATGACTGTAGAGTTGCACACAAAATCTGCATTTCTCATTATGCTATAGAAACACCAGCACAAATTCAGTTACACAGCAAAGCTTTAGTTTGATATTACTGGATGGTAAACAAAATATTCTGTACACCCGAAGTGAAGGAATAAGGCCTTCGACAGTGTCGACAGAGACATCTGGAGACTGATGTATCACTACAGCTTTCCACCAAAGTTCGTAACCATCATCCGACAACTGTATGAAGATGCCACCTGTCAAGTCATCAACGAAAGGAAGCTGACAGAACCCTTGTCTGTACAAACCAGCATCTGGCAAGGTTGCTTACTCTCGCTGACAATCTTCTTGATGATGATTGACTGGGTCATGAGACAGTTCACAGCAGGCAGGAGGACTGGTATCCAATGGACTTTCACGAAGCAGCTGGAGGACGTGAACTTCACAGATGACATCAGCCTTCTCTCCCACAAGCAGCAAGATACACAAGAAAAGGTATGCCGTGTTGCAGAAGAAGCTGAGAAGACCGGGCTCCAAATCAACATCGGGAAGACAGAGGCCATGAGGGTGAACAACAAACAACAAAATCCAGTAAAGATGGGGGGATAGACGAAGACATCAAGTGCCGAATCAACAAAGCAAGATACGCCTTCAACACCCTGCGACCAGTCTGGAGATCAACAGCCCTCTCACCCCAAAACAAGATCCAGGTATTCAACACTAATGTGAAGTATGTCCTACTACAATGTATATGGTTCCGATACATGGCGAGTGACAAAAACCAACAAAAAAAAGCTGCAGACATTCACTTGTCGATGTCTCAGAAACATCCTCCACATCAGGTGGCCAGAAGTCATCTCCAACGAAGAACTGTGGGACAGAATGAGACAAGCCCCAATTGAAACTGAGATAAAGAAAGGAAATGGGGATGGATCGGCCACACGTTATGAAAGCCTGAATCCAACATCACCAGGCAGGCTCTAGTCTGGAACCCACAAGGAAAGTGGGTCGACCAAAACAGACGGTGCAATAGTATCAATGCTGAGGTGAAGGCAGCCGGAATGACGTGGACCGGGCTAAGGAGGACCTGCCAGAACAGCGTGCGGTGGAGGAGTGTTATTGCGGCCCTATGTTCCTCAAGGAATCAAGAGGCTTAAAGAAAGAAGACGAAGAAGTGAAGGAATGAATCCATGGTTTAAGCCCTTTTATATTGATCGAAATTTGCAATCAAAATTGTTAAAATGTATTTAATGGTGTAGCAAGTCAGCAGCTCAGACACAATGAATTTAAGTGTCTTTCTGATGTTAAACAAAAATAAAATAAAGCTGACTTTTTTTTGGGGTCATTTATTTCACGCCAAAAGAAAATGCGCACCTCCGACAAATAATACAAATGCACATGTACGATGTCAGTACCAGAGAAGTAACATCTCATCATCTACAGTTCTGCATGATGTATCACATCTCCTATACACATTTTGTAATTTATGTCATTCACAATCACGTACAGCTGGTAGCAAATCACCAGGCAAAACTCCATATTCTCTGCAAATTTGACTGTAATTTGTAACACTGATAAACGCCCTTCTGCTTCTACAAGGAAGACAGAGCTTAGATCCAAAAGAACTTGTCAGACGATATGTTACATATATATAGCACATATAACATATTTATATTACGAAAAATTGATTGGTCAGGACTGAAATACATGTATATGTAACGGGTGCCTAGGAAGTTTTTCATCCCAACCTTGAAAGTCACAGCAGAATAACTGATCACAACAATGATGTTACTGCAGTTTTTAATGGCAATCAGCAGCATCACAGCTCCGTGATCTCTTATCTCAAAGCTTCCAGAAAATTAAAAGCACTTTAAAAAAAACAAAAAAAAAACCAACGTCAAAATCAGCCCAAGGGCACAAATCGCTTTCTAATATAATAATAGAATTATGATAATAAAAATAAAAATAATAATGATAAAGATAATACAGCCCAGACACCATAATGACATGTTTGCTGCACAGTGGGCAATCCAAATTATATAACAACAGCACCAAATTATGATTTTGTAAGTCTGAAAGAAAGACGAGAGAGAAAACAAAACTAGAGGTGGGGGGGGGGTATTATTCTCGTTCCTTATATGTTTTCTTTAATCACATCGTCAACACATGTATTTAAACCTATGTGTACAGTGAGAGCTGTCCTTTATTTTTCCGTCTTTGTATCTCCAATCTCTCTTGACCAAAGCCTGACTTCATTTATCTTCTGTGTTCTTTATTCCTGTGTTGTTCGTTATAAGCCACCATCTTTTGCCCTGAAGCACATGTTTCCATGTATATATATTTTATTATCATAATTTTTTTTCTAGAGCAAATGTTATGAATTGACCACAGAGTATAGAAAACTGACATAAAAACCTTGATATTCAAAACTGTCGTAATTGTACACAATACTCTCAAGAGCGGTTTGAGACAAAATCGTAACTGTTTTGTCATGCACTAGTTTAAACAAGACAACGCATTCCTAACACGTCATAGCGTAGAAAAGAAATCCTTACAAGTGCAACGAGGGAGTTGAAAGGACGGGAAATTGTTCGATAACGAGGGAGATCGAGGCCTATGGTTGATGTAAACTGCGAATACCGCTTTACGCATTCGTAGAATGCTACCGATAACCACCGAGTTGTCATACTGCTAAAGACTACCATACAATCAAATTAATTCGGAAGAACTCCAAAGAAGAACATAGTGTAAACTGTCTGACTTAGAGCTTGATCTAGTCTATAGATCTGGTCTAATTCTTTGAGCGATGCCAACCTGTCGTTTTTATCTTGAAAATCGCTGCCGATATGGGGAAAATTGTCGATTTGAGCACCCTCGTGGTAAGTATTTGAAATTATAAAATGTATTTTGTGTGTCTTTTACTTTAGATCTAGACTCTAGTATCGGTTTGAAAAGTGCTAACAACTAAACAACTTAAGCCCATTCATTGGCCTGATCAGGGGCCCGGAGGGTGGATAATTTGAAATCATGCTCCATTTTCATTCTCAATAGATCACTAGATCTAGATCTATTTATTATTTTCACTGTCAACTAGCCTTAATACAAAAAATAATCCATCAAACTCCAATTTATTTGGTAAGGTAGGCATGTCCAGGTAGGTCATTTTCTTCTTCTTCTTCTTCTTCTCATGGAGTTGATTCGTCTGTTTACTAAGACGATCCCTCAACTGCACCATATGTGACTCGACGCTACTGCTCTGAGGCTAAAACAGGCTAAAACAGCATATATTAAGACCATTTAAAATATATCGTTGTGTAAATTCTTTTGTATATATATATCTCTGGTTAAAAATATCTCTTGGCATCAAGATTGTGCACAGAAATAGACCCGCACTTTAAATACAATGGTAGCTGCAACGGATAATTATGTTCTTCAATTCATTGCCAAAAGCCGTTGCAGACGATAGTTTTTGGACTTCTGCCGGGAGGTTGTTCCGCATCCTGATGACACTAGGGTAAAAAGAGTAAAGATGGCTGTTAATCCGTGAGCTTGGGATGTTATATTTTATGTTATTCTTTCTGTTGCCTCTGGTGTTAATGGTGAGGTGGTTCAGTGGGATATGGATATTTCCTTCCCTGCCCTTATAAAATAGTTTTATTTTGTTTTTTGCTCTTCTTTCTTCTAGTGGTGTCCACTCGAGGTCTCTCATCATTTTATTGACACTACTACTTCTAGCATAGTCATTTGTCACAAAGCGAGCAGCTCTCCTCTGGACCCTTTCCAGTTGTTCTATATTTATTCGACAGTGGGGGTCCCAGACACTGCAGCCATACTCTAGGGCGGGCCTCAAGAAGGTGTTATAGCATTTTTCTTTTACTTTCCTATCACAGTTAGAAATGTTCCTTTTCAGAAATGCTAGTATACCGTTTGCTTTGTTACATGTGCTATTAATATGTTGGTTCCATGTAAGTTTTCTGTCCAACTCCTAAATATTTAGCCTCATCTGTTTCACTCAATTTCTCGCCATGTATAAAAGTAGCCTGAGGTGATGTTGTGATGTTTATTTGAAATTCTCAGGACTTGGCATTTATTGGGGTGGAATTCCATACGCCAGTCCCTCTCCCATTCTTGTAGACTGTCCAAATCTTTCTGTAAAATTTCCGTATCTTCTTTTGAATTTATTGTTCTATAGAGGAGGCTATCATCGGCTAACAGTCGTAATTTAGTGCCTGGAGAGATCTTACTTGGCATATCGTTAATATAAACTAAAAATAGCAAGGGGCCCATTACAGTACCCTGAGGTAGGCCTACTCCCAAGAGAACAGGTGCAGGATTGGATGACTTTCCGTCAACGACTACTATTTGTGTTCTGTTTTCTAAAAAAGACTTAATCCACTTCAAAGTACTGTTTCTAACTCCATAATGGTTTAGTTTAATCAAAAGACTAGCATGGTGCACTTTATCGAAGGCCTTACTGAAATCTAGTAAAATGGTGTCCGTCTGTCTGTTATTATTCAAGTTATTAACAAAATCGTTACAAGTTGTGATCAGCTGGGACTCACACGACCTGTATTTTCTAAAACCATGCTGTACATGTGTTAAAATTGAGTGTCTCTCGAGATGCTTCATGATGCTGGTGTTCAAGATATGCTCTAAAAGCTTACAAGATATTGATGTCAGGGAGACTGGTCTATAATTTTCAGGACTAGCCCTATTTCCTTTCTTAAAAATGGGTACAACATTTGCTTTTTTCCAGTCTTCCGGTATTTTTCCTTGTTCAATTGAAGCTCTAAACAACAAAGTGTAAACGGGGCCAATTTCCTTGGCACAAAGTTTCAGTAATTTGGCGGTAATTCCATCAGGCCCTGTGGCTTTATTTTCATTAGGGTTTTCCAAAAGTTTCAGTACTCCATTTTCTGTAACAAATATTTCATCCATATCCGGCAATTTGGCACCACTCAGCTCTCCTGAGTAGACACCCCCTGGGTGAGAAAAGACCTTACAAAATTGAGTATTTAAAATATTGGCTCTTTTTTGGGCATCTTGCTGTGGGTGCCCTCTCTCATCGTTCAGTGCGGCTACTCCTAAGTTTTCTTTATTTTTACTTTTCACATATCTCCATAGTTTTTTGCTGTTATCACTTGTATCACTTATCATCTCATGGACATAATTATTATGAGCTTTCCGCCATTCTTTCTGGGTCAATCTTTTGATTTCTAGATATTTTTTTTTTTACTCATTCGGAGTTGCACTGTTTCATTTTTTTTAACCATTTATATTTTTTCCGGACTAATCGTTTCGTTAAAGTATTTATCCAGGGTTGATGAATTTTCGTGGATGACATTTTTGTTGTAACATTTTCCATGATCGTATTCAGATTTAACTTGATACAGTCCCAAAGTTTGTTTACGTCCGTTTTTGAAGAGTGGTATTTCATGAAGAAACTGCCAAAAGTTCAGAGATGTGACTTCCACATTTCTATATTGTCAGGAATCCCAAGTTCAGATGTTAAAATCTTTGTGTCATATATTATCAACCATTATTTCTGGTGCTTTAAACTTTGATGAGAAGGAAGGGAAGACTTCCATCTGAGGCACACAGCGTGGACATTTCAAAGACGTGTCTTTAGGAGCATCCATCTGCGTGGGTCACAGTGGGCAGGTTAATTCGTAGATGAAAGTTTAAATTGTAGTTAATGCAGGGCTCAGAGATTAACCCTTTCCTCTCAAAGGTGACCTCTCTTTCCACTCTCCGGCCAAGCAATAGGAGATTTAAACTCTTTTTCAAGACATTCACATTTTATTACAGACGAACTTTTTCACCCAAAACAAATTCAATTGTCATGTAGTAGTGGTAAAAGTGAAGCAAACTGAATGAAGATTCCTTGTAAATGGTCAATTTAAGTTTGTCAGCAGCATTGGGTGATTGACTACTCAAATTAACCCCCATGCTGCGCAAGGCATGGAAATATGACATCGACTTCCCAGGCGTCCACTCTGCGCGGGCGTGTAAATATGGCAAGGTCAAACTGACCGTGCAGTGCAGAAGCGGTATTTTCACATATTAGGTCACTGTCCTCTTTGAGACGTAATTGCCGTCTTATGGCTCACTATATCTCTTCTAAATCAAAGGCATTGTGACAAGGACATGTTAGCCAATGAACCACTGATCGGTCTCACAGAGACTAAGTTTTCAAAGGCTCTCCCTATACTATCAAAAGGTGAAACATGGACATGCGAAACTGTTGCTCAACAAATTTGCAATATTATCTCATTTTCTCACTAAGCTGCCCATCATCTAGAGTTGTCTAATAACCAATCAGAAACAAGCTCTGAAATGACCTTAGCCCCAAATGCCCGTGTTGCTTCATTAGTATGTGCCAATCTCGATCAAAACTATTTGTTTAGGGCTTGAGGGGGAGTGGCTAATTATCATGCTTCATTGTCACAAAAATTACAGCTGTCAGTTTGGTATGATAAGTCAGATCATTGGTTAGAGACTTTGAGAAAAAGGTTTCACTGGTTAAATCATTAACAAGCGTGATAAAGCATTGCAGCGAATGTTTTCATAATGATTAAATACAAACCAAACCACATGGACAGTGGTAGTCAAGTGTGGTCATTGCACATTGACTCAAATAAGATTCCCCATGAGTAAAGGTCACTGACCAGTCAGCTGGCTTTACAAGTAGTGCATAGGTTATGGATTAATTCATCTACTTCACTTGCTGTGTCACTAGATTTAGCATTGCTGTCCATATCTGCACCAACAGGATCATTATTCCCCCTATTTTCATTCTCCTATACTTCTTCTTCAGTGTGTGATTCATTTTCTCTCCCACATCCAAATTAACATCATTAACAATAGTTTTTAAATAAATGTGAAGACCATCATTGTATCCAAATTCTGACCACAAATCATGCACAACTTTGACTTTTATCTCGGAAACCATTCAGTCTATCAAAATTCTTTCCACTAAAAAAAATTCATTGCTATGCAGCAGCAAATGATAATTATGCCCAGTCATGTTGCGTGTGGTGTGAGTTGTCATGAAACAGTATAAAAACATGTTGGTGGAGGGCGCATTCTGTCCCATAAGAGCAGAATCAATAAGGGCGCATTCAGTTGCAATAGAGGGGAATCGATAAGGATGAATTCAGTCATGCTATAGAGGAAAGGGTTAATTCCCAGAATATGAAATACTGGTAGGTGTCCGATGAAAGCTGTTTGTCTCATATGATACTCCTTCCAAAAGAAATGGAAATTGATGGCACTCCATCTAAAGAAAGGGTATTTATTCATCTCATGATTTAAAACCAGGTGATGGTCTGGCTTTGGGTCAGTGAACAGTGCAGAGTGGAATGCAACTGTTATCAAACTGACATAATAATTTCTAACTTAAACTCACATCTCCGACCACTGGGCTTAGTAAAATCACCAATTATAAGTGCATTTCACCAAATAATTTCTTTACTTTTGCAAAGGTAGGCAGAATATGTATGAACTTAAATAAAATAATAAGTGAAACATTATTTAGGTATGCTTTTTGGTTATATTCTCACTTTTATCCTTGCACATTCAGGTGGAGCACAGCGGAATTTATTTGGGGGACCAAGTGACAACTGGCAGGGTGGTGGTGGTCAACGTGTGACATTTCGAGACAGTTTTGGCACAAGTGGACAGGGAGGCAATAACCCATTCAAGTGGAATTCTAACCAGCAGCAGAACTCGCAAAGCCAGTCAGGTCCTCTTCAGCCTTCAACACCTCTGGATCTAGTGTAAGAATACAACATACAGTGGCTTCAAAAGGGACAATAAATAATGATATGCATGTGTATTAGGACCAGCTGCCTAAATGTGCCAAACATTTTCATTCTCGACTTGCATTTTGGAGTTAAGTCAGATTATTACTTTATGGTCTGCTGAATTGACAGCAGCTTGTGGGTCATAGTAGGGCTAGACACAACAACAGCATGACAGTGGGATGTCATGGTTTGCCATAGTCTTGCTTTAACTTCGTGTTCAGTTTTCTCACATGTGTCAACTTCGGTAGGGTTTAGCAAATATGCCTTTTTTATTTCTTTCTCCCACTGTCTTTATAAACTACTGGTATGTAGGATGAATTTGTTTACTTTTGTCATCATCAGTTAATCCAGTAGCAATTTAGTGCTATTTAACTGGAAAAGAGGAAATCTGAATATTAAATGCATTTTATTTTTGAAGGCAAAAAGTACAAAAAAGATGGAGTTGATACTGAGCAGACAGATGGACAGGCATAGGCAAGACAGTTGAAAACTAGAGAAGAATGGAGATTTTAGGAAGGACTGTATCTGCAGTGGACAGATGAAGCCTAACATAAACAAGAATTAAATAAAAAGACGCTGTTTGTTCTTTTTCTTATTCAGAAGTACATGTGGTCGGCTGAGTTGTTTTTGCTCTTACTTGCCAGATATTGTGAGAGACTAGAATTTTGGTATGAAGTGGTTAAATGAATAGTAATTTCATATATTGGAAAGACATCTCATGAAAGAAAACAAATTAAACCCGTTCCCAATTTCAGGGAAAAGCGGAAAAGCTAAAAGTTGAGCCAATTTTAATGGTTATGGCAGTGCAAAGAAGCTAGTTGCTCCTTCTCAAAGTGACATTATTGCCTGGGCAAGCTGAGAAACAGTTGATGACACAGTGTATGAAAACGAAGACGTTGGTTTCCCGATAGTTATCTTTTGATTTCTTCACAGAAATAACCTACCCAAGGAGATGGAGACTTGGGAAAAATCACACATGTGGCCGTTTTCTTCCATGTCAATAGAAAAGGATCTTCCTTCATTGCCAGGTAATGTGATGACAGAAATAGAGAAAAAGTGGAGTAAATGCAGAAGTGCGTAACTGAAGAACACAAACAGACACGTGCTTGAGATACGAAATGTTTAGCCTAATATCAGAGATAATAATGCTGCAAACAAATGAAGATTGAGCCATTGACGAAATTTAAAAAAACAACACAGAAAATCTGTTTGGTCATAGCAAGGTTTGAAACAAGTGACAAAAAGAAAAGTTTGCATGTAGCAAAGTCCTGCACAAGAATACAGAAACGATACAGTAAAAGGCAGAGGAAATGGGAAGACAAACCAAGCTTTTGGTATATTTAACCTTCATCAGGACAGAAAATGTAACAGAATGGGAAATTAAACCAATATAACAATTGAACAAATAAAAGAAATGTGAAAATGTTAAACTGATACAAGCACTTAGCTGCGAGTCAAGACTTGGATTTTTTGGATCGCAGCACGTCCGCCAATGTATGAAGGTTTGAAGTGATGCATAAAGGAGCCTTGTGTGTCAATACATACAAAACAAATTTTATAATTGTCCTTGTTTTCTTGATGTTTTACAGCATGATAAATGGAAGTCTAGAGATGTCTCACTTCCTACTACTGTGGAGAATGGTTAAACCGAAAAGGCCAAAATGAAACTAGCGCTAAGCCAAAGGAAAATAGGAATCCCCCATTTTTTTCCTCTTTATTTTTGTTAATAAACTAGTGCTAAACCGAAATAAGCCTGTTGTTAAACCGAAAAGAAAATTACTGGACTCAGTGGCCAGTCCACTGTGATTTGCCACAGTCAAGTCAAGTTACTGTATACCCCCCCCCCCCCCCTCCAAGGAAAAAGAGCAGAGCATGCTTTGTTCTGCCCGGTAGTAAATAACTAGTACAGGCTTACATCGGAGAGGCAACACAATAGGGGTAGGGGGAGAGGGAAGAAGGCCTATAACCTCGCTGGTTCGAAATCAGACGGCAGCAGGTGTTATGTTAGGCACACTGCGAGGGATCTTTCATGTAAAATGCATGACATCAGAGAGACAATACAGTGGGACAGTGTATTTCAAGGCACCATGTATGGTAACATTTAGGAGGTCAGCAGGATGGCGGTTCTGTACTGTCAGTCCACACTGGTCACTGACCCCACAACCCGCCGGGGTCGTAGGGGCGCTGCAGTGATGAACGCAGTGATGTCTCTCTATTCTGAGAGTTAGTCCACATTTGCCCGCATATCCATGCTCTGCATGTCACTAGGCCTGAGCAATCGCCATCCTCATTCTCATTATCTCAATTCAAAACACGGAACAAGTGAGGATGTGTTGAGTCTGTTTTGCCTGTGCACTTACATTAGGCCTATTTGTCCTCTTTGATAGTGATTTGGGCTGCCTCTTGAAACTGGCATTTTTCAAGCCTCCTATCACTAAACCGAAACTCTCTCTAAACTGAAAACAAACTCGTGATCCTGCCAATTTCGGTTTAACTGTTCTCTGCTGTATAACCAGTTGGCCTGGGGAAGATCTATCCATTTACAGAAGAGCCTAGTAACACAAAGTATTGAATCCCAATATTGTTTTGAGAACACACAAATTTTCACGACATTGTTCTCTTTGTGTTGCAGAATTCCAAGATGTCTCAATGGAAGAAATGAGGTTAGAAGCATACCAAGGCATCAAATCAGGAAATGTACAACCTTATGTACGTTAATGCATTTTGTCATTGTTTTTCATTTTTCATTATCATTATCATTTATGAATTTTCAAACCTTTGTTCTCTCTTTTTTTGTCTTTCTTGTAAATCATTTCAAAGTTTGATACTTCTTGTATTTAGGTAAATGCATTCCGTGGTGAAATCCGAATTAAATATGATATTTTGGCTTTGTTGGGCATAAATTTTAAACAAATTTTGTGGGTATTGGGGACTTGAGTGATGGAAAAATTGTTAAATTCAGTCAAATGGGAGTGCCACAGCTGTCAGAGTTCTGCAGATCTATGAAAATCCAGGATTGAGGAATGTCCGGACATCCGCATAGAAATATCAGTTTCCTCACTGTCCATCTGCAGCCAAGTCTAATGGATCTTGAACTGGACTGTAAACAATGAAAGGGATTCTAAATAGCTCTTTCATTTGCAAACCAGCAAGAATTGTCAAGTCAAACAGGGAGTTGTTTGGTTTTGTATGTTCAAATGAGAGGAAGTCATGGAAAGAAGCAAATAACATGTGCATGAATAGCCTTCTGCCTGGCCAAGTTCTGGGATTGGCATCATTTTCCAGTGACAGCCCTGGAGTATACTCATTACATTTTCTTCTATCAGTTTTGTATTACTGTTTGATTGATTTTTCTGTCATTTTCAGACACAAAAATATCAGTCACTGTTGAATGAATTTCAAAACAAACGGGCTCAACTCAAACATATGTCAATGGACTTGAAAGGAATATTGGTAAGTTCTGTGATACCGTAGTGCATGCATTTATAATCACGTAAAGAATCATGAATAGAACAGTTTGAAATTATTGTCTTAAGAAATGTGGTTTCTTAAGTCAGTGCCATTCTGACTCTAACTGCCATAACCTTGCAGTGCATGAATCAAATATAATCAAAATATGGCAAAAAGAAAAAGTAGTATGTGGCAAAGCCTTGCTTAAGAAATAATTCAGAAACAATATAGTAAAACCCAAAGGAAAAGGGAAGACAGGCAGTGTTGTTGTATTGTTTCTTTATTATTTCTTATTCAAGGCTTTGCTACATGCAACCTTTTCTTTTCGGCATATTATGACTTTGCGTCAAGCCTTGCTGCAGCCCCACAGATTTTCTGTGGTTTTTATAATATTTCATGAAATCAAATATATGACACTACCTGAACTAAAGGCAGAAATTGTTCCTGGCTTGTTTGAAGTGAGCTATTTCATTACATGAAGTCTTAACAAAACCAGCGAAAGGGAACAAAATTACTGTATTTCTAGTGTGAGGGACTATTGAACTATATCACATTTCCTGATTTCCCGGGACATAATAATGTCAAAAGAATATGACAACTACTTGTTTGTTTTTTTTTTTTTTCTTTTCATACTATTAAGGAACCCATGGCCTCAATGGGTCAGGGAAAATAATTGGATTTTTAGTCTCCCTTAAAATCTTTTAGTTTTGTTTTGATTGGCATTGTTTTCTCCCTCTCCCCACCTCTCTCTCTCCAGTCTCTCCTTTTCTATCTGCCCTACCCCACCTAATTAATTTTCAAGCTGAACTTATATGACAGATACAATCTCCCATGCACTGGGTTTATGGAAAGGAACACATTTTATTGTAATAGTATTTTTAAGATTGCCTGAAACTTCAGTGAATACAACAATAGTTTGATGCAAAAGTGATTGGGTTAGATTAGTGGACAGCTAAAGAAATTAATTCTATAATTTTTGACAATGTTATTCAGGCTGCAGTTTTGAGCGAAAAAAGTGGCCAAATTGCACCACAATGAAATACTTCCGCCACAATTTTTTTTTTTTATAATAAGGCTATAGCATTTCCCAGACAGAATGCATATTCAGATAATGTAACAGTGTTTCTTCATGAGATAGTTGATTGCGAATAGAAGCCAGAACAGTTTAATTTACTGTGCATTTGTATATTTTGTGGTAGTTGGTAAGAACTGAAATGAAATACATGACATCTGATTGGATTGAGTTTTGAGCTCAGCATAACATGTAAGAATGTTAAGTATAACAAATCAGATGCTCTATAGTTGAAAATTAGGAAAGAAAAGCAACAAAAAAAAATTAAATAATAATAATGAAGATCATTTATGTAGCGCCTAATCCAAACGAGTTTGCTCTAGGCGCTTTACAGAAAGTCTTGTTCTCTCCATTTGCATCTCTCTCACTCTCTCTTTCTTTTCTCTCACCCTCTTTCTCTCACTCTCTGTATCTCTCTCTATCCCAGAGCAAATTGTAACGCAGCCTGTTAGGCGCAGTTCACAACTCACAACAGTTCACAACTCACAACTTGTATTCTAAAGTATTATAATGTTATTTGAATATATATTATATAATATTTATTTAATAATGAATTATAAATTTTCGTTGGTGATATGGGGGATAATAGGGATAAATTTTAATTTCTATTTTGCCCGGGCAGCGGCCTGTTCAGCCTGCTCTTTACAATTTCCAACTGCCAAGGTATCTTTAACGTGCACACGGGCCCTCCAATTTTTTCGTCCTTATCTGAGAAGACTAGGTACTCAATCCTACCCCCCAATAGGATCAGGGACACGAAAATATGAGAAAAATCCCAATTTCCAACATGCCTGCACAGCCCGGGTTTTGAACCCGGGACCCTTGACATGAGAGGCGAGCACCTTGCCTCTAGACCACCTTGTGAACAAGAGGATGCCCAGAGAGACGATGGAGAGACGATGTTGTGCAGACAGGTGGACATGCATGGACAAGACGGACAGAAAACATAAAAGAATGCAGATCATTAGGGAGGGCTAAATCCTGTAGTGGATGGATGAAGTCCAACTAGAATCCTGTAGTGGATGGATGAAGTCCAACTAGAATCCTGTAGTGGATGGATGAAGTCCAACTAGAATCCTGTAGTGGATGGATGAAGTCCAACTAGAATCCTGTAGTGGATGGATGAAGTCCAACTAGAATCCTGTAGTGGATGGATGAAGTCCAACTAGAATCCTGTAGTGGATGGATGAAGTCCAACTAGAATCCTGTAGTGGATGGATGAAGTCCAACTAGAATCCTGTAGTGGATGGATGAAGTCCAACTAGAATCCTGTAGTGGATGGATGAAGTCCAACTAGAATCCTGTAGTGGATGGATGAAGTCCAACTAGAATCCTGTAGTGGATGGATGAAGTCCAACTAGAATCCTGTAGTGGATGGATGAAGTCCAACTAGAATCCTGTAGTGGATGGATGAAGTCCAACTAGAATCCTGTAGTGGATGGATGAAGTCCAACTAGAATCCTGTAGGAAATAAAAAGACGCTGTTTACTCTTTTCTGTACTCAGAAGTACATGTAGTTGGCGGAGTCGATGCTGTCAAAATCAACTTGTATTGATAGTGAATTTTCTCTTTCAGGTTGCCATTGTTGAAGAGGGCAGGAAAAGAAAATCAGAGAAGTAAGTGAACAATTTCAGAGGTTTCTTGTTGGGTGCTGGGAAACTTAGTTAGCAGTCAGGCATGAAAAATGTTAAGATTTCCAGTCATTCACTGAGTAAATTGGAAGATGTTGGAAAGATCTGCTTGGATACATAGCTTTTTATTTTGGAAGCATGTGGTTTAAGATTCAGGAAGCCACTGTCCAGATGTTTAGATTGTCATATTTTCAGCCGAGGTAAATCAGCTGGTGTACTTACATTTATCCTCTGTTACATTATTTCAGTTTTGGATTTGATTATCAGGAAGTTTAAAGCTGTGTTTTCATGTGTGCAGAAACAGCTACCGACATCAAAAATCTGTCATATAGTAAAAAGAGAGAGTGTTTCCACGTGTTTGGAAAGGGTGTTTCTGTACGCATGAAATTATTCTATTTCACTTCTAAGAGGGTTTTTTTACTTTTCCGTACTCATGAAAACCCAGCTTTATAAGAAAAATTGTTCTCCTGAAAACATGTGAAACTTGATCCTTGGTGCCCTTGAAATAGTGCCAACTGTATCATATTTGTCAACTGCTAATTGCAGAGACGACTTTAGATGGCCTTCTCTGTTTTGTCTAAGCTTTGATTGTCTAACTGTCACATTCTTCATTTGTGTTGTTATTTACTCGCCATTTCTTTATTGCATCATATTCTCAAAATTTATGATGTCTTTGTTTTTTATTTATTATCCTCAGTAGGCAAAGCATGGCAAGTCCTGCTGGTTTTGGAACAGCTCAGTCAAGCCAGAACTTGTATGGGCAAGGGTTAAACAGTAGTGGGAGTGGTTTGTTTGGTCAACAGAGTGTAACTGGTATGAGTAGTAGTGGTGGTGGCAGCGGTGGTGGTGGTGGACTTTTTGGCAAACCTGCGTCTACATCAGCATTTGGTGTAAATTCATCCACATCTGGGGGTATGTTTGGTTCTGGATCTGGAGTAGCTTCCAGTGCAGCGAGTTCATCTTTTGGAAGTCCAAGCTCAACATTATTTGGGAAGCCAACAGGTAGTGTGTTTGGTGGTCAGATGACGTCACAGTCGCCACCTGTCTCTAATTTGTTCGGCACAGGCAGTCAGAATAACTCCTCAGCAACCCCAGGCTTGTTCGGTGGTGGTGCTATCCCAAGCCAGCCCTCCGCTAATTTATTTGGATCGGGCACTAGTACAGCAGCTAGTCCATCATCAGGTTTGTTCGGTAATGCTCCAGCGTCGTCACCTCCGCAGGGCCTATTTGGCAAACCTGCCCCTGGGTTTGGACAGTCAGGCAATACTCCATCTCTTTTTGGCACCAACACAAGCACCTCACAAGCACCTGGCCTTTTTGGCTCTGGATCAGCAAATTCATCGTCTCTGTTTGGAAGCAATGCTCCTACAGGTCAGTCTTCAACCTCGGCATTTGGAGTTCAAGGTCAGGGATCAGGGGGTTTATTTGGCAAAGGACCAGCTCAGCAAGGGTTTGTTTCTCAGTCAACATTTGGCAGTCAGCCAGCGACTGGTGCGTCCTCGGGGCCGACAGACACTACAGGCCTCTACACTCCGTTGGCTGATTTGACTGATGCAGAAAAAGAAGCATTCAGTGCCAAATCATTTGTCCAGGGCAAAATACCCTTACGGCCACCACCTAAAGAACTCATACATTAATCTTTTGTAAATTAATTATGTGTTATATTACATATTTGCTTATTTTACTCTGTGGTGATGCAATTTTTCAAATTTAGTGGATGAATTAAATGAAAAAATGTCATATGTGAATCTCCGGAAAAAAAAAAAAAAAAGACCATGACAGATTTGTCAGTAACTTTTAAAATCCCATCAGAAATGACTGCTGTTTAATTCACATAAAATATAATTTCTTGTTAAATCATGTGAAGAGAATAATGTGCTGGCTGCATTCAAAATGAGAAGTGATGGTGAAGTATCTGAAATGCTTGCAGTGAAATGTTTATGTCGGTTCAAGTCGGAGTGAAATTTTTGCATTTAGTGCATAGTATACACATGTAGTGTGAAAATATTTCAGAAATTACACCATCAAGTCTGTAACACACTGAAATTCTCCTATTTTTGTTCCTTTCATCACCTTGATGTCATTTATTAAACTGTAAATATTATGCAAATAGGCTGTCTTTCTTCCTGCAAACTGTTTTTGATCAAGTATGATTGATAATAGTGAAAACTGCATGAGATTATAGGTCAAATTTATGTTACCTCACCCATTGCTCCTTCCAACTAAATGGGAAAATCAAAACTTCCATATCTTTATGTTGTCACCATTCCCTAAGACTGCGGTAACTCAAAAATTGGAAAAATCGAATTTCATATATCGCGGGTATAAAGCAAAATTGTTGTATCTCCAGTGATATGAATAATGGGAGCTAGCTCGGAAATACCACAATATTGGTCTCAATGATTGCATTTTTAAGGGAGATGCAACAATATTGCTTCTCTGTAACTTGGAACTGGTTAAAGGTAGTGGAATAATGAAAAAATTGCAAGAAGCAGTTTGTCATTATTACAGTATTGCCACTATGAACCCCAATTCATATCACTGGAGATACAACAATTTTGCTCTATACCCGTGATATCTTTAATTACATTCAAAGCCGCATCGAATGATCTTGGTTACAGACTCCTAGGTTGAAAAATATTCGAATAGCAGACTTTAAAAAATTCATCATAACTAGACTAACTGTGCTTAAATAAACTTAATAAAGCCCATTTTTGCTTGTCCTGAAAACTGATTATTAGTTTTAGGGAACGGTGGTATGTTCTCATGAGACATTCATGTCTGTCCAATTTAAATAGCACAGAATAAAACTTTGCAGACACTGTTTTGGGGATGGACTGACAAAAAAAACGCAGCTTAATTCTGTGAATTCTCAAGAAAACTCTGGAATTCCTGTGTTGTTGTTTTATCATGTATTTTCATACAAGTAAATATGAGAGAATATTATTTTCAAGCTTTGCATGTTAGTAATTCATGTTAGTAAATTGCTGCATGAAGCTCAAACATTTTTTTCATGACTAGTTTTCTATCTGTATTTACTTGTACAGTTCATCACCATCTTTCTGCTGTGTTGAGGCAATATTTTTTTCTAGCTAGCTGTTTCATATTATTTCCTTACTTACAAATAATTACGCAATAAACTTCATAAATTTAGTAAATTTTTGCATACAAAACCACAACTTATGGTTGAAACCCCATAAGTGAGATCAGTCTGCATTCAGAACTTCACCACTGAAAGTGTACTGGGATCACTTTTAATGCTTGTCTTCACTAGATTGTCAGTGTGAGAACCAGAAAAGGTTAAAGACCCTGATATAATATCAATCCATATCCTCGCCATTACCACTATTGGACCAACTTGTTCAGCAATACAGTTTACTAGAAACATCTAGCCAACAACACACAGACACACGTACCGTGTTTGATACAAGACGTACATGTACATGTATACTTTACAGCCAAAAGAGAAAAGAAGCACAGACAAGCAGCACCAACATTACATTAAAGACAAAAAAAAATAAAATAACAGAGAAGATTTTGGAATAAGAAATGGTGACAACAAACTTTAATAATGTCCTGGAATGGGGCATCAACCAACAAAACTGTAGAAACAACAAAAGTTTCAGAACATTTACACTATACAACAATTTCAAACCAGACTGCCAAATGTTTCAATTCTCACAGTGATCAAAGTTCGTCCCCTTAGAATGACAAGGTTCTTACTCCTTTCCGTCAATCTTTGAGAAATTGACGATTGAAGTTTCATGTGCTCATACCTTTTAGAGGTATGTACAGCTTTCTTTTTTTTTCTTTTTAGTAATACGTGTACTTACAAATTACACACTGAATCCACTTGATACTTTTGACAAACAATGGAGAAGGCCTGTAGAACTAGTGCATAGTGTGTAACTCAGTTCAGCCAAAAAGTGGAGATAGAACCTTGTCATTCTAAAGGGACGAGTTCTTGAAGTCTTAGTGATGGCATTTCGTTGCACATACAAATCAGGGCAGATTTTCTGAATACTTCTAAATTCCATCCCAAGGGCTGCATGGTAAACTATCATAATTCAACTTTGTTTGCAAGAACCGAGATATTTGGCATATGTATAGCCCTTGACAGCTTGCAGGTTGCATTATAAGTTGGGGGTTGAATTCTGAAAAGTAACTGCTAAATAACTTTTTATTGTATGAAACTATTAACTCTGATAAAGAAAGTTATTCAATTTTTTTCTTCTCTTGAAAAATTTGTAGAAACTAAGTTACAATAGTTTACCACACCACCCTTGATCTGAACTATGCACTCCACCAGTACAGGCAAAAAACAAAATATGCAATTTGTATACATGTAAAATACATGTATGTGTTTGCCTGCTCTTGCAGTGAGACAAAGCAAGCCATGGAAACAGTGAAAACCGCAGAATTCCATGAATCCAGAATTCCTTTGAATGCCAGAAAGAAATCTTTTGCAGAATGACATACATGCATTTCAGACGAAACTTGAATCGATATGTGGCAAATTTTTTAGTTGAATCAATCTATCATTCTCCCACTGCGATCTCTAAATAGAAATGTGGCTATTTGATGCCCACAAAACATGAGCTGATAAAAAAAGTAATAATAATAAAAATGAATATATTATAATAGCTTTGTGTCCTTTTAAAAGAAAGAAACTTTTCATGTGAAGGACTAAGTGAAATGACCAAAAAAGAAAAAAACATGAACTGTTGAAATCACAACTTCAAAAAGTCAAATATTTATCAATACCAAATACCCTTCAAGTTATTTCGAAGTGCATAACAGAGTCTGAGAATCTAGCACTGAAAACAGGACAAGTGCTGGTAAAAGTGAATCCACATGATTCATTGAAGACATCTTGTTAAGTGTATTTACATACAAAAGTATACATGTATTCACCGCAGAAGTAATCTAAACTGACTTCAACCAGTCATAACAAATGTGGATTCACAAAAGCTAATCAAATGCTGTTTGAAACTCCATAACATGAGAAGATTTATATAAAATTCAACTCATGAAGAAGATTTCATGTATTTGAATACACTTAGTGACATGAATATCTTCCTATGGTCTGATTTAAACAAGAATTGTATCTTAATTAAAATGAAATACATGTATGTTAGATTTGTTCATAACTTATATTAGTAAATCTTCATCATTGGTATTTTAACCCTCATCCTGTGTGAGGCCACTATAATAATTGGCCTCCTCGCGCAACACATGAGGCCAATATTGTGGTCTACATTTTGCATACAGAGTCCTGCGGGAGGCCAATTTATCATATAGCAATGCAGCTCCTCGTGTTTTGTTTATTTGGTTGCTGCGACTATCTTTTTTTTTTTCACACTAGTTTCACGTTTCACTTGTTTCTCTATCCTGTCACTCCCTACTATGTCTAACAAAGTGGTATCGTCCGATTACGTTTATTATGATGCAACTCTTTGTAACTATTCATCATACTCATGAAGTAGTACTGACAGCCTGAAGTTCAAACTGGGGAAATCTTTGGGAAACTTTTGACTTTGATACTGTTGACATCTACATGTGAAATGAGAAGAAAGGGGCCATCTGTGATTTTGAGAAACCATTCTATGTCTGTAATGATGAATTCCGATGTAATATTAGGGCACGCTGCATAAGGATGTCTGTCGGTAAGTTTTTCATCAGGAAA
This sequence comes from Onchidella celtica, assembly GCA_963931925.1. Taxonomy (NCBI): domain Eukaryota; kingdom Metazoa; phylum Mollusca; class Gastropoda; order Systellommatophora; family Onchidiidae; genus Onchidella; species Onchidella celtica. Next base: position 36,028,107 of record OZ007579.1, on the reverse strand, counting down.
ACTGGAAGAAAATGACTGGTTGGTCGTTGTCTTTATTTGATGTGGATTATGAAAAACTTGGGTCCTCATCCTGGCAAATTTGTCTGTCGGCTACACACAATCATGGCCATCTCAATTTTGAGAATATGACTTACATTGTAATGACTTTCACTTTCTGCAATGTTGAGATGAGCCTCACAGAACTTTTAACTGTCCATGGAGGCAACATAAATTCACTGTACATACTGGCATCTCAACAATTTCCCCATTTTACAGGATAGCATTTCAAAGTTTTGTTAACAGTGAACTTCTTATGTACAACCAATCATGGGGCAAAAATGTTTCGTCTTATAATTTCAAAAGTATTAACTCTTTCTCTACAGTACACCACACACTGCCTCACATGCTTCCCTAGTGATGGCTGATACAACGCAACCTGCATTGTGATGTTGTAAGGGTATTCCTTGACCAGTATAATGGAAAATTTAAAAAGAAACAGAATTCTTGGTAAAGCTTCCTTTGTCTGAGAGTGTCCAACGAAACCATGTGTGCGATAAGCGTGTAGTTTGGACAGCTGTTGTGTAGGAAGGCAATCTCTGTGTAAATGTGGAGTACAGTATGGAATATAACCCCAGGAAGTGCCCCAGCCAGATGTGGAATGCTGGCCCATAGGGAAAGAGTTAAAGACATCGATATGTCACTCTGTGAGAACAATGATAAATGTCTGCATGAGCAGTGATAAAGTAGTTATAACTCAAAACTACCTAAATTATCAATACGCCAGTATGTCAACTACATGTAAATGGATAACGAATGGAACTTCAACGGATATGACAAGACCAATGGATAAGGAATGACCACAAAAAAGGACCGAACAATTCAATGTACATACGAGTAAGAATAAAGAACCAAATCTTCACAACAAAATACATTTAGTGATCAACAATATAATGCATTTCAGTGCTACATGAGGGTGAAAAGGCACATCTGAAATATATAGCGGTGATAATACGAGCAATCTATATTACATTTTTAGCACTGGGGTAATAATAGTGACATCACATTCACTCTCATGAACACATCCCAAACACTGGCTATGTCTTATCATACAAGCAAAAATTATATACAGAAACAGCATTTTCACACATGTAAGGTATAGCTAATATTGTTATATATGTATACTGAAAGTTGCCTGACAAGGTGGATATTCATTGATTACAAAGTGCAGCATTAAGAGATCAACTCCCACTAGGACAGCCTGAAGCAATAAAAAAACATCGAGGGTGTAATTCTCTAACCGTCTAATTTCACCTTTTGTAAGAGCTTTAACTCATTCCCTACAATAGCTTTTGTGGGGTGTGGACGGGAACTCCCAAGACTATCCACTTTGAAATTTAGGGGTGGTTCAAAAAATGTTTTTCTTTCACTCAGTATAAACACAAGACAAAAACATATAATACAATGAAGTAAAGGAAAATCAATAAACGAGGATAGTATTCAATATTTGGAAACGTTGGCTTTGATATTAGTGTTGGAAAATTGACGTCCACTCGAGCCAAATATTCGGCATTTCGTAGCGAATGAGTTAAGCATCTATCTAACATATTACATTTTGGCGCAAAATTATCTGCCATCGTTTTGATGATAGGATTTTGTAATTAATGCGTTAAAAAATGACCCAACTCCGTCCAGTGAAAGAAATAAATACAATTTTTTTGTTCTCCCGGTAAAATTTTGTAAAAGGCATTTAGACAGAGAATTACACCGATGATATCTTTTTTTTTTTTTTTCAATTTCTGAAACCAGACTGCAAAACTTGTATTGATAATTTACCCGATAGTCTGCTGGCACTAGAGGAAACAATACAAGTCAAACTTTTTTAACTTCAGACTGTGACAGAAAGTCATCGTTGCAAAATTTTGCCCAGCATCACATTTGCTACATACATATCGTGACTGTTCTGCACTAATGCAGCTTGTGAAATAACACAAGAAATCAGTACATGCAGTCCAAAATATATTTAGAATAGAAGTTAGGTCAAGAAGCTAAATTGGTGATATTCTGTCAGTCCCATTTGCATCTCTAGAGCAATGTATTGTAAGCTCAAAGACTCCTAAATGAGGATCTCACACCTAAGGTACTCAAATTTAAGGCACGTATTGACTTGGCAAGAAAATTTTACACTTGTATAGTACATCAGCAGTGGTTGTCCCTTATGTACATAATTTCTTGCATAGACATTTCAATTCTATCACTGAGGACCAACCCTTGGTACCTTGATATGAAAATTGTCACCGATTCCCACTTGCAAACCTCTTTGCATTAACTCACTGCCTATGTGTCACTATGAAATATGATACAACCGTGCCAGTTCCTCCAAAAACGATCAACTTATGAGAAGTTAAATTCATGTGAGTTCAGCACAAAAGAAGTCCACTGTATCAATGAAAAGATGGAAGAATGACCTTTTATTTAGTGTACAACATGTTAGCCAAATGTAAATCTGGACAGCACATGGAATTTTTCAAAAAAGGTTTTGAAGCTGGGTCTACAGGAGGCCGGCTGGGCCTGACGGCTGCATGAGCAATGAGTTAAAGATAGCGTCCCATTGGTAGGGCTGGTACAAATAAGAAGTGGTACAAACATTTCCTAACTGGGCGGCAAGGCATGAAAGAACCCTAATAAAATTGTCATATAAGGCACGGAACAAGTTTATGAGGTGAAACAGTTGGGAATGATGAAAAGTTTCCAACAGACAAATTCACTGTTGACAGATTTCAAAAATCAAATAGTAAAAAGAATTCACAGGGATCTGTAGCAAATATAGCTAAACTTTGCCAAAATAAACAACTTTGCTGGGAATGTACAAATCATTCATCATTTAATTCAATAATTGAAGAAATTCAAATCTGATACAAATGCACTCACAGAAACCATCTATTTGGACATGCTCAAATTAAGAAACCACGGAAAAGCTGTGGTTGTCGCTGTTAGGGCTTGGTAGAAAATCAAGATAGGTTTCAGAAAAAAACAAGCGGCAAAGTCGTTTGATAAACCTTACTTTAATGACAACCACAGAGCTCTGTAGAAAGACTAGAGCGGGAAGTAGGTCAAGTCACTGTGCACCTTATGGTGCCTAGAGGCGAGACAAAACAAAGGCAAAGGTTTCAACAAAAAAGTTTGAAAAATGGTGCACACTTGTTGTGTACTTGTGTGTAATCAATATTCGCTTGCCCTCCTTTTGTCTGCAGCATTAGGTGGCCATGGAAATTGCCGCCATATTTTAGTGGACAAAAGAGAGGCATCACAGTGGAGTTCCCTCTCTTGTCTATTGCATAGCTCTGTGGCAACAATAAGAATTCAATACAACAAAGTCTAAAGGAAGCACAAAATTATGAGAATAAAATTGGAAATGCTTCGAAAGGGACAGCGTCCAAGTGAAGCCACACGGAGTAAAAAACTGAGTTGTGTTCACCACTTACCCAAGTTTCTTTCTATTCCCCTTCACTTGGAAACCATCCGTATCAGGGCAGTTCCCAAATTCAAATGTTATAAGCAAGATTTCACTTTTTCAGCCATCAAGACCATTGTCAGGCTTTGTCTAATTACAGCAATGGCTTATAATACGAAATACTATAAACCCCAAACAACAGCTTTGTAAAATACGTTTTTTTCTTCTTTCTCTCTCTTTTTCTCTTTATTTTACCACTTTGATTTGTTTTCAGTGTACTTTACCATGTAAGGCATGAAGTAAATGGTTACATATGATAAGTACACACACACATGGCAACAAAACCATTGTTGCCAGGTTTCATGTTCCTATCAACTCTGCCATGTGCCAATGTCTCACATCTTTGGTTATCTCCATTCATTCGCAAAGATTTTAAAAAATGTGACATGACTTCAGTGCAACAAAGTCGCATTTGATCGCCTAGCCTTAGACAAGGGGCAAAAAACAGTTGACAATCATCAACAAAACAGCAAGTGCACTTTACAGATAGGGAATGCTGGCAGGGCTGAGGTCAAGTTGTGAAGTTGGAAGCAGAGAAAAGGACAGTTTGGTCTTTAACAAAGAAGGAATGCAAAACCACATCACGTAAGGTTGTGGAATCAACAGTTTTTAAGGTACAGTGACTTGGTGGACAAGTAGGTCATTTCTTCACATTGTATTCTCCAGATTCCTTTCATCAATGAAATGATTACATGTATATACAATACTGGCACGTTATGAAAAAAAAGACCATAATTATATGTCCCACGTAAAATCTTACAGGACACGTGAAAACATTTCACATTGGGCCCCACCTTATTCTTTGCTCAACTTCCATTTTGGAAAGACTGAAAGAAATGATTAGTTGTTCAAGATTTTTAACCCAGATGGAAGGAGAAAGCATTTTTTTGTTCATTCTGTAAAACCATGTTAAAAAGTACACTTTGCCCTAGATAAACTTATACGGCCTTTTTCTAGAACATGGCAATATAGAAGGTCTTTGGTTCTGGAATAGGGTGAATTCGGGCACTTTTGTATTCAAAGGGAACAAACAAACAACTTCAACATGACAACAACATTCAGTGCTAATCTTCTCAATAATTTCCATATTATATATAAGTATATATATACATATATCTTTCAGACTTGTACTGACAAAATGTTGAACATTTGTTGGACAGATAACTAATAAAGGAGTAGGTAAATGAAGGCATTTTACAGCAACAGCTGAGCTTTACAAAAGGATGGAAGGACTAAGGCAAAGCGTACTACAGTAAGTTTATCATCCATTTCACACACTGGCGTATCAATGATTTTGGTAGTTCTGACTTATGACTACCTGATCACTGTTCATGTTGATGTCATCCATGTTCTCACAAAGTGACGTGTCGTTATCTTTAACCCTTTGGAGTCAAAGGTATTTTGGACATTACCCGTCTAGAAAGATGGAGATCGCAGGACAGAAAAAAGCAATGTGTTTACAACAGCAGGAAGATCCACCCCTGTCTTGTACAGATCCGCTACAAGACCATGACACAATTAACAAAATATTATAAAATTGGTGTATTTTCTGTCATCTCTTTAGTTTGCTTTGTATCATTTGGGTTTTATTTCTCACGTAGGGTTTCCCTACATACAACTTTTTCTTTTTGCCCAATTTTGACATGACACAATAAATCACAACTGTTTTCTCAATGGGCTGATAATCGCCCCCTTCACCTTTTTCACTATAATACAGTCCGGCCAATGATTGGCTCTGTCGTCTTTTTCATTGTAAAACAATTGGAAACATTTGTGCAAAATCCAAGATGAATTAAAGTGACGAAAACTTTGAAATGCTTTTCTGTGGTAAAATGAGAAAACTGATGATCCGCCAGGATATGAAATGGATGATGAGTTATACTGACAGTACAGCAGTTGGATGAATAACAACAAAGGCATGAGAGAAAGACAACAGTTCAGATCTGTTTCCCTCCACTACCTGTATCTTCAAAGGTAAAACTGACACAAGATTGTACGCTGAAATGGTTCTTACATTGTTCAAAAAATTCTTCTGCACACAAAAATATCGTCTGGTATTTGCCATATTGTTGTATGTGCATTTTTGCCTTTTCGAGAAGATGAGGAATGAGGTTTGGTCGGCAAAAGGGCTAAAACACATAAAACATTACGTCACAAACACATATCTCAAAAAGTTTTTAGCTGATTGGAATGACACTTATACATAGTAAATTTTGGAGTGAGAGAACTACTTTCATGACAAAATCAGCAAAACGTTGCATACAACAACTGGCAAATACCCTTCAACATGTGCTGAACAATCACGTATCAGAGCAAAATAAAAGCAAAACAAGTATGCCAGTGATGTCATTGTGACCTGAATTTGGAGTGATGACACTGGAATGACTGGAAACACATAAACTTTTGTCACAACTTATATGAAAGATTCTCTGAGAAGTTTGAAACCACAGATTTTACATGTTCCAATAAAGAATTTCCATTTACATGTACAAGTTCATCAGCTTGGAATCCTCACTGAGTCCAGACAACATTATGACTCCTGAATCCAGCTCTACTTTGTGATCTTCCACTAGTAACAGATAAAACAATCTTATGCTGCATTTGCCATTAAAGGTTTATTTATAAAAAATTAACTGATCAAGCTTACTGCACAGCACTACAAAAACTATGATGGGCATTGAGTGGCCCTTAGGTGTGAAACAGACCGAAGCTAGTCTCGGCCCTAGACCAGTGGCTCGCTGCCCATAACTCTTGCTTCACACTAACACAATAGGCACTGCCCACACCGGGGACCAGACGGATGCAGACGGCAGTGCCTATTGAGTAATATGCTATTGTGAAGTAAAATTTATAGGCGGTGAGCCATCAGTCTGCCGCCTACACAACACCCTTGGTCTGTTTCACCCTTTATCGTGCTGATGGAATGTTAAACCCAAAGTCAACTCAAGTTTAGATCTAACTAGTATTTGTACTCAAATAACAAGGATCATCACAAAACATTCACTTGCATTTTGTGTCCACACCTGACCAAAAATACATTCACTTTACAATTACAACTTTTTTGAAAGGTGTAGATTGAAAATTATGGAGTAAACAGAACAGATGTTTTATATTTCCTATTATTTCCATCACAACCAAGTCAGAGACACACTGTATAGGATACTGAAAATGTAACTATACTGAAAACAAAGAAAAATGTTGCCATACAGACAATCCCTGTTGACAACCAATCCATATATGACATGCTACTGATCCTAATCAGCTGATTAAAATCAGTGCTCTTTCATTATTGAACCTCAGCCAGCCAACCAGCCTTCATTACTCCCAGAGGGTAAAATTAACCTCAGGTTTGCTCATAGGAATGAAACCATTTTGGCGCAGGTCCACCGGTCATGACATCACACCACCTATGGCCTGATATATAAAATCCAGCCCTATGATAATCCCACGAAATCTACAGAAATCCTATACAAATCGTGTTAAGAGGACATAGGGATGCTAGCTGAGATGTCATTTTCATTCCAACAAGCTCTCAACAGTACAGATGTGCCAATGCGAATACATGTATATTTTTATGCCAACAGTAACGCTATTTATATTTGCTGATCTTGTATAATCTGAATATGCTTTGGTTCTGCAAAAATACATTTTCACCATGAGTTAGTTACATGTGTTATCTGGTTTAATAGTCATCTGAAATGCAACACTGACTGAGTATTTGATGCTGTGGGGTAATGCGAAACATAAACACTATGGAGTACGATCGCATTGACCTCACAAGGGAAACCACTCTCGATGGAGAGGGACAGGAAGCGACGATATAACGGTAGAGGGAGGCGATGCGTTGATAGACTACAAGGTCAACTCAAGAGACAAGTAGGCTGTCTTAGCTTTACCTAAGTCCTACGCCTACATTGGTGACCCCGAACTTGGAACGAAATTCCAAGAGTTTCCACCATGGAAGAACACAAAGCAGTGTTGGCTGTTTCTCTGAAACTGCCAACATTTTGGACCACCAACCCAGAAGCGTGGTTCGCTCAAGCGGAGGCGCAGTTTGCCATCCGTAACGTCACCGTGGATGACACAAAGTATTACCACGTGGTGGCCAGTCTCGACAGTCAAACAGCAACACGGGCTCTATCTGTGCTCGTTTCCCCACCGCAGGAACGCAAGTATGAGGCTATTAAGGCTTTCCTTTTATCTGCTTTTGGCAAATCTGAATCAGAAAGAGCCCACCTCCTTCTTAACATTCAGGGACTTGGTGACCGCAAACCATCGGAACTAATGGACTCTATGCTGGCTCTTCTTGGGCCCCATAGCCCATGTTTCCTATTCAGACACCTGTTCTTACAACAACTGCCTGAACATGTGAGAACACCCCTGGCAGCGTCACACACTGCTGTCTACAGGCTACTGGCACAGGAAGCGGACCGACTGTACCTGTCCGTCATTCCAAACTCCAACGCAGTGCTAGAGGTAAACATCGCTGCAACACAGCCATCACCCTCTGCACCTAGACTTAGATCTAGCGGTGGTCAAAGCTCGTCAGTGTGCTGGTACCACAATCGTTTTGGAGAACAGGCACGCAAGTGCATCCAACCGTGCACACATCCTGCCGCCAAACCTCGTTCCTCTTCAACTTCCAACAGGAACCAGGGAAACGCCAGGCAGGGTCAGCAGTAGTGACACCCGTCTCTCAAACTTCTGCTGGCCCGGGCTCTCCACAACTGGTTATGGTTGACAACATCACAGGACGTCGCTTCTTGGTTGACACGGGTGCACAGGTATCAGTCATTCCTGCAACACTGTTGGACAAACGCACCGGTACCTGCGGACCTCCACTCCTTGCTGCTAATGGCTCTAACATTGCAACCTATGGTACGCGTATCATACCAATTAGGACCAGGGATAGAGTCTTCACGGCAAGATTCGTGGTAGCGGATGTGAAACGGCCATTACTCGGCGCAGACTTCCTTCGCCGACACAACATACTTGTTGATATACGTGGCCAGCAGCTAATCAAGGCTGACTCGTTGGCCATCTACCCTTGCAGCATCCATCAAGTAGCGTATGCATCGATACAAGAGCTCGCTCCTATTGCTCCGCAGAGCAACAGGTTCAGGAAAGTACTTTCTGAGTTTCCACAAATCCTCCAACCCACCTTTTCATCTTCAGAGGTGAAGCATGGCGTCCATCATCATGTGCCTACTACTGGCCCCCCTATCCATGCTAAGGCACGTCGTCTGGCACCCGACAAGCTAGCCACTGCAAAAGAAGAATTCAAGAAAATGGAGGACATGGGAGTGATTCGACGATCTAGCAGCCCGTGGGCATCACCTTTGCACATGGTTCCTAAAGCTAGTGGAGAGTGGAGACCATGCGGGGATTTTCGTCGCCTCAACGACAGGACGATAGCAGACCGGTACCCCGTTCCTCACATCCAGGATTTCTCAACCGGGCTGAAAGGGAAAACTATCTTCTCCAAGATCGACCTCATTCGTGGATACCATCAGATACCCATGGCCCCAGAGGACATCGAAAAGACGGCAATCATCACTCCATTCGGCCTGTATGAATTTCTGCGCATGCCGTTTGGTCTCAAGAATGCTGCACAAGCATTTCAGCGCTTGATGGACTCTCTGCTCCAAGACCTCAAATGTGCTTTCAACTACATAGACGACATCCTGGTCGCTAGCGATTCGGAGGCCCAACATTTGGAAGATCTTCACGCTGTTTGTGGAAGATTGTGTGACGCTGGTCTGGTGGTAAGACTGGAGAAATGTGTTTTTGGAGATTGACTTCTTAGGTCACCACATCACTCCATTAGGGTCTACGCCTCTTCCTTCCAAGGTCAAAGCAATTGAGGATTTTCCCCCACCTCAAACAGCGAAAGGGTTACAAGAGTACTTGGGGATGATAAACTTCTATCATCGGTTCATTCCCCGTGCAGCAGAGATTCAACGGCCCCTGTATGATGCTTTAAAGAACTCCTCAAAGTCCACTCACATACAGTGGACGGAAGAAATGAGCACTGCCTTCCAGACTAGCAAATCAGCACTGGTAGAGGCAGCCATGCTTGCCCACCCAAACACTGATGTGCCCATCGCACTCACATGTGATGCATCGGAACAAGCGGTCGGTGCGGTTTTCGAACAATTTGTGGATAGGTCGTGGCAACCCTTAGCTTTTTTCAGTAGGCGCTTACGTCCCGCAGAGAGGAAGTACAGCGCTTTTGACAGAGAACTGCTCGGCATCTATCTCTCCATTCGTCATTTCTGGTTCCTGCTTGAGGGTCGATCATTCTGCGTCTTCACTGACCACAAACCCCTGACTTTCTCGATGTCAAAAGTCACAGAACCCTGGTCTGGTCGCCAACAAAGACAACTGGCCTTCATCTCTCAGTTCACAACAGACATCAGGCATATTTCAGGTAGAGACAATGTCGCCGCTGACTGCCTTTCACGCTCTATCTCCAATGTGTCGGTAGGCGTAGACTACTCAGCAATGGCTACTTCTCAGGCTGCAAGTGAGGAAATTCAGGCCTATTGCACAGCCATCACAAATCTCAGTTTGGTTCATACAGCTGTGGAACCAACAGGCCCTCAACTGCTGTGTGACATCTCCACAGGAAAACCACGGCCAGTGGTGCCGCCAGATTTCCGACGTCAAGTGTTTGACACCATACACAACCTTTCACATTCTGGGGCAAGAGCTACAGCACGACTTGTGTCTCAGAAGTTCGTGTGGCATGGGTTGAAGAAACAAGTTAGACAATGGGTAAGAGAGTGTTTGGATTGCCAACGATCCAAAGTACACACACACGTCCACGCCCCACTTGAGCAGATCCCAACACCAAAGAAAAGGTTCAGTCACATACACGTGGACATTGTCGGACCTCTTCCTTCTTCCCAGGGATACACTCATCTGTTTACCATCATCGACCGCAGCACACGCTGGCCAGAAGTGATACCACTTCAAAACACGTCTACTGTCACTTGTGCCCATGCGCTCATCAGTGTATGGATAGCTCGTTTTGGCATCCCAACAGACATTACTTCTGACAGGGGTTCTCAGTTCACTTCTGCCCTCTGGACGGAAATCATGGAAAGACTCGGGACTAGGATCCATCGCACGACTTCCTATCACCCACAATCAAACGGAATCGTCGAACGATTTCATAGGACTCTCAAATCCTCACTCATGGCTCGACTGCATGGTCCCAACTGGATGGAGGAACTACCATGGGTCATGCTGGGCCTAAGAACTATTCCAAAGGAGGACATTGGAGCTTCAGTGGCTGAGTTAGTCTACGGAGAGCCTCTCACAATTCCAGGAGAACTGATTGCTGCCACTGCCACTCCTTTCTGTGCCACTGAACAGTTGAATGACTTTCGCGGCCAGGCCCAATCATTCCTACCCACTCCCACTTCACGACACTGCCGGCCTCCAAACAATGTGCCAAGCACTTTGGCAACAGCAAAGTATGTCTTTGTTAGAAGCGACGCCTCTCAACGTCCTTTACAACGCCCATACACCGGACCATACGTCGTAGCCGCTCGGGACGACAAGACTTTCCAAATACTTATGGGAAATCGGACAGAAACAATTTCGATTGATCGCCTGAAACCAGCCCACATAGAAACGTCACAACCAGTCCCTATCGCCCACCCACCGAAACGTGGACGGCCCAGAACTGTTCCAACAAACAATCCTCCTGCTCCTCCACCTCCACCTTCCTCACCTCAGCGGCCTCATCTTACGGGTTCCAAGAGCTCCAGGTCTGGACGTCAACTTCGTCCACCTAGGAGGTTTATGTGAGGACAATACTGGTGGGGGGTTGTGTGGGGTAATGCGAAACATAAACACTACGGAGTACGATCGCATTGACCTCACAAGGGAAACCACTCTCGATGGAGAGGGACAGGAAGTGACGATATAACGGTAGAGGGAGGCGATGCGTTGATAGACTACAAGGTCAACTCAAGAGACAAGTAGGCTGTCTTAGCTTTACCTAAGTCCTACGCCTACAATGCATACAAACATAGCAATGGCACACACATAACAACAGACTGAATGAAATAACTCAGTGCCTCTTGCACTGGACTTCTGGGATACATAAAATGTCACCATCTCTAAATTCAGCAAGGTCTATAGTGTACAGTCCTGCACTGGTCAATATTCATATCTCACCATCTCTAAATTCAACCCAGTCTACATTCCTGCAGTGACCTTCTGGTCTACATTCATGTCTCTTCATTTCTAAATTCAGTCCAATCTACATTCCTGCAGTGACCTACTGGTCTACATTCATATCTCACCATCTCTAAATTCAGCCCAGTCTACATTCCTGCAGTGACCTACTGCTATATATATATTCATATCTCACCATCTCTAAATTCATCCCAGTAAATATACAACAAAAGTAATTTCTCAGGTGGGTATTTTCTTGATAAACATATGCGTTATATTCATAGATGGTACATGTATTTTCATGTACTTTTCACTGATACATTAGTGCTGAGTCTGGACACTGCCCACGAGGTATTTCCATTGCTAATGCACCATCAGTTGCAGCCTACAATGTCTGTAAGTAATTCTGACCATTTCATTACAAGTTTTTTGAAACTTTACAGTGATGTATTGCATTGTAATTTACGTTGAATCCCATTGAAAAAACTGTAAAACAATTGTATGTCTCTAGGCATGACCTACATCAGTAGAATGCAACTTTCTGACTAGAATGAAAGACTATTTAAAACTGCATAATCACAAATGTACAATGTATTCAAGCTGCTCTACTTCAACACCAATATCCTGAACTACAAAACTATTCTCTGGCTACAAGATTTGTGATTCAGACATCAGAAAGTACAGCTCTTCACCAAGCAAATCCTGGTCTCTTTAGTGGTGAAACAGACCAGCGCTGGTGTAAATTTTGCTTCACACTAACACAACAGTCACTGCCCACACTGCGACCCAGCAGGATGCAGTGGGCAGTGCCTAACATGCTAGTATGAAGCAAAATCTATGGGAGGCAAGCTACCAGCCTGGTGCCTGCATCCGTGTTGGTCTCTTTCACCCCTTAATCTTCAGCCCTGCATTCACTATAACTTCCAGCACTTAAGTATATTCCACTAACATTGTCATACTTCAAGAACTGTTTACAGCGGAAACAAGAGGTGCTATTAATCTGTTTGTGTTACAGATAATCTTATTTTAGCGGACTAGTACTTAGATCAGATGTATATCTATAAGACATATTATTTACAAGAAGAATATTTGGGCAAACCAGTTAATTTATGAATTTTTTGGTGAATGAGCTTTGAGAATGAAACTTTTCAAACTTAGCAAAAACAACATGGTGACCTTCATTTTTGTCAAACATACTCCAATGAAGATGAAATTTGTCAGATCCTCTTGCAAAACCAACAATAAATTATGCCTTTGTCAAAAAAAAATAAATCAAAAATACATTTCTATAACAAAATAATCATGACAATAACTGCAAAAAAATATGTTTCTCCCCTCCCAACCACAATCTGCCACACACTCATCTGATTCCTTTCTCTGGTCTTTCTACACTTTTTCTGTTTCTACAAATCTGTAAATGTGAAACTTATCTTTTGGAAAGATACCTCAAGGGAAGCTATCCATACAAGAGCTGAGCTCCAAACATATATTGCATACAGCCCATCTGTGGGCAAAGCCCAGAGAAGCAGTCCATCTGAGGGCTATGTACAGACAAAAGGTGCCCAAACCTGTGACCTGTAAAGTAGTTCTACTCATATAAACAAACATCTTCTGTTTTAAAAGTTACAAGTGGCCACCACTAAATCCAGCCGTTTCAAATAGAAAAGTCCAACATTCAGAAGAACTAAAAACCCAGGATTCTCGTAAAATCTCCCATTAACACTATATCTAAAGCCTAGACCTCTGTTTGAGATTCATTTCCAATCAATAAAATCAATTTCTCAACCATTGTTCTTCATTCTCTGGACGGTATCAAAATAACTCTTCATTTCAAAATTCATGAAGAAATTGCAAACTATTATGTGTATTTATCATTTTATCTTTCATTCTCTGACTTTCTTCACAAAGTCGGCACTATTTTTTCGCGCATATGAATCTGACAGGCATCTTGGCCGGAACCCTTCCCCTTGAAAGACTTCATCTCCGTCTGGTTCATTACCATCCTGCCAATTCACACGTGGGGGTTGCAGTCCCCCGTTTTTCAGCTTGTCCTTGGTCGGAGGTGGGGACGGCGAAGGATTACTGCTGCTGGTGCTAAATGTCCCGGGACCAGAACCTTCGCCTGCTTCACCAATCTGACTCATACTTCTGTTTGAAAAGGCAGAATTCACACTGATCTGTCGGCTGCGGAAAATTTTGCTTGGACTGCGTGTACTGCGATTCAGTTTGTTGGGCACTGCTTGCATTGAGCTTGGTTGGATGACATAGCTGAAATATGACAAAACAAAGTTTAAAAAAACACTAAAATAGGACAAAACAATACAAGAAAATCCCATTGAAGTATGACCAAAAAAAAAAAAAAAACCCCACTAAACCCAACATAAAACATATCAAAACAGTGCAGAATGTCTCAATCAAACTGATCAATCTCGTGCACCTGTATTCACCTTGTAAGAATTCTAGAACTGCTATTTGCACTACAATACCACCTCTTGCTGCAACACATGAATAAAATAGTTTTCCTCACACCAGGATTTGGTGTCCCCTGTCCTTCCACTATCTCTACCAGGGTGATTCAGCCTTTTCTCAACGTTTTACCATGGATGAAAATGAAATCAAAACTGACTTGACCTATAAGCAAATTTCCAGGGAAACAAAACTCCTGCAAACTATACCCCAAATCAAATCCCACAATCATTCTTTGATTAAATTTAAATAAGGATCTTCAACACTATAGCATCAACTCCAAGTTGGCCATTTTGCGAGGATGTGTCTGGGCTTAATTATCGAGGGATGCTATAAAGAAGGCTTCATGTCTGTGTTTGCCATATTTCAGTACTGCTGGCAACCAGCAGTTGAAATAAATTGGCAACATGGCATAAGGATTTCAACAAAACTTTTGGCTGTGCTGGATTTTATCAAACACTCTCACCCATGCTTTTTCCTTAAAAACAGAGAGTGTTTAGTCAAGCCATTCTTCAGAATTCATTTCAATGAGATTATCGAATATCCAATGCTCACCTAAAGAGCTGCTAAAATTATTTCTATTTCAGAATTAGGACTATTCACTACCATACATTTGCAACAGTTCTAGTTTAGATATACAGAGTTGGTGAGAAAACTTACACCATGTCTCCATTCTTTAACCTGCGTGTTGGTGAAGGATTGACAATGACATAGGACAATGTTTTGGCTTGCTTTTCGATGGTATCTGCCACATAGAAAACATACATGGAATACATTAGGAGATTCATTAGTCAAAATATGGCAAAAAGAAAGAGTTATATCGGTGGAGTAATTCTCTACCCGTCTAACTTCACTTTTTGTAAGAACTATAAGCGTCTATCTAACATTTCTAAATTTATACTACATTTTTGGCACAAAAAAAAACATCTGTCATCGTTTTGAAGATCATGATTTTGTGCTGAATGTGTTGAAAAATGACCTAATTCCGTCCAGTGAGGGAAATAAATATTTGTTTTTTTTCTCTCCTGTAAAATTTTGTAAAAAGCACTAGATGGTTAGAGAATTACACCAACCATATGTAGCAAAGCCTTACATAAGAAATAATACAGAAACGATACTATGAAACGCAAAGGAAAAGAGAAGTCTTGCTGTGACCCAATTTTCTGTGGTTTGCGTAATATTTAATCAGGAGATAAATTAGTGTGTGTAACATCAATAGGTTCACTGTTAATGTCATCAGATGAGATGGTTTGTATCCACAAGGCAAAAACACTGAGATAAGAAATAGAAATGGATACTCTCAAATACAACTGCATGAGACATTAGCGAACAATAAACAACTATTTTGTGTGAAACAGAAACTGTTCCAAGGCAAAATGTTATCTGCACATTGTCACTGCTCTGAGCTAATGGCAAAGGTCATTTTTGACGCTTCTGAGATATTAAGAAAAAAAATGTTTCTTTTCCTGTCATTTGGTGACTTATGTCATTATGATTTTATTGTATTATTACATTTTCCCGTTGGCACATTTCTTTCTCTGTAATATTACCTGACAACCCTCAGGTTCAGGAATGCAATGAACCGTTAGTTGCCTTTTGGCATAAGTCTGACATATGCCATTATCGTAGGGCAGTGACGATGTACAGAAAGCCTAAAATAATGTGTACTCTTTGAATATTTACTGATACAATGTCAATGAAGATACATCCAAGATTTATAAGTCAAATTAAGTGGACAGATGTGTAATTATTTGAGTTATCGTATTGTATTGAAATGATAGCCATTCTAGGCCAGACACTGACGACAGTGCAGTTCAGTAAAATTGCAAACAATATTAGGCGTTTAATTTTTTTTGAGCCACCCAATATATTTATATGAGAGTACATAAGCAAACTGCATTTAACTGTATGTACCATTTCCCTCCCACTGTAAGCATTATCTTCTGAACATCATAGAAATGCATACTCTCAAATGTAGAAGTTCTTTCAGGGCAGAAACTGGACTTAAGTGACAAAAGCAGATTATGACTGACAAAATTGTAGCAGTGTGGAGAGACTTCAAACTCACAAGATTTTCATCACTGGATGACTTAATCCTTTGACTGCACTGTGGATGTACTCTGTATGTCCTAAAATCGAAACTGTGAGTGTGCTATGGATGTTTACCATACCGGGTATGTCCTAAATTGACAGAACAATTGGACTGACGAGGTACATCAGTACACCACACATCTTACTAAAACCTGTAAGTTCATACATTTCAAACATTTTTTTCAGCATAGGCAAGGAAAACCATGTAGCACGGTTAAGATTTGCATTCTGACCCTGAATGTCTGCGAGATATGCAATACCAAGGAAAGAAGCTCTTTCGTTCTGAAAAGCAAAGAATAAAATGAAATCAGAGGATGAGAACAAAATTATTTTAAAAAAATATATATACTGAGATTTAAAACTTACAAGCTTCTTCCTCGCTGGATAACTTGAGGCTCTGCATTCTTGCCCTCACCATGTCCTCAAGATGCTGGTTACTATGCTTGTCTTTCTCCAAGAAGCCAGTAGCCACGGACATACGTGCTGACCGCAGCTGGCACTTTGGAGGAGCACCATCTCCCAGGTGTAACATATGCCGCAAACCATGATGCTTATTTTTCTTACGAACAGTTTCTGTTTCCTGTGAAGCCACAAAGAAAGTGTTAACTTTGTATTTTCGACATTTTTCAAGCTGTAAATATTTGTACTTTCTAATTACAAAATTTAAAATACCCCAGTACTCTGAGACACACTTCAACCACGGATGCTACGTAGACAATTGCATTTCCTTGAGAACTGACCTAAAAATTTTGTCATGCAAATAAAGAATGAAATATGGCTGAGAACATTCAAGCTGTGAACATATAATTAAATTTATGATACTTTCAGATGAATCTAAGCCATATGTGCCTTGCTTTCTCGGAAACCAAATGTACATTTACTCTTTCATGTCATATCTGAAGTATTTATATTCGTGAACAGGACATAGCTGTTCTCATGATTTATCCCTGCTTCAAGACTATTTAGTTATCACTCAAATGTCCCAGACTAATTCACTGGTTCCCACAATGTATGAAAACTGTTACAGGTAATCTGCAGCTCTAAAACATCAGTTTATTACTAGCCGCATAGATAAATTGGCAAAAAGATATAGACAGCACTTGGAAGAAAAATGACACAGATCGCGTTTCACCTTTCACATCTGCACTCTCCCCCCCCCCCCAGCGCTGTGTAACTCAGATGTAAACCAAATCCAACTCCCACTCATTGCTATAAGTTGTTCTGTGCGTTGTGTATGTGTATTGTCGTAGAATGTTAAAACACGGAGGTGTAGCAGTGCACCGCCGTCTGTGACAAAATATAAAATATTACCCCCGAGTTAATTCAGGGCAAACCTTTTGGGGATCCAACTGTCATAAAATCCCCCTCAATTTCAAAACTCTCCTCTATTCTTGACACTCACAGACAATTGCAAGAGAAAACAGTGGTATAACTCACAACTACTGGAGATGGTGGCATCTGTTTCTCTGTTCTATAGATAGCAATAGGAATCTCTCCTGTAGTGGAGGACAAGCCTTGGTACAAATCTCCGTACGTGGGAAACTGTGACAGTGTCGCTCTGCGAATGCCAACCTAAAAAACAAGAAATAAATTTGAAATGAAACAATACTTCTTGTTTTACGAATGTAACTCCTAAGAAACTTTAATTTGATAATTTTTGTCCTGCTCATGATGAGGTCCAAACTCTCACAAAATGATGTATCAATATCAGCACAAGCCATTTTTCATACCCCACAGATAAAATCTTGAATCCAACGAAGCATCAATTTTTTAATTTCCTAAGTGGAATGAAGTACTTATTGATTTTTTTACATTCGTATAAACTATCATGCCTCAACATGCTTAACTCTGCTAAATCAAGGACTGCATCTTGCTCCAGGTGCTTTACCCTTTCCAGTTGAAAATCTATGTGTGGAGGCACTAACTGTTCAAAGAGACGATTAACTATCTCTTCAGTATGGATCAAAACTGTCTTCACATCCAGACAACCCAGCTTGCCATTTAGTCTACAGCTCAGCATACTGCACTTCTAGAAGAATATAAACCAACACCCATCTAGGAAAGAATGTGTACATATGTAAAGTCTATTTACCACATCAGCACAATAGAACACCCAAACTTTATGTACTTACGCTGGATAAATGGCCTGAATTCTTCTCAGCATCAATGCCCAGCAAGAGTCTAACAAAACTGATTAAATATCCTTTCACAAATGTCTGTTGAGTTGAGAAATAAAAGGGCACTGATTAGATAATTGCAAAAACTGGACATCAAAGTATGACAACAGGGAACACTGAGCCATGAGTAATTGAAAATCTGATAATAACGGGACATAGCAAGTTTTAACTGAACACTAACATCGCGTCTTACACCAATTTTGAAAGATTATCTGAAAGGGGCCATAACTCATGCAAAATTTGACTTACCCAGTTTTGGTAAAATGCTGTTTAATTTGTTATAATGGGTGTTGACAAAAGAAAGATCTAGCACACAATGTATGTGATTTGACAGTATGTTAACGACCACTTTGCACCTTTCATGGTTTGGCAAGTCCCTTCTTGTAGCTCGAGTCTCAGAGCTTGGTCAATTGAAATTTCACAAATAAAAGTCTAAAGGGAAAAGGCTAATATAAAATATTTTTATCTTAACAGTTTTTGAAAGAGTTTTAATTAGATCTGGAATGGATTTGTAAATACAGTGGAGCCCGCATAATTCGAAGTCGCGGGGAAATGGATTATACTTCGATTTACGAAAGTTCGGTTTACCTTTGGGCAGAGAAATAACCATTATTTTGCAGTCTGCCCCATACCATACATGTAATTATATCCCTTCGTCTTGCCCCCCCCCCCCACATATATACACACACACACACAAAACGCAATGAACCTGTATGAGTCATGAGATCTTTTGATTATTTTTTTCTTTAGAAGTGACCCTATCGTAGCGGTAAAACAAAAAAAAGCGACATTGAATGGCCTAGACCTGGCACTACTGGCAGTTGCTGGTCAGCAAACTGTCTTTATCTTGGCCGCATGTATTGTGTGTGACGTCATCAATCGATAAAGACATTCTCCTGCGTACGATGTTCAAATTTTATGCGAGACTGTAGGCCTACTGCGTTATCCCACCTTGCTATCAGTGGCGTGGAATTACTATTATGCAGCGTAACAATGCCGTACTCGTCCCCCCTCCTCATCGAGTATAGTGTGGTGAATGTGTAAACACTGCAGCCACGTATTTGCAGTACTGAGGTGCTAAGAACCCCATGAAAGTGAGGTCTTTGTTCCTCCAGGGCCTTACCATAACGTTTTACTTTTGAATACAGTCATGATTGTGATGCTTAGCGAGCATTACACAAGTGTGTATTAGAGTGGCTCTATGTGAGCAAGGTGGGCAGACCACACGGCTCACCTGTGTGTAATTTATGTTCTACGGTATACCGTGTCTTGGCTGTAGATCTATCTGTTGTGGTTACGTCAGCAATCGATTAATTCACTGGTCATAAATTAAAAATGCCAGCACCGTCTCGCATACTGTATTGTTGGCTGATATCAATCATTGGTCATTGGGGCATAATCACGCTGCCTGCAGGGACCCCGACCCGTACCACTGCCACCCTCCGCCGCATGTTTCTCGCTTGGTCGGGACAGACTCATAAGAGGAAGGCTCTGCAGCCTACCCATTGCATCATTTTTGGCACCTCTACCCTCCCCCTCGATGGCTGGGGAGCGTGGAGTTGTTGAACAGGCCTGTGTCAGTGTGTTTGTGGAAACTGGTTTTCACGGCTACGGGGCTGGAAATCAGAAGTTACATTAACTTACACTGAGTTGATTGAGGATGAGAGCCCTCGATCAACTCTATTTATCAGAATTGGGGCAGTTCGAACTCGAAATAGCAGTAAATTTTTAATAGAGATAAAGAAGGAAAAAAAACTTCATTTCAAAATCACTTCTATTTAACAGAAACTCGATTTACCAAAGTTCGGTTTACTTGGGCTCCACTGTATTATAAAATCTTTACAATAACTTGTAGATTTCAGTCTCTCTAAGGAAGGACAAGATGCGCTGAGGGTCCACAACAGAAAATAATTCTTTCATTGATCTATAGGCTTGCATTCTTCAGGCAAATCTAGAATGAAGAGATCCCTGTTGACTACAGTATTGGACCACTGCGCATTCTAATAACATCATGTGTCACTACATCTCGTTCGGAGAATAATCAGAAAAAAAACCCACAGAGAAACTGTTTCAAGAATGTCAAAATACATTAAAATCTACGATCATGCCGTCAGTTGTAGAAGCCACAGCCCTGGCATGAATAAGTACAATCATAAGAATGAGCAACCTGACTAAACCTCACCTGGTAGAGTAGCCGGTCCAGCATACCTGAGCTGAACACCTGACCTGCAGCAAATGGAAGCCGGAACATGTAGGGTAGGTGGGAAATAGTTTGTTCTTTCAATCTCTGGGGAAATTACCACAGCACTAAGATTACATGGAATGTTTCAATTGAGTTTTACACATAAATGAAAATCAGATTACTACGGCTGTAAGCCAGGTTAGAGAATGTTTTCCTACGGCCTTTTCAAAGGCTTTTTCAGCCCAGGTGGCATCCTTACATTAGTCCAATGTAGTTTTCAGGGCTGGGAATGGGCAGTAGCAAAAAAAGAGGAAACAGTAATGCGGCCGGGGTCCAGGGGCAAGGCCAGACACTGATGAAAATAAACAGGGGCTTAATTGCCTGTTAAGTGTGGTTTTTATTTACCACGTAAATGCTGAAGAATGGTTGTAACATAATGTAATGTCATGAGGGGATCTAAGAGTGGCCTGGAAAAAAGAATTCGTGATGAAAGAGCTCCGCAACTCCTTGACGGGGATGGTGATACCTGCCACCATGCCCACATCGCTGCCAAGTCTTTTTGCAAACCGAGGAGCTGAAAAACCATTTCCGCGGACAATTCCCAGCCCTGAGTTTTCCATAGGGTTGAAACGATAACACGGGGGGGGACCTTATCTCAAATTTTTAAATTCCAGGGCTGCAAGGGTACCCTGGTAGTTTTTCCCAATTGGACAGTTGGATGAGAAGTAAAATCAAAATGATTGTGAATTTAACAGTGACAGTGTACAAATCAGTGGTTGTTAAGTGTGTAATGCCACCTGTAATTTCTTTCAGTTGTTGTATCAAAAGTGTTAATATTTCGATATATATGAAGGTACACAGTACACCACCCAATGATGAAATAGTTATTTCCAATATTTGGTCACTAGCGTAATACCAGTACCACTTTAGCCTCAAATTTTTCAAAAAGCCAACGTCTACATGTACTAAAATTTCCTAAGCGTGTTATAACCTCTCTGTAACATTATATGTTCTCATACCCTTTCTACTCTAGTCAAATCTCTAGGCCTACAGTTAATCTTTTAACTCATTTTACCTTCCCAACTGTAATTTTGTCAGTAAAATGGTTATTAAATGAAAACTACAGCACTATGAGTTTGAGTTCGGATTTAACTGCACCTCGGCACGATAACAACCACTTTGCCCCTATCACAGTTTTGTGGGTACTTTTGGCAAGAAATCTCCTACATATATTTGGAAAATTTATTAACTGAAGTCACTTTTCATTCAGGATATTCTCAACCTGCAGGCCCGGTCTGCTCTAAATCCAATTCTCTTTTTAAGTAAAAGGAGACTTCAACTAAAGGCTTACCTTTTCCAATTGGCGAATCTGCAATATGTAACTATCTTTCGCTTTGAAATGCATGAATCTCATGTTGGAAGTTTCTATCACTTCTGTGATGATGTTGACATGTGGGAACATCCTGTAGTAATCATTCACAACACATAAAGGTCAGTCAAAGAGCAATACAAACATATCATTACTGCTCTATAATAATAGCATATGTCAGGTTTATGCCAAAAAGCAACTGACGGTTCATTGTATTCCTAAGCATGAAGGTTATCAGAAAATATTATTGACAAAGAAATGCACCAATTGGAAAATGTATTAATCCAATAGAATCACAATCATGACAATGGCATAGGCCACCAAATGACAAAAAGAAATCAGCTTTTCTTAACCTATCAAAAGTGTCCAAAATGCCATTAATGTACAGCAGTGATGATATGCCTCTGGCTTGTGACACAGAGGACGTAAAATATAGACAGTAATTTACAAGACAAATATGTCACACGGGTATATGAAACTGTTGCTTTACCGAGTTGGTGTCATGGCATTTTTCACTCAAAGCTACGGCGGATATTGCTCTTTTTGACATCATACCAACAAAACATTTATTTTTATTGAAAAGACAATAATAATGATGGGATTATCTTTTACCATTAAAATATATTCAACATAGATCTTTCCATATCTATCGTCCAAAATCATGGACAGTTTTAATCTTTCCTTTGATTTTATTTACTCATTTAATTTTATTAGTGTAATGGTTCTTTACTGAGCACCACTGCTTCAGAGGCCAAGAGCTTGATCCCGTGTAATAGTTCCACAAACTGAAGAAACCAATAGAGAAACTGATAAATTCTTAATAGCTGCTCCCCCTATCTGAAAACTCTTCGGAATTATGAAATTTATTACCAACTGGAAGACATTTACTTTATTCTGTACATAGATACAATCTCAAACTGCATGAAAATTATTTCACAGGCTCGCAATTAAAATCTTTTAATTTTGTGCTGGAAATTTCTGTCTGTAAATAAGCTTGTTAAAAAGACGTCGTCTGTATGATGAACAGGCTTATCACCAAAACCCTAGTTTTGAGATAATGGCATACCTATCCAGAAATCGCTGCGTTATGAAGGCCAAGAGATACAGTACTCAAGCAAGCTGTACGATTAGCAAAAACTTATGCGTCACTTCATCTTACAGCCAGGAGAGGATTGGGCAAAGACGTACCAGTTGGACAAATGCATTTTCACAAAAAAAGACTTCAAATTTTGCTAAATCCTTTTCTGGATAGTAAGTAAATGGTTTGCTACTCTCAAATACGTTAAAAGAAAAAAAAACCCAGTAAATTCTATTTCTTGTGGCACACCGGTTCATCATACAGATGAACAATTGTAGTCTAGCAAAGTGAAGGATAAAACTGAAATGAAAGTGTAATTGTTAGAAAAGACAAGACCTGGATATTTTCTGTACTGTGACAATGGTTTCAGCATCGCTGAGATTTTCTTCTCCGCCTGGGGCTTGTTCTATGTGTGAGATGACCAGATGCATAGCTTTGTTGACTCCAGCCACCAGGAGGTCGTCCAGACTAACACATGGGGAGAGAGAGAAGATTTAAGATTGTGAATAAGAAAACTCGGCTTAAGTCGGCAAAGCTGATTTTGAGAAAAACGGCTTTGAAGTGAAAATAGGTGTCCAACACAAACTTCCAACTTGGCTGTTGTTTAGGGGACCGTGGCATGTTACAGGGTAAACTGTAGATGAGCAGTTAACACTACTCACTATGATCTCTATAATGGCTTTGTAATTAGACTATGGTCTCCTAACAACAATCACTCCAATATTACTTGGTCAATTAGCTATTGCCACTTATAGGGTTAAATGCCATTTTCTCAAAATCTTGTTTTAGGGGGGTCACTGACTTCAATTTATCAGAAATGTCTTGTCTTTTATTATTTGTACAGAACTCAAAATGTCAGGTTGCCAACTTAAGCCTCGTTTTCTCATGCACACTCACATTTACTGCAGTGTACAAAACAGTACCAGTTTACCATAAAAGAAATCGTTTCAGAATTTACTATACCAGAACTAAACAAGATACCCAGCCAGCATCAGACATTAATCCGATGTAGATTTCTGTAACATTGGTAGGATTATTGTACGGGTAGATTCCTGAGATCAAACTGACATTGGGGCGATCTTGTAACTGGTACGAACTATGTCATTCTTATGTGCGAACTTGACATCAATCCTAGGGGTCAGATTTCCATAGGGTTGCACGATGAGTACTGACCCCAACCATGTATGATTGTAGAGATTCGAGAAACCACTGAACTTTTACCCATGATAACATAAGCAACACTGAGCATTTGGCGATGTGCTAGCAAGGCTGACAGTTATTGCACCGTTTGTGCAATTGTCAGAGGGCAGTCTCTCTGATAGGGTGGGTTGTATGTCAACAGAGCATTTGCACCACAGATTTTGGGATGTGCGGTGTACATCCACACCGCAATCCAGCAGTAAAAATTAACTGATCACTGCCACATCTGACAAGTTTCTATATGAAATCTACCTTAACCAAGCGTAAAGTCAATGCCAGTGCTCCAACTCTGAAAGATCAGCAAAATGAAATAAGATGAGAAAAGCTGAGATACCCGTGTACAGGTTAAGTACTCACTTGGTCAAGGTTCCCTGCATCCAGAATACCAGGGGAAAATGTGCAATGGTCTCCAGGAAGGAAAGTGAAGGCCTGTCAGAAAACGAAAGAACGTTTGAACAAATTCTCTTGTACTTTACAGTACATAATTATTACATATTTCATGTACTCACTAGACTACTATCGTTCAGAAAAAAGTAAAACAATACAGACCTGAAATTAATGTCATGATGTTTGGGATATTACAAATTGAGACCTTATGCACTCTTCTACATACTAAAAAGATCTCCAGTTTTTTCAGAAAAAAGAGATTGAAGAAACAAGAATTAAGGTCGTGAAGTTCTGATTTGCCAAAAGAGATTTAGTATCTTCACTCTCACTCTGAAGTGATATTATACATTAACATATCAATGAGTGGCCACAGCAGTGAACTGCTCCCACTTAACACTGGAAATTATCGCCGCTTGCATTTCATTCCCAAGCATCTCAAGTTCAATAAGCAGTCTTTACACATACATTGGGCGACAGGCATATCGTCGCTGCTCTACGGTAATGGCATATGTCAGATTATGCCAAAAGGCAACTGACGGTTTATTGCATTCCTGAGCATGAGAGCTATCAGATATTATTATAGGAAAAAAAATGCACCCATAGAAAAGTATAATAATCCAATAGAATCATAAAGGCATAAGTCACCAAATGACAGGAAACGAAACAGTTTTTCCCCCATATCTCAAAAGTGTCAAAAATGACTTGTGCCATTGGCGTAGAGCCCTGACGATATCTACAATGCACTTTCTGTGGTTTCAAATATGAAACTTCACATTCTTGAGTTCGGGAAATTTTTCCACACTTACGCTGTCTCAAACATGAGTATGATGGGACTGAGAGACAACAGACTCAGGTAGTTTGACCTCAAGGGGATGATGAAGTTGTAGAGACCAGGGCAGGATTGACTGACTGACAGGATCACTAGCTGGTTGTCCCAACGTTTGTCTGATGCTATCTTATAACTACAATGTTCACAGGGCTGAAACAAAACAAGAAAATTCCTAAAATCATCTATTTCATGGCCGAAACAAAACCAAACATTTTCACTGTCATCTATTTCTTGACTGAGACAAAACCAAACATTTTTATCATCATTTATTTCACAGCTGAAACAATACCAGACATTTCACATTGCCATCAATCTCATGGCTGACAAAAAAATCAAACATTTTCCAATTTCATCTGTTTCATGGCTGAAACAAAACCAAACATTTCTCACTACTGTCTATTTCTTGGCTAAAACAAAACCATCAATTTCATGGCTGAAACAAAACCAGATATTTTCTATTCTCATCAATGGGTGCTACTGTCTCTGAGTGAAACAAGAATTTTCTCTACCAATCGGTTTAAATTACTAATGCAGTAGCATGTAACCTACCTGTCCCCATTCTAAACAGCATAGAGCTCTGGGCTCTTTGTGCAGGTGACACAGCGTACGTCTTGTCCCAACATTTAGAGTACTGGGTGGTGGGCCAATTGTAAAGCTGCAGAAATATGACATACAACCTTTAACTCATTTGCTACAGTCAACCAAATATTCGAGTCACAGACTTTCACAACGAAAAGCCAAATATTCAGCTCAAGTGGACACCGATTTTCCAACACGAATATCTAAGCCAACTTCTCAAAATACTGAATCCCATCCTGGTTCATTGATTTTCCTTTACTATAATGTCTAACGTATTATGTCTTGTGTTAATACTGAATGAAAGAAAAAAGATCTTTGAAGTGTGTCTTAGTTCCAAACAAGATAGTGTTGAGAGTTCCCGTCCACACCCACAAAAGTTACCGTAGGGAATGAGTTAAATATTTGTATTGATCTTGTGAATACATAAACCTTACAGGGACTCGATACTTGGTAACAAAATGTAGCGCTAAATGCATGGAATTTGGAAGTAGATTGAACAACGTCCTGGACTGTGTTATTGATGTCGGCAGACTGACAGACCAATGATTAGACAAACAGGTGATGATCACCATAAAGAAATGGAGAAATCTCATGACATAATTATGTCAATCAATCTTTGTAAGGTTATTTGAAGAAATCACAAATGTAACATCAATCAATCCTAGTAAGTTTATTTGAAGAAATTACATATGTAACAGTGTCAATCAATCCTAGTAAGTTTACTTGAAGAAATTACATATGTAACAGTGTCAATCAATCCTAGTAAGTTTACTTGAAGAAATTACATATGTAACAGTGTCAATCAATCCTAGTAAGTTTACTTGAAGAAATTACATATGTAACAGTGTCAATCAATCCTAGTAAGTTTATT
This sequence comes from Onchidella celtica, assembly GCA_963931925.1. Taxonomy (NCBI): domain Eukaryota; kingdom Metazoa; phylum Mollusca; class Gastropoda; order Systellommatophora; family Onchidiidae; genus Onchidella; species Onchidella celtica. The sequence continues at coordinate 36,001,198 of OZ007579.1, read as the reverse complement.
TGAAGAAATTACATATGTAACAGTGTCAATCAATCCTAGTAAGTTTACTTGAAGAAATTACATCTGTAATAGTGTCAATTAATCCTAGTAAGTTTACTTGAAGAAATCACATAGTGTATTAAAGCCAAACAGTCCTAGTAAATTTAATTGGAGAAATAACACAATGTGATTGACACAGACATAGTAAGTTACCTTAAAGAAGTCACGTAATGTGATAGTGTCAATCAATCTCAGTAAATTTACTTGAAAAAATCATATAACGTAATAGTGTCAATCAGTTCTAGTAAGTCGACTAAGAGAAATCACATAATGTGATTGTATCAATCAGTCCTAGTAAGTTTATTTGAAGAAATTACATAATGTAATAATGTCAATCAGTTCTAGTAAATTTACTAGAGGAAATCACACATTGTGATTGTGTCAATCAGTCCTAGTAAGTTTACTAGAAGAAATCACACATTGTGATTGTGTCAATCAGTCCTAGTAAGTTTACTTGAAGAAATTACATAATGTAACAGTGTCAATCAGCCCTAGTAAGTTTACTTTGAGGAAATCATGCAATATAATAGTGTCAATAGTCCCACTTCCCTGTCAGTTTACTTGAAGAAATCATGTAATGCAATACAGTGTAATGTCGATCAGTCCTGGCAGCAAATTTATTTGCCGAAATCACATAATGTAATAATGCTGATCAGTTCAGGCACGTTTACTAGAAGAAATCAGAAACACCAAGACTGATTTCAAGACTTATGTGAAAACACTTTATTTTAGGAGGTTTCGCTGCCATTGACATTTACACCTCACTTTTCTTGGTTTTAATTTTCTTGTTGTGGTAAGGATTAGTTTTTTAGAATTTTGCCTGGGCAGCGACTTATTCAGCCTGCTCTTTTCGATCTCCAACTGCCAAAATATCTTTAACGAGTGCAACGTACACACGGGCTCTATGAGTTTTTCGTCCTCATCCGAGAAGACCAAGTGCTTAATCCTACCTTCCATAGGATCAGGGACAGGAAAATATGAGAAAAATCCCAAAATTCCAACATGCCTGCACCGACCGGGATTTGAACCGGGTACCTTTGGCGTGACAGGCAAGCACCTTGCCTCTAGACCACCATGTCCCCTTTTCTAGACTTAGTCATTAGGCACGTAGTTTAAAAAGACCTAATGAAGACTCTTTTTTACCTTTCCTTTCCAAGATTTATCATGTGCTGCACTGTCTTGGACGGGACCGTAGCTCCATGGACACGTTCAAACACTTCCTCACTATTTAGTTTGCTCTTTGGTTTTTCTTCCATAACAGGTTTGGTGTTTGAGCTTGTGCTCAACAATGGCAAACCTGGAGATATGAGGAGATTTGGTCTCAATGTGGGTTTATTCAGACAGATTCAACAAGCTCATGACCTTCAACATGTAAAACTTTGCCCAAAAATAAAGATAAGACTGAAAGAGAAATACTTTTTTCAGAAATCTTTGCAAGTTCCGGCAAAAGTAGAGCCAACGTAAATTTAACCCCTTCCCTGCTCTGCCCAGAACTGTTCCGGGCTGTCTAATCTCACTATACTGCCATGTGCCCGGAACTGTTACGGGTAGTTCATATGCATTTCTTGAGTGACAACATGGAGACAAGACCCAAATTATAATTGTTTTGTATTTCTTAGTTAGTTGGGTTTTTTTGGTGGTTTTTTTTTTTTTTTTTCAATTTCTTTACAAAAGCAGCATTTAATTCATACATCCTCTGCCAACAAAAAAAGTATATTATTTTGTCCCAAATCATGCATCCCATAAGATGTCACAACGTCAAAGCACCTCACCTCAGCTCAGGAACCATGACACAAGCATTCATATTTGCTGATCACCCAATATTACAGCAATTCATTGTTTGCAATACTATTGTACATTGTACAAATCAAGCAATCTCAACATTTGAGTTAAGCCTGTATATGTGTGGCAATAAAGCAGAATTGGTAATATGTCCCTGTTGCCCAAATTGAGAAATTTAACCCTTTGAACACTGACGGCCCAATTTCCCCTCTACTATCCGCACTGGTGCACCAGTGAATACGGATATGGGCAGCGTAGTGTACTATCAGTATACCAGTGAAGGTTAAGAGAAATGATGGCTTGGTCTCAAAATAGTGAATTGTTTGCAATGTTCACCATCCATCTCTATTAACAGATGCTACGGTTCTTGTGTTGTTCTTTTTTTTTGTTTTTTGATTTCATCAACTTGGACAGTTATGACATATAAAAGAAACTTTGTCGTAACCCCCTGAGTTGCACCGTTTCCCTCACCCTCTAGCCCCATACGCAGGTGTTTGGCCATGGTAGATCCAATGTTGGAGGTGATGGTACTGAATACAGACTCCTCATCCACGTCTTCTTGTTCCACCTCATACTCTTCCATCCATTTGTTCATTTCTTTCACAATGGCAGCTGAGATCAGCAAAATTAGAAATTGTTAACTTCAAATAGTAATCAGAGCATTTTATGTTATAGTCAAGTCAGCTCCTTCATGAAACAGCATAACAAACAATTACATTTTTTTTGCTTTGTTCCACAAATGTTACTGAAATTTTTTTTTGTTTTGTTCCATAAGTTTTGCTGAGATACAGATATAAAAACATGGAATAAAAGGATGGAATAAATTCCTTTATAAGAGAGAAATATATAGGTTCAACCACTGAATTTTCTTTAAATTTGTATTTATATGGTTAGGTCTATTTAAGAAGAATTAAAATTTAAAATCGAATTTTATTTAAAGTTCACTCTTTCACTGTGGAATAAATCAATAAATCAGTACATTAATGGATGGAACCTCAATTTTAAGAGCTAATGGCTGATGTTTAAATATCTGATGTGTATTTTTTCTGTGGATTCTGTCTTAATGTGGATCAAAGTGTTTAACAATTTGATATACTGAAGCTCATGACCTCCGACAACTTTCCATCAATTTAGAAGGCACGGATTTTATTATACTGTTCAACTTTACCAATGTTTTTATTGCGGGCTTCAGCCGTGCAGGCTTTTTTCTCGTCCAGCACAGTTGGAGAGATTTTCATGCTCTCTTCTCTGGCCAGGCTCATGTAGAAACAATAGTCAGAGCCTTTCATGACATAGTCAGGGCCGGGATTCAGCTGTAGCTGTGGCTCCAAAGACGTGGTATCCAGTATAGCTATCAGGGTCACACCGTACCTAATACAATCAAATAGAGATTACATTATATTCTTATATCACTCAGTGAACGATCATTTCTTTTTATGTCTGACCTGGAATTTGCTGACCAAAAGCATACAAAATACTGAAATTTTCAAAAAAACATCTCAGAACATACTTCTTCAATTGATAAAAGGCAACCATAACTGTTTCTGACCACTGTCACATGTTCCAGTAAGTTCTTGGAATTTGTGAATTGCTTGTGAGCAGCAGAATAAGAATGACTGTGAAGCACTTAGAGCTTGCATTACAAAATAAACTTGGGTTGAAACCTGGCGTATGGGGAGAAAGAGGGAGTCAAAAACAGCGAAAATCAAGTATATGTGTGTACTTTATGGATAGTCCCATCTAGGGACATTTTTTAAAGATAGATATTTATGCCACCAACAATAACATTGTCCTTGGCTCCAATTCAATTGTTTACCTAATATGAATATAAAGAAAACTTTGAAACTGATTATTCATCTTGTTTCTTCTCTTCACATTTAAGACAATGCTTTTCCTACTTCATATTGTTTGAGTCATCACACAGGTGAGCCCAGGCTGTTCAACAACTTACTTGTGGTGAGCATCAAAAGAGGCAAATGGGAATTTCTTGCCCTCGTATTCTCTGAAGAAAATGCTCCTCTGCACTTGGATGTGATAGATTTCATTGCCTGAGTGACGTCCATAGATTTGCTGCCAGATCTCAGATGCCCACGAGCCCTCTCTGTAAAATAAATAAATGCACAGCCAGTAATATCTGCCTCAGCATTCCCCAATTCAGCTACAGCGATAAACAAACAGATGTCACACAACTGTCAATTTAACATGTCTCAGTAAACTTGTCTTTCTCACTGTCATATCCCAAGATCTACAATTCAGACAATACTGTGTGCAGAGCCACAGAAAAAGACCATAAATGCCCATCCATGTCAAATCCACTTTTGAACACCATTTACAAAATGAAATGTGCCTTTTATCTTTCCTATCTGATTACTGTAGTAATATTTAAATATTTTAAGTAATTACAAAATGGAAATGAACAAAGAATAGGGAGAAGAGAAACACGAAATGTTTTTGGGTACCCCATAAAATCTTGTCTTTGATGTATAGGGTCTTTTCCCTTTGCCTTGTCTTTAGGGACATGGTGGTCTAGAGGCATTCTAGACTTAAGTAAACATTTCGCAGGGGGATAGATACAGTTGTTGACTCTACTGAGAACACAGACGACACCATAATGTACTTACTGTCCCCGAGAGGTATGAAGAAGAAGAGTGACCAGTGTGGACAGGCCTGGGTACAGACAGTTATTGGCCAGTAAGGCAAACTTGAACTCGTCCTCACTCACCACGTGTTCTAGTGACAGACAGATAAATTGAGAGGTACATCAAACTACCACACAAAACAGCGGAAACCTGAAATCTTTTCAGAGGAGAGCACATCATGCTCCTTCACTACTTCACATGACCAAACTTGTATGGCAAATGTGTGATAATTATCATCTCATACAATTTCACTCACTACTTCACATGACCAAACTTGTATGGCAAATGTGTGATAATTATCATCTCATACAATTTCACTTAAGCCTATAGGAAGAGTAAGCCAAAACCCACCACTAGATTTGACACGGACAAACTGAAAGACCCTGAAATCAGCAATGCTTTTCAGATCGAAACAGAAAACCGTTTCTCAGCATTACTCAAGGAGTGGTCAGCTGAAGAAAGACACCCAGATACACTGTGGAAAGACATGAAAAGAATTTGGAGTGAAACAGCTGAATCGAAACTCGGGAAAAGAACGAGGAAAACTCCCAAACCATACATCAGTGAAGAGGTGATAGAGCTTGCAAAAAGAAAGAGCAAAGCCAGAAAACTTAGTAAACAAGATGAATATCATGCACTGAAGAAGGAAATCCAAACAAAGATCAGAAGAGACAAGAATGCATGGTTAGAAAGAGAGTGTGCAAACATAACAGAATGTAATACACAAAGAAAGTCAAAAGAAATGTTTGAACAAATAAGAAAAGTAAAAAAGAGGGATTTCCAACCACAGAACTTGAGTCTGAACAACAAAGAAGGCACAACACTGACAAACACAAAAGATGTGCTCTCAAGATGGCACGAATACGGCAAGATGCTGTTTGCGGACAACATCAGACCAGACCCGAGGGACCTCCAACAACCAGACTCACAACAGATAGATAAAGAACCAGAACCTCTCTTGGAGGAAGTACAGGCTGCAATAAAACAAATAAAGAATGGAAAATCCCCTGGATTAGACAACATACCAGGTGAACTCCTGAAACATACCAGCGAATCAGGAATAAAAGCACTCCACCAAATGATATGCAAAATTTGGCAGACAAATGAATGGCCAACAGACTGGAAGCTACAAGAATTCGTCATGCTATACAAAAGCGGCAATGTCAAAGACTGTGGAAATTATAGAACCATCGCCCTCATCAGTCACACCAGCAAAATCCTGCTCATCATCATACTCAACAGAATGAAATCTAAGGTAGAAGAGGAACTATCAGAATGTCAAGCTGGTTACAGGACCAACAGAGGAACCGCTGACATGCTCTTCATACTACAAATAATGATTGAACAGATAAGAAGCAATGGAAACGAAGCCTTCATCACGTTCATAGACTACAGCAAAGCGTTCGACAGCGTTAGGCACCATCACCTGTTCGATATAATGATTAAGATGGGATTCCCGAAACACCTTGTGACCCTCATCGCTGCACTATACCACGAACAAAAGGCAACGATTAGATGGAACAATGAGAACTGTCCATATTTCAACATCGAGAAAGGAGTCAGACAGGGTTGCATACTTTCACCTCATCTTTTCAATATTTATACTGAGCAGATCATGAGAAACGCAGACATAGAAGATATGGGAATAAAGATCGGAGGCCGAAACATCACAAACCTTCGCTACGCTGATGACACAGCTCTTATGTCAGATAACATCACCAGCATGAAAAGAGTGTTGCACAGAGTGGATGAAGCGGGCAAGACAGCAGGCCTACACCTAAATGCTAAGAAAACGAAAGTCATGCATACTGGAACAGGGCACCATGAACACCAGGAGATACTAGTAAACAAAACAGCACTAGAAAAAGTGACTGATTTCAAATACCTAGGATCACATAAATCACAAGATGGAAGCTGCTCAAAGGACATAAAAACAAGGATAGGAATGGCAAAACACAAAATGGTTCAACTAAACAACATTTGGAAGGATAGAGGCACACCAACGGACCTCAAAGTGAACATACTTAAGTGCTTGATCTGGCCAGTCCTACTATATGGTTGTGAAGCCTGGACACTCAAAAAGGCAGACATAACAAGATTGGAGGCAGCTGAAATGTGGCTTTACAGAAGGCTACTCAGAATAAGTTGGACAGAAAGGAGAACAAATACAAGCATCTTAGAACAGCTTGGCACCACCAGAAGAATAACACCTGAAATAAATAAAAGAAGACTTGCATACATCGGCCACGCGGCCCGAAACAAAAGCACGGCCCTTATGATATCAATCCTTCAAGGAAAGACAGAAACAAAGAGAAAACAAGGAAGACCACCCATTACATATCACGATAACATCAAGAAAGTCAGCCACCTGGAAATAAGTGAACTAACTAGGAAAGCTAAGGACAGGATTGGGTGGAGGAGATTTTGTCGTGACATCCACTGTAGCAGCTAACATCGATGACGATGAAGCCGACAGGTGACAGGTGACAATTTCACTCCATTTCACAGCTGTAAAAACAACCAAATTCAGGAAGCAACCCGCGAAAACATGCACAGCTTTAGCATCATGTTTTCAAAGATCATAACAAGATCAAACACATATGATACTGAGAGATACCAAATTGTATTTCCTGATGATATTGATACCAGGCATAAATCTCCGTCTAGAAAGCTCAACTTCAAAAAAAATTACTGAACGTGGAAAGAACGAAGTGAGATAGAATTTTGCCAGATTTCGGAGTTGGGCAGTTCGTGCTCACCAAGACTGTTGTATTTCTGAGCCTTGAAGAGAAATTTATTTCCTCCATTCCTCTCTTTCATTTCCTTCCATGCCCTTCATCAAAACAATTACCCCACAAGTTAGATGCAACTTAGATCAACAAGCACATGCACTTTGACAAGACATCTGGAATAGACAGGAAAAGTTAAGATATTAATCCCCAATTTCCATGACACACATTTCATTACCTGCAAACTTGACATGGATTTTGTTGGAAGCTTTATACAACTGGATATACTGGGCACAGCTTGGGGCAAAATCTTTCACTGCCCAGGATCTCAGAATGGTGTGCTGATCCTGGGGAGAAAACAGATGAAGCACAATATATTCAAGAGTTTTCTGTAATTTGTTTCAAATACTTCATCAACTACACGTACCCCCTGGATATATCTGAAAATTGTCTCCTAGACCAGTGTTTCCAAACCTTTTTTTTTCTAGCGACCTATCTAATGGCCCTGGCATATCAGTTGTATCTATCCCACCAATGTTATAACAGTAAGACTTCTTGGTTGTTATGAGAAATTAGGACCAACATTGAAACAATAACAAATTGAGGAGTCTAACAGTAATTTTTTTTTAAATCATGGGGCATATCTGGGCCCCACTGCTGGCCCACACTCTGAGATACACTATACTGGACAGACATAATGTATACATTATCTATAACATAAATCATTTGTTTCTTCAGTATTCAACACTGGATAATTATTTGGGTATATTACATCTGCCTGTTACATTATTCACATAATCTATTTAGCCTGGTGGTAATTTCTTCCATTCCTTGATACACTATAGATGCTTTTGTTTATATTGTTTAAGTTTATGCTTATATACTGTGTGCCAGCACAATAACAAATGCATTGCTTTCAGCACAACAGTAAATGCAGTAAACTAGACAAAAGTATTGAATAGTTTTGTTGATTTTAGAGAAAACAAATTTAATAATAACCAGCTGAAGCTTCTGGCGTTGCTGGTCGTAAACCTACTTCCATCCTCCACCCCTCTTTTTCTCTACCTATCTCTCTCTTTCAAATACAGTCTCCCAAGTGCAGTAGTGCACTAAGCATGTTCTTCCAATACTCAAATATGTATCTGAAATGGGTCATTATTAACAGACAAGGAATGTTCTGCAAGCTTATGGCTTGAGACTTTGTTATTCCATATTTTTATAACATCTGTTTATATCTGTATATAGATTGTATTTGTTATGGCAATGTGGAATGGCTAAGAGAAATGATTTGCTCTGCAGTTCAATATTTTTCCCTTATGCACTATAGCCGAGAGATCGTACTGTATAAATGAAGCATGTGAAATAGGTTGTAGGAGGTCAACTGTCTCCTTAGTGAGAGTTGTGTATAAACGTCACTCACAGTCCTGTCATGTCTGCGAACCATGTGTGTTTTCTTCTGTACTGGTAGGTTGTTGAAAAAATGTAAAGATGGCTTTTGATTGCGGCTGCGAGATCAGCATTTTTTTTAAAGAATCTGAACAGAAAAACTTTATATGTTGTTTAGTACTCTTGCTATGACTACAGCAGGCTGGAATATAATAGGCCGCCACAAGACTTTACTACTTTTATTACCAGCATCAACATTTTAAGACAGGCTCAAAGACTTCATCCTCATATTCCACAGTGCTCGTAGTCAACACTTTCTTATGTACTGCTTTCTACAATGACCATCTTTGCACAGAAGTTTAAAAAACACGAAAATGTACACCAGTGGAAAAATAAACTGCACTTAGTACATGTACTTTCAATAATGCCATAAAAAAAAAACGGACAAAGTACGATGAATTTGCCACTCCTTAAGGCTGGGGTCACAGTATAACTAGAATTGCTCTTGTCTAATGTCTGGCTCTATCATGAAACTGCACACACGTATTTGCACAACTGCAAAAGACAACTAGTTTTTTCACTTTTGCTATATATTCAATAAACTCCTTGAAGGAATTTTTTATTTTTTCAAAAATCGCTTAAGGGGAAGTAAAACATTTCAAATGTTTATTTATACACGTATAACTAAATATTTGAGGTAAGTAATAATATATTTCAAATACATGTCTTTTCCTGAACTAGTTTTGTTTTTTTTCCATTGATTACAAGGAAGTGCATTATTTCAAAAGTTTATTCATATAACCAAAAATGTATATTTAAGATATGGGACAGATTTCAATCAAAAACATTTTTGCTTGAAGTAATTTTGTTTTTTCCATTGATTACAAGGAAGTGCATTATTTCAAAAGTCTATTCGTATAACCAAAAATGTTTATTTAACATAAGGAATATATTTCAAATGAAACACGTCTTTTCTCTCTCCTGTCAAATTAGGTCGTCACATTTGCGCAGTTCACTGACATGGCTAACCAAATGTTATCACAACAATGTTGAATTGAGGCAGTGTTAAGTTTTATTCTCACCAACCATCTGCTACAATCTAAAAATGAAAAACCCCAGTTGTTCACTCACTGATTTTTCCAGATATTCACATTTCTTGTTGACCAGGAAGAAACATGCCTCAGCTTCATTAATCCTGGGGAGGGAAAAAAATGAAATGAGCATGATGAACAGAATCAATCAGTTAATTAAAAAAGCTGCATGTTTCCATGAGATGGATTCTAAGTACCTTCAGCCAGTCTGCATTTCTCAGATTATACACATTAGTTGGCCTGCTGTCTTGAGAAATACACAGATGTGATTTTTAAAGTTGAATTTCGATCACCAATATGTAAACTGAGGTGCACAACAAAATTTCCAGACGTACTTTTAATTCTACTTGAAGAAAATGCTTTTTTTATCCAGCTCAAAATGTTGGAACACTTTCTTCTGTTCAATTCACCTGTGGCTCAAAATCAACAGAAGTATTAAAAACAAATATAGAGAACTTCAAGATCTTTTAAAATATCCCCATATTCTCCTTTACGTCTTTCTATGCGTAATATGATATTTTGTAGAATTCAAGGCTCGGTGGTTAAAAAGCCTTTCATGATTACATTGAAGGCCTTACTTCTTTTATAATACAATACAGATCTACATGGATTTATTTAATTCTCAGTTTACCCAAAAGCCAATTCCTTTCCCAACCTGAGTGCAAGCTATTCTTGATGGTAATTAGTGAAACCGTCACTGACATCTCCTTCAGTGCAACTCTTACCTGCATCTCCTTAGATCAATGTCTTTCAGAGCTGACCCCCTGATGTACAAAACACGCAAGGCCCACTTCGGATCCTTCAGTATAAACTGCATGTTGTCATCCAACTCCTCAGAGCTCATCAGAATTACTGTGTAGTTCTGTGGTAAACAACAACAACAAAAAAAAGATAAGAACATTACATGTTCAATCACCATATGTCTAAAGTAACTTTACATGCATGACACTGCCTCATAGTGCAACTGAATTGTATTTACTCACTAACACTGTGGTACTCAGAAACAATGAATTGCCATTTTCATGGCGCAGAGGCGAATAGATATCAACAGCTGTGCAACAAAAAGGTGAATGCTTAACTTGTCTGTATGATGAAGTGGCGAACCGCTAAAATCAGTGTTGCAAGAAATTCAGTTTTGAAATTTTGTGCTACTCTCATCATCGATTTCTCGCCTTTTTGTCATACTACATATCACAAAAACTAAATGAAATTTAACAAAATTGCTCATTTTAGGTAAAAGCCCCTACAATATACTTCTGATAACCACAAAAGAGTAAATATTTGACCAATTTGCCCCTTTGTCACACAGTTACGTAAAGCATTCGCCTATTTATTGTACAGCTGTTGTTATGTTATTTATTCACCCCTTTGTAATAGAACCAATGAATTATAACCCAGATAAAAATACACACTATATTTCATATAATAATGTTAAAAAGTGAATTTGACTCAGATTGGGGTCTTTTACCAAAAAACAGCAGTGTTGAAGAAAATTAAGTCAATTAATCAACTTGGAATGAAAACTTATCCTTTGACATTAAATAAATGATTGCACTTGAGATTGGATATTGTTATTTTCAGGAAATAGTGATGTCCAATAAAGCTGTTAGTTTCACTTGAGGTTTTGACAACAATATTTAACCAGTGCTCATTAATGGAATTCAATCCTTGTGTCTCATTGTTTAAATCATTCCCTATGGTAACTTTCATTGTGGGTGTGGACAGGAACCACAATTCAGTCTGAAATTTAGGGGTGGTTTAAAGACGTTTTTTCTCTTTCACTCAGTATGAACACAAAACATAGCATATTGTACATGAAAAAGTGGAGGAATATCGGTGAACCAAAGAGGATTCGATATTTCAAGAAATTGGCTTAGATATTAGTGCTGGAAAATCGGTGTCCACTCCAGCCAAATATTTGGCTATCCATAGGAAAGTGAAAAACCCCCAGCCGACTATTTCACTTACCACAGCGAATGAGTTAAAAAGAAGCAAATGCAAAATCCAGACTTACTTCAAGTTTTGGATGCTCAAAGAACTCGCTAAGAAAGCTCATGATAGACTCAGTGGTAAACTTAGAACCAATGACAACCACATGTTTACTCTTGGCTGATGCTCGTTTGCCGTAGTCTCCACCCATTCTCTTCCTCTGGGACCAGGTAGATCCAATTTCTTCCAACTATACATACAACAGATAATCAACATTTTAGTCAGGGGGAGGAAAGAAGGCATTTGTACTTCAGAAGTAACCTTGGCCGTACATTGCCATAAACTATGCATTGTGAACGCTATGATGTCAAATCAACACCACACTGCAAAGAACATTTATAGAGTACCCTCTTTAAAAGTATGGCTGTCAGACCCCAGAACATATGAGTAGGGATATAACAATAAAATCACCTTTAGGAGTGTTATGTATCTGAGATCCCAGGATGTACGTCTAGGAAATGACAATAAAATCCCATGACAAAATCCTTTTCAAAAGTATGCTGTCTGGGAGAGTGCAGGACATACGGGTAGGAATTGTAAAAATGCATGTGCATAATTATATTCCAATATTGGGAAGATGGGCGACTGGAATCTCAAGAAAAATTCCCAGAAATAAGATAATGAATGACAAACATTTTTAATGGTTCTGGGTCCATTAGACTCCTGATGTACAGAGACGGTTAAAATATCCTGCCAAATTTTCAGCAGTTCAACAATCTATTTGTATCCAAAATCCTGGTGCCATGTCCATAACATCTATCTCCCTGAAACAAAATTTTACAGGAAGAGGTCAAAATTGTTCTATTGCACACTGACTGACAGCAGATCATTGTTTTCAAAACTGCATGTCAGGAAACTATATCCTCTCTTGAAATTTTATTATGTGAAAAACGGGTAATCAAATATTGAAATGGTTGATGTCTTTCTGTATTCTGACTTGAGGAAACCAGAAATGTGAAAAGTGCTGGCCATTGCCAAATTTCCATGCTCTTGAATAGCTAACAAAATATTACAAATAAAACACAGAAAATCTGTAGGGTCCCAGCAAAGGCTAGAAGCAAAATCAAAATATGGCAAAAAGAAGAAGTTTATGTGGCAAAGCCTCACATAAGAAATAGTATAGAAATGCTACAACTAAAAAAAAAATGGAACGTTTCTTTATTTTATTTTTAATTTTTTTTTTGGGCTCAGATTCAAATGCAGTGCATTCATTCCGTGCATGACTCCGTGATTGGATATCACTAAATAGGACTAGATCTAGTATTTATATAATAACAGAGATTTAAAAAAACCTTTAGAAACTACTTTAAAAAGGTATCTATATAAGTGAGTTCGCAAATAAATATGTAGTGAAGTCTATTCGAAGTGGCTAATTAAATGAATAAATAGATAAGTATGAAAGTACGCATATGATCTGAAATAGTCAAGTAAATAAATATACGGCTGTCTATAAGGACTGTTCTGAGGCTCGGACCCAATTGAGGTCTTTTATGTCCCAGAATGGTCAGTCGCTGAATTCTGTGTTGTCGGCTGTTCTCGAACCATTTTTGGTCTATTCATTATCAGCTGACGGTTTTTACAATTCATTTTCAACAGCTGGTATATAAAGAAAAGAAAACAAAAAAACTGAGTGGATGCATCATCTACAAATTATTCTGGTGTGCGTGAGAAACAGCCAGAGTTAAATCATAAATATATAATGGATAAAAATCTCTACGGCAAGTCAAAGAAAGAACAAAGGAACAGAGATAAAAATAAGAATAAAGAAATAAATAGGTTATTATCAGCCATATGCTGCAAATCATAATCAGATGGTAATAATATATTGCCAATAACCGAATAATAATGGCAGTATACGGCCGTACACCAATTTTACTTTACTTCATGCACTTTGGAATGTACTAGTTTTTGCATTTTCATCTTTTCGTCATTGCCCCCTTTTTTTTTTTTTAAAAGTTTATTTGCTTTCATTCTACTCTTACTTCACGTACACATTCTCCACACGTTTCAATCATCCATTCATTCTCTGATTATTTATCCGGACATACCTTCAGATATTTTTCTCTTACCTGCATTTCTGTCTCAAATGCAAATCTAAGATTCATTGATTTGCCATATTTTACTTTACCGATACACATTTTAGCAATTAGTAATATAGTGTTAATATCATCAATAGTATTTTGATTTACATTGTAGTTTAAGTCCCCACGTAATATTCCAAAAAGTGCAATTTTCTCATTTATTTCAATTCTTTTACCGGTTTTATTCAGAATATACTGGGCCACATAAGGCCAATAGTCTTTTAATTTGCTGCAATGGAAAAAGAAATGCTCTATAAAATCAGGCGTCTCACAATGCTCGCATTTATTACTTTCCTTTATTTTCATTTTATGTAAGAGAATATTCGTTGGGTAAATATTGTGTAGAATTTTAAAATGTAAGAGCCTCAATCTGGTTTCTTTACAAGCTCTAAACCCGCTATCAAAATAAGGACATATGTCAACATTATATTTTGGTTTCCAGAAACCCGAGCTACAGATCGTGGCGTTTTTGTTATTTATTAATTTCTTTCTAATTTCTTTATTCGTTAGTTAAAAAATATTTTTTGCATTTTCATCTACGTCATCTTCTGTATGCAAAGGAGGTCTGTCTTCCGTTCTGGTTTTTTCAAAAATGTCCTTCCATTCTTTTTTAACAGCATTTGTAACTGCCCAGTAGTCGAAATGGATACCAGGATAATGTCCAACTATCTCAGCAATATCTTGCAGGGTTTTCCAGTTGTTTTCGTTAAACATCTGATACAAATATTTAATTCCCTCTCTGACCCATTTTTCTATCCACAATGGCTTATTTCTAAATCTAATATTACTGTTGTTAAACAGAGGTTGCCGGCCTAAACTATTTGGAGTAATATCGTTTTCTTTCTCCTTATCCCTTTTTTCTAAGTCTAACCATGTTTCAATTACATTCTGCCAAAAAATAGAGTTTATTGTACCTACCTGTTTTACTTCTCTCGCGTTAGTATCTGACTTGGTTAAATAAGGTAAACTGACTAGCTTTTTGCAGAAATGACTGGCTAATTTTACTCCTATTTTTAGATATGATTTTTGTAAACATATTTCTTTAAACCATTTTATGAGAAAGACGTTTTGCTGATCCTTTATACTGATTACTCCTAAACCTCCCTCGTTTGGTTCTCTGCATAATGTATTTCGTTTGATTTTTTCAAAAGCTCTTTTATTTGAATACTTTTTTTGCCATAGAAACTTAAACAGAATCCGATCTACTTCAGCCAGTGTTTCCTGTGGCAAAGACAGGGCTTGGATAATATAGTTGAATTTTGATAGTAAAAAAGTTTTTGCCACTACAATCTTTCCATACAGTGACAGATTTCTCTTAGACCATCTACTAATCAACGTCTTAATACTGTTTATTTTTTCTATCCAATTTAGTGGGATTTTAGAGGCTTCAATTGCAGCGCTAAAATATATACCTAGTATTTTTTATGTTATCTCCCTTTTGCACCCAAGCTATTCCTTCCCCTCTTTCCTCCCTTTGTTTACTTCTACCCACCCACATTCCCACTGACTTCTTTCTGTTAAGCGTTAGCCCTGATATACCTGTAAACTGTTCAATTACTTTCAGTGCCTTACATAGATCAGTTTTATCTTTTAAGAGTAGCGTCATGTCATCTGCATACTGCAGGACTTTTAGCGTATCTATTACATTTCCTTCACTTAAAATTCCTCTTACCTCTTCATTATTCCTGAGTTTTATTGAAAGCATTTCTACCACTAATACAAATAGCAGAGGACTAACACAGCATCCCTGCCGGACGCCTCGCTCTAAATTAAACCATTTGGAGATCCAACCTCCGTTCTTAACTGAGCTCTGCGTGTTTGTTAGTATCGCTTTTATATAATGTATGAATTTTGGCCCAAAATTGAATCTGTCCAGAGCTAATAATATTGTTTCCTTATTCACTGAGTCGAAGGCTTTTTTGTAGTCCAGTGATACAACCAAACCTCCTAGATCCTCTTTATTTGCATAATTTATGACGTCATCTATGAATCTGATATGTGATGTAATTGTCCTCCCTTTAATAAATCCAGTTTGGTTCTCATGAACAATACTTTTTATTACTTTTTGTAACCTCAAAGCCAAAATTTTTGTGAAGATTTTGTAGTCAACGTTTGTTAATGTTATGGGGCGCCAATTGGTAAGATCTTCTCGACTGCTGTTATTGCCTTTGTGTATCATAGTGATTATACCTCGTCTCTGACTAACAGATAATTCCCCCTGCTCTATCGATTCTTTATAGCTATCATGTAGGGGTTTCTTTAAAAGGCGCCAAAAGACTTTATAAAAGTTAGAAGTAATTCCATCCGTCCCTGGGGCCGAATCATTATTAAGCAACTTTACTGCCTTTCCCATTTCCTCTAAGCTAATGTCTGAATCGCACCATTTCTTGTCTTCCTCAGCTAATTTGTCATGAGCTATACCGTCTAAAAAATGATCAAGTTTTTCTCCCACTGCTATTACTGATGCTTCTTTAGTGTAAAGTTGTTCATAAAATTTTTGTGCTTCCCCAAGAATCTTTAGTGGGTCCCTTATTATTTCACCGTCCCCATTTTTAACTTGTTTTATTACATTGCATGTTCCCCTGGCCTTTTCCAAATTTAAAAAGTACTTGGTGTTTTTCTCTCCCTCCTCGATCCATTTGCTTCTAGATCTAATTATTGCTCCCTTTGTTTGTGCTAATAATTCAATTTCCAATTGCTTTTTAGTGTTTTCATACTTCTCCTGCAGTATTTTATCACCCGGGAACTGCGCCATAAGCTTTGAGATATCATTTACCTCTGCTTCCAGTTTATGTCTACTGTGTATTTTCATGTTACTACTCTTACTGTATTGCATACATTCTGAACGTATGGCTGCTTTCAACAGTTCCCATTTTGTTCGATGATCTAGATCATTCTTTTCCTCGTCTGCAATAAAATTTGATATAAATAAATTCATATGGTTTACAAAATGAACATTATTGATGTATGACGCGTTGAACTGCCACCTGGAGGGGCCTCTCGGGAAACTATGTTCTAAAATTTCTATGGTAACTGCACGGTGATCAGTGGACGCGACATGTTTAATTTCAACATTTGTGGTGCATGACAATAGTTCTTTAAAGCAAAAAATATAATCTAGTCTCCTTGCCACAAACGGTTCTTTCCTAGACCATGTGAATTCTTTTGTTTCTTTATTAAATTCTCTCCAACAGTCACATAAATCCCACGTTTTCACAAAATTAGAGAATAATTCTATTTCTTTCTTTCCGTGTGGTGCGCCCGAAATTATATCAAGATCGTTGTTTAAAATCATATTAAAGTCCCCACATACTATTAAACTGCTCTGGTTTATCTCACTGATAATATCATTTAGTTGCTCTAAGAAACCTTCGCGTTCCTGCGGCTTTGCCGGGCCGTAACAGTTCAATACAGTATAAAGTTTATTTTTCCTTTCAAACTCAATTCCCATGCAACGTGTATCAAAAGGCAGAAAATTTAATTTATCAATATGAAACGTTCTATTTACTAAGATGATCTGTCCTTTACTCTTATTGGTGTTTGGGCAGAAAAAGAATTCACCAGTCCATTCTGTCATCCATTCATTCGCTTTCGCTTCCGTTATATATGTTTCTTGTAAGCAAACAATATCATACTGAAGAAATGTCTTGAATAGTAATCTGCGTTTTAATTGTCTATGAAGGCCCCGACAATTAAGGGAGACAATCTTCATTGACAATGTTAGAGATAGAGAGAGAGAGAGATAGAGAGAGCGAGAGAGAGAGAGAGAGAGGGGGAGAAAAAAAAACAAAAACACCTACACACTTGATGTAAGATCGGGGAGAGGGGTAAATCCGAAAGGCAAAGTCCGTAAATACAAGCCAAGTCCGTGAGCCGAGAGACACCGCAAAGTCGAGTTGATTACGTCTCACTTGCCTGGTCAAACCAGTCGATTTTTTTGTTTCGCAGGGTTTCACTAGTCTGATCTTCCTCGGCCCCAACCCTTCCCCTCCCGGTCTCCCGATCACACTCTCCACTACTCTCTACATCGTTGCGCATTTTTTCGGCCTTTTTCCTCTTCTCACTTGCTCTCTCCGAGCTCGAGGTACGTTGTCGCTTAGCGTGACCTTCCGCCGAACGCGGTCTTCTCACTCCTCCCCTGAAGAGGTCGAGCGTGCTCTGTTTTTTCGTGAGCATGCTTCTCGCTCTTTCAATTGCCTTGTCATGAGATGACACGCTGGAACGTTTCTTTATTATTTCTCACACGAGGCTTTGCTACATACTTTTTCTTTCTGCTGTATTTTGATTTCATGTACAGCTGACGTATTACACCAATGTAATACATTTTGAAGATAATAATCCTCACATAAATTTAAAAATTGTCTGATGAAATCCTTACCTGCCTGGGTATGAAAGAAAAGGCCACACAGATCATGATGCACATGAACAGCTGACCCAGCCAAATATCCGGGGATATGTCACCATAACCCACGGTCGACAGGGTCACTATCACAAAATAGATAGCTTCAAACATGTTCAGGGGGCGATCACTGCTGCCTCTCTGGATATGCTGGATGCCACAAATTCTGGGAGGGGAAAATACATTTTTATGATGTAATCCATAAGCGCACTGCACCATGGTGACGCCATGTTTGCTCTAGTTGTACTGGGCTGCAATGACACTGAGGCAAACTTCCCAAATGGGATTAAAAATAAATAACATTCATACCACAGTATCAGATAATTCATAAAACTCTTTTATGTTTATTCTTCAAATGGGCCCTAGGAAAGACTGGCAGAAATGTCTTCCGCTATATGACAACACCTAAACCAAGTGATAGCCTAAACTCCCTAGAAAGAAGAAAACAAGCTGTCCTTTTCCGCCTACGCACACAACATATAGCTCTTAACGCCCACTTAAACAGAATTGACCCCCCAGAAGGAACCCCTATGCTCACTGTGTCCTCACCCCTACGAAAATGTATCGCACCTCCTTTTTGACTGCCCATCACTTTGTGATTTACGAACTACACTGCTACCAACCAACCCAGACTTTGAAAACACTCTATACTGTGGAACAAACCAACTCAACCAAACCTACAAATTTTATGTCATGGCAACAAGTCGAAGGGCACAAGCCTAGAAGGCTGCTGGATCGGAAAAGTACAAAAGTAAAGTAAGTAAAGTAAGTTTATTCTTCACCGACAAAGTTTGGCCCCCAAAAAATAATAATAAACCAATAAATAAATAAAAACAAGTGAAACGTGTCAAATGGCCAAGCTGGGTTTTTATGCACACTGACTTTTTTTTTTTTTTTTGTAAAAGGAATTTAGGGCTAGGATTAGATTAAGCTAACTGGCAAATGATATCTTTTTTGTTGGTGAACTTTTTCAGAATGTGACTGCAAGCTGGTAGCAAAAATCCTATTGTGAGTATTTAGGCTGCACAGTCCAGGCACGCCTTGGCAACCGAATAAACAAAACCAGGAAATAACTAAATAAACAAAGGAAAGAAGGAATTTTTATTCCTCTGGTCCTGTTCATTCCACAGAACGATATGGTATTTGTTACTATTTATATAGGCCATACAAAACACCGAAACTGTGGCCAGCATTGCAGCCAATGGCACTTGCACTGCAACGGAAAAGAACAAATAAGTGTTGCACTTACGTAGTGAATATGAGGCAGAAGAGAGTGGCAATGAGGAACCAGGACTGTTGAGACAAAGTGACGGACATGGTTTGGAATCTCTGCTTGACCAGATGGAAGTCATTCTGTTATAAAGACAAAACGCATCAGTTATGAAATTACTTACATCACAGCTAATCTTTATCACTGTATCACCTGACTACACATTCGTCTAAGAACAGAGTTAGATAAAATTTGAGTATCCCAACTGAAATCACATTTCATTTCTAATTCTTTTTGAATTTATTGTATAGTTTATTTATTGTTTGTTTCCAAAGCATAACTCTGCGTCACACACAACTTTTTATTTTTTTTGCCAAATTTTAACGTTGTTCCAACCTCTGATGTGATTCCACAGATGTTCTGTATTTTCTTTAAAATGCTGTTGTTAGGGAACCGATGCATTTTACATAATAAGCTGTAGTTGGACAGCAAACACTACTTAGTATGTTTCTTTAGTCAGCTTTGAAATTAGACCAGAGTCCACCAACAAAAGACTTTCCAAAGTATTTTGTTCATTTACCAAAAGCCTCCTGAGAGACACCAGGGCCAACCAGCAGTTGAGGAACATTGGCATAAACAGATGCTGAAGTTGGGGTGGCCAAAATATCTGTGGGATGGACAGAGAAAGTTTCATACAACATAAAAGTAACAACAACAACAACAACAACAACTACATCAGATTACTTTCACATTACTCACATCCTCGTCCTCATTTACAAGTTCTATGTCCACTTTTCTCAAAACTTCACTAGATGTCATCAATGGACTTCAGATGGTATATTTATCTCTTATCAATTTCATGTCTTTACGGTGTCCACAACTGGGTGATAACACTCAATATTCCTATATTTTCATTACTTTTTGTGCAAGGCAGCTCACTCTGAAGCCAAATTTCTCAAAAGTGGAGTCATGGGAGATAGAACACATGTAAACTAGGATGACAATTTGTTGGATATGTGAGCATAGTGACGATATAACATGTCATCACTGCTTCACATTAATGGCATGTCTGACGGTTATTGCATTCCTGAGCACGAGAATCATCAGATAATATTATAGAAAAAGGAAATTGCTAATAGGAAAATGTAATAATCCAACAGCATCATAGTAGCGTAAACCATCAAATGACAGAAAATGAAACAGTTTTTCTTAATATCTCAAAAGTGCCAAAGATGACAAAGTCGTCAGCGTAGAGTAGTGACGATGTGAACATTACTTTACCACTACCACAGTTCTGCCTTCCCAGGTGTTTATCAGAGAAAAAAAAGTGCACACTTGTGAATCAGACCAATAAAACAACAATGGGCTACTTTGAAGTTGATGGGGTTTTTACTGGCATTGAAATGGTGTGTGCTTTTTAAAAAAAATTTCTCTCAATGAAAAGATCCATTTCCACAAGCAGTTAAGATCAGGTTCGCCATGAATGGAACAGAAAGATGAACGATGTGTATTTAGAATCTGTTGGCTCCCAAGTACAGATCCATGATGGTGGTTTTTGCAAGAGGACTGACCAATTCATTGTGCAGACTGCAAAATTGATAGCTCATAAATGGTCCACAGGGGTCTTTTGCTGGTGGGAAGGGTGGGAAAGGGAATAAGACGCACTGGCACAAAGAGACAGAGAGAAAGAGAAAGAAACATTCCCTTAGACCTTCTAATCTGGGATAGCCTACTCTTTCTCCACTCTGCAACTCCAGGGCTGCACAGTAAAATATCATAACTTGACTTTTTCAGGAAATTGAGACTTTAGCAGCTATAGTTATAGCCCTCGGCAGCCCGCAAGTTGTGTTGTAATTTTGGGGGTTAAAATTCTGAAAACTATGGGTTAAATAATGTTGTTGTTTTTAAAAAAAATATCTAACTACTAAGACTGATAAAGCAAGTCATTCAGTTTTTGTTTTTTCTGAAAATTTTTCAGAAACCACAATATAAGATAGTTTACCATGCGGTCTCTATTTCATTTCATAGAATTAACTGAAAATTTCAACACACCCAGGAAATAGAGGACATAAGGGCCAATGTAGCTCAAATTCAAAAACTAAACTCTATTTATCCAAGGCCAACTTGACCCGGCATTCCATGGTTACATTCCGTGAAACTGTATACACTGAAAAAGCATGCTTGCCTTACTAAGATCTCATAAGTCTGTCAATGGACAACTTTCAAAGCTTTTTGGTATGAATAGAATCAGTGGCGGATCTACCGTGAAACTAATGGAGCTCTAACCTTCGTGGGCTCCTAATCCCACAGGGGCCCTGAAGAAACCATATTTAATGAGTGAACATTGGATGTTACCCTACTGTTGCTTGTTCAACCCATAGCAGTTCAAGTCTCAGGGTCCCAAAAATGTAGGTCCACCACTGAATAGAATAAATCAAGGGTCCAAACCCTTTGCATCCCATTTACCCCTGGTAACTTTCCCCCCCCAAAATTTACCTTGCCTTGTTTTGTTCAGAGCACCTAAATATACCGGGATACTCTAAAATGCAAAGTGCTTTGGGCAGGTATGTTATTATAAAACACATTAGTCAGTTAAATAAATATACAAGAGATAGAATTTTGCCTATGGATAATGTCAAGGGGTATTTGCCGTATTGCTGTATGTAATATTTTGCCAATTTTGAGGTTCTGTCATGAAAGTGGTTCTCTAACTCCAAATTTCATTATGTACCGATGTAAGTGTCATTCCAATTGGTTAAACACTTTTCCAGATATATGTTTGTGACATAATGTTTTATCCGTTTTAGCCCTTTTGCCGACCAAATTTCAATCCTCATTTTCTTGGAAAGGCAAAATGCACAAAAAACAATATGGCAAATACCTGATGACGCATTTTGAGAGGTTTGTTGTTAAAATTACATAACGTGGAAGCTGCAACATAGGACAAGGGCCTGCCTATGCTGGGTTAAGCTACTGGATTCAATCAACCATAAACCTATAGAGCCGGTGAAGTGTGTGGGTGAATGCAGTATCATTAAATCTATGCTTGCAATTACAATAAGCTTGAATTTCACTGTGAAGATTAACTCTTTCCGTACTTTTCACCGATACATCGGTTCCTCCGACTGACGCATTTGGACTAATTTCTGCTGAAGTGCAGTAATAGTGGCATCGGTTGTACCACAAACAACAAAAACACTGGGAAGCTAGATGGGCACAGTATCGTTGAAATGCCCAGGGGTAACAAGGAGAGTACTTTTTGCCGATGTATCGGTCCCCCCGACTGACGCATTTGGACTAATTTGGGCTGAATTGCAGTATGGAAAGAGTTAACAATGTCAGAAGGGCTCAACTGATACCTGAAACATGTCATCTCAGCCTGAAATGGCTGGAAATAAATCTCTCATACACCAGGCCCTTGAGAAACCTATACTGATCAGAAGCAAACACTTGCCCATTTCACATACTGGCTATCTGTGATATGGGTAGTTTTGAGTTATGGTTACCTTTTCATTGCTCAAGGTGAGATCTAGTGGCGGACCTACATTTTGGGACCCTGAAGCTTGAACTGTTATGGGGTCCCCTTCGCAACTAGCAACAGTAGGAAAACATCCAAAATTCATGCATTAAAAAATGTTTCTTCAGGACCCCTCCGAGATCAGCAGCTCTGAAGATTAAGCTTCAGTAGTTTCATAGTAGATCTGCCGCTGGTGAGATCTATAATATTCAAAAAGTGGCATATTGATATCTTTAACACTTTTGAAATTACAAATAGTAACATGCATGCTTTTCTGTATGTAAGAACCCAGCCAGAAACCCTGTGAATATCTGACGTGTAGAACTGACATCACGTTTGCATACAGGAATGACATCATTCGTAAGCAAATCCACTGCTTACGACATTGTGCAGACATCAGTTTAATGTAGGGAAGCCACCCCTACAGTAATCCTACCAGGCCTATGGAAATCTGCATTGGACTAACAAAAGGTTACAGGCTGGGTTAAGTCTGACTCTCACCAAAACATTCAACTTTGAAACCCTTTCCTGCAAAAATAGGAAGATTATTGATAAACCACTGCATGAGATGAACAATACAGTCAGGTACCGATGTTCTACACCACGAACTGTTTAAGTAGAGAAAGATCAACTTTCAAGAGGAAGCGGGGAAAACCCTGCCTGATTAAAGATAGAAAAAGCAAACTGAGAAAGACAAATCTCGCTGTACATTTTTTTGGGTCTAATTTCTATCGTGTTCTACGATTTAACCCTATATTTTTTTACACGTTGTGGAATGAGTCCCTGTTCTGTTTTCACCGAAAAAAATAAAAGCAAAACTTGGAGTCGGGCAGTTTGCCTTGTCGACAGCATTTTGGTGAGCTGCACCAGTCCAATATCCAACAAACTGGCTGAAACACGAAGCTAATCATTTATTTTTCACCATGAAGCCTCCCCTTGATACGACCAGCATGGCACAATCCAACCGGCAATCTTAGGAAAATCTGACTTGTAGGAATGACGTCAAGGTTACTCTTGGGAATGACAACATTCCTACGCAGATCTGCTGGTTACGACATCGAGCCAACATCGGTTTGACGTAGGAAACCCATCCCCACTGTAATCCTACCAACCCTGTGGAAATCTACGTAGGATTGATGTAGAGATGCTGACTGGGGATTTGTGTATGTGAAAGTCAGTACTTCTGACATCCAGCTGCCCAGAAATGTGTAAGCTGACCATCATCCCTCACCAAACCTCAGTAGACACTCACCGACACTATTGGTGGAACACAGCAGAGAACTTCCAGGAAGAAATATCTTGAGGCCAACAGCATCAGAATGTTTCCCTGTTTGAAATAGAACAAAGATGCCATCAGTATTCAAACCTTTCGTTAAGTCAAATACACAGTTCACCATCAACATCAGCTATAGGAAATCACAAACTTCTCAGTAAGAATAACAAATGATGAGAAATGGAGTCTCTTGCAATCAGCAGAATCTACCAGCTGAACTTATTGATGTCTTAGTCACTAATTTGGTCTGAAAGACTTTTGATCAGAAATAACGAACTCAAATTAGGAGAGTCTCTCTGTACGAATATCATACAGATATCTGCATCACATACACAACCATTAAGGCAAATTTTTGGTACTCTCTATTTTTAATGTGGCAAATTTTCTCAGCATATTTTTGGTACTCTCTATTTTTAATGTGGCAAATTTTCTCAGCATATTTTTGGACACCTACAAGTGATTAAAAAATTCACTAGCTTGTTTTTTTGTTGTTGTTGTTCTTGCTTTCTAATATTCCAAAGTTACAGGGACATGTCTATTTCTTGTCAACTGAAAAAGAGTCACACAGTGGAATTTATGTTACTGGTGAGAAAGACCAAGAGGTAAGACATTAAATTCTCCTCAGTCCAATTGCCTATTTCAGACAGAGAATTGCAAAGCTTGCAAATGATCAAGGGCTGATTATTATAATTATGTTCCTGATTATACAAGTGATACCATAGTTGTTATTTGGATGTAAGGATATCTAGCTGATACGGAGGAGGAGGGGGGCAGCGGGTAGAGAACTAGGAGGGTGCAAGACAATACCATACATGGTATTCACTGGCGAACTAGCAGAGCCAATAAAAACATCTGAATATGATGAACAGGCAGGTGGATGTCTGGGTATTTCCATGGTCCAATGAACATATATAGATAGTATTTCTCCTGGATATTCTATACACACAATATTCTTTACTGAACATAATATGGTAACAAAACAGGAGTGTATCATAAGCCTCATCATACAACAGGGAGTTTTGTCTATGTGGGATATCACAAGATAGGGAAATTTGATTAGGTGACAAAGCCCAACCAAGAATACTCATGGCACTTAAGAAAACATATCGTAGGACTGTACAAGTTACAGACTGGATCAATAAATAGAACTTGTTACAGGTACAAATACTTAATAAAATTATATATATCTTTGTGGCAAAATGTCACGGGGAGGGGCGGGGGAGCAAAAAGAAGAGAGATAGAGGGTGGGGAAAGAGTGGGAAACTCAGACCAAAGAAAGCACGTCCACACTATAACATTCAAATTATACAGAATACAACAGATTGACAGGACCGAAGAAGCCCCTACCATTAGAGCCCACCAATCAATGCGCTCACATGCGTACAGAGAGAGAGAGACAGAGGGAGAGAGAAAGAGAGAGACAGAGAGAGAGAATGAAGTCAAGGCAAGAGTTATAGAGAGTCATATGTAACGAATAATGCACAGAACACAACGAAGGATGAGGTAAAATAAGGATGATGTGAAAAAAAGGTACAGGAATGAAGCTACTGGTGGCAGTGAGAACATCTGAGGAGGTAGCGCCATGTAGTCAACAAAAGTAACAGAGTAGAAGAGAAACTGAAGAGAATAATGCAGTTCTGGAGAGTAAGAATGCCCCCCAAACAACAGAAAACAGAAGGGCGAGAAGAAATGCAGAATAAAAATAACACAAGAGGAATCATTGCACTTGCAAAAGAAATGACCAGTGGCCAAAGACTGGTGTATTTTTTATCACTATCTGGGAAGTTCAGAAACAAAATCATATACAGTAGTCAATGCTTTTTCTCTTTTTGAGGTTCATTGTTACAATGGCAAATGTAGGGAGTGAAACAGACCAAGGTTGGTGTTGGCGCCGGACTGGTGGCTTGCCTGCCGCCCATACATTTTGCTTCACACTAGCACAATAGGCACTGCCCGCTGCATCCCGCTGGGTTACGGTGTGGGCAGTGTCCATTGTGCTAATGCGGAGCAAAATTTATATGGGCGGCAAGCCATTGGTCTGGCGCCTACAATCAGCCTTGGTCTGTTTCATCCCTTAAGCATCAAATGGCACAGGACACTACGTAGGGAAATCACAGAGCATAGGCTGCAGATACTGGACACTGGGAGATGATACTCGCTTGACTACTGGCAGTAGGAGTATTATAAAAACCACAGAAAAACTGTGGGCCCGCAGCAAGGCAAGAGGAAAAGTCAAAATTTGGCAAAAAGAAAAAGTTGTATGTAGCATTACTAGCAAAGCCTCGCGTTAGAGATAATACCCAAACGATACAATGAAACGCAAACTAAAAGAGAAGAAGTCTAGGTCTCATTGTATCGTTTGGGTATTATTTCTTACGTGAGGCTTTGCTACATACAACATTTTCTTTTTTGCCAAATTGTGACTTTGGCAGCAGGAGTAGTTAAGGAAGACAGGGGCGAGGGAGATGGGCAGAAAAGACAGACGAGCAAGAGAAGTGGAAGAAATATGCGGACAGAGTCAGAGATGAGCAAGTGAAGACAGGAGTGAAAGGGAGATGGGCAGACAAAATGACAGCTTGGGCCGAGAGAGGCTGAGAAATTAGCACGAGAAAATACAAATGAAAGAAATACATACGGAAAGAACGAGCGAGAGAAGGGTTGAATGTAGAATACAAGAACCGTGTATCCCAGGCAACGACAACGTAGGCATGGGTAACCAGAAGAAATTGTACAGGAGAGAAAAATTCCAGATTAAACATAAGCACTTAAACAACAAGGGGGCTGAGAGAAACAACATTTTTTTTTTAAAAACGAGATCGAAGCGAGGGAAGAAATAAGGAATGAAAGACAAAATTAAAAAACAACACACTCATAGAGAAGTGAAAGCCAAGACCTTTAAAAGGGTTACCACATCCAATGGACAAAGTGATAATTTAAAAAAAAAGAGAGAGAAAGAAATAAAATGAAATATTATATTTTAAAACCACTAGCGAGAGTATTTCAATAATTTCATTGTGCAGCAGTTTTTTCTTTCCGCCCTCCCTTGTTTGGGGGGGGGGGGGGGGGGAGAGGGAGAGCAAACGCTACTGCCCTAGTGACAGTTTCAAAAATTATAAACTTGGCTTTCTTAAGTGTCAACTAATCTACTCCTGTCTTCGACTTACGGCATTTGTTCAAGTTTCAGGCAATATTTACAAATGTTGTTACAACAGTAAAATACAATGATCTCTTTTTTTCGCTCCCTTTGATGAGCCCAGCGCACGAAAGAACCTGAATTTGACACCACGAAATAGAATAGAAATCAGATAAAAAGATGAAAATAAAATAAACTACTCATAGTGATAAGAAACAGGGTACCAGATAAATATTTGTAATGCACAGTAAAGACCAGAATAAATATTGTACAGTATTGGATACCAGGCAAGTCTGTGTACTTACTGCTCTTCCAAACTAAGCGGCATAGACAACATGGTAACATAGTTATAGTTAGTGTAGGAATTAGTGCTTGTGTCAGGGAGGAGTTGTATTGGCTGCTGTCCTTGTGTGATGGTGGTGGTAGTGATGGTGATGGTGATGGTGATGGTGATGGTGGTCATGATGATGGTGGTGAGTCAAAGTTTGATGAGGATGGCGTAGGTTGTGCTAGGGGAGGTGTGTTTCTTGCTGGCGTCGTGTATGATGATGGTGGTGGTGGTGGTTTTGGTCAGGTGAGGATATTTTATAAATCAGTGAATTTATTAGACAGAAGTGTCTCATGGCTGCCGCTGTTGTGTGTGATGAATGTGGTGCTTTTGATGGAGACACTGTTTGTCAAATTAATGGTTGTGCTGGGGCAGGAGTTTTTTCATTTGTTTGTTTAGTTGTTGTTTTTTTTTTTTTGGTTGTCTTTTTTTTTTTTTTGCTGTCGCTGTTGTGTGATGATGATGGTGGTGGTAATCAAGAGGACGATGGTGGTGGTGATGATGGTATTTTGATGAGGATTTAGCATAAATTAATGATTGTGCGAAAAAGAAGAATCTCACTGCTGCCATCATTGTTTGATGATGGTGGTGATGATGATGATGATGATGTCGATAACGATGATGATTATGACGATGATGATATGACTTCAGTGGTGGTAGTTTTGATGAGAACATCGTAAGAAAATTAAACTGTGCTAGACAGAAGAATCTCACTGCTGCCGTTGTTGGTGATGGTGATGATGGTGATATTGATAATGATGCTAATGGTGGTGGTAGTTTTCATGGGGACGCTATGATATGTTGGTGCTTCCCGACAAAGGTGGTGACAGGGAAATTGGTCGTGCTGTAGAGGATACTGACGGCCGATGCAAACAGCGGCTATATGGGTGCTGAGGGTGAGGGCAGTGGTGCGGTGGTGGTTATTTTGGTGCTGTTTCAAATTATCATGAAACTGAGAGCTGTGTTAATATGGTGCTGATGACAATAACGACACTGGTAATAATGTTGTTGTTATTGTTGAGCTGTCGTTGCTGTTAATAGTAAGATGTTGATGTTGTGGGCCCAAAGAATAAAAACGAATGTGGAAGTGGAAAAATCCCGTTGCAGTCGGTCATGTTGGAACGCATGGATTTGCTGTTGATGTTGCTGATGAATATGATGTATAAGTTTGGTGGTAGCTGTAGTGGTGACGAGCTGGTATGAGTAGTGGTTTTACTGATGATAATGCTGTTAATGACGATGGCATTTGGTAATGGTGCTGCAGAAAGAGAGAGAGAGAGAGAGAGAGAGAGAGAAAGGGATACAAAGAGAAGGACACAGAAAGAGAGAGAGAGAGAGAGAGAGAGAGAGAGAGAGAGAGAGAGAGACGTGTGTGTGTGTGTGTGTGGGGGGGGGTGGAAGAAAAAACAGAAACATTGGTGGTGGTGACGTTAACATGTGAGAGACTAAATACTGTCGGATGATGATGGTGGTGGTGGTGATGGTGATGGTGATGGTGATGATGATGGACAACGTTGAAGACTCTGTCTGTGACAGCTGTGTCTCACCTTTCCTGTGATGCCCACCAACAGACATGTCTTGAAGAACGTGATGGCAGACAGGATGACCTGGACTATCCATAGTGGCATAGGGCGTCTTACCCATAGGACCACATACCTGTGGAGAGGTCATGAGTTGGTGGATGGATGGGTGGATGGAATGGATGAATGACGTGTGGCAGGTGGATCCCGTAGGTGGATCCCGGGGATGGATGGATGGATGATGGATGCGTGGATGGATGGATAGGTGGGTGGAACGATGGATAATGAATGGGTGGGTGGATGGATGGATGATAGGTGCTTGTGTGGATGGATGGATAGACGGATGGATAGGTGGATGGGTGGAATGGTGGCAAGGTGGATGGATGGACAGACCGACGGACGGACGGACAGGTGGGTGGCTGGATAGATGGACGGATGGAATTGATGAATGACATGTACGTAACTATGTGGACCCCATGGATGATGGGTGGATGGATGGATGGACAGACAGATGGATGGTGCGTGGGCTAATGGGTGGGCGGCGGGTGGATGAATGGATGAATGATGTGTGGGTAGGTGGATTCCATGGATGGATGGGTGGGTGGATGGAAGAATGGACGGACGGATGGATGAGTGGACAGATGGAAGGATGATGGATGGATGGATGTTTGAGTTTGGAGAAAACATATCTACACGAGAATGGGCATACTGTGCTGGGAAGAATCAACACATTAGACAGTTCAAGAATGATATGACAGGGGACTCCACCAGAAACGGGCACCAAGCATCCTCGGATGGATGGATAAGGGGATGGATAAATACATGGACAGGTAAATGGATGGACGGACAGACGGGCGGATGGATGGTTGGATGGATGGACAGACGGATAGAAAGCAAAGATGGACGGATGGACGGACCGATAGCCAGATGATTGGATGGACGGATAGAACGACAGGGAGGTGATTGGATGGATAAATGAATCTACTTGCAAGTAGACATAAAAACTCGTGAAAGGAAAAAATCAGAAGGTGACCAAATCCGTCGGTAAAACATCAGGTTTATAATATTTACCAGTGGATCTGTGTAGATGTGAAACCTTCGCTACCATCACTCTCGGCGTCGGTATAGTTACATGGTGTCCCTGCACTGTAGGTGAGAGAGACAGGTATATAACACAAATCACAGTCATGAGAATAACGTCTATATTAGATCATTCACCGGCTACTGCTGCAATACTCCAATTAGCTTCTCTTCAATAATTCAAGACATGGTGAAGATTTTCGGGGATGTTCCATTTGAGACATACGATAGGTGAAGTACAAGGACGCCATTTTAGGAGCGTCGATGTGAGAGGTGGAGGTGTTCGCAAGGGGTGCTCAGGTGAAGGATGTATCTATAATATACCATGCCCGAACGATATAGCCGGTTGCTGGCAGACAAGAAGTGCACACCTAGTTCCTGCATTTTCTGAGTAAATCTGGCCGTGACGTTTCGTGCATAGGGAGCTAGCATACTAAGCCCGGTCAGACACAGCCAGATGCTGCCAGCAAAATGTACACCAAAGAAATAATGGCAGAAGCTGACTGTGCCTGACCGGACTTTGTATGATAGGGTCTTCCCGGATTTACCGAGAAAATACAGTAAACTGATTGTGTGCACTTAGTGCCTACCAGTGTCTGACTGTGTCTGACCGGGCTTAGTATGATACCTCCCTTAGTATGATAACCCCCACCCCCGTAGTCCGTAGTGGATTTTTTGTTTGTTTTTCTGTTTGATGTAAGGAATCTGCCCTGCGGGAATCCTACCAATCTTATGGAAATCCTATATAAATCTACGTCGGACGCGTAGCGATGCTGTTTGGGACGGGTAATCGTCAGACAAATACATTGTCCTCTCACAGGGACCAACTCTGAAGACGCACACGGTACGAAGTCGCGCTCACCACCATACATCATGTCTGTGTCATGAAGACAAACGCTGTGTGACCCCAGGCGGCTACTCACCATGGATAATCTCTTGTACTGCAAGATTAGGAGCACACGCCACACACACGCGACCTGCTGCGAGAACGTTGTAGTCGTGTAAGTTCCCATTGACTCTCCAATATGCCCGTGTCGAGTGCGTGTGCGGGGTCGCCATTCATGTGTCTGGATTTTAAAAAATGTGACACGGCACCAATGCAACAAAGTGGCTTGAGCGCGCCTGACCTGAAGACAAACTCTGAGTACACACGGGCACTTACATAGTGGCGTAGAGGTCTGGTGATGCCCGGTGCCAATTCCTTGACTGTAGCCCTCAAGACTCAAAGTATCACATGTAACAGGTTCTCTACTCTGGTCTCGCGTATTAAAACACGAATCCACATTTACACCAGCGTGTGGGACTGTAGGGCAGCTTGTACAACGAAGTTAAAAGCGATCATTTCTAATTTCAAAAAAACTTAATGTTAATGAAAAACATGTAGACGCCCGGGACGCGTGATTTTTTTCCGTGCGAGCTTTAACAAATTCAGGAGCGGGGCAGCAACACACCCCCAAACACAGGTTACCGGCTAAGGGATTTCTCGTCCTATGGAACACTGCCATGTGTGCTGCAATCTCTGGACTGTGCCTGATATTAATTATGACTCTGAACGTCACCGAAAATCCCTGGGATGTGTTGGAGCTGTCCTGTGTTTGTGGGTCTGTTGCTGTCCCGCTCCTGAATTTGCTAAAGCTCGTGCGGAAAAAAATCAGGCGCCCGGGACTGTCGCCCTCTCTGCCCCTCCCCCCCCCCTTACCGTACGCCACTGCACATGCAGCATATGCAGATCCAGTACTTACCAGGCATAATCTGTGGCATCATCCAGACAAACTCTGACCACGTACAAGGCACACAGGACCACCTTGATGCTGATGTACACGATAGATATGTTGATCCCTGGCGAAGCAAACAAGTAAACAGTACTATAAAAAACAGTCAAAGAAAAACATTTCAAATGGGGACTGGTCTATCAGAGAACGAGAAAGATACAAAAGATCGTTTTTGCCCTCTGCGATTCACCTCGGCAAAAGACTTTAGATAGAAGTGTGCCACATTTTACTAAGGTTCCTTACAGTGTCACTTCATATATTATTATGCATGTTATTGAATTTCTTAACTTGCGATATGTTTATGTAATTGTAATGATGCGTAATATGTGTGTACTATGTACCGTCTGTGCCATTACACACCCTGTGAAAGAGAATTTCCCCCATGGCATAATAAAGTGATTCTTATCTCGTCGTATCTTCTTCTCGTCTTCTCTTACTCTATTAATGGCCAGCAGGCTCTTGGAAGTCATCAATAACGTTTGTGCCATGGGGAGGGAGGGGGGGGGGGGAATCCGACCTCCATCTATGGAAAGCACACATGGGAAAGAGACGAGCTTTTCACTTAGGGGAAAGAATGAAAAAACTTCGGTCAGATTTTCTCTTTCGCAGTAAATTAGTTGTAGGATTATATGAAATTGGAAAATAGGTTATGTACACATGAAACAGTCAAGGGTCCACTGCAGAATACAACTGAAACGTTTTAAATATCAGTGCCGATCAAGAACATTCACAACTCTAATAATTGTATGCTCATATAATGGGGTCTGGGGGGTTATCCTGAAGTCACGAATATGAAAAAAAAAACAAAACGCCAAAATCGAGATTACATACCTCAAGGATGGCCCATTACGACAATGAAAACAAAGGATTTAAATGTACGCCACTCACACACATACTTCAGCACGCACGCTCACACACACACACACACACACACACACAAACAAACAAACACGCAGACAGTCACGCGCGCGTACAAATACACACGCAAACAAACACCAGAACCGAAAACAAAACAGCTACTTCTATAATTATGGCGCTTCTCTATAGTTAACGTCTCGTGACATCATTATCACCGTCATGTTAACCCTCATAGATTGCCTTGCCCCAAAAACTATTGGGCGTAACACACTGATCTAAAATAGTAATGAATACGTAAGTACAATATTCACCAGAAAAAAACAAAAGGATTGATAAATCACGACTTTACTTCTTGTTTGTTCGAACTCCACTTTTTGCACAAGTGACAAATTTAACGTTGAACGTTTGCGGCTTCACTCAGGGGTTAGAATCAATAGGAACTGTGAAACAGCTTGATAAGTGCCACAATGCATTTTAAACAAGTGTCAAAGTGTGCATTTGTTATATCTCTTCTACATACCAAAAAGATCTCCAGTTTTTCAGAAAATGGAGATAGAACAAACAAGAACTAAGATGGCAAAATTCCCAAAGTATTTTCAGATACAAAACACCGCCCACTCTAGAATATGTCCTGAATAATGGCATACTGGGTATTATATGGTTAATTCTTCATTAACAACAGCCAGAAATCCTCTGCCCCTCCACACATTTAATAGCGACGGACTGAGACGCATCAAAACAAGAAATGACGGCTCGTTACGATACCTAACCTTCCCACTGGTAAAGAAAACTGTCACCAAAACAGAAAGTAAGAAAACAAGAACACGATAAGATTCCTCACTGACAACTCAGATCCTGCGACTGCCGTTTAACGTTCAAAGACCGTATCTGCAGATCTGAGCTAAATTCATTTATTAGCACCACTGAAATGTGCCCTATCTGGGTGATAAATTTTACGACTGATAGTTTTCGCTCTGTCTGGGTGATAAATTTGTACGACTGATAGTTTTTGCTCTATCTGAGTGATCAATTTGTACCACTGATAGTTTTTGCTCTATCTGGGTGATCAATTTGTACGACTGATAGTTTTTGCTCTAGGTGATCAATTTATAAGACTGATAGCTTTTGCTCTATCTGAGTGATCAATTTGTACCACTGATAGTTTTTGCTCTATCTGGGTGATCAATTTGTACGACTGATAGTTTTTGCTCTCTCTGGGTGATAAATTTGTACGACTGATAGTTTTTGCTCTATCTGGGTGATAAATTTGTACGACTGATAGTTACTTTTGGTCATCACAAAATGGAAACAGAACAAAGACCAAAGTGGAGGGCAAGACCAAACACATCTCCTTCACGATCTGTAGGCATCTGACAAAATGAGGTGCTTCGTGCATTTTGGTGGTATGGAGATATTATTAGCATCACCAAATAGGTTATTCAAAGACCTTTCATTTGGTTAAAAAAAATACTGCTGTAATTTAATTAGCCGAAAAGATAATATGGCCTCTCAAAGACAGGAAGTGAGAGAACCACAGTTTCGAGAGTAAACGCTTTTAAAGTTTCAATTCAGGTTTTCATGAAAATTATTGATGGGGACACAATTCAAAGTCAATTTTGAGGCCTTTGTCCTTCTCAAACAGGATTATCATTTGGAAAAGGAATGGTAAAGAGGTTAAACTTTTAACAAATACTGAAAATCCAAAATCGATAAAATTGACCTATTGATCAAACTGATGACTTTTAAGGATTTTCTCGAATCGGATAGTGCCCAAATGTGCCTCATTTTGTCGGGCGGCTACACATTTCGTTTTTGGCTCATAAAGTCTTTTGCCATAACACGGCGGCACAGGTCTGGTGTGATTTATATTGTTCCAGTGTAAAATTATCTTCGTTATTCAGAGTAATTACAGTAATTGGCTGCGTCGCCTCCCGGCCCCATGTGTTTGGAACAACAAACTCTTGGCAGCAGCACAAAACCCCCATGGCCCCAATCTTCCAGCTGGTCTAAACATTTTCAGAAATGCGTAACTCATCGTCCCCCTAGAATGACATGGTTTCTAACTCCTCTCCATCAGCTTTTGAGAAACTGATGATTGAAGTTTCATGTGCTCATAGCTTTTAGAGACACAACCTTTTTTTTTTTTCCCAGTATACTTACAAATTACACACCAAATTCGCTTGATACTTTGACGTACAGTTTTGAAGGCTTGTAGAAGTAGAGTGTAGCGTGTAACCCCGATAAGCCGAAAAGAGGAGACAGAACCTTGTCACACTAATAGGACAATAATTATTTACTTACAGTATACAATTCCACACTTCGACCTTGCGTTAATGAAAGGAAACAAAGCCTTAAAAACACTGAGTCGATAAGCATGTCAATCGCAACAAACAATCCCCACCCACAGCGAATAATTCAACACGTGACCCCCACCGACTCTGCCCAAACACTCTGAAATCCCACTGTCCCAACATTTTCTAAGACTATGCTTGGCAAATCAAACCGTGTCGATCGGGAGTCTGAGGGAATGAACTACAGGTCAAGCGATCACAAGAAATGTGGAAATCAAAATTAATGCAACTATCACGATACATCTCGTTTGGTTGTTTTTGAATATGTCTAAATTGGAGGGCTTTTTTCCAAAACTGGGTAAATCAAATTTTGCATGAGTTATGGCCCCTTTCGGACAGTCATTCAAAAGTAGTGTAAGGCGTGGTGTAAGTGTTTTGTTAAAACTTAAGTGTTCAGTTAAAACTTCGGATAAAGACGGTACATAACAAGTTTTAACACTAATTACACTAATTTTGAATGACTATCTGAAAGGGGCCATAACTCATGCAAAACTTGACTTACCTACTTTTGGAAAAACCTTCTTCAATTACTTTCAGCCTGCGGTCAAAAATGCACGTCACCCAAAAACTTACAACAGGCATGTCGAAACTTGACCTATTTTTTGGCCTCAAAATGAAATACAGAAAAACGGGATAGATTGTCACCGGCTCATTTGGAGGGACAAAGGGCTCTTTCCGGAGCTGCATTCTTCCAGTCCCAGTTTAGCACTACATGTTAAGTGAGCAGTAGTCCATCAGTTAGAGCGCTTGACCAAGGTGCCAAAGATCTCCTGTTCGAATCTCTTCCGGGGCAGGCTCGTCATCAGGAGACCCAGGCTTCTTTTTGCCATAATAATTGAGGGGTTTAGAATTAAAAGGGAAACACACCATCATTTCATAAACCAATCAACTTTAATATTTTAATGATGTGCTCGAAGATCTGATGACGGTATTGAAACCATTTTTTTTCTAAATTCGACTGGTTTATACTGAAATGTTTTTAGCCTTTTTTTTTTTTTTTTGTCTAGAAAGTAGTCGCATGGCCCTTACAACCCTTCTAATGCCTGCCACCCCCCCCCCTCCCCTCAATTGCTTGTTTCAAAGTGGCGTAAAACCGCAGTACAAGAACCAAAGAACCGTCATTAAACTGACACGAACGAAACGTATTTAGTGTCATATATAGATGTACTCAAGTGACAGAAGGACCATGCAATAATGACAAAAAGACACACACTGTGTGAGAGAGAGAGAGAGAGAGAGAGAGAGAGAGAGAGAGAGAGAGAGAGAGAGAGAGAGAGAGAGAGAGAGAGAGAGAGAGAGAGAGAGAGAGAGAGAGAGAGAGACCCCCCCCCCCCCATATCATGCCCCCAGCCACCAGGCATATAAGATTACTTGACTGGGTCCTCAAGTGCTGTCAATAGCAAAGACATAAATGCCGGGCCCCAACCTTTTCACAACAACGTAACAAAATCAGAATTTGTGGCGTAACCACGTGAGGCCTGAAACACTTGTCCTTGCCCATCTCACATAATGGCCTATCCATGATTTTGATTATTTCGAGCTATGACTACTTATATTGCTTATTATTAGTTCCATATTCCCACAATGTGACGGATCGACGTGTTTAGTAGTTTTGAAGTTACAAACAGAAACGTTTTTGCCACATCCAATAAAAACAAAAATGACTCCATATTTTGAAACGTTCTCCTGTAAAATGAAAAAAAAAATGTTGATGCGCTAGTAAGAGACACGGACGTCGAAACACAACATAATCCCACATAAACACGCCCAGATACTACCAGAAATGAACAAAGCAGTCAAATGTGAGACCAGAATGATGATGATCTTAGTTTGATATTTTCAATGCCCAACAACCTGGAATATCTTGTTTCCAGTGGTATTCATGGCGCACTGAATCCGAGTGTGCATTAGTTTTCAATGACACTTTTCAGTTGTCGGTTTTTATGTGAACAGATGCGCATCGCCAAAGTGTTAATTGGTGCAGGTTCTCTGTACAACCAGCACTTAATGTCAACACAAGAAAACTGAACGCGAAAATGGAAAGTTTAGTACAGTGTGAACTTGCTCAGGGAGACCACTTTTCAATGGAGGGTTAGAGGGTTCCAGGAAAGCACAGAACCCCTTCAGTGTTTCGCCGTCAGCATTCCTGACAAATGACTACTCTGTCGTACTGATAAATGGGTAGGATTATCGCTAAGATCTCTACCATTAGCCGTGTCCTCTTTCTGCTCGTTTAAATAAGGTTCTGAGTCCCTTCTGTCTCGGGGAAAACATATAAATACACTGTATTTTGCAATCTCATGCTTTAAAAAACTCATGACAGATCGGGCAAAAACTTAATTAAATCTTGCAAGTAAACATTCTCAAAACGAGAAAGTGCAAAGGAAAAATAATTAATATGAATGTACACAAGGTGTCACAAAATTATACACACTGATTATTTATTAATACAATGTCAATCAAGAACCCAACATTTATAATTCAAAGGAAACAGGACGTATAATTAATAAATAATTCGAGTTACTGTGCAATCATTAATTTGAGTTATAGCATGTGCTCAATCGGGTAGCGAACAGTATTAAGCAGTTCATTTGTGCATGCATTTTTTGAGACCCCCTGTATACTAGAACTGTTCATTCTGTCCTCCGTACAAAGGCACTAACTTGTTCAGGATACCCCGTGGGAATTTTTGGTCTTTCTCTTTGTCCTGAGGTCAATGAATGTCCCTGCAGTTTGAGGGGACAAAAGGGAAAGTTGATCATAAAATACTTGAACCAATCATACAACCCTTTCACCACCTGGTATCTCAGTTCTACATTATCGCCTGAGTGTATCATAAACCTGTCTGTTGACAGGAAGCGCGACTCCTAGGTGATTCCACTCCAAACACTTTCCTTTTCTTTTACAGAACGTAATGCAATCGCTCTCTGAAGACAATGCATACATAACAAATTCAACCTGGCACTAAAAACTCACTCTGACACCGAATATTCAGTCCAACATCACAGTAGAGGGAATTTAGAGCATGAAAACCCTGAATTGTGCAAATAAATGATGAAAGCATGAAATTTCTACAGCTGATATAGCATTACTGGAGCTTCAAAATTTGATATGGAACCACTCTGTGGTGTGCCTTGGAGCCGAGATAATTATAAGCCTTCAAAGTTATGAAAATTATAATCTAGGTGAAAAAAGTCCCACCAACACCGTAATAAGATGCAAGCAATTGTTCTGTTCACTGTGCAACTTAAATTTGCCAGAGTGGTTCTATATCAACATTTGTTCCTGGTGGCTTTAGCATCGTTTGTGAGAAATTTGGTGCTCTCCTCATTAATTTGCACAATTATATCCTAATTCCCTCTACTATCATAGATTTTACATTCTTTCCCGTACCAAACATCCAACTGAGAACCACACATTCTCCCCCACATCAAGCATTCAGTCTGAAAAGAAATATCCACTGGTAACCACAGAGACGTGGACACAATCATTTCGGGGCAGATTTGCTTCTGACTTCAGGTATCAGAAAGGCAATGCAACACTGTACAGACGAACCATCGTCCACTGCACATCAAAGCGCAGAACAGCCTC
This sequence comes from Onchidella celtica, assembly GCA_963931925.1. Taxonomy (NCBI): domain Eukaryota; kingdom Metazoa; phylum Mollusca; class Gastropoda; order Systellommatophora; family Onchidiidae; genus Onchidella; species Onchidella celtica. Next base: position 35,962,430 of record OZ007579.1, on the reverse strand, counting down.
ATTGCCCCAAAGCCCGACACTAAAGCCCCACAGGGACAATGCTCATGATCGATATCAAAACATTACATAGATTTAATCTATAGAATCTCTCGCACCGACAAGAACGTCTACGGCAAGATAAATCAGAAACAGCATAATCACACGATAGACATACGTTAAGGCATTTGTCTGTACTGTAAAAGTGAAATATTACGACGTCGCTACAAGTATTGCACTGTTACCGTCGGGCCTCGGAAAGCAGTCCATGTACATTAAATTTTGGGCCTCGGGAAGCAGTCCATATAAAAAAATGTTATTGTAATTGTTTATTGGAGGCTCGGGAAACAATTCATGTATTTTATCATGAAGTTTGGGCCTGGAGAAACTATCCACGCATTTTAGTATTATTTTTGGGGGTCTCGACAAACAGTTCATGTATTTTACTGATAACTTTTGGGCTATGCAACTTATAATGAATTTTGGGCCTCAAGAAACGGTCCATCTATGTTACTGTTATTTTGGGCGGCCTCAGGAAACGGTCCATCTATTTTATTGTTACGGGGGGGAAAGCTCACGAAGCCGTCCAAGTATTTTATTGTTATTTTTCAGGAACTCGAGAAACGGTCCAACTATTTTATTGCTATTTTGGGGGAGGGGGGCTCAAGAAATGGTCCTTCTATTTTATTGTTATTCTTGGGGGCCCCAAGAAACGGTCCATTTATTTTATTGTTGTTTTGGTGGCCTCAAGAAGCGGTACATGTATTTTATTGTTATTTTTGGGCACCTCGAGAAACGGTCCTTCTATTTTATTGTTATTCTTGGGGGCCTCAAGAAACGGTCCATCTATTTTATTGTTGTTTTGGTGGCCTCAAGAAGCGGTACATGTATTTTATTGTTATTTTGGGGAACCTCGAGAAAAGGTCCATCTATTTTATTGTTCATTTTTTATCCGTCTTTTATCATGAATTTTGGGCCTCGGGAAACGGCCCTTATATTTTGCTGTTATTCTCGGGGCCGCGGAGAACTAAGGAATTGTGTTACTATTTTACTGTCATCAGTGAGAAGCACAGTCATGATACTGCAGTAGGTATTCTTATGATAACGCTGTTAACTGTTGCTGGTGTATCTGGTTGTCAGGTACAAGCTTCCACACCAACCCGCTTTCAGGGTGAAAGCTGGGAATCAGATCATAGGATCGCCCATCACACAATAACATAACCAAAGTTCAAACACCATGCGATTTCTATTCACGTGTTAATTCACCATTATGTAACAGATGCAGGACTGACCACTAGCCCAGTTTCCAAGCCGAGACGACAGCAGATACTGCGGCTTCTTCAGACTCCAGTTTCTACCGGTTGGCTTTTCACATGTTATGCTCAACGGTCAACATCTGTACACTTAATGGGTTCTTAGTGCGTCACATGTGACAGTCAAAACACTGGTCACTCGGCCATTTGTCTCCACGGCTGCTGTGCCATAGACAAAGACTGTACATGCAAAACAAAAAATTTCCGTAAAAAAAAAATAAAAAAATTTCACGCTACGCATAATTTCCTATGTGTTTTGTGATGACCAGAAGATACTGGACTTAGGAAATTACACCTCAGACAGAAAAAATAGCGTATATCACATTCTAGTAAAACTGAATATTACCTAGATCGGCCTATACCGCCATTTTCCGCAGCACGGCAGTGTGTCAAAAACAGTTATTACGAGAGAGCGGAGGATAACTTCAACGAAAACAGGAAACGGAAATGAGGTACATTCCCCTAGTGTCCAGATTATTCCGACCATGGTATGTCATAAATCTGTCTCATTAGGTACATGGAAAGTGACAAGCTAGAGTAACTCTGACAAGGCTTTTTGTCTGCGACTTCCTGGTTTGTGGTCAGCTCCAGGTAAACTCCAGGCCCCCGCCAATTAGACACGTCAGCGATTGGACATTAGGCGCAAGGGGCTGTGCAAAGAACAATTTGTCCCCTATTGTTTAACCGACTAGAGCCCATGACGCAACCTTAGTTCTACTTCCAGTTTGTTCTATCTCCATTTGCTGAAAATACTGGAGATTCTTTGTATGTAGAAGAGGTATAACAAATGCACACATTGACACTTTTTTATAAAGTGTTGTGGCATTTATCAAATTGTTTCACAGTTCCGATTTTTTGGGCACTTCAGCAGCTTCCCTGGCCAAGCCAGTTGTTCAAAAGGACATCAAACAACACTCAAAGCCTAAACGGGCACATACGACTAGCTGTCGTGTTGCTGTCGTGTAGCAGTTTCATGTTCCTATCGACTCTGCCCTGTGCCCGTGTCTTGCATGTGTGCGCATTTCCATTTTTTTGCCTAGACTTCAAAATTAAAATGCGACGCCATTGCAACTGGTGTGTACATGTCGTAGGTCCACGCCTAGCCTAATCCAGACACAATGTAAACAGTATGACAGTACAAAGTGATGGCACTGGTAAGATGGGATTTCCAAATCATATGTAGGACCATAATGTGAAATTTAGTTTGATGAAACTCTAAATACCAAGCAGTAATAGTGTACCCAAACATATCATAAGTCAAAATTGGGCAAAAAGAAAAGGTTGTATGTTGACTTTGCTTATAGCCCTGCTGCGACCCCACAGTTTTTCTGTGGTTTTTATGATATTCCAAACATATCATGGAAGGCTCAACGTGGCCAGTATAATGCCGACGCACCGTTAAAAACCCACGCTCAAACTCATTAACAAGCTCCTACTAAAGTCAAACGCCCCTTATGACAACAAGAACAACAAAAATTCAGCTCTTAGCGCCCAAGCCCTTCAGTACTGAATTTGTTAAAGACTACTTTATCTGTACTATATTATGAGCTATAAATCTGCCTACCCTCGCCCCCGACCTCATTGCAGATAGCAGCGCCGAGCAACCGAAGTGACAGCTAAATACAAGTTATTTGTCAGCGTGAAATAAATCAGTCTGGTGACGGATGTGTGCACGAAGGATGTCGTTGCAACAGTGTGTCTTACACTTTTCTTTGTCATTACAAAATTAATGTGCAGCAATTATTGCACGTTATTTTTGCTGCATTGTGAGTCATAACTTCTTGGCCCTATTATGAAACCACAAAACTGCGAAGGCCGATTTTTACAGAAGTAAAATATTACCTGAAATGTATTCCTTATCTTAAATATATTTTCAGTTATATAAATGGACATTTGAAATACTGTACACGCCTCCCACCTACCCCCATTTAATTAAGAAAGAAAGAAACAAAATTCCTTCGGTTTGTTCACAGAATAGTTGGCAAAAAAGAGTTATTTGTACTTAGTAGGAATACACTTGCGAGGTTATATCGAGGGGTATTTGCCATTCAGCTGTATGCAATATTTTGCCGATTTTGAGGTTTTGTCATGAAAGTGGTTCTCTCACTTCTAATTTCATTATGTACAGGTGTCATCCCAATCGGTGAAAACTTTTTGAGATATGTGTTTGTGGCGTAATATTTTATGCCTTTTAATGCCTTTTTGCCGACCAAATTTCAATCCTCATTTTCTCAAAAAGGCAAAAATGTACATACAACAATACGGCAAATACCCGATGATATTATAATATAAGGTCAGCGATATGCTTGCCCGAGTTTCTAAAAGTGCGGAAAGGAAAAAAAAAACTGCAAAACTATAGCCCAATAAGTATGTATCTTTATAATTATGGAGGTGTCTCTTATGTAGTTCCAAGACAGGTCAAGTTAACAGGTCAGTGTGAAGGCCCGGTAGACAACCTAGGTGGGCAAAGCAAAACCTTTCATCGCCTCAGGCTGGAGACACATTGAGTCAAGACTGGTTTGCGACTGGTTTGACTCAGTACGCGGCACTGTCTTTTTCCGCCGGCTGATTCAAGACTGTGTCGACACGGCAGAACTAGTGAGATGGAGCTGTGCCTGTCCTGCCAGGGGTCGAGATCCCGTTTAACCCCACAGCGCACATCTCACGCTAAGGGGTGAAACAGACAAGGGCTGGTGCAGGCACCAAACTGGTGGCTCGCCGCCCATAAATTATGCATCACACTAGTACACTACTGACGCCACATCGAGACTGGCAGCATCAATCCAGCAAACTGGGAAACCGAGGCTGCGGACCGCAATAGCTAGAGGACTCAGCTGTCAGGACGTGCATCCGCACGGGTGAGAAGAGGAGGCAAGAGCAGTGGGAGAATAGGAAAGAACGTAAGAAGCAAATGGCAGAAACAATCGCTGAGCCAAATGCGAAAACTTTCAACTGCAACAAAGCTTGCGGCTCAAGTATGGGACTGTACAGTCACAGCAGGCGCTGCAGCGACCAGATCTGACGTATCATAGAAGAAAATCCATTGCGCCCTAGTGTATTACTGTGATGCAGAATTTGTGGGCGGCGAACCACCAGTCTGGCGCCTACACCAGCCTTGGGTCTGCTTCACCCCTAAAGCCGAAACAAACCAGACTTAACTCAGCGCGCAATCGCCTTAGATTTTCACTTGGAGATAAATGTGGTTGTCATACAAACATGAGCTCTATAAAATGTCAATGTGTTCTGTTTTGTGTCCAACCTCTGGCAAAGTTTCAGACGCGTTTTTTGCGGCTAAATAGCCACATTTTGCAGAGGTACTTCCAAAAAAAGAGACAATATTTCACCAAGCCCGGAAAAAGCCATTTTAGCAGCTTGACAAAAACAACCGCTTCATTCAAAAAGATCACGACTGAAAACCCCCAAATTGTCCTACAGCATTTTAATGAGCGCAAAAAGAAAGGCTTTTGTTCTGTTCTGTTCTGTTTCGTTCTTCACTGGTCCAGAACCACCTCTAGGAAAGATCTGGTTCATAAAGTCTTTTTAGGAGAAGACATGTACACGTCATGGTTTGTTGTTTTTTTTTTTCACCCAGTGTAGTTCTTTCACTGCTCATGTATCAGCCATGACCAGATTTCGTGTTCACTAGACTGCTAAAGACACTATGATCCGTGAGCATGGAGACCTAGATAAGGATGTTGTTAAGGGGACCTATGCAAATTACAAAGCCAAATAGAGAAAATACTGAGTTGCGTTCACTGTTCAGCTATAGCTTTGTATGTAAAACACTATGTCCCCCTAACCACAGCCAACCGGCTAACTTAAGAGTCATAAACGATTCATTTCACACGTTTCTTTCACTATCTCTTTTGGCGCCAGCCCCAAAATCAAGCTCTTTCCAGGGCCTGCAAACAGCTCTTCTGAGGGCTAAGCAAGAAGAACCAAAAGAAGGCTACAAAGATACAAGAATCAAGAACAACAAGATAAGGAGACGTGCAAAAGCCTCAGACTGCGTACATCTCTGTTTCAGATTTTGAGAACCATAACACGTAACTCCAAAGGAGAAAGATTCTCGTCCTCAGTTTACAAATAAAGAGTTTTGTACACAATATTATGGAGGTGTCCCCAATTTAGGTTGAAGACAGCTGCCTTTCGTTGTTTTTAACTCTAGTTGTTTTGGAGTAACTTGAAGATAGAAATGCCTTTTGTTGTTTTTTAGTCTAGTAGTTCTGGCGTAACTTCTTCAGACGCCTAAATATTGTCTTCCCCACTGTCAGGGTTAGAACTTGAATTACCGTGCTGGGTCACGTTTTGTTTATTTCATGGCATCATTGATTTTGGCCAGTCCAAACGTCCTTGAACTGTTCCCGTGGACGGTTTGTTTTTGTAACGCTTTTCTTAGAGATGGAAAGAAAGTGGGGCAAGATAGAACGAATGGATAAATTAACAGTGACGATGCAGTTTTCGACCCCGTGGTTTGGGTGTACTTTAACAGGGAAAGACGGGGCGAATAAGGAGTGAATAAATTCGTACATAAAACGTTTAGGGTGTAGAGACTTTGCGAACGGTTTTGACATAGTTGAGTTACTTTGTCTGTTACTATTAATAGAATCTATTGGCGCTGCGAGCGGAGCTCGAAGTGGATGCACCAATCAAATTTGAGCAGTCACGTGGATTTGCAGCAGAAGATAAGCGGAGACATGTTTATGCTACCTCACTTCCATGTAGAATTTCCAGCTACGAGGGTGGTCGGCTAAAGGTTCAGCCAGAGAGAACCAACAGACTGTTAACGTCATGTCTATGTCCTGGATAGACAATGAAATATTCCACAGCTATTTTCTCCAGTTCCCTGAAATCGTTTCAGGGAACCAATCGTAAGTGTTGTCACCATGATTCGAGATGATGTGAATCTGACCCTAGTTTTCCAGTAGAAGTGCTACCACAGGGATGCAAGACCATAAAGTTTTACTTGCAATTAAGATCTAGAAAGAGTGACTGATATACACATTTGTAAATTGTAATTGATGTGTCTGGATGAGGCTGGGGATTGCCAGCCCATCCTAGAGCAGATCTAGATCTATTTTAACTACGTCAGTGTGTCTTGACGGTTTGATCCGTTATAAGGAATTAACTGAGTTAACATTGTCGTCTGAGACATAAGAATATTATTTGTGAGATAGTAGGCAGATCATATTTTTGAAGATAAATAATTACTAAGTAAACTGTGAATGAGTCAGAGTGATATGGATTTTCTAATCTTTAAGAATCTAGAGGAGACTTCTAGTTATGCATTATACTATTGTCATTTGATGCTGCTGATGTTGTCTTTTTGATATGTAAGATAGACGAAATTGTTAGGAATTTTAAGTAATAAATTTGTGGCCCTACAAGGTCCTTGATATAACGTACTCGAAATTGTTATTAGTGTATGTGGCATGGTATGGCAGAGTAATTTCTAAAACCTCTCGATAATTATTAAAAATGCAGTCGAACACCTAAATTTATAATTTAGTACACCCTTCCTTGAATTCGTAACACTCGAGGACCCACCTCGTAACACCCACTCAATTTATACCCGCTAAAAGCTTTTTAAAAATGTCTTGGTTATTATATTAATTCTTTACATGGATTATGATAAGAAAAACAGTTCAGCAAACATATTATATTGGCTATTCACATGTCACATGACATTACATGAGGTTCGCAGACCATGATTTGCCCACTTGTGTATTGGGTATGCACAATGCACAATGCTGGCCGGTATCACTGAAAACAAAGACTTTCTCAATTGTTTCTGAGACTCCAAAACAAAGCCATGTAAATAACTTTGACGAGATGGAAAAGCAAACAAAGATAGTATGATACTGTTTCCTTCTGAAAAGACAGACAAGCCGACGCAGTTAAAAAATAAGTGTGCTCTTCCACATGCACCTAGCTCGAGTAGACAGAAGGTCAGTAGAGAAAACAAACTGAAGATGTACACATCCAATTTGCTGTCGTGGTGCAGTCGCGTTGTGGTTTCGTGTTTCCTATCGACTCTCTCTCTCTCTCCCTCCTTCCTTCTCCCTTCCTCCCCTCCCTCTCTCTCCCTCCCTCCGTCGTTCCTTCTCTCCCTCCCTCCGTCCCTCTCTTTCTCTCCCTCCCTCCCCCTCCCTACTTTCCTCCCTCTCTCTCGTAGATGTGTGTGCATTTCCATTCATTCGCCTCGATTCAGAAACTGCGACACTACTACAATGCAAACAAAGACCCAAGTTCGCGCCCAGCTTAAACGTGCACGCAGAGTGGGTGCTGCTTGGGCGCCACTTCCACTTGGCCGCTCCTTGCTCGCACCATTTTGCAACGATCAAAATTAAGACAAAAAGAAATGTGTTGCCGAAGACAGCGTGGAAGCACCTTGCTAGCCACCCCTCTCACCATGGAGGCACCTTGGATGCACCAAAAAACTTGCTACGTGGTGGTTTAGTGCCGCACTAATTTTCTCGCCCCTTTCAGGCCACATTTATTTATTCATTCATACATTACCTTAACGTGACAACCAGGCGTTCCTCTGGTGACAATGGTTTCCGAAAGTTGGTGGTTCTTTTTTCTAGGTATGGTCCAACTTTGGCAAGGAATAGCTTAAAAGTAGAGGATTTCATCCTTATATGCGACAGAATTTGTCATCATCTGAACATACTTCTTCCATTAAATGATGATATTCTTCACATGTAGAACGGCACTGGTGAATTTTGTGGACCCAGTAACGGCGTCTGTTTAACCTTCGTTTTCTTAACCAATACAAAAATAATGTGAGTGTGCATGGGAAAACCCGGCATAAGTCGGCAGAGCTGATTTTGAGAAAAATCGCTTTGAAGTGAAAATATGGGTCCGTCACAAACTTGCAACTTGGCTGTTGTTTAGGGGACCGTGGCATGTTACAGGGTAAACTGTAGACGAGCAGTGAACACTACTCACCATGATCTCTATAACGGCTTTGTAATTAGACTACGGTCTCCTAACAAGATCCAAAAACTTCCGACTTGGCTGTTGCTAGGGGACCGTGGCATGTTACAGGGTAAACCGTAGATGAGCAGTGAACATTACTCACTATGATCTCTATAACTGCTTAGTTATTAGACTACGGTCTCCTAACAGCAATCACTCCAATATTACTTGGTCAATTAGCTATTGCCACTTATAGGATTAAATGCCGTTTTCTCAAAATCTTGTTTTAGAGGGGTCACTGACGTCAATTTATCAGAAATGTCTTTTATTGTATGTACAGAACTCAAAATGTCATGTTGCCGACTTATGCCGGCTTTTCCCATGCACACTCACAAATAATTAATTGAAGGATTCCTTCTTCGTCCACCCTGCTCGGTAATGAATATTCTACTTCTAGGGGGAGCGGCCCGAGAGAGGCTTCCACTCTGTTTCCTCCATGCCGCATGCTCACCTCTCCCCTTGCTCGCCCCATTTGGGGCCCCCGCGCAGCGGCCAATAGGCGTCCAAGCAGCACCCACTGTGTGTGCACCTTTAGGCTGTTGTCGTTAGGGGACTGCAGCCTGATTACACAGCCGGACACAGAAACTACTGAGTTGTGTTCACTGTTCTAATGTAGCTTGACTATGTAAAGCACCATGGTCCCCTAACATCAGGTAATTTGTGCTTATTATTGGGGACATGTTGGTCTAGAGGCAAGTTGCTCGCCTCTCATGCCGAAGGTACCGAGTTCGAATCCCAGTCGGCGCAGGCATGTTAGAATTTTGGGATTTTTCTCGTATTTTCATGTCCTTGGTCCTATGAATAATGGTGGGTAGGATCGAGCACCTCGTCTTCTCGGATAAGAACCAAAAACTCGGAGGGCCCGTGTGCACATTAAAGATACCGTGGCAGTTGGAAATCGAGAAGAGCAGGCCGAACAGGCCGTTGCCCAAGCAAAATTAAATAAGATTTATCCTTACGACCCCCCGCCCCCCCCCCCCCCAAAATTCGACCGGCGCTGCACTGTGGCGACGGCGTGTCTGCTCCAGTTGTAATAGGACTGCAAAGACAAATTTCCCAAACGGGATTAAAGAAGTATACAAAATACAAAAAAATATTTCTTACGCCTCTTTTATCAGCTCCATGTGCCAGGAATTCGCAGATTCTAGGCGTAGGAAGCACTTGTATTGACAAGTCGTATCACTCCGTCTCTGGGCAAACTGCCCTTCTGACTTCCACCCATTACTCACGACAGATATATTTACGTTATTATTTACTATATGCTAGTGCGAGCCGATGGCAGTGATTGCCATGCAAAGGTGAACAAATGGTCCGTAGTCAACACACATTAACCCATTGTCAGTAAAACATTCTGAGCACCACCATTTCCCCTCTTGGCACTCACTCCAAGGCCAGTAGCACAAGACAGGTACATCTATATATCTATCTATCCACAAAGGGCAGCCAGTGCTGGCGTGCAGGCAAAATAATACCCACTCTGACACGCGACCAATTCCGATGTACTGGGGACAATGCGGAGAACAGAGAGAGAGAGAGAGAGAGAGAGAGGGGGGGGGGAGGGAGAGAGAGGGAGGGAGGGAGGGAGAGAGAGAGAGTGAGAGAGAAAGTGAGAGTGAGAGAGAGAGAGAGGATGGGGAGAGAGAAAAGCGAAAGAAAGAAAAGAAAGTTTCTTTCCCCCACCCTCCCCCTCCCACTCGCGTATGGAAAGCGTATTTGGGGGGAAGAGGAGGCTCCTGAGAATGGTACGTCATGCACTTTTTAATTATGGTAATAGCGTTTAGCGCTATTTTATATTTGTCTCCAAATTAAATTGTTGGATTATATAAAAAATTATATATCTAATTTAACAACCAAATTCGTCCATGTAAAAAATGTCAGTAAAAGTTTTAAAACATCAAGGATTTATCTCTCTCTCTCTCTTTCTCTCTCTCTCTCTCTCTGTGTGTGTGTCCTCTCTTTCTCTCTCTCTCTCGTGTACTCTGAAGTCACTGAGAATACAATGTAATGAGCATGGACATTTTTATTTGCTGATTCCGGGACATTCCCCGCAATTCCAGGATCTACCTTTCATGTCGGAGTAGCCGAGGCTTTGTCATGTCCGCGAGGACTTACACGAGAAGGACTGCTATGTGGAAAGTGAGTGCCTTTCTCTCACCCGTGCATTCTTGGAGACGGATCGTAAGAGCTATGCCACACTGGTCGTATAAACGTCCCAAATGATGGCGCGCGAATGAACTCGACCACTGAAGCCAATGGAGCGACGGAGTGGCCGAGCGGTCGAGCGAGTTGGGTTTCTTCTTCCTGGCAAAGCGTTTGGTGCCGTAACAGAGTTCGCGGGTTCGAACCCAGCATCAGACATTTGTTTTCCTTCTTTCTTTCACTCCCACTTTTCTCAGCACTAACTAAGCACATCGCTATTTCCCTGAATTATTTTCTTAGAGCTCTGTCTCCCTCAAGCTTCTGCTTAACTTTAATTACTTGTGAGCCCAAAGCAGGACTTGATGACGCACAAATGAGCTCGACCACTGCACCCAACAGAGCAGTATAAACGCTCGAGTCGAAGACGCGCTTATGAACTCGACCACTGCACCCAATGGGTCAATATAAACGCTCGATTTGATGACGCGCTAATGAGCTAATGAGTTGTTGTCATGCGAATGATCTCGACCACTGCACCCAACAGAGCAGTATGAACGCGTGAATATTATTGATGACGCACTAATGAACTCGACCAGTGCGCCCAACGAAGCAGTATGAAAGCGTGAATATTACTGATGACGCACTAATGAACTCGACCAGTGCGCCCAAAAGAGCAGTATGAACGCGTGAGTTGATGACGCACTAATGAACTCGACCAGTGCGCCCAAAAGAGCAGTATGAACGCGTGAGTTGATGACGCACTAATGAACTCGACCAGTGCGCCCAACAGAGCAGTTTGAACGCGTGAGTTGATGTCGAGCAAACGAGCTCGACCACGGCACCCAATAGAGCAGTATAAACGCGTGAGTTAATAAGCCCGTGACGGACCACCAAAATGGCAGCCCCAAAGTTCCGGGTGCACAGCGAATCCTGGACCACCCTCCGCAGAACTTTTAGAAAGCACGTGGCCCGGTACTGACGTTACTGTGAAGAACATTTTCTTTTAAGTTGCACTATTTAATATGTTTTTTAGGGACAAGTTAGATTGTGAGTTTGAAGAGTGCACGTCAACACGGTTTGAGTCTGAGTTTGGGTGTTACGGCGCTTCGGCACGATAACGGCCACTTTGTGCTCTTCACGGCCTATTTGGGTACAAGTTCTTTATTTATATTTCGTATTCAGAGCTTTTAAGTTTAACACAGAATTAAATACATCCATATCATTTTAACGCATTGGTACGTCGACACAGTAACGGTCACATTGTGCCAGGAAAAAGCAAGACGATAGACAGCAAATAGCAGATCGACAGGACGGAAGGAGACCCTACCAGAAGCGCCGACCAACCGCCCGTTAAGGACCGACCGGAGTGGGGGGGGGGGGGGGACATGCCTTTGTCTGACCATTCTTTCTCCTGCGACTTCTTCTTCTCAACCTCATACTATCATTCTGGCGCCTACCAAAATAAAAAAAATAAAATAAACTTTGAGGGTGGACAAGAACAAGAAACATGAATCAAGGAAAGGAGACCAACAGCCTTTGGCTGGTGCCCCCGGGAAACAAAAATCTTCCCCCGACGCCCGAATGATCTCGACCACAGAACCCAGATGGAGTTTGAGACACACGCTCTGTTTCAGGTATGGCCAGGGCAGTTAATAAGACACAACAAGCGGAGGCTCCATCTTATTATAATGACAAGTCCGAGCTTTGATAAGATCTGCGGGAGATTGGCAAACTCACAGAGGATCTCTGTACTGACAAGAATGTTCGCAAAAGCACCGTACGGCTCATTAACATAACCGCGTTTATAATGTGGCCACTGACAAACTCAGCTCATCTCACACAATGAGATACTGTCGTTTTTCCCCCTCGGAACATGACAATGATGCATACAACCCAATTCCCCGTCATGGCACGTATCCGTTGTCCAGTGGCGGACCTACTAAGAAACTAATGAAGCTTGGCCATTTAGGCCCCGCCCCCATTTCTGCTTGTGGGCGAATTCTGATTCTTGAGAATTTGTTCTTAGGGGCATAATTAAGGGCTTTTTCATGACCATTTTTTTTATTTATTGTGTATATTATTATTGCAGAAAACACTAAAAATAACGTACTTTTCTCGTGCTGTGAGAACTGTAAACCGAGTGATAAATATCTGTGCACCACTGGTGATACCATAATGGTACCTAGAGGGCGAAGCTTCAGGACGCCTTATCCTGGAGGGACAGTGAACAAACTTTTTAATGTGTGAATTTTGGATGTTGCCCTACTGTTGCTGGTTGCGGAGGGGGCCCCATAACAGTTCAAGCTTCTAGGTGCCAAAAATGTTGGTCCGCCACTGGTTACAACTCGTGATAGCAGGTATCCGTTGTCAGCCTGGCATGTACTCAAACTCCGCCCTTGGCAGAGCTTCGCTGTGATAAAAAGTGACATGATAAAACCCCAACACCATCAACAGAGGAATCTTCTGTCTTTTAGCAACCACTTCTTTGATCCCGAAACGGATGTGTGCATACATTTGTGTATACTGACAGGAGCAATAGATTCCCCCTCCCAACCCCCACCACCACCACCATCATCGCCGAGAAGGTGTTGGGTCAACTTTTCAAAAGTCTAAACCTCTCTTCACACCCCTGGATGTTCACCAATCACTCAGCCCGAGTTCAGTTTATTTAAAATTCGCATAAACCTTATGTGACCGGATTAGGGGGGAGGGCTGGTATCATACTTAGCCTGGTCAGACACATTCAGATGCTGCCCGCAAAACGTACACCAAAGAAATAGTGACAGAAGCTGACTGTGTCTGACCGGGCTAAGTATGATTGGGTCTTCCCGGATTTACTAAGAAAACACTAGAAATTATGGTGTGCACTTCTTGTCTGCCAGCATCATTCTGACTGTGTCTGACAGGGCTTAGTATGATACCTACCTTATTGGGAGGTGTTTAAAATAAACACGCATCTTCTTATTTGAAATACAACCATGTAACCACTTCAAAATATACCCCAAGATGATTTGTTTCTGTAGAAAAGAACCAAAGCAAAACTAAACCAAAACGATCAATGGCCCACAACGTTCAAATTCCTCTTGTGTATGCCTTTTTCTCTCTCCTCCCCCCCCCCCCCCCCAAGCCCCCCTTGTAAAAGAAACCGCTTGAACATTTTAAGTGCACACCTTGAATAAACTTTACACGGTTCCCTACCCCATTTATCCGTGCCCTCTCCCCTTTTTTTAGTGCGTTAATAGAGCACAACACACAAGAAACGGCAAAGAATGGCAAATCTTTCAAATCATAGACTATGAATGCACACTTGAGTGAGTCTGCACGCAATGGCATGCCCACAGTGTAGGTGTTCTGCAGGAGATCTACCAACCTCCCGTTCACATTGTATTTCTCCACTATTCAAATCTGTCTATATTCTCATTTCCCAGCCTATTATATGCATTGCACTAACTAGGCAAATGAACAGACATGATCATTTCAGATCTGCTCAAAGCGTCAGCCACAAAGCTGTCGGCAGCGGATCACGGGCGGGCTCTATTGAGGGCTCTCCATAAAATATGCTCGTAAACGGGGGGGGGGGGGGGATCTTTGCTGTCCTTCTTAGCCTTCAAAAGGGCTTTCCAATGGGCTGTATTCTTCTTTTCCTTCTCGCGTTTTTCCTTCGGTTAGCACCAAAGCAGAGGTTTTACGTACAGTAAGGGTGGCTCCTTTTATTATGTTATTATCTGATTCTTCAATGAATGCATTTTTATTTCTTCTTCTTCTTCTTCTTTTTAACTGATGGCAGTGTCCTCAAAATTACATCTATTATAACACACAAGAAATCTGAATCTCTTAACCCCAATTTTTTCTATCGTGGAAACCCAAACGATTTCCGGGCTAGATTATTATACCCGTCCTTAGTCCCCAATCTTGGACAACAAAACCGCAAATCCAGGCATTAAAATTTTCGCTGAATCTTCCCGTCTTCAACCTGATGTTTTTCCCAAGAGCCCAAAAATGCTGAATTTTATGGCGTAACAAAAAAAAAGTGGATCTGAACAAATAATTTTGTATTGACTTAGAGCATCCTGCAGCCGTCTTGTTGAACGAACGGCGTATAATATTTGTCGACCCTATGCGATACGCTCGTCAATGATTCTATACCGGGCGGTTGACCCCTTTGGGAAAAATTATGGGATTTCAAAAGGGAACAACCGACACCGTTAATAATGCACAATACACGACTTAAAGGAGGTATCATACTTAGCCTGGTTTGACACAGTCAGACGATGCCAGCAAAATGTCACCCAAGAAATAATGACATCGTCTCTTCGGGTAAATCATCAAAATGTTAAATTCGATTCGTTTATACTGAAATGACGTGCAAACCAGACACATAACACTTCGATTCCTTCTAATTTTGACCCCCCCCCCCCCTCAATTTCCACTGACGTTGTACTCAATCTGCACTGCTGAATTCCACCGATCCGACTTGATCCATCAGTGTCATGGCGTCTATGGAATTGAACCGTAAGTGTGACGGCTCACCGAGTCACGCCTCCTTTGTCTGGGTTTTACTGTGAAATGTAGTCTGCGGAGTAAAATTCAGTACAACGGAATCTGGCGCGCGGCCGAGTCCCAAACAAAGTGTGTCTCCCCACATTCGGACGCGTCAAATCTGTCCTGAGCCTGCCGACGGGAAAGGACACCTCGCGCCGGAGTTAAAACAGGACCGAAACAGACCTGACTCGGTAGGCCAGCGCAACCTAAATGCTGTTGAGGAAACCGCGACCTTAGTTCTTGATTGTTCTATCTCCGTTTTCTGAAAATCTGGAGATCTTTTAGTATGCGGAAGAGGTATAACAACTGCACAGTTTGACACTTGCTTAAAACGCGGTGTGTGTGGTACTTATCAAGCTGTTTCACCGTTCAAATTTATTCTAAGTCCTTATCATAATACTAAAGCCGCAAAAGTTTAACGTCGACTTTCTCAGTTGTGCAAAAAGTGGAGTTGGGACGAACAAGAAATTGGGTGGCCAAATGAAGCTAGGAGACATAAATGTCCGGGGAAACAGGTCTTCAAATGTTAAGAACCACTGCGCCACTGGGAGACCTGGCCGTGCATGTTTTAACCGAAGCTAAACGGCACATCATTGAAATTGAAGGTAAATGTCAATGTTGACACCACCTGATGCTTGACTGGAATGGCATTCACATTGATATCATCAAACAGAAATGAGGGGTTAAACAATTATACGTCAGGATCAAGACGTTCTATCCTGCACCGAGGACGAAATATTCAGTTACAACTGACATGGCAGGCGAGAGAGAAAATATTACACTTTATCAATGGTCTTCCGACTGGGGGGGGGGGGGGGGGGGGAGGGGGTGTGTTTTAATATGATGAAGATATCTACACTTACATTCTTCCTTCTCAATGAAATGAAGTGTGTTGGATAAGCCAATGGCCCCTTTCCTTGGCATCTTTCTTTTGAATCTCGTGGAGAAATTTGTGAAAAGCATGGGGTCGATCTAGCATGAAACATGCCCAAATTCATTGTGTGGGATCGCTTTTTGTCCTTCCTCTCTCTCTCTTCTCTATGCACTTCTTACATAAGTTCTAGGCGGCATTAACGTAACCACTGAAAATCACTTTCCTGACCCGCAGCTGGAGAACCCTCCCCCCCCCCCTCTCTCTCTCTCTCTCTCTCTCTCTCTGACTACGGTGGAGGAGCATACATACAACGGATCCCCGACACGCCATTTCTCAAGGTCAACAAGCATACCTCAATGTTTACATTTCATCTTCGCCATGTTTTACCGTTCAATCCTTTTGTATCCTATTCGAATAAACTCCAAAATATTATAGGGTACACCCAACAAATCTCCCGTTTCCTGTATCTCCCGGCAGAGATCAGTTCAAGGTCTAGGAACATTTATAAATCCTGCTTACATACATATCCACCCCCCCCCCCCCAAAAAAAAACCGCCGACCGGCGCTGCACTGTGGCGACGGCGTGTCTGCTCCAGTTGTAACTGAGTGCAATGACACAAAGGCAAATTTCCCAAATGGGATTAATACAAATACAAATAAAATTGGCCACAGTAGCCCACATCATTAAAAAAAAACAACTCACAGCAGCCAAAATAACTGAAACCTCAGCCTCTAAAGTCTGCGGGCAGCACCCGCGCCGCGTGAAAAGGGTCTTAGTGTAGTGACATACTATGCCGCGTGCTGTCGCGGTTTGCCGTTCCCGCGCGCGGCAGCTGCAAACCGCGTAAGTTTGAACCTGACATACTATGAGCGGCAAACCTCCCTCCAGTGCGTTTTTCTCACAACCCTTGTCCCAGATAGCAGGCTGTTGCTCCACCATACTAATAATAACTTCCGCAGACATATTCGAAAAGTTCACAATATCTGAATATTATTTCTGAAAAAAAGAAACAGGACTGTGTGCGAGAAACGAAGTGCACCTGATAAAAATCCCGCCGCGGCGAGCGGGATAGTATGTCACTAGCCATAGCCTAACATGTGCTGTCTCTGAAAACCGCTCCCGCGCGCGGTTGCGGTTCTCATTTTCCCGCCGACAGGCGCGGCAGAAAAAAATCAGACAGCGGCAACCGCTCCCGCGCGCGACGACGGTTTCTCTAGTATGTCAGGTCTCATAGGATAACACGTGTTGGCGGGTTTTTTTTACCGCTCCCGCGTGCGGCAGCAGTTTGCCGCGTCTAGTATGTCACTACACTTAGGACGGCGGAATATTCAATGGGCCAGGACACTGTTTCCTCTTCCGCAAATCTTCGTTCACCTTTCAGTTGTCTGGCTCATTCCAAATGAGCTACATCTTCAAGCATGACCAAACATCGAGGTCGCCAGGTGAACCGTGACCGGCTTATATAGTTCGTCCTTATAAATCACTATAACATAAGAAGTCGGGCATGAGGGTGGAGGACTGGAGACCCTACAGAGGGTGGGAGTCCAGATGGCAATCGCCCGCTGCATTTATCAGGCGAGAATCGTGAACTCATACTCTTATGTAAATGATATCAGTAGTGTCTCTCTGATCTTTGTGTGTAAGTGATGGTCATTTGTTTCCATCTGACTGTGTCAAACCCATGCTCCATGTTGGTTACGACCATGCAAAAGATATTACTAGAGTCTATTAAGTTTCCTTTATGTAAGTGATGGAGATTTCTGTTTCCATCTGACTGTGTCAAACCAATGCTCCATGTTGGTTACGACCATGCAAAAGATATTACTAGAGCCTATTTGCTTTCTGTGTGTAAGTGATGGTCATTTCTGTTTCCATCTGAAAGTGTCAAACCAATGCTCCATGTTGGTTACGATCATGCAAAAGACATTACTAGAGACTATTTGCTTTGTGTGTGTAAGTGTTGGTCATTTCTGTTTCCATCTGACTGTGTCAAACCAAAGCTAAGTGGTGGTTACGATCATGCATATGATACTACTAGAGTCTATTAAATTGTTTTCTGTATGTAAGTGATGGTCATTTGTTTCCATTGGGCTGTAACAAACCAATGCTCCGTGTTAGTTACGATCATGTAAATGATATTACTAGAGTCTTTTTGTTGTCTGTATGTAAGAGATGTCATTTCTGTTTCCATTTGATTGTTCCAAACCAATGCTCCGTGTTGGTTACGACCATCTTTATTTTCACATTCTTTCCTTATCAGCAACATGAATAAAATAATGACCTATCGGAAAAGTGAGACAACAGGATGGGTGGTTGGAATGAATGTCAAACCGACCTTCCAAAGATAAAAACAACAACAACAAACAACGCTACATTATATGATATTGTTTAATACATGTATTTTGTAAAAAACATGTGGGGTTTAAGGTTGCTTTACTCTTTAGGAGGCGACGTGACGTGAGAGGAAGCGAACACACGCTTTGCATACTAGAGCTGAAGAGCTAACGTAAAGTGAAAATATCTTTGAGTGGTGTCGACGGGATTGTAGGTATCTTGATCGAGTGTGCGAGGGAAGCAGCATCTGGTAGTAATATTATCGCCACTCCTCTACTATAATGGCATATCATTAGGTCAGACTAATACCAAAATGCAGCTGACGGCTCATGGCATTCCTAAGCATGAGGGCTATCAGATGATATTATAGAAAAAGAAATACATCAATAGGAAAATGTAATACTCCAGTAGAATCATAATAGAAATAAGTCACCAAATGACAAGAAAAGAAATAGGGTTGTTGTTGTTGTTTTTTTTTCTGAATATCTCAAAAGTTTCAAAATGTCTTATTAATATGCCATTAGCGAAGACCTAGAACAGATGTTATGGTGTTCATGACGTCATCGCTCCATCGTCTATGTGGTCGTCCTCCGGGTTTTCTGCCACTACATTTCAATACAAAACTATACCTTTGAAGGTGTACATCTGGCGACATTCCTATGAGGTGTCCAAACCATTTCACTTGCTGCTTCTACTCATAGCGTCCCAACCAGCGTCCCTACGTCATTCCGACGGAGATTTATATAGGATTTCGGTCTGGTTGGTAGGATTATAAGAGGGGCGGCTTCTTTACATCAAACCGACGTCGGCACGATATCGCAACATGCGGATCTACGTAGGAACGATGTCATTCCTCTGTACAAACTTGACGCCAATCCTACAGGTCGGGTTTGCGTAAGGCTGAGGGCTGGGTTGGTACTGGTTCTAGACCTGTTTTTGCTCTCATTTCCCCACTCCTTACTGTTTCTTACTGAGACCCAAAAAGCTTGTCTCAGCAGACATCTCATTTTTACTGATGTTATTCTGCATCATAGTCTGACATGTCACATGAACAAAAATACTGACAGTGCCTCAAACACACTGACAGAGTCATTTTCACACACACTACAGGTTGAGTGCCGCAGATAATTATGCAGACTAGCTGAATACGAGTATGTCGCATGCGCACTGACAGCGTCACAGCGTGCTCCGAATTCATTTTGTAAACCGCAAAACTCAATGAATGAAAGCGATTCCAAAGCGCCAACCTCTCGCTACTTCTACATTCTTTGCCCTCGCCCCAAAAATCTTCCACAATTTCCCACAATACAAAAACACCCCGCGGAACAGTCACGGAAATGTGGTCGTAATCAATCCGTAACCGCGCGCAAAATAAATGCAGTACAATGGTGTGTCCCCGTGCCTCAACTTCAAGGGCGTTGTAAGAATCTGAGACGAGAGTACTTGACACAGCTTTGCGTAAATACTGCGTCATCGCCAAATAATGCATTGGTTCCCAACCTTTGGCGTCCAGGTTATCAATGGCAATATTTCTAAAGTACATTTACCATCACCGGCACTCCCCACCCCCTGGCTATTTTGTTCAGTAATTTGAGTTTATACTTCTACCCTAATAAAGTGTGAGGTCAAAATATCTCGGCCTTAGTTTTTGTTTGCTCTATCTCGATTTTCTGGGGGAAAAAATGGAGATCTTTTTGGTACGTGAAAGAGGTATAACAACATTAATGCACACTTTGACACTTGTTTAAAATCCGCCGTGGCACTTAAGAAGCTGTTTCACCGTTCTGAATTATTCTAACCTCCTATCACAATTCTAGGGCCACAAACGTCTGACGTGGAATTTCTCAGCTGCCCAAAAAGTGGAGTTGGAATCTTGGAACAGACAACGACTAAGGTCGCCATTGCAAAAAGAAAAACGTGTATGCAGCAAGGCCTCGAGTCAGAAATAATACAGTAACGATATTACAAAGAAACGCAAAAGGAAAGGGAAGACAAATCAAACTTTCGGTAGATAAACCTTCATCACGAAAAAAAAATGTAACAGGATGGAAAAATTGAACCAATAAAACAATTGAACAAAATTAATAAAACGAAAACGTACAATGTTAAACCAATACGAATACTTAGCTGCGAGTCCATAAAAATACCATTACGCAACAGACAAAGGAGGGGTTTTTAAATACTGTTTTTTGACATTATCATTTTAAGTTCAAATAACAATAGTAATAATAACAGCACATAACAAGGCTAGGCCAGGCGTACTTCAGATTTTCTTCTCAATTTCTGATTTTTGTTATAATTACTATTACAATGTATTATTATAATTTTTAATATGTACAAATCGAGAATCTGGAAATTTAACTCATAGACGGGTGAAATCTACCCCACCCCCTCTACAGGGACCCAGGTTGGGAACCCCTGCCATAGTGTAGTGCAAAAAAGGCCCGCTCGTCCTTCTTCCAGACAGAATGTCAACGTGCCCTTTTCATGCATGATTACGTTACTGGTAACAAACACAGCCATATAAGTGCAAATGGCGGTTTGGGTATAACAAGTTTCATTACGTGAAGACCAGGGAGGTTCACACTCAATAATCAAGATTTCAACCAAAATTGCTTGGCGAACTACGGGAACCAATGTAACAGTCGGGGGAAAAACATTACTACAAATTTTTGCCCGCTGTCGTTGTTTCACTAATTGAAAGGTTATTTAAGTTAAGCCCGCAGCTTACACCAGCTCTCGGAAAGATTTTGTTTCTGTAGTACAGTACGCGGACGCAACGGCTGCATAGTTACATGGGTATTTATATCTCTCACGTACCTCATTATCATGATAGTCATAAGTCCGTCTTGGAAAGGACCCCGTTTCAGTGTATGGGGGAAACATTAAAATATGATTTCTGAATAACCAATCATGCGCGACCCTCAATGTTTTATTATACACTGAAGTCCTCCAAAAAAGACAAAAACCGTTTCTGTACGTGGAAGTAAACTGCTAAATCCAAAATGCCCCTCATTGTAGCACATGTCATGTCATACTGTCGCTTAATGAAAAGGCTTTTTCTATTGGTGGGCCTAAATTGTGGAACGACATCAGAGTTGACACCAGGAAAAGTGACAACATCGTCATATTTAAAAATAGTCTCAAAACTGAATCGTTCAGGACTGATTTCACTGAAACTGAATGATGTCTCTTTTTGGTCTCAGAGGTTTGAGAATGAGAGTAGATCAAGTGTTTGTTCATATGTGTGAGTGGGAGCATGATGAATTGATCTTATGTTAATCATTTTTGTAAATTTTAGTTCCGCGCCTTAGAGCACATGAGAGAGAGAGAGAGAGAGAGAGAGAGAGAGAGAGAGAGAGAGAGAGAGAGAGAGAGAGAGAGAGAGAGAGAGAGAGAGAGAGAGAGAGAGAGAGAGAGAGAGAGAGTGTGTGTGTGTGTGTGTGTGTGAGAGAGAGGGGGGGGATTTGACTGGTATACAAGTTAATTATGACATTACATTACATTACATAATGTAACCGGGCGAGAAACGGAGACAGGAGCAGTTGGAGGAGAAGAAGGAATGCAGGAAGCAGTCAGCAGTCAGCAGAAATAATCCCGGGGCTAGATGTGACGGTACAGGTGCTGCAGCGACCCGGACTGACATGCCAGGGGCACACAATCCATTGTCTCTCGAGACAGAAGGAAGCCAACACCAACAACATTCGGGAAACCATTCCAGCAGCCGCAGGGATAAAGACTTTTTTTTTAAACTTTGTGTCTAGGCAACCAGAGATGTTCCTCAGTGTCATTAACATACACCGAATGGCCGAAGACTCCAATCCCAGAAAAATATCAGCTTCAGTGCACAGGGGTAAATGCTTGAACACAAATATGCCCTTCACAGTGGCATTATGACGAGAATGCTAAGGCCTTTTGTCCATTTACTGGAACTTTCTCTAGTCATTGGATTGGACGTTTTCCAGGCCGAAAACTGCGATATTTTCAGAGCTTATGATATTTCAAAATCTATGAAGACCTGAAAGGCCAGAATCTGTGATGTCATTTTCTTTTCAGGCGTTGAATGTTCAAGCTTGTGAAATGCATGTTTTTCTTTCTGTCTTTACATATGGCAAGGTCCATGTAGTGTAAACATCTGATCTATACAAACACGGCTATAATACACGACCTTCAGGGTCACGCATGGAATAATTCTGGGAAAATGGATACATCGTCACTGCTGTACGTTAATGGCATATAATATAGATTTTATTGGGGGGGGGGGGGGGACACTTTTGAGATACTTTGGAGAAAAACGGTTCCTTTTCCTGTCCTCTGGTGCTGTAGCTAGGGGACCGTGTCATTTTGTAGTATAGGCCATACCTAAACAGTGAACACAACTCAAGATGTTCTCTATTCCTCATTGTAACTACATGTAGACGACGTTCCCCTAAATCAGCTAATAGATGACTTACGGCACTACGACTCTTTTGGATGATTACATTTTCCTACTGGCGCAGTTCTTTTTGTATGATATTATCTGATCGCCCTCATGGCCAGGAATGCCACGAACCGTCAGCGTAAGTCTGACATTATCGTACACCAGTGACGATTATTTTTTTAACATAAAAACTCTCCGTCACATCTATTTACGAATGCCTGTCTGTATGAGACTATGAGAGAAGATCGTTGTTATAGAACTGTGTCCGGCATCACATCGTTTTTGCCCTCTGCAATTCGCCTCAACAAGACACTTTAGTTAGATGTGTGCCTGATTTCACTAAGGTTCCTTACCACGTCACTCCATGTAAGCCTGTTATTGAGTTAACTGAGTTTTGATCTAATTATGTTTATGTAATGATACGTAGGATTGTGTACCATGCTTGTGCTTTTAAACGCTCTGTGATCTAGACAATTTCCCATAATCCACAGTTTTGCTTCAGAACTCATGCGCGGCAGGGCACTACGCACCAACTGAACGTATGTCAAATACAGTCTCTCCGTGCGGTGAACTTACCAAAGGGAGCACAAAAAGATATCATTGTATTTTACATCTTTACAATTTTTTATTTTTTTTAAATGCTCGAAACTTGACTAAATACAACAGGTGGATACAGAAGAGATTGGGTTAGAGTAGTTGACACTTGAGAAAATTGATTTTATAATGTTTGAAATGGTCAGTTACTGACTTAGGCTGTAACGTTGAGCGAAAAAAAAAAAATTGGCCAAAATTGCACCACAATGAAATACTCCCGCCAGAATTTTTTTAAATTTAAATAATAATTAAGATACCCTTGCATTATGCATGACTCTCTCGCCTATCTTAATTTTTTTACAGCGCTGTCGTATTCACGAGACGGGGATCCTGCACGGCTTAACAAAGACATGAATGAAATTGGGACCATATGGGAACAAATGAATGAGAACAGACAGAGGCCGGCTCGTACACCACGTAAATAATTCTAAATTTCCAACGATGTTTTCTGAACTGAAACATGTCTGAAGTTCATCTGTTTAAAAAAAAAAACAAAAAAAAACAAAGTTTAACAAAAAAAAAAGGTCTTGGATTATGTCAGGGGTCCCCAAACCTTTAAGTCCTCTTTACCCCTGGCAACTCTTCGAAAGTAATGTTACGCCCACCCTGTTTTGTTCAGAAATCTGAGTTTATACTTCCAGCACAAAACAATCGACAAACTCAATTAATAATAACAGTAAAAATAATCATGACACATGCCATATAGGCCTACTTCCAAGTTTTCTCTTCAGCCCAAGCAAGACTTTTTCAAAAATTATAATTTTTTTTTTTTAATCCTTAATCCAGAAATCGAAAATTTACTCCACGGGTGAGGAAAATTTACCCCAGGCTAAGGGAAACCTTGATTGTGCAGACATGCTGATTAAAGTTTGTTTCCTGTTTTCGCAGGGGGAGGGGGGGGGGTGCGTGCGTGTGCGTGTGTGTGTGTATGACAAAGGGCCTGATTATGAGACGTGAAGGGCTGCCCTTGTTCCCAGTGGGGACAGTGCAGGTGACGGCCACCATAATAAAGCACGGGGCAAAATTATGAATTCTTGTCACAGCTTGCTGACGTCAAAACCTTGTTTTTCCGTTATGGGTCCAGGCTGAAAACAGGTACAAATCACAACCGTTGTTATATGGTTTTGAGGGTTCCTGTGAATGAGAGGAATGGCGCAGTGTAGCGTTTGCCCTTGACACTTGCGCCGCCCCTCTTCTTTTTCTACAATGGCAACAAACAATAACTCTAATTATAATGTAAATTGCAGTGCACTAAAGACATCCTAAAAAAAAAATAGCCAATCCATGTCAATCAATTAAACTACATTGCATAAAAACAAGTACCACGGAATATCTGATTCGTCCAGACGCGTGTGCATGTTTCGCTGAACACTCTTACGATAATGAAGAAATAGTGCTCTACGTTTGTAAACGAGTACACGTCCCTTGCATCAAACAATTACGCATGTTCTGTAAGGAAGGCATCCTACACGCTCCACTGTCCTTTCTGTCCTGCTCTAGTCCGTGTCCAAGAGCTAGCGGACCGTCAGTTCTCTTCTATACAGGCATTTGCAATACTGTCAAACCCTCCAATATTGTCAAAACTTCATGTCCCCAACGTTTGTAAACAGTAATCTTATACCAAACAAGTATGTGAGTTCTGCAAGGAACACTTACTGCACTATAATTTGCTATGCTTCTCTGTCCTATCTGTCCGTCTGTCTCTAGTCCTTGTCCTAGCGTCAGCGGGCCGCCAGTCCTCTTCTAAATAGGCATTTGCAATACTGTCAAACCCTGCATGCCTCCTGCTTTTGTGAACAGAACTCTTATACCAAACAAGAACGAGTGTTCTGCAGGGCAGATCCCCTTACCGTAGTATTCCTATGCTTGTCTTTCCTATCTGTCTGTCTCTCAAGTACTTGTCCCAGCGCTATTGGACCGCCAGTCCTCTTCTAAACAGGCATTTGTAATGCTGTCAAACCCTCCATGTCCCATGCTTTTGCAAACAAAACTCTTGTGCCAAACAGGTACGCATTTTCTTCAGGGACGACCTCTTACTGCAGAGTGTATTCACAGTAATACCACCACGGAAAAGTAATCATGGTAATTTTGAGGGGTATTTGCCATAATTGTTGTACGCGACATTTTGCGGATTTTGAGGTTTTGTCATGGAAGTGGTTCTCTCACTCCTAATTTCCTTATGTATAAGTGTCATTCCAATCGCTTAAACACTTTTCGAGGTATGTGTTTGTGACGTAAGGTTGTCCCCTGATTTTACACAACCCTTCAAAATTTCGACCCTAAATTTCTTGAAAAGACATACTTCAATATGGAAAATACCCGATCATTTAGTTAAAATAAGTGTCCCGATGACCAGCTAAACCCACCCCCTATGTACATATGAATGTATTCACAGTAGTCATCAAAGGAATATAATCAAGGTAGTATTGTATACTGAACATTTTGTTTAATTGAAACTCTTGGAAGAAATAGTGGCAAGGAATCTTCAGAGGAAGAGGACCCCCCATCAAAATCTGAAGTGAGAGATCATTGTCGGAGCCATGAGGATGGGGGGGGGGGGAGACAGAGAGAGAGAAAGAGAAAGATAGTGGGTAATCAAGGTGAATAGCATAGCACCGACCGATACTTGGCATTCCATTACTAGTTAGGATCAACATCTATGACTTTGCATTTTCACGCTTCTCACAATTCCGTATCTGACAGGCAATAAACAATGACAATAATTTCACCTCCAGCCCAGGTTCGTGACTACATATTGACACGGTCATTTCCATAGACTAATGACAGCTTTGACTGACACTGTCACAGAGTTGTTTCCATCTTTCACCTTGGCATTGTCCATCCACTGCAGGATGTAGCCCTCCGACAATGACTTCCATTCCTTTCTGTCTGATGTCTTCCTCATCCATGTTGTTCCCACCTCTCTGTTTAACATCATCCTGCCATCTTCTTCCTGGCTGTCCCTTTTCCTGTCCATGGTTGCCATTCAGTGCGGCGTTTTGTCCATATCCTTCCCACATGCCCGGCCCATACACTTTTGTTGTAGCATGAATTTCACTATGACTATTAGCTTTGTTTGTTTGCAATTGCGTATTTCGGCGTGGGCAATTTTATCTTGCAGACTGATGTTAAGCATTCATCTTTCCATTGTTCTCTGGGTAGTTCTTAATGTGTTCGTAAGTTGTTTTGTAGTCGACTATGTTTGGCAACGATAGATAATTGTCGGAATATTGCACTGGTTGAATACTTGTCTCTTAAGGGACATTGTTAGTTCGTGGTCCAGGAATATCTCTCAGTTTTTATTCTAGAGTCTATTTCAGTTTTTATGTTGTGTTCCATAAGATGAGATGTATTGTCTCATTAACGCTATCATAATTGAAGTGAAGGACGACATGCAATACTACGTCGCCATTTTGAGTAAGAGTAATTTTAAGTAAATGTAAAAGCCAGTTCGCGTTCTGACAGGTCAGATCAAACCATGTTACTCAACGCACTATTTTTTTCCTATCCGAACACTTTTCTCGCACACCTGGGCGGGGAATTTTTGTCATAAGCATAATATTTTAATTGCTGAATGTGTTTAATACATGATAAAAAAATATCAGGTGCCTGTAGAAGGTAGAAATGTTTTGTAATCAATATACAATGTCATACAGTAGTGAAGAAAACAGAAATTTGAGTAGCCCAACTTTTGAAACTTGAAACTTGGGGGGGGGGGGGGATACATTATACATTATTATAATTATATCGAATCCTTTTCGTGAATACCTTTCGTATTCAGCACTTCTGGTTCTATGGTGTTGGGGTACCCTTTTCAACAGGTAAACCTGAGAAATTAGCAGAAATGGCTTTGGGTAGAATGCGCATGACGTCACAGAATGTTTCTGTTTTGTTCTTCCCACTCTAAAGATGGCCGGCGGATCAGCTGATTGGTGTAACTTCGAGATATGTCTTAGCGGTTAAAATGCCTGCTAGTTGCATTGTAGTGTATTGTCATCACAGGGGTGGACAGGATGGATCTAAGCTGGTCGGATTCCCCACCATCCGTGTAAACAAGGGAAAGGAAGTGAGAGAATTGACTGAACGTCTCCAATTGAACATGTACACGCGTGCTATTGTTTACTGTAGCGACCTACTTTTAGCTCGCCGCCGGTTGGTAAGCGGCGCCTCCCGTGCACGGGCTCGCAGTGCAAGTCAGCCAACGAATCAAAATCAGTGCCATAATCGCCATGGTGATGCACGGATCCGGACACTAAAGATGGCGGATATGGGCATTCTACCTACAGGAATTTGGCAATTCTCTAACGATTGTTCCTTAATTGTCAGGGTCGTTATTGCCCCGTGGGGTTGTCTGCCACCCTACTTCTTCCGCCCCCAATTTTACTTTATCCAGAAACAACGGACTATATTAATCTCACCACTCTCTCCCCCCCCCCCCCCCCAAAAAAGAATCTATCATTCGTGAACTCTGAATGTAAACAAACAAAAAAATCGAGGGGTATTTGCCATATTGTTGTATGCGTTTTGTCGTGAATGTGGTTCTCGCACTCCTGATTTCATTACGTATAAGTATCATTCCCCATCTGTCTGTTGAAAACTTTTCGAAGTGTAATTATGCTTGTGATATAATGTTGTATGCACTTTGGCCCTTCTGTCCACCTACTTTCAATCCTCATTTTCTTGAAAAAGGAAAAATGCACCAACAACAAGATGTAAAATACCCGACGATATGACCTACAACGTGTTCTTCATGCAAGAAGAGGCCACAGATGCGCAGTGACAGTTTATTTCTCTGATACCTGACCCCACACCGGTTGACCTGACCTTGGCCTGTAACCTGAGCAGGGGGTCAGCACGGTAATCCGCCTGACCAAGGTAAATTATCATGGTATTAGCAAAAACCCCGGGGTTACATTTTTCCTCCCTCCCAAGGGTACTAAAGCAGAATCCCACGGGATAAAATACAATACGGCAGCCCGTCAAGACAATATATTGGACGGTCAGCACCAAGGAAAGTGTGTGCCCATTTGTCTGAGGTTTGCAAAACTGTTGAAACAAGTACGTACGTCCCCCAATTTTTTTATGCTGGGGGTACGTACTTAAAATCCTTTTGTGGCCCCAAAGCTAGAAAGCTCCTCCCGAAATGCTCCTTACAACAGCCTTAATTAATTATGAATAATTATTCTTTCAGATGTTTGTTTTACTTTTTTTTTTTTTTTTGGTTGAAAGGGTATAGGGCAGGGTTGGGGATTCGATAAGATTTCGGGTTGAGGATAAGGACGGACTTGGGAAAGGTAGGTATACGTAGGTGCCTCTAGCACAAAACGCTTGAAGACCGTATGTACAAGTAACCACAGCCGGTTTGCAACTATCCAATAGTTTTGTTTCAGCTGACGTCACCGAACTTATTTCTCCTTCGAAATTTTTCATCTTCTATTTCGTCTTTCGTGGGAACTTCCAGGTCTATCACGGTTCGTTCTCTTAAGTGTTTCCAGTGTTCTTTTTTGGAATTCAGCGACTCTTCCCAAGTGCGCATGCTCAGCCGCTATGCCCCCCCCCTCGCCCCCCCCCCCCCAAAAAAAATCTTTGGAAGTGCGCGTGCTCAGCTGCCGTGCATAGGGTAAGGGGGCTGACGTCAACATCAAAATCTTGGGTGACGTAAGTGAAACAATCCAATTGGACTGCCTAACAAAAAGCTATTCTACTGTTGACAAGTAAAATAAGTATGCAGATATGCCCACAAGTCTGTTAGACTGGTATGCTTCTACATTAATTCCACTATTTTCTATCTCCATGCCGAAATGCCAAACCGACTCGAACCAACACTCTGCCAGAAAAAAAACAAAATTAAAAACTGACATAGGCACTTCTGATAGCCAACCCCAAGGGACGTAAAATAATGATACTGAGCGCTCCTTTCTATGGAAATCATAATAAAATGACAGATACAGTTTGCTATTATGGCGGCATCAAGAACTAAAGAACCAATTTCAAAAACCCTGGAGCCCCGTCTTAGCTTTTGTTTTAACCTGGGCTCTCGAGGAAAACAGTCAGTTAGTGACCTGTTTGTATTGGCCAATAAAGGGATCAACTGCTGAAAAGGTCAGTGCTTGAGAACCTGCCCGCCTGCTCCTATCTATGTCCTCCTCCTGCTGCACCTCTCATGGCGCTCACCACTAATTAAAAAAGATCAGACAACAACGACGGACAACGAGGAGCAATGAGGAACAACAATAAAGAATGGGGGGGGGGGCCAACAGCATTGGGCAGAGGCCCCCGAGAAATCAAAGGACCTCATCACCGTTATGGAGCATAGGCGTACATGCAGTGTGGGGGTGTTTCTATATTGAAGGAGTCGTTAATTTTATTTGGCAGGTCTGCAACTGATTTCTCGCACTGTACTGAAGATTTTCACACTTCGACGGCCTGACAGTAGCTAATATTTCTTCTCCTGACATTTATCTCCTGCTTGTGCAAAAAAATGGGTATAAAACTCCAATAAAACCACAACCAATCCACTTGCAGGCTGTAGTTCCCCGAGGTTCAACAAAAACAAATGAATACATTAAACTTTGCAAAAGCCCAGAAATGGGAGGAAGGAGGGGGGCTTGCCTGTCTTGGATTGAGCACAGGGTCTCTTTGATATAAGCTGACGTAACAGTGTCAACAACAATTATAGCAACCTAGGATGGCAAATATCCCTTCTACTATTGTGTCCACATCACATTTTATTGTTATTATGCAAGAAACCAGTTTTGCTTTTTGTTTTAGTCTTTACTGTTTAACTGCGAGAATGAAACGTTTTAAATATCAGCTGGAGTTTTCATTCAGTTTGTTATGTTTAACCCATTCGCTACGGTGAGCCGAATATACGGATTTTCGTTTCGCTACGGAAAGCCGAGTATTCGGCTCGAATGGACACCCATTTTCCAACAGTAATATCTAAGCCAACTTCTCGAAATACTGAATGCAATCCTGGTTCATTGATTTTCCTTTACTTTAGCGTCTAATGTACTAAGCCCTGTGTTTGTACTGAGTAAAAGAAAAAACATCTTTGAACTACGTCTAAAGTTCAAACTGGATGGTGTTGGCAGTTCCCGCCCACACCCACAAAAGTTACCGGAGGAAATGTATTGAGTTTATGCGCCTTCCGCTAAAAGTGCATTATGTCACTCCGACTGGGTGGCCTTATCTTATTAGTAGAAAAGGGACAAATTGAGGGAAAGTGAAACGGGAGTAAACCCTGCCTCAATTTCAACATTGTCTTCAGATAGATTTCCCCCCCCCCCCGGAAAATTTTGAAAAATTAAGCTTAAAACAAGCCATTCTGGTGCTGATTTTGGTCTTATTTTGGTCTTTTACTTTGAAAATTAGATGAATATTTTGTTTTAAAATAGGCCTGCTCTTATCATATAAAACAAACAAATCTCTTTACTTGATTAAAGGTAATCTGGTTTTAATTTTATTTAATACAATAATATTATAGATATAAATCTGCTTCACTACATTCGGCTCGCCATTTTGTTGATCTTTGTTGACAAAGTGATCTAGTTCGAATGGACAATCTAGCCTGTGCAGATTTCACTCCCGTAGATTCCCAGATTTTAAAAAGACGGCCAAAATTATTTTAGTCCGATACGGCGATAGGCCTACTTCGAAAGAAGCCTCACGTATTGTCTAGCCTAAGCTTCTTGGCTTAGAGCCAATAACAAGCTTCTTGGCCTAATAGCCAATAACAAGCTTATTGGCATAAAGCCAAGTGATCTACTAGTACGCACGCACGCTGGCAAGTCTCGGACCAACCGTTCAAGAACACTTAGGCCAGGTCTCAACACTATAGATAAAGTACATCCCCGCGGGAGTCAAGAGCGAGGTCCGCGGAAACTCGCGGTTCCGCAGACGAATCCCAGCCCTGACTGACATAAATCAGCAATCATCTATTTATCTACCAAGTTCCGCATTTTCGAATCACCGCCAGCCCCTCACGAGACCCAGCGTGTGACGTCTAATGCGTTACAAAATTCGTTCATCAAAATACTCTAATTTGGTCGTTTGGGTTTGAGCTTGGGTTTAACAGCGCGTCGGCACTTGCGCCTCTCAAGGTTTTCTCTCTTTGTGCGAGCTATCAGCCTTTAGATACCTATAGATAAGATAGGATAAACGTGAAGCTAAAGTGACTAAGCAGCCTACTGAAAAACAATACAAAATAACTAAATAGATGAAGAGAATATTTTTAAACCCACATTCCACAAGACGAACAAGAAACACTGAAAGAAGGAAAAAGACAAGTTGGATAGATGAGAGGAGAAAGACAGAGAGAGATGGGAAAGAAAGAGGTTATTCCTTCAGTTGTTCCGGCTGTCAAGATTTCGCTTCTTTTTTTTTTTCTTCATTCTTCCTCAAAACTTTGTGTGTGCTCGTCCACTGAACCACATGCCCCGTGCGCACACTGCTGCAACATTACTTTCACTAGTTACGTGCATCCCCCCCCCCTCTTTTTTAGGGCTGAGTTAGGGGACCGTAGCAATTTACACAGTAAACTACAGTTAGAACAATGAACTCAACTCAGTATTCTCTCTTTTGCTATGTAATCAGAATGCGCTCCCCAAATAACAGGGATGGGCTTGGGTGTGGTGGTCACGGTCCATGGTAGGGTGACCAATAGTAGCCAAAGTACTCTTTCTCGGGCTTGGCCGGTATCGAATAACACGGAAACCAGAGGTGGACCTACATTTTGGGACCCTGAAGCTTGAACTGTTATGGGGCGCCTTCGCAAGCAGCAAACAATACGGCAACACCCAAAATTCATTCATTAATATTAACCCTCTGGAACCGATTGTGCCATAATTATTTGGGGGACCTACTTTTAAGTTACCTGACTCCACAGTGAGTTGAGTGGGTGAAGTAAGACCTCCTATCCAGACAGATGTATTACCCAACCCTTTGACCATAGTATCAAACTGTCCCTAGAAGGCGGGGGTGGAGATGGCTGCTCCTGCCATTTTGTACGTGACCGTAATACAGTCAAGACCCCTTTACCACACCTTTTTCAGGGTCCCAGGCAACTTCAGGTAAGTCTCAACTATTCAATTATTTTTATATATTTTTATTCCACAGTAACTAAAAGTCATATCTAATCAATCAAAAACCCTATTATATTGTCTTCGGGGCCCCTCCCGGATGCGTGATTTTTTTCCGTCCCAGCTTTAGCAAATTCAGGAGCGGGGCAGCAACAGACCCACAAACACAGGATAGCTCCTACACATCCCAGGGATTTTCGGTGACGTTCAGAGTCATATCAGGCACAGTCCAGAGATTGCAGCACCCTTGGCAGTCTTCGATAGGTCAAGAAATCCCTTAGCCGATGACCTGGGTTTGGGGGTGTGTTGCTGCCCCGCTCCTGAATTTACTGAAGCTCGTATGGAAAAAAAATCACGCCTCCCGGATTAGTTCCATAGTAGATCCGCCACTGATGGAAACTGGAGGCTGTCACGTCCAACTGTGAAGACCTCCGTAGTTACTGTTAATCACACAAGAGCCCATCTCTAAGTCAACAGGTGAAGATTCGAGCAAACTGGCACGTTTGGTAAAACAGACGGAAATGCCCCGTAATTGGTGGGTCTAGGGCAAACACATGAAAACCTTGGAAAACGAGAAACTGTTACGTCATGGCCATGACTAACTTAAAGGGAAAGTCCCAGGTCGGTGATTCCCGCTTTTGCAATGACGAAATATTCTCAATTTTGGCTTTCACTGAAAGAGCTATTGAACGTCTTTCGGCGATGAATGGATGAATGGATAGATGGATGTGTGTGTGTGTGTGTGAGAGAGAGAGAGAGAGAGAGGGGGGGAGGAGAGAGAGAGTGACCGAGTGATTCAGAGTCAGAGAGAAGGAGACAGAACGAGAGAGAGACAGACACACGGAGGATAGAGAGGGGCGGGGGATGGAGAATTTCAGGGAGAAAGGCAGAGTGAGAGAAGGGAGACTGAGACAGGAAGGAAGACAAAGGGAGAGAAAAAGAGAGTTACAACAGACATACAGTAAATGAAAAGGAAGGAGCGGTCGGGGGAAGGACGGAGAGAGACAGAGAGAGAAGGGAAAAGGCTGACAGAGCAAAAATAAGCAGTTTCACTGCTCACTGCAAACCCTCCCGAAATATAAATTCACAGGCATCAAAATTTGTGTCCGCGCTTGAGGAAAAGAAGAGAAGCAGAAGTAGAAAAAGAAGACAGTGTGAGACACACTATTCACACTGTTAAAGACAAGCCCAAAGGTGAGACACAATCTCACACTGTGAAAGAATAATCCACACACAGCGTCTATGCTTAATCTTGGAAGAATCAGGTTAAGACAGGTTAAGTAAGACGGGGAGGGAAATTCTGTAGAGAATTCAGTCAAGAATGCCACGCTTGACCGGCGTAACTACTGTAGCCTGACTATAAACATCTTCCATACTCGTGTGGTGCTATGGATAAAAAAGTCGATATACGCTACAAAAATAAAATTGTACAGGAAACGCAACAAATAATCGTTGGGTAGTTGAAATAATTGTGGTATGTGCATTTTTGCCTTATCGGGAAAATGAGGACTGAAGTTTGGTCGGCAAAAGGGCTTTAAGACGCACAAACACATATCTCGAAAAGTATTTTAACCGATTGAAACGACACTTGTACATAATGAATCAGGAATAAGAGATCCAGTTTCATGACAAAACCTCAAAATCGGCAAAATGCCGCATACAACAATAATAATTATGGCAAATACCCCTCGATATTTGGCGTTGCGCCTCGCTGGTTTCGACATCGTGTCAACATCGGTTTGCTGGTGGGAAGCCGTTCCCACGGTAATCCTACCACCCCTATGGAATTCCTACACGTCGGATTGACGAAGGGATCTGGTAGGTTTCATCAAAGCAGGGCTTGACCTAGATTGGCGTATACTGTCTTTTTCCGCAATAAGGCAGCACTACTGGGTAGATCTGTATCTAAAGCTGACCATTGTGATGTCCATACCGTGGCGGACCGACATTTTTTGGGACACTGAAGCTTGGACTGAAGTGAACTGAACCCTTCGCAAGCAGCATCAACAGGGCAACTTTCAACAAGGTCCAAAGGGCCCTGCTGCCCTTGCAAGGACCTCGAGGCTCTTCACCCACTAAAAACACGTTTCTTCAGGACCCCTAAAACAGTGGTCCCCAACCCCCGGGCTGCGGACCGGTACCAGACCGCACAAGAAACATTTAATTATTTCCATTGTATCTACTATTTGAGTTTAACTATTTTTTATTTTCCTTTTATTTTCCAGGTTACATTTCGGTCACTTAAGCGCTGAAATTTAACCCATATCTTAGCCAAAAATGAATACGAAACAGGTGTCGTTAGAAAGTTTCCTTGCACAAAGGAAAAGGCTCAGTGAAGAGACTGAAGAAGAGCCTTCAACATCAAAGAAACAGAAAGCTTTTAACAGACAATACCATGAGTCCTATTTGAAATATGGATTTATCGCTACAGGCGCCCCCGCCCCCTCAGCGGGCCGCGGTAAAAGTATCAAATGTTAATCGGTCCGCGGCGATTAAAAGGTTGGGACCACTGCCCTAAAGGGTTAAGGGCCCTGAAGCTTAAGCTTCATTAGTTTCATAGTAGATTCGCCTCTGGGGCCATACCAGGAACTGTGTTCACTGCCGCTTCTCTCAACAACGAGAGACCACCCAAGACAAGTGTCGGCCAATTTGTATCCATGTCACTGTGACCCTCTGTCTTCAGTCAGTACTTACAACACGACCTGATACACACGAATAACTGGTCCCTTGAAATAAGCTTACCTGTCTTTTTAGGTGTCACTATCATTGTTTTGAGAAATTATTTGTTTTCATGTTGTTGTTTTTAAAGTTGATATCATCTAGAACAGTGGTTCTCAACGTATATGATATTGCCCCCCCCCCCCACCGGTGATTTTGATTTGGGGGGGGGGGGGTGTCGTCCCAAAAAGATGAAGGTTGGCAATTGGAGGCGGTGGGGGGGGGGCAAACATGAAAGGAGGAAGATTGGGGGGAGGGGGGGGGGCTTCCATTTTTCGTTTCTGCCCACGTACGCACATCATGTCTTTACAAACAGCGGTCCTTACAACAAGAGCAGGCTGTGATTACTCCCTTGAGCAAATCACTATGATACTATAGCAGTCATCAAAATTAATGTTGCGTTTTAATATAAGCATAAAATATTGAAATGAGAAGACCAAACAGCCGGTCTGATCCTGCAGTGACATGAAAATTTGGGAACCTGTTGAAAAAACGAATATTCCTGGCATTTTTAACAGCTCTTCGCATTACGTTACTGATTGCTTCTATCCACCTTATCTCGGATTTTAGTGAAATATCGTTAAACCTGTAAGTAAATACATGTTTTGATCATCATAGCCATGCTACATGAGAACGACAAACTATGTTTGCTGGTTTTATTCGCCCAAAACACACTCAGGCACCTACTGATCAAATCAAAACTGATGGATATTTTCTACATAGACAATGATTTTGTATGCTCGTTTTGTTCGAGAAAAAGCTTCCAAGTATCACCGGGTTTTCGCGGTGACTTGCGACGGTTTGTGCGCTGCGTCACACACACTGCAACAACCCACGTAAAGAGCCGGAGGTAGATCTAAACTTGGGATGGACAGCGTTGCGCCGTTGATGCAATTGGACAAAAAAAACACTTGACGTGTAGTGTTTTCAACCACTTAATCCAGTTCCTAGTATTCAAATATTTGCAGCAATCTAAAAAAAAATATTTTTTGAATTAGGAATCATGCAAAGAGCAACGGATGAAAGATTCTCAAAATAAGGCTTAATGACAAAATGTGCAGACAGGTGGACAGGCCTGGACAAGACGGACGGAACACAGAGAAGAATGGAGATCAGTGGCGAAGGGCTACATCCTGCAGTGGACGGACGGGGCCGAACACGAACAAGAACAAGAAACATTTGCCAGCCAATATTTAAATTAATCACTTTTTGTGCCTCCCCTAAATATTTCACAATCTGAGTTCACTGGATAAATAGACGGTTTGAGTTTGAGTTTGGGTTGTACGGCGCATCGGCACAATAACAGCCACTCTGCGCCTTTCACGGTCTATTTGGGTACGTACTTTACTTTCACAAAGGAATCAAATACGTTTTCTATCATTTTTATCACATTGGTACAATTCTCAAAAGTTGTTTCATATAGATCTGGAAAAAAAAGTTGTGTGAATGAGTACAAACGTTTTCAAATCAAACTGTAGATCTTAGCCTCTCTCAGAAAGTACAGGGCGCACTCTGCCTCCACGTTAGAAAATTAATTCTTTCATGGACCCGCAGGCATAGTGTCTTCTTCGGATATACATGAAGTCTCCACGTTCAATCAAAATACGTTTTATTGATAGGCGTTATGCAAGGACATCACAAGCAACGTCTTTAAGGGCATAATCCCTACAGTGTGGGAACCCCCGAATGCACCAAAATGTCAAACTCTGCCAGGTCAAATTGTGACATATTCCCGTGGTCCACTGTCTGACAGGTTCACCCAAAACATGCGTGTCACACTTCATGTCTATGCCAAAACCAATACACGGCCAATGTCAAAACTGCCAAAGGTTATCAAAACACAATGTTGGCCAAAAGTCACCATGATCTACTCACAGCTGAGATCGGGCACTAAGAATAACAACAAATGTTTATGGTGATATAAATGAATAAATAAACAGATGACTTTGACAGATACCTAGTTCCGGTACGAACAAAGCAACATCAAACCACTTGAAAAAACCCTGGCGACCTTGGATGGGTGTTTTAGCTCCATTTTCTGATAAAACTGGAGATCTTTTAATTTGTTGAAGAGATATAACAGATGTGCACTTTGACACTTTTTTAAAATGCGTTGCGGCACTTGTCAAAGCTGTTTCACAGTTCCGATTTATTCTAACTCCTTATCATGGGTCGGGTCATGGCAGATCAAGACTTTAGAGGTGAAACAGAATAGATCTGGCCAGATGTAGGCGCCAGACTGGTGGCTCGCCGCCTACAAATTATGCATCACACTAAAACATCAGGCACTGGTTATGGGCAACAAGCCACCAGTCTGGCGCTTACACCAAACCTGAACTAATTAACTCTGTCTCTCTCTCTCTCTCTCATGTTAATCTTTGGATCTTCGTTGGAGTACTTGAGAGAATTGAACGTTTCTTAATTGAACTAATCCCAGAACTAAAACAGGGCAGGGAGGGACAAACAATTTCTTAACCAAAAAAAAAAAAAAAAACCTCAACCGAACCGGATATTTTTTTTTTTTTCTTGTCCAGTTCCCTGTCAGCCAGTTTCATTCTTCGATTATGCGTGCTCGCAGAACTTACAGAGCGTTTCCTTCAGCCGATGGACCTGCCAAAGCCTTTGCCCACTTGGGTCTGTCCAGTAAGGCTGAATATTTAGCTTAAATTCATTCAACCCCCCCCCCCCCTCCCTGGCTTTTCACATAAAGGGAACTGATTTTGGCAGTTCTCCGCTGACAAGGTGTGAAGAAGGAACATTTCGCCAAAACGCCAAGCAAGAACCGGCAGACACCTACGCACTGTTTCTGGTGCGATTTGCGACAGTGTAAGGGGTTCAAACCCATTTGGAATTTTAAAAAAGGGTGGGTGACGAACACCGAGAGTCATGAACTCGGTATGGCCAGGGTTCTAGCAGATGTCAGGAAGATAAAGGCCGAAACATCTAATGAAAGAATCCACTCAGTCTTCCTCTGAAGATCGTCATCTGTCTCGCTCCACATGAGGAGTTTCTTACCACTGAACCCAAATGACGAGAAGTGACATGGTCAGATTCCCCGCGCAATTTGAAGACCTTTGCACTGCATCCTGTGAACCGGCCAAGAAATTTGGGAATTGCTCCTTCATAAACTGCCTGAACTTGCTGCCAGGATTAAATTTGGGTTAAAATTAATGTTACTGTATTACGCCTTGCTTTCTAAATTGTTGCCCAGCCTCGCATGGAAGTGTCTGATTCCACTAACAACAAATCTGACGTATCTAACATTCCCATTTTCTTTTTCAACTACAGTGACAGCGAAGACAAAGATATAACCAGGAACACCCACGGCACATGTAACGAAAGCGAAGAGCCTACTTTTTATTTATTTAAACAAAATTGATTTACATATTTATTCACATTTACACTGTTTTCTTTTGCGTGGAAAATTCAATTTCACCGGAGTTTTCCACAGCAGCTTAATAAACTTAATAAACAGGTTTTTTTTTTTTTTTGGTTTTAAGCCACTAAATTAATAGGGAACCCGCGACTTCAAGGGCCAAGGACAAAAACTGGCTTCCTACTCATCCCCTAATCCCTTGGTCTTGTTTCGATCTTTTTGAAACTGTTATTCAAGCTGCAGCGTTGTGCACAAAAGTGGCCAATTTGCACCATAATGAAATGTTCCAGCCAGTAATTTTTTCCTATAATAATTAATCATGGCTGTTGTTATACGTTAGTGCGAACTCATCCCAAGAGTTTTGCGCTAGAGGCGCATACGTATACGTACCTACCCCTAACCCTGCAACCTGCTCTTTCAATCAAAACATAGGAGGAAAACAAAAAGAAAATCTGAAAGAATAATTAATTAAGGCTGTTGTTCGGAGTATTATTGGAGCAGCTCTCTCGCTCCGGGGTCACAAAAGGCTTTAAAATACCTACCTCTAGCGCAAAAAAGCTTGCCTGGGGGAACATACGTACTTGTAACAACATTGTAAGATCATTTACCCCTACACTGATACAATGACAACAATGATATGGTACAGTGAATGTCAATCACATGACACAATAAATATAAACGTTGCTGAAAATGTGCCTTTTATTTATGCGCAGCAAACTTCATGAGGCATTTCAACTGTTGCACAACACGACCTGAGATTGTCAAATAAATCCCAGAAAAAACTGTGGAGTCGCAGCAAAGGCTTTGAAGCAAAGACAAAATGTGGCTGGCAAGAAGAAAAAGTTGTATGTAGCAAAGCCTCGAGTAAGAAATACATGTACAATGTAGGGGACGTTCAGATATAATCTTACACCTTTTTTGGGGACTTTCTGACCCCCGCCCCCTTCTTACACTTTTCTTACATTTGATTCTCTTCCCCCCCCCCTCCCCCCCCCCCCACCCCAAATCCCGTAATATTACAATAATACATGTAATAATTATACATTGCACACGTACTGTTTCTTACAAATGAGGGAAAAATGAGACTCATGTCAAAGTCAATGTCAAAATTGCCTTAAATTAGTTATCATCAACAAAGGGGTTTTTCATCATAAGAATACCGTAAGTTATCTCTCTTTGTATGTTATTTGTTTATTATGTTGTCTAATTTTTTATTCCTTTTTATATTCTCACCTCACAAAAAGTGTAGTATCACATTGGTTCAAGACCCCCCCCCCCTTTCTTATAGGAGCCAAACACCCCCCCCCCCTCCTCCGAGGCGTGAGATTATATTTGAACTTTCCCTAATACAGAAACGATACAATAAAACGCAAAGGAAAAGGGAAGACACCCCAGACGTCCGGCGTGTGTTCCTCTGCCAAGGAAGAAAACCGGCGGGTACCGAGGAGAACATAATTATCTGCTGTATGTTACAATGTCCTCCATGTTGCGTGGCCTAATTTATGCATACGCACACACACACACACACACAAAAAAAAAGGGGGGGGGTCACGCTGGTGTATCAGGATCTCTAGAAAACATTACAATTATTGCCTCACACGAACTACGAGAAAGGCGAAAGGAAAACAAGGAAATCTCCCGCTGTTGCTTTTGTAAACAAAAGATTTTTTTTATTATTGTTTTGTCGAATTCCAGTTAGACCGAGGTTTCTCAACTTGTACTAAGCACAGGGCTGTTGGCAGTCAAACAAGGCCCATTGAGAATGTCGTTAGAGTGTTTTTGTAATGTTCTTCCGACACCCAAAATGGCGCGTGGATCAGCTGATGAGTGTTAACTTCGAGATATGTCTAAGCGATTAAAATGCCTGCTGGATGCATTGCAGTTGACTGTTATGACATGGGTGGAAAGGGTGGATCCAAGCTGGTCAGATTCCCTTATATCCGTGTAAACAAGGGAAAGGATGTGAAAGAATTGACCGAACGTCTCCCATGTGCGTGTACACACTTGTCACTGTTTAGTGTAGTGAACTAGTTTCAGCTCGCCGCCGGTGGGTTCGCGACGCCTGAAGTGCTCGCAGTGCCAATCAGCTAACGAATCAAAATCAATGCCACCATCACCATGGTAATGCGTCAGTCCTTACAACAAAGATGGCCGATAAGCGCAATGGGCCTATTAATGTTTTATTTGAAGGACTAAAAATTATTACTCTCCAGCCAGCAATCTTACGGTAATCATACGAGT
Source organism: Onchidella celtica (assembly GCA_963931925.1). Lineage (NCBI taxonomy): Eukaryota > Metazoa > Mollusca > Gastropoda > Systellommatophora > Onchidiidae > Onchidella > Onchidella celtica. The sequence continues at coordinate 35,921,841 of OZ007579.1, read as the reverse complement.
GAGATTGAGGTCACGTTTATTCATAGGAGTGACATCGTCCCAACACAAATCCGCTAGTCACGATATCGCACCGACGTCGGTCTCTTGTAAAGTCTACCAATCCTGCGGAAATCCAAAACAAATGTACGTTGCACTGACGCAGGGATGCCGGCAGGCAGGTTAGAGCCCAAACTTGTTGGCCACTAGTTACTCAAATGCGTGTCTTTGTCACTCGTGAAAATAGTGTTCAACTATTTACACAATAACACTGGCGGACGGGGCGAGAGGCATTATGATGTGCCCTCGCTGTACATGGGTGAGGACAGACACACACACACACACACACACACACACACACACACACACACAGAAAAAGAGATAGATAGGTTTTACATGTAAGAGACACTGAACCAGACCGGCTTGGTCACGGAACCCGGTCCAATGTCTTATAACGTACATGCATTCACAATAATAAATGACAGGGGTTCCCATATTCTAGAACTCATTCCCAATGTCGTTTGCCCAGAAACAAACCGAACTGTGTGTGTGTGTGGGGGGGGGGGGTCACCCCACGACCTACAAGGCTTGGAAACCACTGACCACCGTCGGCATGTAAAGCTTCTGACGCTGCTGTGTGCAGCCCAAGTCTGCTTGCGTGCCCAGCAATATTAATTAACCATGTGTTACACGAGCGATGTAAGTTAAATGCGCATGAGGTGCACATCTCATGCACCCACAGTGGTGATGACAATCTGGTCACACATGGCACAGATTTTCTGTGGCTCATGACATAAGAATGCAGACTAGTGCACCAGTACTTTAGTATTCTCTTTCTGGTTGTATGTCTGCCCCCACCCCCGCCCTCTCTCTCTCTCTCTCTCTCTCTCTCTCTCTCTCTCACTTTTTCTTTCATGCCCTGGAGGTCTTTCCAATAACCCCGCACATTTCCTGACACACCTTCATGATAGCCCCGCGTACTAACAAACAGAGAACCGCTGATCATTATGTATTATACATGGGGACAGCACTGCTCTGATCTCTGTGTGTGTTCCCCCAGATGACATGTCATTTATCCAGATTCTTTTATTACATCTATTTTCTGTCATTGCAACATGACCATTCTCTCAGATAATGTTATTCATTCTTTGGGGATATTTTGTTCTTTCTTTACTTCTTCGTGTTCCATCTGATACATATCTCTCGCGACACATCATTTTCTATTCAGAACACTTTCCCCACTTGTTAACAAAACCTTTTTCGTAATAAATAATATGTGAGTGTGCATGAGAAAACCCACAATATGTCGCCAACATGACATTTTGAGTTCTGTACACATAATAAAAGACAAGGCATTTCTGATAAATTGAAGTCAGTGACCTCCCTAAAACCAGATTTTAATAAAACGGCATTTAATCCTAAAAGTGGCAATAGCTAATTGACCCATTAATATTGGAGTGATTGCTGTTAGGAGACCGTAGTCTGATTACTAAGCCGTTATAGAGATCATAGTGAGTAGTGTTCACTGCTCATCTACAGTTTACCCTGTAAAATGCCACGGTCCCCTAAACAACAGTCAAGTCGGAAGTTTTTGGATCTGGTTAGGAGACCGTGGTCTAATTACTAGCCTCTATAGAGATCATAGTGAGTAGTGTTCACTGCTCGTCTACAGTTTACTCTGTAACATGCCACGGTCCCCTAAGCAACAGCCAAGTTGGAAGTTTGTATAGGACCCATATTTTCACTTCAAAGTGATTTTTCTCAAAATCAGCTCTTTCGACATTATTGTGGGTTTTGTCATGCACTCACATATATGTATATTTTTCCAACTACCGAACTATTTCGCGACCTTAGTTTTTGCTTGTTCTATCTTCATTTTCCGAAAAACAGATCTTTTAGTATGTACAAAAGGTAAACAAATGCAAACTTTGGCACTTTTTTACAATGCCTGGTGGCTCTTATCAAGCTGTTTCACAGTTCTGAGTTATTCTAATTCCTCGTTGTAATACTAAAGCCGCAAACGTTTAACGTCGAATTTCTCAGTTGTGCAAAAAGTGGACTTGGAACAAACAAACTGGGGTCGCGATATAACGTCAGTTTTGCAAATCTGAGAGTTTAAACCAGGCATTTTTTATCTGGACTGGGAAGAATTAGACACTGAGCGCCCAGTCCACTCATCCTTGCGTATGGCTCATGCATGAATGCGCCATATAGTAACATCACTCAAAAAGTTTAGCAAGCCATGTCTACTACTACCACGGAGTGGCCAAAGAATAGTCTCCGCTGTAATATTATGCAAGTGTTTCTTAGACATTGTAGGCACTAATTTTTGCTATCTCGGTGTTCTCCGTTAACCCCTTTCGTAGCTGCGTCCGGCTGATAGACATGAGCAATACAGTAATATCATTCAAAAGTTTAGCAAGTCATGTCTATTACTACCACGGACTGGCCAAAGAATAGTGTCCGCTGTAATATTATGCAATTGTTTCTTATACAATAGGCACTAATTTTTGCGCTCTCAATGTTCTCCGTTAACCCCCTTCGTATCTGCGTCCGGCTGGTGGACTTATGAGGAATAGTCACATCATTCAAAAGTTCAGCAAGTCTGCTGTTACCATGGATTGGCCAAAGAATGATATCTGCTGTGATATGTAACTGATTCTTACACAATGCATGCACTAGTTTTCGCGATCTCAGTGTTCTCCACTAACCCCATTCGTTTCTGCGTCCGGTTGATGGTCTTATGAGCAATACAGTAACAGCATTCAAAAGTTTATCAAGTCATGTCTATTACTACCACGGACTGGCCAAAGAATAGTGCCCGCTGTGATATTACGCAATTGTTTCTCATACAATGTAAGCACTAATTTATGAGCACTCAATGTTGTCCATTAACCTCATTCGTTTCTGCGTCCGGCTGATGGACTTGCGAGCAATACAGTAACATCATTCAGAGGTTTAGCAAGTCATGTCTGTGATTACCACGGACTGGCCAAAGAATAGCGTCCGAGGTGATATTATGCAATTGTTTCTCAAACAATGTATGCACTAATTTATGCGCTCTCAATGTTCTCCATTAACCCCAATCGTTTCTGCGTCCGGCTGGTGCACTTATGAGCAATACAGTAACATCATTCAGAAGTTTAGCAAGTCATGGCTGTGATAACCGCGGACTGGCCAAAGTATAGCGTCCGATGTGATATTATGCAAGTTTCTCTAACAATGTATGCACTAATTTATGCGCTCTCAATGTTCTCCATTAACCCCAATCGTTTCTGCGTCCGGCTGGTGCACTTATGCGCAATACAGTAACATCATTCAAAAGTTTAGCAAGTCATGTCTATTACTACCACGGACTGGCCAAAGAATAGTGCCCGCTGTGATATTACGCAATTGTTTCTCATACAATGTATGCACTAATTTATGCGCTCTCAATGTTCTCCATTAACCCCAATCGTTTCTGCGTCCGGCTGGTGCACTTACGAGCAATACAGTAACATCATTCAGGAGTTTAGCAAGTCATGGCTGTGATAACCACGGACTGGCCAAAGAATAGCGTCCGATGTGATATTATGCAATTGTTTCTCTAACAATGTATGCACTAATTTATGCGCTCTCAATGTTCTCCATTAACCCCAATCGTTTCTGCGTCCGGCTGATGCACTTATGAGCAGTACAGTAATATCATTCAAAAGTTCAGCAAGTCTGCCACGGACTGACCAAAGAATAGTATCCGCTGTGATATGTAACTGATGCTTACACAATGTAATTTATGCGCGCTCAGTGTTCTCTATTAATTCCATCCTTTTGTGCGTCCGGGTGAGGCACTTAATCATGCGGAATGCAATAACATCTGTCAAACCATTACAGCAAATCATGACTGTTAGTGTACCTTGCTGGCCAGAGAGCTACATGTATGTCTGTTGAGTTTGAATGTGGAGAAAGTATGTTGACAAGACAACATTGTGCTCAGAAAAGAAAAAAAACGAGACGATAAACAGAATAATTATAACACAACGATAGAATACAAGGAACCCCTACCAGAAGAGCCCACCGACCATTCGACGTTTGAGTTTGCGATATGTAATTTTTGAGTTTGTTTTTCATACGATGCAGGCGTTCAATAATGCCCCAATGTCCTTCATTTACCCCTCTCATGTCAAGGCCAAGCAGATACGCTTATGTGGAAGACAATAAAGATCATTCAAAACCTGAGCAATTCACGACTTTTAACACAGAGAGTTGGCCAGAGAACAGTGTTTTAGTGTCAATACGTCATTTCTTCCATAATGCACGCATTCACAGCCTGTCAGAGTCCTCAACCTACTCCCATTCGCCTCAGGGTCCGACCGAATGCTCTTATGTCCATTACAAGAACATCATTCATAGCTTCAACAAGACAGTCATGACTTGCAATCCTACAAGTAACGAAGGTAGGGCTGTGTCTTGACAGTCATGTCCGGTATCAAGTTAAAAATGTTGATACAATGAACTATTATTGTCATTGCCATGACAGCACAGTGGCTGTTTCTGTCTCAGATCCGCCACACAATAGAAGTAAATACCCACATATATAAATAATCACCAGTCGCTTAACTGAGGTGGGGCCTGCATTCCTATTGCTACAAAAGATAGAGCTTTATAATAATGACACTTATGTCCGGTATCAAGCTAAAGATGCTGATACAATGAACTGTTATTGTCAGCGCAGTGACAATGCAATGACTGTTTTCACTCAAAGATCCGCTACACAGTGAAACAAATACCGAAATGTATAAATAAACCAAAATCGGTGGCGGAACTAAGGTGGGGCAGGCAGGGCACATGCCCAAGCCACCAAATCAATTTCGGCTGCATATTCTTGAATAAGACATCCACCAACAGATTTCAAGGCCACCATAATTTTTTTTTCTTTTGCCCCAAGGACACCATCAACCCTGGTTACTTCTATGATTAACACATATTTCTTTTTCAACAAAAACAGGCAAGAGGCAGGTGTAAACGTAAAATGATACTGCACCGCCCTCTCCCAACACAACACCCACACAAACTCTCTCTCTCTCTCTCTCTCTTTTCAGCCAAGTTTAAAAGTGGGATAACATGCACTTGCACTATTAAAAAAAAAAAAAAAAAAGTGCAGTTCCTCTAACGATAAGCCAAGGCGCACACTGGCCGATTTTTGATCGGATGACTTGAGTTTCATGAGATCCGACTGGTCGACTGGTGCTTGACGTTTCACTGAAACTCCATATTGTGACGTCACCATCCAACTAGCCGGCCAATCAAAATCGGCTGTTGCACGACTCGGCTTACAATCAGAGAGTATGTATGTATAGAGAGGTTTCACTATTGGTCGATTTGCACTGCGAGACACGGGAGACGCCGCGAAACCATTGTTAGCATGGAGCGGAAAGTAGGTCGTTGCGGTAAACAATGCCCATGTGTGGATTTCCACGGGGCGGAAGAACTTACAAACAGCTCTAAATAGTTTCAGTCAGCCCAAAACTATGAACAAACCACAGTAAACAGATATGCACACTATCTTTGGTGAAGGCGGTTCTTCAATTTCTTGTTTGCAGCAGCGACCTAGTTTCGCGATTTGGCGGAAGTGAGATCTCTCTATACATCTATACTCTCTGTTACAATCTAAACTCTGTTTAATTCCTCGTCAAGTTTTGTTTGTTTGTCTCCGGGTCCAATTCTACGAATATGCTCATTGTTTCGATACTTCACTCTGGAATCAGAAATGCTGTTCCGGCTCACTCACTCAAGGCCGGAAGTTTGTGAATGACTACCGGACGCGTTGTCAAGTGTATTCGGTGTACGCTTGTATACAGATCGCACACGGCTCTCGAATCGACGGAACAATAGGCCGATGTTCGACATTCACGTACAGCTTGCCAGACTGAGTAAATTGGTGGACCTTTTTTTTTTCCATCATGATGAAAACATAAATGGATGGGTTGGGGATAGTGGGATCCAAGTGCCATTAGACTGCTTTTGAGAAGAAAAAAAAGCAAAAACAATATAAACCAGCCGTCTTTAATATTCTAATGATTTACACGAAGGATTGAGGTCAGTATTGCTAATGTTTATTACATTAGATTGGTCTACGCTGAAATTTATGTTTTCTGCTTTTTTTCTCAAAAGTAGTCAGATGGCACTTAGATCCCTTCTGATTCTTATCCCCTGAAATGGTATATCAAGCTTTTTAACATCTTTCAGCGATTAATTGAGTTCTTCAGACAGAATTTCTACTTCAAATGATTTGATAAATAAATAAATATATAAATTAATTAATTAATAAATAGATAAATAAATAGATAAATAAATAAATAAATGGCCAATCCACATCTTGTAACATTCCCACAACCGCCAACCATATCCTGTTTACGAATTCCACGCTCTCAACATAAATTCCCATGGCTCCAATCAACTTTATATTTAAAACAACAACAATGTCACAAATCCCAGACTGGGAGATGTAATAAGTTATGACAGGACAACAATCACGAACGAACACGTTTAACACTTAACAGAACAACCCATCAGACTCACACATTTATTAACATAATTATACAGATAATAGCGCAATTACATACATTATATTATTGAAATTAACTGCCGTACAACGGCCTTATTCTCACATGCACTCTTCCTCGGATCCACAACCCGGTAGTTACTTCCTAAAGGCACTTCGGCCTCAGCCTCTCCCCTCAGGGTCTTATTAGCACATTAATAATTCACTGGCCCCGCAGTCCCATTGCCATAACACCTTGGCATTCCACTAGCACCTCAGCAGGGCAATAGCACATTATCATTTCAATAGCCCATCAACATGGCAATAGCACATTATCACATTCACGCTCATATCTACGTCCCTGTCCGTGGCCTGACTGCCACGACTTTATGTGCCTCTACTGTCCTGCACCGACAGCCTCACTTCTGGCCTATGTGTGGCCTCCGGCCCCATGCTGGCCTATCCCCTGTGCTCACCGAGGCGGCTCTTTAGCCCGTCCCCGACACCTACAAGAATAACATTACATTGGTATAATACCCTACCATTTCTATTCACTCCACCTCTCCTTACAACCCATGAAGCGTACACACAATAGTTCACATTTCACTCACCAAACATCTTACGGTAACACACCTCCATCGGAGTACACACTACTCACTCGCGCTACAAATCCATGAACTCAACTTTCATCTATCGCTCATGGCGCACATTGCTATATCCAATATCAAGGACTTCCACATTCCTCACATATACTTATTTACATCATGGTCATAGACGAATATAATATAATACATCAATCATAATTATCAATCAACGTTCTACCTACCAGTCATCACTGGAAAAAACACTCTCATCCGTCTTCCGACTGCTCCCCTTATGTTCGCCCGCTGGGCTCTTACTAGCGTCCGTTCTCTTTGGACTATCTCTGTGCAGTGATAGTTATACAGCGCTTTCGCCTCATTCAGACCCCCCACTACTCATAACAGGCACGCCTTTCCCTTACTTGTCTACGTGCGTTAATTTTACTCTCCTCCTTTCCCCCCGTAATTATTAACTATCGCTCACTCCACTCGTGACATCATCCCCCACCCCAAAAAAATTAATGCAATTAATTTCAAATCGCATCAAGATGACTGTCAACGAGTGAGCGTGAGCAATACTTACATAAAAATGACCTACCAATGCCCCTAGCACATAAAATACCGGAATCAGGGGAAAATATGGGGGTCAATATGCCCTGCACTATGCATATATGTATCACATCATCAATAGCTAACTAAACACACTACCTAATACAGAATCAAAAACCAATCAACCTATCAACCATTCTTCCTATCATATTTATAATGTCAATATTTTAAAGTCGACTCATTCACACAGATCCTGTCAATGTTCCTGTCCTCCGATGTATAAGCTCCTGAACTCTTCCCCTAGGCTCGACTAAGGTAGTCGGCGATATGATTGCTGGTTCCTGGAATTGGTTGAATAACGAAGGTATACGGCTGCAAAGCCAATGCCCATCTAGACAAGCGTGGGCTGGACGAACGATTCTTTGACAAAAACGTTAGTGGCTTGTGGTCTGTCTGGATACAGAATTCTCGTCCCATGAGATAACGTCCTAATTTCTGGACGGACCACACAATGGCAAGACACTCCCGCTCTATCACAGAATATTTTCTTTCTCTCTGCAATAACTTCCTACTGACCTAACATACAGGATGTAACCATTCGTTCTTCTCCTGTAGAAGACAAGCGCCGACACCAGAGTCCGACGCATCCGTTCTGAGGATAAAATTAGATCGAAAATCGGGTAATATCAGAATGGGTGACGATGATAATGCTGTCACCAAATTATCAAATGCTGTCTGACACTCAGACGTCCACTGGACCTTATCGGGTTGTCCCTTCTTAGTAAGGTCAGTAAGAGAAGATGACAAGGAGGAAAAATTTGGAATGAACTTTCTGTAATAATTTAAAATTCCCACTAAGCTTCTGACTTGTTTCTTTGTTTTTGGGATTTGCAACCCTACTAATTTGTCAATTTTTGTTACTTCAGGTCTCTGAACACCTCTACCCACGATATGTCCTAAGAACACTATCTCTGGACATGCCACATCCATCTTTGCGGGTTTAGCAGTTAACCCAAAATGACGTAATCGTTTAAAAATTACTGTTAGTGTCTGAATATGATCAGACCATGTCGACGTATGACACGCTATATCGTCAAAGAATGACACGACATTAGGTATGTCCTTTAATACCAGTATGAGAATACAGATACTCTGGTCTCTCATGAAACCTCTGCAGCCTATCAACGTGGAAAACCTTTACTGATCCATCAATGTGGATAGCGTAATCTACCTTTGAAACAACTCGCTCAATAACATAAGGACCTTTCCATACCATCAGTAACTTATTATGGTCCGCAGGTAATAACAATAGAACCTTGTCTCCTGGCTTAAAAATTCTCAGTTTGGACCCTCTATCTTTATAGTCTTTTGCTCTTTTCGAAGCGATACTAGAAGCTTCTTCTGCAATATTCTGACGAGGAGCCCGAGGTGTACGACCCTTATGCGTCGTCTTTTGGCACGCACTGCACGTCTTACAATATAACCGTACATCTCTGTCGATGGACGGCCAGTAAAAATTTTTAAGAACCCTTTCTTTGGTTCTAGCACTTCCCATATGACCCGCTAATGGAACATCATGGGCCAGACGCAATACTGTAGCAATTAACGACCGTGGCACGACGACCTGCTTTTGAACGGAAGCCACTGTGACGTACATACGGAACAGAATGCCCCCCTGGACAAAAAAGGACGATGACCCGTTTTTATATTTCCTCGTTTTCTCCGTTCGCACCTCCTCAAAACATGGAATCAATGATGGGTCCTCCTTTTGTAATGTCGCCAAGCGCTCTGGTGTGATATCCAGGTTGACCGCTGGCGTTGCCAAAGGTCTAATTTTACCCTTATCACCTACCTGTCGACGTGTCTCGACTGCGGCACAAAAGTCAATACCTTTTGATTGCGACCATGCCTGCACATTCTCCTCGGAAGGGGAACCTACCCGAGATACATTACCAATGATGAGCTGGGCGCCTGGAAAACAACCAACGACTGCTTCGACTTCCCCGCTAAGGAAAGGTGTATCTATCACTATTCTTGCCATGGGTAATTTCTCAATGGCCCCCGAAAATTGAATGCATGGGACAGTCTCACCCGTAAGCTGCGAATCCCGAATGCAGTCCCTATGCACCCCCACAACGGTAGATCCTGTATCTCGTAAAACCGAGACCGGTTCGTCCCCAACAAACCCCGGATAAACCCTAAGACCACCTCCTGTATGACATGAATTTATAACGGGGATCTTTCTCCCACAAGGTAAAACACCGGAAGATAATAACTTCTCACAACTGGGACACTTAGAATACTGTCCGCCTCCGTTGTCCGATGTAACACACGCAGCCGCATGATGAAATTTATTAGGGGAACATGGACTGGAGCTACTGTCCACGCTCGCCGCTATCCTACCTGCAGGGCAATTCACGCTGATGTGATCTGCTCTTCCGCAGTTCCAACACTTCGCGGCCCTACACTCGCGTGAAAAGTGACCCACGCGTCCGCAAGTCCAACACTCCGCTCCCTGTGCTGCACTAGGCCTGGGTCCCCGTGACCCATCGCGACCGGAACTATGCCGTCGGTCATCGGCAAAGGTCACAAATCGCCCCCGGCCATTACCGCGACCTAGCCCTCCTGCTCGGTCAAACTTACCGGATCCATATGCAGGTGATTGGTGATAGCCCCTACGCTGCCCCTGGGCTTGCCCACTATAGGCACCACGCTGACGCGACCTGTCTTTATGTCCTGTCGGCGACCCCTCGACAACGGCGACGTACCCAGCATCTTGGACGTACGCCCTCGCCACTGGTTTGGACGGATGTGCCGTACGGTATGCTTCCGCCAACTTAGACGCCTCCTGCACCGTCGCGGGTTCGTTTTCTTTCGGGAAAGCCACCAGATCTTTATGGCACGACGCGTACAGCTGGTCACGGATCATTAGGTCTTTTAATTTAGTAAAATCCGCGCCAACATGCGCCAAGTCTACCCAGTTCGCGAAATATTCTGTCAATCTCGCGACGAAGGCAGCAAAGTCCTCCCTGGTATCCGCACGTGCTCGCCTAAACTGCTCCCGGAAATATTCCTCGGTACGCGCAAATCGGCGAAGCAGCAAAGCCTTCAGCTTATCGTAATCTTGCACGTCTTCGCGCTGTAGCTCTTTAAAGTAGGTTAACGCTCGCCCCTGCAATAAGGACGCCAGGTACGTGGACCATAATTCCTTATTTTCCCCCCATTGCAATTGTGCGTTCAGTTCGAACCTGTAAAGGAAGGCGTCTATGTCGTCCTTCCGGTCGTCGAACGTAGGGAGCTTAATCCTAACGCCACCTTTATTGTGTACCTGCCGCTCAACTGTTTCCGTTGGCGTATTCTTTTTGCTTTCTAATTCCGCAATCTTTACTTGCGCCTCTATCTCCTTTAACTTTAACTCCCTTTCCTGCTCCTGAGCCTTAGCCACTCTTTCTTGTTGCCGCTCTTGAGCCTCTTTTTCTCTCTCTCTATCTTTAGCACGCTCATCGCGCAATTCTGCCTGCTGCTCTTTAATCCAGCCGCGTAGCTCCTCTCCCTCCAGGCCAAGTTCCTTATCCAACTTCATTAGTTGTTGGAGTTCCGCCATTTCACAGATTTATGGTTACGGTATATATTATGAAAACGGCTAACCTGTCGGTATGATCACTAACGACACGACCAGAGACCTGAAATTATGTCACTACAATAACAACCCCTATTTTCAAATGCAATTCAGAAAATTACCTAACAGAACATTTTATAACATACTATCTCTAACTAATTCTACGTTCATAAAATGTATTGCACTATTAAATAACAAAAAGAGAAAAGAAAAGACAAAAATGAAGAAATTCAGAAGAAGGACCACACGGACATCAAAGACAACGAACCAGACTAGGACAAAGCTTCTAAAAAAAAAACTATAATGGAAAAAAAATGCAACCTAACTACGCCGATTACACTACAAGGTACGAACAAGAACAGAGTCTGAAAAAAAAGAACGTATCTACAGATAGGGAAGAAAGAGGGACAAGAGAAAACGTCTTCCTGCAGAACAGAGAAGATATCGACGCTACAACTAAACAATAACAAAGCCCTAAAGACTGTTCACCGTGGTGAACGAAGTTCCAAGTTTCCCACACCTTTTTTTTAAAAGGATAAACTAAGTTCACCACAGCAAACCCGCGCCACCGCCCGTACAATCAATTACAACGAAAACAGCAAAAACAGAGAAAAAGACAGAAGAAAAGACAGCCCTCAATCCAGGGCACAAATTTTTCACTTAACTTTCACCCTTGATTTCAATTTCTCCCCTTTCTCGGAGCTCTGTCTGCTTGCCCTCTACAGGCTGGCACACACACTCTGCAGAAATTTAAGTACACATTAATACATATTCATCAAAATACATACATCAATACATATTCATAAATATACATAAATTATACCATCATGAAATTTCCATTCATCCCTCGAACAAAGACAGTACAATTTCCTACCACAAGATAAGTATTACGTGGACAAAAACTAAAGTAACAAATGCCCACTGAAAAATACCTACTAACTAACTACAACTAAATATTACGAAAATGGACGAGTCACAACGGACGAGCCCCCAATGTCACAAATCCCACACTGGGAGATGTAATAAGTTATGACAGGACAACAATCACGAACGAACACGTTTAACACTTAACAGAACAACCCATCAGACTCACACATTTATTAACATAATTATACAGATAATAGCGCAATTACATACATTATATTATTGAAATTAACTGCCGTACAACGGCCTTATTCTCACATGCACTCTTCCTCGGATCCACAACCCGGTAGTTACTTCCTAAAGGCACTTCGGCCTCAGCCTCTCCCCTCAGGGTCTTAATAGCACATTAATAATTCACTGGCCCCGCAGTCTCTCAATATCACCTTCCCATTGCCATAACACCTTGGCATTCCACTAGCACCTCAGCAGGGCAATAGCACATTATCATTTCAATAGCCCATCAACATGGCAATAGCACATTATCACATTCACGCTCATATCTACGTCCCTGTCCGTGGCCTGACTGCCACGACTTTATGTGCCTCTACTGTCCTGCACCGACAGCCTCACTTCTGGCCTATGTGTGGCCTCCGGCCCTATGCTGGCCTATCCCCTGTGCTCACCGAGGCGGCTCTTTAGCCCGTCCCCGACACCTACAAGAATAACATTACATTGGTATAATACCCTACCATTTCTATTCACTCCACCTCTCCTTACAACCCATGAAGCGTACACACAATAGTTCACATTTCACTCTCCAAACATCTTACGGTAACACACCTCCATCGGAGTACACACTACTCACTCGCGCTACAAATCCATGAACTCAACTTTCATCTATCGCTCATGGCGCACATTGCTATATCCAATATCAAGGACTTCCACATTCCTCACATATACTTATTTACATCATGGTCATAGACGAATATAATATAATACATCAATCATAATTATCAATCAACGTTCTACCTACCAGTCATCACTGGAAAAAACACTCTCATCCGTCTTCCGACTGCTCCCCTTATGTTCGCCCGCTGGGCTCTTACTAGCGTCCGTTCTCTTTGGACTATCTCTGTGCAGTGATAGTTATACAGCGCTTTCGCCTCATTCAGACCCCCCACTACTCATAACAGGCACGCCTTTCCCTTACTTGTCTACGTGCGTTAATTTTACTCTCCTCCTTTCCCCCCGTAATTATTAACTATCGCTCACTCCACTCGTGACAAAAACAAAAACTTGCCAGATTTTGTAAAGAGAACAAAAAACAAAAACAATACAAAAATCTTCATGTCTAACAACAATTCCCACTGCTTGAAACATGTCACACATCACATGCCACCAAAAAATCAAACATGCAGTGCTGGTCACATCTAACGTTCATGGCGGTTTCCGGCAGATCGCACTTGCCTAAGTGCGCAAATGCCACTCTTGTTTCGCTGCAGTCGGATCGCATTCAAAGAAAATCTAAAACAACTGAACAGACATGCACACAAACGCCGGACACGGACATACTGGAGTAAACATGAAGACTGCAACACGACAGAAGGTCCAAAGTGCGTGCAATGCCTATGTCGTTGTCCTGTACAAATACAGGAATTTATTTCGCTAGCGCGGGGTTTCATGAGAGAGCCATCTATTTCATAAAGTTCTGTTCACTGGTGGGCAAAATGCATTAACTGCTTTCATGCAACACGGGGACTCCTCTGAGCAATTCCTCGCTCCCTTCTCAGTCAGGGTAAAGAGGTCCTGAGCGCCCCTCGTAGCAATTGTGTAAATTAAGTGGACAAAAAACAAAATGTTGATATCGCGTATTTGCAATGACTTTCTGCACCATAGAAAACAAAAACACTATTTACTACTAGATACTAGAGAACTAGATCTAGTAATTCATGAATTATTAATAGTCACGTCAGAGGCCAAAATGCATGATTTGAGGTCTTTATTTTAGGAGGTTCGCTGCCCTTGGCATTTACACCTCACTTTACTTGTTTTATTATTTCTTGTTCTGGCGCGGGGGGGGGGGGGGGGGGGGGAGATGATATGGATAAATTTTAATCTATTAATTTCAAATTTTTCCCGGGCAGCGGCCTTTCGGCCTGCTCTTTACGATTTCCAACTGCCAAGGTATCTTTAACGTCCGCAACGTGCACACGGGCCCTCCGAATTTTTTCGTCCTTATCCGAGAAGACTAGGTACTCGATCCTACCCCCCAATAGGACCAGGGACTTGAAAATATGAGAAAAATCCAATTTCCAAGAACTACTCGATCCTACCCCCCAATAGGACCAGGGACTTGAAAATATGAGAAAAATCCACTTTCCAACATGCCTGCACTGCCAAAATGCAGGGGATAGTTCGTTGCATTCCTGAGCACAAACAAAGATCAGTGTCATGTCATTTATCTCCTGTTGGCCCAGGTACAATACCAAGATTCCGTGAAAATGGTAGGCCGTGAGCAGAGTGATCTGTTGATCTTGCGTAACGTTGACATATTATGCTTCCCCCCGCCCCCTTCTTTCCCCGTTCCCACATCGTCCCTTTAGAACGACAGGGTTGCATCTCCATTTGTTGGCTGAACTGAGTTACATACCATACACTCCTTCTAACAGGCCGTCTCCATTGTGTGTCAAAGTATCAAGCAGATTCGGTGTGTAATTTGTGGGTATTACTAAAAACGAAAAAAACAGTATTTCCAAAGGCTTAGAGCACATAAAACTTCAATCATCAATTTCCAAAAAGTTGATGGAAGGGAGTTAGAACCTTGTCATACTAAGTGGAGGACTTGTCTAAAGGGACAGACCTACCATTTCCAGGAATCTATATCGCTGAATGGTGCCCCTTGCCCACATAATTACTGTGCCCATGAATGAAAGAATGGTGTAACTCCGTTTTACTTGTTTTTGAGAAAACCAAGTTCAAATGTTTTATTCTTTGATTTTTAAACAGTAGGTCAAAAGAAAAGACATAGAAAAATGCAACTTAGAAGTGGGACCACAGCCGTAACTCGTCATTATCTTCTTATTAC
The DNA here is from genome assembly GCA_963931925.1 of Onchidella celtica. Taxonomy (NCBI): domain Eukaryota; kingdom Metazoa; phylum Mollusca; class Gastropoda; order Systellommatophora; family Onchidiidae; genus Onchidella; species Onchidella celtica. The sequence continues at coordinate 35,906,647 of OZ007579.1, read as the reverse complement.
GTACGGGAAGACCTGTCATATTAAGCTCGGTTAGACACAGTCGGCTGCAGTCATTATTGTCTTGGGTGTATATTTGCTGGCAGCAACTGGCTGTGGCGTTCCGGGCTTAGCATGATACCTCCCTGAGACCAGTTAGGCCTTTATTCCACTGAAAGTCTTACGATGTAGTACACGCTTATAAGGTTATCTCCGTTTCCAACAAAAATGGAGTTAGGCCCGTCTTTTCATTTCAAGGGTACAATTATAAATCTCGCGCACTGACCGCCTGCCAAAACTCGGAACGTGATAATAATGCCTGTACCAGCCTGGTGCTCGGGGTCACCACGAATGGAAAACCAATCAGTTTCATACTTCAATAGCATGTGAAATACCGCAGAATTGCACCTCGCGTCATCCAGTTGGCACTGCCTTATGGGCTCCAGTGACTGATGGATTTCTCATAGACCTGGGGCATTTACATTTCTGGCCTTGTCAAAATGGGGCACAAAGAAAAACATGTATCTAGCAATCAGGCATGGGAACTATCGATAGAAAAATTTTCTGAACTTTTGATGAAAAGCCCCACTGCCATTGAACTGTAATACACATGTACACAAAGGCCAAATCAAATAAGCGACGACAAACGAAATGGTGTTTACTAAGGGGAAAAGACATTAAAAACCCGGAAATCAGGAAGTTTCCTGACAATTCCCATCCCTGAGCAATGAGCCCATATGAAACTGTCCATTGATTAATTTGATAATTAGTGCTAAATGCATTTCTTCATTTTAAGTGTATTAATTCTTAATTCTTTTATAAATCTTGAAATATTATTATTTTGTGCCAAGATAAGTCCCTTTGAGTCTCTATACAATATCACTATTATAAAACCAGAGGTTCCCCCCTCCCTCGCTTCGCCTCTACCAGAGGGAGTATGCTCCCTCAAAATCGTAGGCCCATGCCAAATGACGAAATATTATTTTTTAAAAACACAGAAAAACTGTGCGGTTGCAGCAGGGCTTTAAGCAATGTCAAAATCGGGCAAAAAGACAAAGTTGTATGTAGCGAAACCCCGCGTGAGAAATAAAACCCAAACAATACAAAGCAAACTGAAGAGAAGACAGAAAATACACAAAATGTTCGGCTTTCGCCTTTATCAAGTATACAACTTTTTCTTTATGCCCGATTTTCTCATGCCAAATGGCTCACCTAGCCTCTCTCTCTCTCTCTTTCTCTCCGTCTGTGAACTACACTAGGCCTAAATGATAAATCTGGCGCCTGACCCCATATCTGTTTTTACGACCTTTTTCTCATGATCTGGTATTATTTAGTTTCATGTCCCATACAATGATGGCTCTTCCGAAGATGAAACTGTATAATTATTTATCCTCAGTAGGTATATTGTGTAACGACACCATCTCGTGAATGGTACAAGTGGTAGACAAAATGTACAGGACGCCGACCCGCCGGGTCAGTTTTTCCGAGAATATTTTTCATGCAAATACAGGAGCACGGCAGTGTAAGTGGTACAGGCAGGCACACGCTGTTGTTGTTAAAGGCAAGACGGTTCCCGAGTTATCCAATGAGTACAAGACGACGTATCGCGATTTTAGTTCTTGTTTGTTCTATCTCCATTTTCTGAAAAACTGATGATCTTTTAGTATATGTACAGAAGAGGTGTAACCATGTACATTTTGACACTTGTTTTCAGTGCAATGTGGCTCTTATCAAGCTGTTTCACAGTTCTCATTTATTCTAACTCCTTATCAAAATACTAAAGCCGCAAACATTTGACATGGAATTTCTCGCTTGTGCAAAAAAAAAATGCAGTTGGAACAAACATGAACTAATGTCGCGGCCTGTCTCAATACGTGTCTGAAATCTACTCAAAAGTGTGAAGGGGAATTAAGCCCGTGTGTGCCTTTACAGGTCAAATGCACTATTTCGCACCATTTTAAAAAGAATCAAAATATACTCTGGCTTTCTATCTTGGCAATAATTTCGAATGGCTCGCGGTTGCTTTTTGATCGTCACAAGATGGAAATTGAGCAAAGAATAAAGTCAGGGGCAAAGACAAAATAATATCTTGAGGCATACTGGCTTTTTACGTAGCAAGGCAGTATTGACGGTTAAGCCGTTGACCAGATAAGGATAAAAACATGGTTCACAGGGGTTAAATCGACACCAGAAGTAACCATGGAACTATTTAATTTCTCGTCTGTTCGTCTGTCGAGTTTTCACTGTTTGTTTGTTTTCTGCACTGTGTCACATATGTATGCACAAAAATGCACCAACTTATTTAACTGATCTTTTTGACCCCAAATGTACCATCTGGACATCTTGGCTCATCTGCACACACTAAAGAGTTTAAAATTCCAAAGATGTCCATGGAGACCATGTGTGAAAAATCTTCTTTCTTTTTTATTTTCAAGAGCCTCAGACTTGGAATTCTCTGCCTCCGTCTTTGGGAGAAGACTGAAAATGGTATGACGTTTAAACATCAGCTGAAGAGTTATCTTTTGACACTCTGAATGTCCATCAAGTTTCTGTTCTTAATCTCCTGAGTATGTGCGTGTATTGTGTGTGTGATTTAGGATAGATATGAAGCGAACACAGATATGGTATAATTTTATAAAGCGCTTGCAGCCTGATAACTTATTAACGGGCTGGGGCGCTTTATAAATGTTATGTACTATTATTATCTATGGACCCTTTTCACTTCCGCGTTACGGTTGTTTGCGGGGAGCCGGAGGGCTTCGAAAAGCACCGTGTAGGGCAAAAACCTCCACTTGCGTTAGTGATGGCATCTGAATATGTGCACAGTCTAAGCAAAGATGCATTTGTATGCCAGAATCAGCACGTAACGAGTTTGTACAGTTGGGTGCCCAACAAGAGGATGGCATCGTTCGACCGTTGTCCACCGCTTCCGCCCTACAAGCGGGGCACGCCGCCATTTTGTTTGCAAATCACGTGATATGGAGGACGGGAAATGAAAAGGGTCTTTTTTTACCGTCCTCCATATCACGTAAAGACCCTTTTATCGCTATCGTGAAAACGTAAATGAGAAACTTGACAAGTTTTTTTTTTTACCACCTTTCAGGAGCGTTCAATGTGGTGCATGTTTACAGCTAAGACAACCGCACCGCAAAATTTTGCCTTGGCTCCGGAGAGAAAGGTGCAAAACATACACAAAATACAAATTTATCAGCCCCGTATCCTGCCATGTTAACAAAAATGCCATTTACGTCCTTCAGGTCGAATTCACATTTTAGCAACACTGTGCTCCATCCTCTATCTGGGTTATAACTTCGCACGACCAAAATGTCCTTCTGTGGCCGTATTCATAATCAATGCGTAAACTAAAGTAAATACGTTGACTGGTGTTAACACTAGAAATTGTATTCATTTATTGCGTTAACAACAGCTAACGTATTTACTTTAGTTTACGCATTGATTATGAATACGGCCACTGGTCACCACAAAACGGAAAAACGAACAAAGCAGAAAGCAAAGCGCAACGCCGAATTTAAATTGCGTCTACTTTAAACTTCTGTTTTTAAAACATCGTGCCCTCTTTTTCCATGACATAACAGCCTAGGCCCGAAGCCGATTTACCTTAAGCAAGACTGTACAGTTTGGTCTTATTTGACTTTCTCCTTCAGAAATAAGTTTGTGTGGCAGTCAGGATTGCGAAATGTTGAAGCTGTAGCAAACAGCTACTAGTGCAGTCTCCGCCCCTTGCATTCCTCGCGGGTTACCATTTTGCAATGTCGATCTTCCAGCGAAACGATACCATTAGTCCGTCCACGGCATGGCCAAGTCTAGACAAGACCAAAGATTGTAGAAATAACTTCTACATTCTTTGACAAGACAGACATGGGCAACTTAAGGCCCGCAAACCGGATTCAGCCCGCAAAGCAATTTTGGTTCGTTCTCCAGGTTGATTGAAAATGTTTGTACACACCAGTCAATTCTATTATTTAAAAAAAACAAAAACATAGTGTCACGAGCGAGTGAGCGAGGGTCAATAAGTGCGGGGAAGGGACTTGAAGCGTGCATGTTGTGAGTGAAGTTGAGGCGTAGTAGAGGCAAAATCTGAATAATCAGATCACTGCAAGTTAAGAAGTCCAAGGAGACAGACGTGAGAAAGCAGTCGGAAGATTGTGTGTTTTCCAGTGATGACTGGTAGGTTGAACTATGATTGATAATTATGGTGATTGATGTACTATGTTCTCCTATGACCATGATGTAAATAAGTTATATGTGAGGAATGTGAAAGTCATTGATTACTGTGTATAGAGATGTGCGCAATGAGCGATAGATGTAAGTTAGGATCATGGATTCGTAGCGAGTCTGAGTACTGTGTAATACGGTGGAGGTGTGTTACCGTAGAGAAGTGCAGATGTGTGGTGAGTGAAATGTGGACTATTGTGTGTACGCTTGATGGTTCGTAATGAGTGGTGAAGTGGATAGTAATTGTATGGTGTTATACAGATGTAATGTTATTTCTATAGGTGCCGGGGTCGGGCAGAGAAGCCACCCGCGGTGAGCGGACTTGTGCCGGGATCGGGCCGTGAGGCTACCCGTAGTGAAGAGACTAGCACAGGGGATAGGCCAGCATAAGGAATTGCTTGGGTTGGGCAGAAGGCTACCCACAGGCCTGCCTGAGTGAAGCTGTCGCGCAGGACAGCGGGAGCACATGAGTCGTGGCAGTCTGGCCACAGACAGGGACGTTGTTATTGAAATGTTAATGTGCTATTAAGATGTTACTGTGCTATTGAGATACTAATGTGCTATTGAAATATTAATGTGCTATTGAAATATTAATGTGCTATTAAGACCTCGCTGAGGCCAGAGCATAGTTAGGAAGTAACTACCGGGTTGTGGACCCGGAGAAGAATGAATGTTGGGAATACTGACCATTGAATGGTATTTGAATTGAGTAATGTAATGTATGTAATTGCACAGATATCTTATCTTTATATATAATAAATGTGTGAGTCTGTTTGGTTGTTCTGTTAAGTATTATACTTGTTCGTTCGTGATTGTTGTCCTGTCGTAATTATTACATCTCACAGTCTGGGATTTGTGACATATAGTACTTGTAACATACACGCATCCCCCCCCCCCCACCTCCACACACACACACCCTCCTTGAAATCAAACATGAATTTACTTTCTTTCAAAAAAACAACATGAAAGTGACTCCGCTTGGGTCATACCAACTTCACACACTGTTTTCACTCGGGGGAAAGATCACCTTAAATGTGCGGCATGTAATTGCAAACTATCAATAATTTGTATTTGTATTTGTAGTTGTATAGTGCTTTAGTCCCATTTGGGAAATTTGCCTTTGTGTCATTGCACCCAGTTACAACTGGAGCAGGCACGTCGTCGTCGCCACAGTGCAGCGCCGGTCGGCGGTTTTGTTGTGGGTTTTTTTTTCGGGGGGGGGGGTGATAGGGATGGATTTTATTTGATTTTGCCCGGGCAGCGGCCTGTTTGGCCTGCTCTTTTCGACTGCCAAGATATCTTTAACGTGCCCAACATGCACACGGGCCCTCCAAATTTTTTCGTCCTTATCCAAGAAGATTAGGTACTCGATCCTACCCTCCAATAGGATCAGGGACACGAAAATATGAGAAAAATCCCAAACTTCCAACATGCCTGCAAGGCCGAGTTTTGAACCCGATACCCTTGGCATGAGAGGCGAGCACCTTGCCTCTAAACCACCTTGTCCCCAATGCATATTTTGATTGAATGACTGTGCAGATTTCAGGTATATTCGAAGAAGGCACTGTGCCTGCGGATCCATGAAAGAATGTATTACCTAATGTGGACCCACAATGCGTCTCGTCCTTTCTCAGAGAGTCTAAGATCTACAACTTGATTTAAAAACACTTCTGCTATTTACAAAACTCTTTTCAGATCCATACAACCTTTGAGAATTTTACCAATGTGATAAAATTTACACAGAACTATTTCATTCTATTTGTGAAAGTTAGAAGCTCTGAATACGAAACATATTGAATAAAGTACCCAAAAAGACCGCGACAAGCGCAAAGTGGCCGTTGTCGTGCCATCGCGCCCTGAAACCTAAACTATAACTCAACATCCAAATGAATAACATGCCATTCATGTAAGGCTTTTATCTGAGGTGACAGTATCCGCCCTTCTGCATCCTCGTTTTTCAGCTCTGGTCGCTGCTATGAAAGGTTTCCTTCCATGCCTGGCCTATAAAGCGCATACAAATGCCGTCAGTTTAACCGAACCCAGCAGGACTCCATTCACTTAAATAGTTAGCATTTCTCAAACACATCGATTAAACTGTTGTGTGTTTTGACACGGGTAATTATTCTGTAGTACTATCAGAATTAAGGACAGACAGCCCCTGCTGGCATCATAATAGGGAAACTATCCGATTTCCTATAACTTGACAGAGCAAAAGCAGAATATCAAATAGGATTTCAACAAGGCGTGAAAAACTTTTGTAGCCAACCACACAATTTCAATGTCATAAAAAGGTCGACTTTTCTCGTTCCGTTTTTGTATAAACACTGAGACGGAAGCTTTAGTGATGCCCCGCACACACAACGTATTTCTGTTTACATGGTCAAGTGTTGTAAATTGTCAGTGAGTCACGGATGAGTGACTCTATTATTATTACAGGATTCGATTCATAAATTTGTATACGTCATGGAAATGGGGGTGAACATAACAGCTGAAATAAAATTTAGGGCAAAAAAACTTACAACGACAAATCGGCCCCTTAGAACGGCAAGGTTCCATCTCCACTTTCTAGGTGAACAAATTTACACATTACATAATATGATACCACTTCTACAGACCTTCTCCACTGTGTGTCAAAGTATCAGGCGGATTCAATGTGTAATTTGCAAGTATTAATAAAAAGAGAGAGAAAAAAAAGTCGTATCTCCAAAAGCTATGAGCACACGACAGTTAATCATCAATTTCTCGAAGCTGGTGGAAGGGGATTAGAACCTTGTCAATATCGGTGGACGAAATGTCTGCACTTTGAGGTTTACATTAGTTATAAAAGCAGACTTTTGAAAATGCAAATTTACGTATGCATACACATCTAAGCACACAATGATATTTATATAGTGGTATTTGAAGTATAATGAATATGTGCAGTAATTGTTTCGATTCCTTTCTGCAGAATTCGAATCTTCCTGTCATCTGCATAATTATGTAAAAAAACTGGATAGGAGTCCACTCAAAATGCTACACTATTGCCAGCCCATCCGTGTACAATAATAATACACGCTGCTAAATGGAAATTCGGTTAACGAGTAACCTGATGCTGATAATATGGTAATAAAACTGACGAAGACCTTCAGAAGAAAGTTTCTGTACCAATCGTTCGCCTTCTTTCCCGACGTCAAAGCATTATTATGATAATGTCAACATTACAGAACGACTTCAAACATTATGATGTGGTTCAGTTCCTGTGCAGGTTCCCCAGCGTGCAAGGCTTTAGTCCCGTACCCACAGTTCTGGTAAGAATGAGATCGCTTTTGCGACCATCTCTTGTCCTCATAACTGAATGCTGCGCAAGGAGCTTATAATACTAGTGTAATAATAGTAGTATTATAAGCTCCTTGATGCAGCGCCATCAAATTTTGAGTGCTAAAAAACAGTAAAAAGGAAAACTCCCACGATTAACGTCATTTACTGAGTTACAGCTTTTATCTTCTGCCACGGACTGGCTGCCTTTTCGGGTTTGTAGTCTGACGTCTGAAATCCAATAAAAGCACCCTTTGTGATTCCAACCTCATGTTACCAACACGCTGTTAAAGTTCAACGTCTACGAATGTTGAAGACTACACGGGAAAAACACCCGTAGTCACATAAAGTGATTTGCACCTTACTCTCCCAAAATGTACGAGCTTGGTCCATCAGCAGTGTCACCCCCAAACCAAAGTTTGAGAGAAAGAAAAAACGCTGCAGTTTAAATTATACCAAACCCTTTCAGTTGCAAGAGGGAACGTGTGGACTTTCACATTTTAAAGCTCAAGTTTCTCGGTTTCACGTTTCTTGTTGACCATGGATGTTGTCTCCCTGCAGTCTTCACATGAATATTTTGAGAAGGTCAGTGACACATTGGTTCCGTGACGCCCGGAGGTCAAGCCGCGCCATCAAATCCGGGTGTTGTCAACAAAGTCTTGTGTTGTCGTTGTTGTTGTTGTTTTTCTTTCTTTCTTTCTTTTAGACGTAAGCATTGGGAAGAGCTTGGGGGACGAGAGTGACAGACAGGGGGACAGGCAAACAGAAAGAAAGATAGAGAGAGACTGACAGAGAGACACATACAGTGAGGGAGGAAGAGAGAGAGAGACTGACAAGGAGAGACACACACAGTGAGGGAGAGAGAGAGTGTGCGTGTGCGTGTGTTTGGCGCGTGCTCTCTCTCTCTCTCTCTCTCTCTTTCTCACTAACTGCTTTCCCTTCTGGGCAAGTTATTTTTTATCTTTCTATCTCTCGACGTCCTTGTCACAATAAAGTGTACAACTATGCAGTTGGAGATTCCCGGCCTACGTCACCGTCAATATTCATTTCAAATATTCAAATTTCCCCAGGAAAGCAAGTTAGTCTTGGTCGCCATAAAAACCTCATAAACCATTAAAATCCATTTATTACAGTACTGAACTCTAGCTCGGTTTTACATAAACTTGCGTGACGTGTTCCCTTGCCTTGACATTTGTTATGCCCAAAGTTTTGGTACGGTTATTTGATCTGATTTCCCATCTCGCATAGCTTTTGAGGTAAAAAAAAATAAAAACACGAAACATTGACAGATATATAATTATTTCTTCATTTGAGAAATATAAAACAGAGCTAAAATCACTCAGTCTTGTATTGGAAATATCTATTAGCTGGCTGATAATGTATCCGCTAAGGAGCGTGCGTTTGTCGAGTGTGTAAGTACGCGTACATCTGCTTCAAATTCTGACAGTGACATGCGCAAACCGAGTGTTGACTCTGCCAAGTTTCTCCTGTGTAACACAAATTTGTATGCTTTATGCGGTATTTATTTTCAAGGCCGTGGAACCAAAGCTGTAGCCTGTCATTCCGTTCTACATCCCCAAGGGAAACTTTTTTCACACGCAAGCTCTAATCTAGATTTCAATGACAAATGACCGATCTTGTAGGTTCAAATGCTGACATATTTTTGGTTAACTGAGTTTTAATTTTATAAGAAAAGGAAAGGATAGTATAAATGGTGCCAGGGTCTGGATATTTGATACTTTCACAGAAACGAAAAGGACGAATTATGTATACAAACACCAAAAAAACAAACATAATTAAGTTCTTACGAGAGGGGAAACTTGGGATTGGTAGATATAACAAAATATCCGGATAAAGGAGAATTTTGCAAGTATTGTGCACATTTAGATTAATGGGCATATTTTTTTTTCTTTTAAAGTGATCATGAGGGACACATCCAAACCAAAATTGTTTCGATTTTCAGGGCGGGTTGAGTAATGAGATTTCTTTAAGAGACGAGCTAAGATTTTCGCATCGCCACCTATTTCCTGTGACATGAAAACAAAGAAGGGCAAGGCTGTCTGAGGATTACAAATAGAGTGGATGGATGGGAAAGGGCCCCCGACTGAATGAGATGCACATCCACGGAGTTGTGACATCGATTATGAAACCGTGACAAGCAGACATTGCAGATGATTGCACGAAGCGACCTCTGTTTCATAGGGACATGGCATTGGCATTCGGTTTTTGGCCGCCTATTCTTGGTAGCCATGAATTTTGGCCAGCTATTCTCGGCAGTCAGGGCTAGGGAAGATCTTTGTTTCATGGGCACTTAGTATAAAGTTTTTGACTGACTGTTCTTGATTGTCAGGGCAAGGGAAGATCTTAGTTTCATGGGGACTTAGCATAAAGTTTTTGGCTGTCTGTTCTTGATTGTCGGGGCAAGGGAAGATCTTTGTTTCTTGGGCACTTAGTATAAAGTTTTTGGCTGTCTGTTCTTGATTGTCAGGGCAAGGGAAGATCTTTGTTCACGGGGGCCTACTATAAAATTTTTGGCCATCTATTCTTGGCAGTCAGGGCAAGGGGCGAGAGCTTTGTTTAATAGGAGGGGGGGGGGCGCTAGCATAAGGTGTTTGACCGTCTATTTTTGAAAGTCAGGGTAAGAGAAGATCTTTGTCCTTATAGCTCATCTCCACGAATGATCTCATCAGGAGGATACTGTGACCCAATATAGACAGTGGGTATGTATACTATGATAAACATTTCATGAGCCGGTGGATACGGGAGTTCGATCAAGCAAAATCAACCTTTCGCAATAACGTGATTCACCGCTTGAAATCCTTTAACTTCCTGGCCTACATAAATACATGCACAGCCACAAATATCCCCATTTGGATTGCACAATATGGCCTTACCCTCAAGCAAATGGTGTTGGCTATTTGGAGCGTTCAGTAAGGCTTGACTTTTTCTTTCTTTCTTTTTGTGTGTGTGTGTGTGTGTGTGTGAATAGTTGGAGGAGGGCACAAAATGCTGTTTAAAAAAAAAAAATTCATCTGAAGCATTTTTAAGGCAGATACATCACAATGTCAATGCGCTATTTTAAAATCAACGCAACAGTAAAAACGTTACCCAAGGGGACAAGTTGATCTAAAGGCAAAGTGCTGGCCTGTCATGCCGAAGGTACCGGGTTCGATCCCCGGTCGGTGCAGGCATGTTGGAATTTTGCGGGGAAAATTCCTGTACCTGATTCTATATTAGGGTAGGATCGAGCACCCAGTCTTCTCGGATAAGGACAAAAAGCTCGGATGACCCGTGTGCTCGTTGCGCACGTTAAAGACACCTGGGCATTTGGAAATCGAGAAGAGCAGGCCTAACAAGGCCGGCTAAACCGGGCAAATTTTTTTTTAAAAACCTACCCAAAAAAACACACAAAAACATTAACAAGAAAAATAATAACAAGGAAAGCGCGACGTAAATACCAAGAGCAGCGAACCTCCTAAAATAAAGACCTGTAACCATCAAAAGTATTTTTGATGCAGGTATGTGACAATATACTATTTAAAGATCAACGCAACAGTATGACGTTACCCTAGTCTTTCTGTTTTCAGAATAGACAATATCTCCATTTGCCCAAATCCTTCTTTTGATTTGTTGTGGGTTTTTTTTTAATTAATCGGAAGATTATTTTAGCGTCAACATGTCACAATGTCCATGTACTGTTTTGAAATCAACGCCACAGTAAAATGACACCCTGGTCGTTCTGTTTTCAGAATAGACAATACCGCCACAGCCGTAACACATTTGCCTTAGTTATTTTTATAACATTTCCAGAAAGCGTGAAAAAGTATTATTGCTTTGCAAATCTGGTAACTTGCGCAAATGTGGTTTCGTGTAAATATTCAGACTTTGAGGACTCAACATAAAACTTCATGCTTTTCGTGAAACAAAACAAACTAACCACATTTTATCTGGGACATTAAAATTTTAGGCCCGACCTTCAAAATAATAAAAAATGATTAAGGCAATTGTGTTATGACTGTGAAGCTATCTCCATTTGTCTATAATTATTATCCTGCATGGGAAATTCGATGTTCACTCTAACATCCAACTAAAAATGTTCATTATGTAGGCCTACAATGTGAATGCTGTTTTGGACCAGTGGTTTCTTAACTGGGACAAAGGAAAATACCTGGGCCTGCGCCCTGTCCACCATTACATGATTACTGTACTTTGAACAGAACGATGGTCTTGCCTAACATGTACCCAAGCATCAGAAACTATTAAGGGCTCATGCTTTTACATTTGTCTTCCACACAATGAATGGAATGGACCGCACCAAGTTCTAAGGATATCATGTGCCAGTTTCACTATACAAATTGCCCAATGTGAGCACCCCTGCAAATCTCATTTAATAAGTACAGGGCGTCTCTCTCACACACACACTTTCGCTCTGTCTCTCTCTCTCCATCTCTTTTTTTTTTTCCTTTCCCCCTTTTTCAGCCCCCCCCCCCCCCTCCTCTCTTTCTCTCTCCATCTCTCTCCTTAAATCAATCTCCAAAGTAGAAAGAATGAGCTTAGATAGGATGAATAAGACGAGTAGGCTGACTGGTAAGTAGGTTCAAAGACTTGGCAAGACAGTTCTGCCGGTATGAGCCAGTTTCTGTATGCAGTAACAGAACAAGTTTCAACTCACTTGTTGTGGGATTCCTCAATATAATCCTGCGTAACTTGGCCCGTCGTGACGTGTCCTTGCGATGGAAGGTGGGCAGGGCACCTCTGTGGAAGATCAGACAAACGGGTGTCAACAACAATTTCAAAAATGTATTCTGGAAATATGCAAATTTGACAGAACTCATATGATGTGGAAACGAGCAACTTGTATCACACTTTGACAAAACTAATTTAATCTGCCAAAGTGCAACTTGTATGACACTTTGACAGAACTCATTTAATCTGCCAAAGTGCAACTTGTATGACACTTTGACAGAACTCATTTAATCTGGCCTGAATGTGCAACTTGTATGACACTTTGACAGAACTCATTTAAGCTGGCAATGCACAACTTGTATGACACTCTCAGACAGAACTCATTAATCTGGAATTGTGCATGTTGTGTGACACTTTGACAGAAGTCGTGTAATCCGGAAATGTGCAAGTAGCATGAAACTTTGTCAGAACTCATATTATGTGGAAATGTGTGAGTTGCATGACACTTTAACAGAATTCGCATGATCTGGAAAATGTGCAAGTTCAATTTCACTTGGACAGAACTCACATAATCTGGAAATGTGCAAGTTGTATTTGTAGCAGAACTCGATCAGCTTCGAACAGCGTTTTACATACACAGGACTTTTCCGTGTCCGAAGACAAGACAATTTAGCGAACACGTATATATATCTGAAATTTGTTGGTGCTAACAGATGACAAGGCCAACGGCGCAGCTTCACAAAAAAACTATTTTGTGACGTATGAAACTAGAATATTTTCATTCTTCAGTGAAAATTTAAATATTAATCATAAAAAAGACAAAGATAATTATAATACTTGGCGCCTGTTGTGTGAAACGAAACATCTCTAGGCAGGTTTTTATAAAATTTACAAATTTGCCATCTGGCATGGTTACAGTGCCAAATTACGCTCTCTGCTTCTCTAAACAGATCTGGGCGATTTTGATACCCCTTTCATGGTAATGGCGACGAATTTTTATTCCAAGAACATGTTGAGACCGCATATCTGGCGCATGGCATTTGACCTAAGTTACGTCAGGGAGCCCCCTCCCCCCAACCCCTCCCTCCCCCTTTCGAAACGTATTCAAACTATAAAGTTGCATTTGTTACCACAGCCAAACGGGGTCGAGTTGAGTTCGGAGCTCTGGTCGTGTCAGCATGAAACTTGTTGTACAGTACTAAATGCTTGACTCAGCTCAAAGGAGGTGTCTTTTCAAATAGTAAATAAAAATTGCGGGAGTTAGAATTAGGAGTCTTGGTGCCATTGGCACTAGGATCCCTTGCAACTCTAACTCAATACTTGAATCCCAGATGAGAAAAAAACGCATGCCATGAAGAAAACTTGCCCCTTTCATTTTGTTACCAGATAATTATGATCGTTCTTTAACACGTCAACATGATTAGGAATGCATTAGTTGCCACAAACCTTTTGAGAGTTAGTTCTGTCGTGAAAGCGACCTTTCAGTGAATCAAAAACGAGGCCTGAAAGTGTTTATGTAAAGGCAAATTCTTCAGCTTTGGAAGGGGGGGGGGTGGAAAGACACACACACCTCTCCCCGAACACCGTATCCATGCCCTGGAACCCTCATCCCCTTCCAATCTAAAATATTGTTTCCGCCATCCCTCTCTCGCCCAATACAAAAGGAGTAGATGAGATGTGTGCATTGCATCGCCACAGTAACCGTTCGGCAACTATGCCTGCATGCCATTTTCATTTGACAATTATCCGTGACAGAGTCACTAAACACTTAGCCACGGCATTTTGAGATTAAATAGAGGAAACACCACGAGTAACAAATATTAAATAAAACATACAATACAAAGTTTGTGCAGGCATGTACGTGCGTGCCTTCACAAACTAAACAAGTGCTCACGCACATTTCCGGAGATAACGCTAACAAAAAACCAACTTGACTCGCGCTTAAAAAAATAGAGTTTATCCCTGTCTGACACTGAAGTTTCTATGAGGACGTCAGCTATATAATACAACTGTGTCGGATGTGCGGATTGGCCGACCCAGCGAATGTGCATTGAAGCTAGCTCACTATCACCAAAACATATGCATGTCATTGCGCTATCTGAAAGTGAGCTTCTTTTTCTTTCCCAGTTTGTGGTGCTGGTGGTCTTGGTCTGAGGGAGGGGGTTGGGGTGGATTTGTGGCACGAGAACGGCAAAGTATCGAATTTCACAAGCTGTTATTGCAGTGAAAAAGAGCTTGTCTTCATATCCAATGCTGGTATAATGTCCAAAGTTCTCCGGCGGGCATCAGCCAGAAAAAGCACACAGTACTGTGTACTGTCTAAAGCTGTCAATGCCTCCCTGTCACACAATCCATTATGTTTTGATCCCGGTTTGAAGCTTGGAGTCTGAGTTTGGAGAAAGTACGTAGTCACAATAAGGGCTGACACAAACGAAGGCTGGTGCAGGCGCCAGACTGGTGGCTCGCCGCCCAGAAACTGTGCTTCGCACTAGCACAATAGGCACCCTCCGATGCAAATCCCCCTGGGTCACGGTGTAGGCAGTGTCTATTGTGCTAGTGTGAAGCAAAATTTATGGATGGCGAGCCACCAGTCTGGCGCCTGCACCAACCTTTCTTTGTCTCACCTCTAAGGGTCAAGTTATGCTAGAAAAAAAAAAGGTAGACGAAAGACAAATATATCAGAGAACGTTCTCATACTCACTAAGAAAAGCGCGCATCAACTCAGTGTGTCCTACAACAGACGCATTTATTATGAAGAAAACCGTCCCAATGTGTCATTATTGAACTAGGTTCTGTCCCAATTTAAGCTTTTCAAGTCAATGTAATGAACTACTGAATTCTTACATAGTACCGCTGTGATCATCATACGAAAAAAAGATTGGCGCAATTGTCTTCTCCCACTCTTGCAACCCCCGTCAGAAATTCACATGATTGTTGAATGCAGTTTCAAGAATTCAAGTGTCCCGCTGATTTCACAAACGACAGGGTGGCTGTAATTCTGTTTTTGTTGTTGTTTTTTTTCTTGATTCCCTGTAGCCCTAAGATTATTTTCAGTAATTTTAACAGATCATTCGATCAAAATTTGATACGTTAGCAAATCAAGCCGTTACATGCCAGCATTTCTTGAAAACAAAGCAGATGTGTTTATTTTTAATCTGCGGTAAACAAGCTTAAATCTTACTGTTATTCCGAATCCACAATTTTTCATCACATATTATAAAGACGGTAAGGTTGTAATCATGAAAGGTTTCTTAACTGCCGGAGCTTAAATTCTACAAAATATCATACTATGCGTAAAGGTGGGCGTGGGCAAATTTTAAAGTCCTTGAAGTTCGCTATATATTTCTAACACTTTTCGTTGATTTTGAGCCACAACTGAGTTGAACACGCAGAGTTCAATATCTATAGAGCTCTGTGGTTGAACATAAGAATGTCTTCCGACATTTTGAGCCGCGAGAAAAAAGACATTTTTCTTCAAGTAGAATTAAAAAGTATGACCGGAAATTTCGTTCTACGCCTCAGTTTACACACTAGTGATCGAACCCCAACTTTAATAATTTCATATTGTGCATTCCCGAGTCAGCAGGCCAACTAGTACATCCTAGACTATTTCTACTAATTTATTCAGGACAAATTCGCCCGGGAAATTCCAGCTCATACCTTTCTTTAAGGCAACGTTTTCGGTCAGCATGAATTTCACACTGACGACATTACATGACGTAGTAAGTCCACTGAGGCAAAGGCATGTCTCAAAGCCAACAAACCCAATTCTATTGTTTAAAGGTGGGACAAACTACTTAACCCTTCTGCTGCCAAGCCCAAACGCCCTTTCTTCCCTTAAACAGACTACCAGAAGAAGGGATTATCGGATACATAAATAGCATGAAATATTCCAAAATTAAGGAGTGCAGAACATGCCGGAACAATGTCGGTCGATATACCGGCCTCGCGACAGTTTTAACATGAAACAATTGGGCCGATATATCGGCTGTGCAGCAAGAGGGCTAAAGATATCAAATGTTATATATTTGCCTCAGGGCCTGGAAATCCTTATCTCACATCGTGGCTCATTGACATGTTTCTCTCTCTCTCTCTCTCTCCCTCTCTCTCTCTCTCTCTCTCTCTCTCTCTGCATCTCCATCCCGGGGCCCACGTTTCAAGACTCCCCTACCCCATCTCCACTGACTCCTAAAAAAGTCCCTCTGCCATTTCTCTTTACAACCTGTCCTTTTCTCCCAATGACTTTTTTGCAGTAGCCTTTCTACTTTCTTTTCTTCCTTTCATTCACTGCCCTAGCGGCCAACGCTCACCGACAGTGCCTAGTAATTAATGGAAAACAAGACTAACAATCCAACACATCTATGGTAATATAATTTAATTCAATTCACAGTACAGATTAGTCTCGCCCATTTGTCTAATACGCAGGCGGATCAAAATTGATGTGAACTTACAAATTAATGCATAAAGGCTGCTGCGGATTAAAAGTTCGATTTTTGACATTTACTTTCTTTTTGCCTTAATAGTCACCGAAATAGCAATAATAATAATCACATCATAAAAGAAGTAAGGACTCCAATGAATCATGAAAGGCTTTTTAACCGCTGAGCCTTAAATTCTACAAAATATCAACTTACACACAGATAGGCGTAAAGGTGTACGTGGGCATTCTTGAAGTTCTCTGTACATGTATTTTAATACTTTGTTGATTCTGAGCCACACCGTAAAGGTGTACGTGGGCATTCTTGAAGTTCTCTGTAATTTAATACTTTGTTGATTCTGAGCCACAACTAAGTTGAAAGGAAGAAAGTGGTCCGACATTTTGAGCCGGAAAAAGGAGACGCATTTTCTTCAAGTAGAATTAAAAAAGTATGACAGGAAATTTCGTTCTGCGCCTCAAGTTACACATTGGTGATCGAAACTCAACTTTAACAATCACATCTGTGTATTCCCCGAGTCAGCGGGCCAACTTTTAATGATAATAGTAGTATAATAATCGCCCTAAATGCCATACAACGACGAACAAAACTACCACCCTCTGAAAACCGGTAAAGGTTTTACAAGTGAAACTTCCTGGACAACCATACACGACTAAGCAACGCATATTATATTCATCAGCTGGGCACGACAGCGCGTGCCTTTTTCCTTTTTTTTACTGCACCACATCAAAACAGCCTTGGAGAGCGGTAGAAATAGAAGAGACACAGTCACGCCGAAACGCCATGCACCAACAACATCTACAACATACAACGTTCAACTCATAATTAAATGAGTTTCAATTATAGCGTGCACTGTTGCTCACAAATTACCACTACATGACTGTACTAATAGTAATAATAATGTACACTAATGTAGTACAGACTTCCCGTTTGAAACAGGCTCTGGGCGCTTTACAATTTAAAAATTAATAATCATTTCAAAAAGACAACTCAATGAAAATACAACACCATGAAACGGATTAAACGCATAATTTAATTTTCGTTAAAAAGACTTAAGTCTTCAACCTCGATTACTCTGAGTTACTACATGTATTTGCTATGTGTCTGAAATCTCTCTCTTTCTCTCTCTCTCTCTCTCCCTCCCTCTCTCTCTTTCCTGTGTGCAGCCTCGGTTTAAAACTAAAAGACTTTCCTATTTGCTGTGTGTCTTTGAAATCTCTCTCTCTCTCTCTCTCTATCTATCTATCTCTCTCATGTGTGGTCTGTTTGTGCGAGCTTTTTCGGACACGGTTGCTCCAGCGAGATCAGGCATTGCATATCCACGTTCTCAATATTGCAAACACTGTCTGTCTTTAATCTAACATCTACTACAATCCCTAGCTGACCCCTGGCGGCCAAATAACGTCCATTCCTGGATTACCAGCCAGAATGCAGAGTTGCTCTACCCGTTAATAGGCCACATGACATAATACAAACATATTAACACACATGAATCTATTGTCAATTCAAACATTCCGCCATCAATGGGGTATTTTGTTTGAAAAAAATTAAAATAAATCATTTTAAATGTCTAGACCTGTTTCTACTGTTATCCTGTCTCTACTCTGACTTCACTTTACTACATATACAATCAAGATCTGCTTCAGGTAAATTCTGGCTGAATTCATCCCTAGTTTGTATAATAACATTAATATACGTGATTTCTGTCACATTTTTACGTTTCAAGCAACCAACCATAAAACAGCGTATAGGCCTAATCTACAGCCGGGTTATTGACAATACTGTACTCTAATGTATTACATGCAGCGAAAGCACATTCAATGTCTGTAGGCCTACAAGAAAGTTTTGAATAAGACATGGCCTGTGGTTTGTTTGTTTTTTTTGGCCTGTCAAAATAGAATGTCGAATAACGCAGTTTCACTAACCCAATATTAAATATTCCCTTGGGCTTGATCTTCGACAATCGACATGTAAAAACATCAATAATAGATGTCTGGTTATAATTTGGTGATAATGTAAGACAGAATAATATCTTTTGTTGTAAGTGATTTTATTATATTTATAAAAACTTCCTAGCACAATGGGTGGTAGGGAGCTAGATCTAGACACTCTAGATCTACTACGGTTCACACAATGAGTAGTTATTTCCAAATATTTGAACTGGCGTGAACATTTGTTAGCAAATTTAGTAGATTACACGTACAAGTTCGGAAGACTTCAACAGAGAAGTTCGGAAGACTTCTAGAGTCTAGATATCTAGACATAGATCTACTGTCAATAAATCTAGACTAGATCTAGGGTTTATACATTCTCCTTCATCACAGATTTATCTTAAAAAACAACACTTACCCATCTCGGTCATTTCGATCGTCCTCATCACTCGACGAATCGCTCTCATCTTTCATCCATTTCAAATCAATGCCATCACAATCAGCGCCTGTTACATCATCGTCAAATGACATTTTCGTCAACACACGACATAAAAAGTCTGTTCACATTAGCGGCTCCACCAAAACTAAACCACTGGGGCGGTCTGGCACGAATAGGAGCAGTAAAACTAGATCTCGATGGAATTAATAATTCAGTGAAATTAGAGTCATCTTGGTTGCACTGTTCCTGCGACTACCCTGCACTAGAATACACACACCACTTCTAGGCCGCGTGCTTTTATTTACTTGACATACCGAAAGCCATGACCACGTGCAAACGATAAAACTGTAACCGCTCCCGCCGCGGTGAAATGCAGCGTTCTCTTCGAATCGTTCTTGCCCTGCTTACCGTTGTCCACAGCCCACCGCGGCTACATCAGTGCGATGTCAAGCCGACAACCGTTTGGGTAATCAGTGGGGAATTTTTGTCCTTAACACTTCATGGCTAACCTCTTTTCAACCCCGTTCAAAGGAGTCCGTCCTTCATGCTCTATGAACCGTCGCGAACAGGAAAAAAAAAAAAGCTTGCTTGCGACTGACTGTTCGTTTGCCTTTGACATCTGGTTGTGTGTTGACAAAGATCTAGATCTAGTGATGGGGAGCAAGCATTAAAAACATCATCGGCTATTGTCGATGTATGTTTTCCTTCTTCCGCCAAGCTTTGACGGGCTCAGGTTTCACGCGTTTCATTGACTCAAAGATCCAAGAACATGGTGGTTTCCCAATCGTCTCTGCTATTGCACGAGATGGCACACTTTCACGTTTATATTTAGCACATAGGTCACTGTGCAATGCTAGAATGGGGTCAGAGGGAGAAAAGGCCGCGCGTCTTGGCAATAGTTTTTATCTTACTTCAAGTGTGTGCGACAACGCGGGAAATAATGTGCTCACGGTCGCATTGTTCCTGTCCTCGTTTTGTGCAGCCAGCAAACAACCTCCGGTACATCTTCCCCGAAATGCGGCATACTGTAAACACAAGTTGTTGTTTTTATTTGTGTTTTGGTTTGTTTGTAATATTCAAGTAAAACACATGCATTACAGTAAATGTCAAATACACATTATATACATGTATTACCAAAAAATACTTTGTAATGGGGTTCAGGTAATTATCTACTCGTTGAGACCTTCCTTTTACAGAATCAATCAGCGATTATGATTTTTTTTATGCAGTTCTTCTTTTTCCAAAATATTTGTATGCTCGTCTCCAGCAAACTGTTTCCGAATTCATTCGTTCTGACTGAATGGCAGGCTGTACGTGCTGGACAACTAAGAATGGAGTACCGTATTGATAACCTACTATAGGCATGAGCCTCATGTCCACGAGGTTTTCTGACACATACTTTTTTCAGCCAGTCACAATTAGACAGTAATTATCACTCGAAATGGAAATCAGTGTCAATATACCAGTACCGGATTCAGATTCAGAGAGGCTCTAATCTATGAATGAATTTGGAGGTGTCTCCTAAAACATTACACTAGGTCTGACATAGGTGCGGGCCAAAACAGAACCTTGGGTTGCCATAAACAAATAAACAAACAAAAAGAAGAAGAAGAGTTTGAAAACGATGTACCTTTCATTTTTTAACAGCAAATGTATTTAAATTGAAAAATACAAATTACGTTCAAAAGGCTGCATTCGCTGATTGTACATTTATCGTTTGGCTACCTCAAATATTATAATGATCCCTGGAAACAAGTCTTCAAGTTTAAAATATTACTTAAATTAATTACAGTTTAATAATCATTCAAATTATAAAATCTCAAAGAAAATTTCTGAAATTTTACGGGGCCATTGCGGATTGTGAGGCCCTGAGCTGCAGCTTATTTAGTTTATATCTAAATTCGGTCCTGGCCATGACCACAAATTGCATCAGACCCACATCACGTCATGTAACATACAGGTTGAATTGTCATCCTCGTACTCCGCAGCTCATCCTCACAGTCTCTCACCTAGTATTGCTTCTAACGTGCCCAAACCCCCACCCCCTTTTTTTTTCAGAACAAAACAAAACTAAGTGTCCATAGTGTGAAATCAACTTCGTGAACAGGAATTGCCTCCTTTTAAAATTGTTTCCCCGAAATTTTCACTCAATATTTTCAGTTTTCTTAATAGACACATGAGTTTTTTTATCATATACGCCCGCACATCTATCACCAGAAGAAACTTTCACCGGTAATTTTGTCTGAAATAGTGTCCAAGACAGCATTCTTTGTCAGCCTGCTTATCTCTTTATTTTTTCTTCTTTAACTCTGTAGTTTAGCTTAGATACATTCCCTTATCCCCACCACAATCCCCGATCCCGACTTAAAACATCTTGAATGCCAGCAATGTATAATTGTGAATTGCCATTTGCAATGTGGCCTATAACATTTTAGAAAAGTGAGTAATTTTTAGAAATTTTATATGATTCATTATGTTAGATTCACAGCAGCAGTTGTTAAAAGACTGTAGTAACCATATCTGAGAGTAACAAGAAAGTTGAAAATCGTGACTTTCCGGCCTTGGCAAGCAAAGCGTTAAAAAAGGTTCTACCAGTGCCGGATTTAGACTTTGTGAAGCCCTGAGGTGTATAAAGCTTGGAGACCCCGTGTTAAAGGTTTCATTAGAAGGTCTCACAAAATGCATACCCAAACAGGACTTTGGGTGTCAACAAAATGATAATAACCAAACTATTAAATCTGATGATAATAATAATCGAAACCTCATGATCATAATGATAATAACAGCAACAGCAATAATAATAGAAATAATAATAACAACAACAACAACAGCACTAATTATATTTATGCCTTTTAATTATTTAATAGCAAGGACTTGGGTTTAAGGTGAAAAACAAAAGAAACTATTTTTAAGTTAATTTCAAAGCAAAATAAAATATTTATAAAGACTGAAATTTTGTGGGGCCTCTGCGGATTGCGAGTCTTCGTTTGTAGCATTTTTAGCTTATTATGTCCGACACTGGGAACTATCATAAGGAAAGCCGTCACTGGGTTCCATCATAAGGAAATCCAGCACTGGGCTTTACCATAAGGTATTCGGGAGCCTATATTATGGGTTTACAGCACATCATGATTGTATAATATACGGTAATGTAACTAGATGTAATTATCATACGATCAAAGGCTATAATGTATATATACCAGGGGCCATAACAATGAAATTTGTCTACTTCGCCAGAATTATCTCCTATCACGAAGACAGAGACTGCAGCTAGCCCATCTCACAACTTCCCCAAAACAGATAGCAACAAAGGCAATTTGCCAACATTAGCTTCCACACACCACTCTCTGAGACTCATGCCTCCCCCCCCCCCCCCTTTTCTTCGTCCACTCTTTCAACCACAAAATGCTCATAAATGACTTTCACTTTGACAAGACGTGTATCAAGATTTACTGGTACCGGTAATATTTCTGTATCCATATTGGCATATTTTATTTTCTTGTTTACTTGGCTCCAGTCCTGCCCTTCTCCCTTGGCGACAACAGTATGTGTTTCCTTAATTAATCATGTGTATTTATACATAGTAATGGCCGATTACAAAACAAGTTATGAACAGACTGAGAACCATCCAGGGGGCAACGGAAAGGAAAATACTAAACCTCAGACTGCAAGATAAAATCCCCATGCTGAAATGTGCAAACAAACAGCAATAACGGACATAGTAAAATTCATGCTCCATCAAAAGCGGAATTGGGCTGGACTTGGGAAGGATGAATGACAATAGGTGGGCAAAACTCTGCACTGAATGGCAACCAAGGACAGGCAGAACAACAAGAGGACGACCAGGAAGAAGATGGCAAGATGGCATAAAACAGAGAGAGGGGAACCTCATGGATGAGGACAATATCAGACAAAAAAGAATGGAAATCACTATCGGAGGGCTACATCCTGCAGTGGATGGACAACGCCTAGATGAAAGGTGGAAGATAACCTAGTGACAGAAATCTGAAGCCTGCACATTTATTTTGCTAATGACAGGAAAGTAAAGAAAGGCGTGTTGAATTTAATGTCGTAACGTTTCTTTTTCATTTTTTTTTTCTTTACAACACCTAAAACTAATGTCGACGTTTTAAGAGCTAATTCACCCGTTGGCTCAGAGAATACACGGATTTGATACTTAAAGTTGCTTTTCTACCAGCAATGTATAAACGGAAACGAAGATTAGGGTGTTGAAGAAGAAAATTTCCGATCATACTTTTCAATTACACACTATACAAATGCGTTTTTTTTTTAGTGCAGTTGTAAATAAAAATATATAATTATATTGATGAAGACTGGAGTTTGTCCCAAATGGATGTGTCCCCGTAATTTATTGTCAGAAACGGGGGCAGTTCACAAAGTTTTATCATTTTTGGCCACGTAGTCAAGAAGTTTCAAGTGCTTACATGTTCACCCTCTGGCTCCATTATAGTAGGCCTAAGATGATGATGATGATGATGATAAGCATAACCTTACAATGATGCTGTTACCATGGTTCGAATGTACTTTCACGTGCAAGGTGTTCCGGAAACACCTTAGGTTTACAATTTTAAAAAACATTATTTATTTATCTATCTATCTAATTTAAGAATAGGCTTTTTCCTCGTTTCTCTGAAGTTCACCACCATAGGGTGCAAATGAAATTGTGCAATAATGATTATTCTGTGGCAGTTTTTAGGGACGCGTGGTATTTTACATTAATATAGGCCATTGTTGAACTCTGAAAACAACTCAGTATTTTCTCTCTTTGGTTTTGTAACATTCTTATTTTGCATATTAAAAGACTATTGAAGTTCTTTATGCCAGGAAGGTCTCGTGTCAAGTTGAAATTTCATGCATCTGAATATTAATGGAATTTCAACAGACGTTGATGTCTTTCGTGGCGGTATTTAGATTAGTCAGGCACAGAGCTTAACCGCCCTTTTCCCCTCCCCCTCCCGATAAAATGAACCCTTCCAATTTTTGTTGTTGACGGTTGTTTAAGTTTGATCTCTATACCAAGCAAGAGGCAATGGACCGTCGGCACAAAATGTTACATCATGAAAATGTCATTGGATGGCCAACCAACGTTTAGCGATTGTTTACTAGAAGGGCCATAACTCAGCATTTACAAAAATACTTTGATAAGGGAAACAATCCATAATTTGAAAACTCGCTGTTGCCATTGACTGATTGTTACATAATTATTCTAGAACACTGGCTTTCTGCGTGGGCGATATGCCCTCTCCCCTCCCTGGGTCCGATTTTAAGTCGGGGGGGGGGGGGGCAAAGGATGAATGAGTGAAGGTTATGGGAAAATAATTTTCTGACAGTTTTTGTACAATGTATTGAAAAATGTTCCATTCTGTTTTACTTTTAAATGCATATTGTTATCATGTCTACTGCTATAGTCCGTTCAACAATGGTGCCCGCCTCTCATGCTGAAGGTAACGGGTTCGATGCCCCATCGGTGCAGGCATGTCGGAATTTTTTTGGGATGGCCGCCGCTCGGGAAATTTCGATTCTAGTTCTATCTGCAGTAGAAATTTCTTTTTATTTGTCAAGATTTGTTGTACATGTATTAATTTCTTGGTGCGGAACCAAACTTCCGCGTTCAGTAGGCGCGTCAAAATGGTATCATTTAAAGTTGTAGCTATGCTGAAGTGTCGGTCGCTACCGTAAACCTAAAATGGCGGACGGTTCATGACCTTTCCCTGTTTTGTGATGTCACACAATGGGATCATCCAGTCTGGGTATTTCATTAGTCTGTGTGCCATTCCAAATAAATGTAAACAAAAGAATTGTTTGTGATATAGAGTCTAGTGTTAAACCTATAATTGTCAGTATTGTGGTATTCGTTTCTACTATACGTTTTTTTGCCGTTGTTTTTGGTTTTTGTCGTTGTTATTGTTTGATTGTACATATATAATATTTTGTATTTTTCAATCCACCCGGTGTGAACTTCGTTTTTCTCTGTAAATTTCTTTAAACTTCCTTTGCAAATAGACGGAAGTCCTATACTACAAACAGCAAATCACTGAATTGAGAATAAATATATTAAATGATTAGGATTTTACACTCATCGACATCCGAAATGGACATGATGATAAATCGCATGGACACTTCCATTTTGGGCATAATTTTGTCTTTACTATTACTTTTGCGATTTTTGAGCCGCAAAAAAAGTGACAACATTTTGGTCTAGTAAAATGGAAAAGCATGACAGGAAATTTCATTTTTTCCTCTCTTTCTTCTTTGCTTTCGTGAGAGAAATGTTTTACAGCTATATATTATTATTATTATTATTATTATTATTATTATTATTATCATCATTATCATTATTAAAAGTTGGCCCGCTGACTCGGTAAATACAAAGATGTGATTTTTAAATTTGAGTTTCGCTCAACAATGTAAACTGAGGGGCAGAACGAAATTTACCGTCACACTTTTTAATTCTATCCGAAGAAAATGCGTCTTTTTTTTTTTTCCGGCTCAAAATGTCGGAATACATTCTCTTGTTCAACTCAGTTGTGTCTCAAAATCAATGAAAACTTGAAAAATATAGCGAACTTCAAGGCCTTTTAAAATAAGTCTACGTACACTTTCACGTCTTTCTGCACTTAACACGATATTTTATAGAATTTAAGGCTCAGTGGTTACAAAGGCCTTTCATGATTACATTGAAGGCCTTACCTCCTCTGTAATATGATTATTACTGTCGACGCAATGACGCAGAAAAGGGCCAAGTGAAGGTGGGGGTTGCAGGAATTTGGACTTAATTGAAAAGGAACAATGCAGCAACAACAACAACAATAAAGCACAGTACGAAGACTCGTCACCGGATGATGACGATGAAGAAGAAGACCGAGTCTTGCAAAGGGATCACCACAGTTGGAATTTGTGGTTTAATCCCGTCAGACAGTTCTTCTTCCACCGTATGCAACTGATATGTGTTGAACTCCATCAGTAGCGAATAAACGGGCCTTTGCGTTTATCTGAAATGTTTGGATTTGCTCTTATGCAGGCAATTATATTATTATGTTTATGATGAAAAGTTTTTCATTTGTCGGTCTTAATCAGTGAATAAAGAGTCCCTGATTAAGGCAAATTGAAACAGGGGGCTATGCAAAGGTTGGTCAGCCGCCGGAGATATTAAAGAAATTGTGTCTGCTAACTAAAACGTAAATGTCTGTCAAGAGTATGCCGTTCAAAGTCCATAACCCCGTCCTTATCCTCAACCCTAAATCTTGTCGAATCCCTAACCCTGCCCCCCTACCCTTTCAACCAAAAAAACAGGTGGAAAACAAAAAGAAAATCCTAAAGAATAAAGCAGTATTTCGGGAGGAGCTTTCTAGCTCTGGAGTCACAAAAGGCTTTAAAATACGTGCCCCTAGCGCAAGGAAAAAAAACCTGGGGGACGTGCGTACTTGTAATAACATATTTTTTTTTTACCCTTTCTCGACCCCCACCTCATTAAAATGCATATTCAGGGGTTATAAACGTTCGAAATTGGCATAATATTGGTAAAATAGTATTTCTAAATGGATCAACTCGTCTCCTTAGAATGACAATTTTCTACCTCCACTTTTTGGCTGAAATGAGTTACACACTGCACACTACTTTTCTAGAGGTTTTCTCCACTGTGTGTCGAAGTATCAAGCGGATTCGGTATGTAATTTGTAAGTATTACTGAAAAGAAAAAAAGTCATGTAGGCCTATCTCTAAAAGCTACGAGCACATGAAACTTTAATCATCAATTTTTCAAAAGTTGATGGAAGGGAGTTAGAACCTTGTCATTCTAAAGGGACGAACTGACCGCGCGCACCGAAAAGTACAATAATTATCTCGATATCGATAATTATCTTGCAGCCTAATTTCGATTTCAGGACCCGCTCCCACGACGTTCTTCATGGTGTCCTTGTACTTCTGCTCAGTCTGGGTCTTCCCTGTCTACCTGGGCCCTGCTTCAGCTCACCGCAAATGTGCTGTCTGGGAATACGTGCTGTCTGGGAATACGTGCTGTCTAGGAATACGTGCTGTCTGGGAATACGTGCTGTCTGGGAATACGTGCTGTCTGGGAATACGTGCTGTATGGGAATACGTGCTGTCTGGGAATACGTGCTGTCGTCCATTCCAAAAGAGTTTGATGATGTTCGTCCCTCGTTTTCGAATGGTTGCTATGACTTCATCTTCTATTTGTTGGCGGAATGTCCTCTAAGGTGGCTGATATAATGTTGGCGGAATGTCCTCTAAGGTGGCTGATATAATGTTGGCGGAATGTCCTCTAAGGTAGCTGATATAATGTTGGCGGAATGTCCTCTAAGGTGGCTGATATAATGTTGGCGGAATGTCCTCTAAGGTGGCTGATATAATGTTGGCGGAATGTCCTCTAAGGTGGCTGATATAATGTTGGCGGAATGTCCTCTAAGGTGGCTGATATAATGTTGGCGGAATGTCCTCTAAGGTGGCTGATATAATGTTGGCGGAATGTCCTCTAAGGTGGCTGATATAATGTTGGCGGAATGTCCTCTAAGGTGGCTGATATAATGTTGGCGGAATGTCCTCTAAGGTGGCTGATATAATGTTGGCGGAATGTCCTCTAAGGTGGCTGATATAATGTTGGCGGAATGTCCTCTAAGGTGGCTGATATAATGTTGGCGGAATGTCCTCTAAGGTGGCTGATATAATGTTGGCGGAATGTCCTCTAAGGTGGCTGATATAATGTTGGCGGAATGTCCTCTAAGGTGGCTGATATAATGTTGGCGGAATGTCCTCTAAGGTGGCTGATATAATGTTGGCGGAATGTCCTCTAAGGTGGCTGATATAATGTAGCCTAAGTCCAATCTGGGCACCAAACTGTCTGCTACAGATTGCCCACTTCAGGCTAGTGGGTGGGTGGCTGGGAAGTACAGCTCACTGCTTGTGCTCTTCGCGCTGCCCTTTTGCTTTCAGTGGCTGCCTTGCGGCGTGGTTCAGCTGACTTTGCTCTTCCCCCCCCCCCCTTTTTTCTTCATCAGGGTGCGCCATGGCCATGTTGGTCAGTCTGAAGCAAGAGTTTCCCAAGTCGGGACGGGAATGTCCAAGCTCTTTCGGGTCGTCTTGAGGCTGTCTTTGAAGCGAAGTTTGGATCGTCTGACTTGATATGTTCCTCCCGTCAGTTCCCACCTTGGGGATGCGCTTGTCTTCCATGCGCAGAATTTGTCCCGCCCACCGTGTTTGTCCCGGGGATATTGGTCATGTCTGAGGCAAGAGTTGCGTCCGACGTAGGAGGATCGTCCGACTTGATATATTCCTCCCGCCAGTTCTTCTATGAAGGGACCCTGGGGATGCGCTAATGGTCTTCCATGCCCAGAATTTGTCTCGCCCACCTTCTGTAGTGTGTAGGCCTATTATGCATGTTGGCACCGAAGAAGACCATTTAAGCGTTTACTGTGACAAGAAACATGATGAAGGCGGAAGCGCTCTGCCCGCTAAAAGGAGCTGTGAATTTTTTATTTTTTTTTGTTACTTCTCGGCTTTTCGGCAAGACTGCCAAAACCGAAGCTACTGTATCTGAGCTCTTACACATAATTGACAAGTACTTGAACCTTTCATCATACTGCCTCTTTGCGATTATGAACCATAGAGTTACTTTGGACTGATGTCTCCGCTTTAGTGTGAGGTGTGAAATATGAGAGACCGAAACGAATTTCTCTGTATTCGAGGTATCATAAAAACCACAGAAACGGGACGTCAGCTTCACACTCGGTTTCGGGAGCACCTCCGTGACATTGAAAATCGAAATGGAAAGCCTGTTTCTGTCCATTTTAATCGACCAGACCATGAGCCATCCAACGACATTCAAATTCTGGGGCTCAAGTCTTGTCATGCAGGCGCTGATGTACGCTTTGAAACCGAACAACGATTAATTTTCCAGCTCGGCACTATCACTCCCCATGGCATCAATGTCCAACATTGCCTTCGATAATTCCACTGTTGCTAATATCAATATATATATATTATATATAATTTTCTTTATTATTATTATTTTCTTTCATTTATTTATCTATTTGTTTATTTATTTATTTATTTATTTTTATTTTTTTAATCTCTTTTTCTTTTTCTTTTCATTTACTGCGACTCCTGACATTGCGCACCATCCCTGTCTTGTGCTGTGAGGCACTATATGGCGCCTTCATCTTGGTTACTAACCAATTGCGTCACTTCCTGCTTCCATGCTTTTGGCGGACGGACGTGCTTTGGTGCTGCTAAAGAAGCAAGAACTCGCAGCTAAGTAAACTGTTTCACTTCGTTCCTGTTGAAGTCTTTTATTGTTCGTTTTTTTGTTTTTTTTCACTTGACAAAGGCGAAAGCCGAAAATTTATGCATTTTCTGTCTTCTCTTTAGTTTGCTTTGTACTGTTTGGGTTTTATTTCTCACGCGGGGCTTCGCAACATACAACCTTTTCTTTTTGCCCAATTTTGACTCTGTATTCGAGGGTTTATGAATTTATACGAAACTAACACTACAACCGTATCCTAGCTGTTTAGCCGGAAACGGAAATCCCAAACTTCGACCCTTTCTATTTCCTTTCATTTCAACGTTGTTGTGAAAGTGTATCGTTCTCAAACGAGCTAAGGCCAATCCGGCGACGTACACTGTTCTTTTACAATAATCTGTTGAAAAAAGCTATTTTAAAGTAAACAATGGCTGATACTGATGAACTTGCCTGCGTTTATGCCGCCTTGATCTTGGCAGATGATCAAGTGGCGATTACCGTAAGTTGGACATGAATCGGACGGACACTTCTATCACAGGTGTCCGTGCATGTTGTGTTGTAGTTGAAGTTTACTGAGAAGGAAGCAATTTACAGATCTGATATTGGGTCTAAACTCAGAAATATGGCCGATTTATTTTTCTCTGACGTTTGAACTGCCTGTACAGTGTACATCAAGATTTATCGAATCTTTAGACTTAGTGGACCGAGATCTCTAGATATCTAGACTAGATCTAGATTTCTAGATCTAGATCTAGATCTAGATCTAGAGTCTAGATCTAGATTTAGATCTAGAGTCTAGTAACTGGTTCTGATTACTTTTCAGGAGAAGCAAAGTCAAAGAACTGTTTTATTCTGGCACAATTGGCCTGGGATCTAATTAGCCTATGATGACATTCTGAGAGTTTGCTGTTGTTTTTCGGCATAGGAGAACCATCATCATCTTCTGCTGCGGCTTTGAATGTAGATCTAGGCCTAGTCTAGATCTAGAAATCTAGATTGTATTCTAGATCTAGATGAAAATAAAGGTCTAGATCTACAGTGGAGTCCATGTTAAACGGAACTTGGATAATTCGCATTTCTGCTAAAAGTAAATCGAGATGAATTTGAAATGAGTTTGGGGGGGCTGCCATTAGATCCATTGGCCAACATTATTGGCGGATACTGCCCAGGTTTATCTGCCAATAATGTTTAGATCTAGATCTAGGCCTATTTTTAAGAAGTAGGCTAAATGATTTTATAGCCTATGTCTCCATTTTACCAATTTTTTACAAAAAATTTTTCTGTCCTCAGGCTGACAAAATTACCACTTTGCTGAAGGCAGCTGGTGTTTCTGTGGAGCCATACTGGCCTGGTAAGATAGACTACTGCCAGTTTAGATCAATGTGTACCAATTTATGTCGAGAATTTGAAAATTGTTCATTGGCACTTTTTGTAGTAGGCTTGGCTATTACTAGTCTAGATCTAGAGTCGCATGCCCACATATGAACCAGTAGCGGGGTGCCCTCATTAGAACCACTACTTTCAGTAAAGCAGTGAGTCTATGAATACTATGATGTTTCTTTCACTTCCACATTGAAAAGTAACCCCTCCTTTGTGGGAGTTCAAGAAGCCAGGCTCATATTCAAGCTTTTGCACTTTCAGTGATTTTTTATTTTATTTAGAGGAACCTAGCCCAGTGGGTCCCCCATATGAACCACAGTCCCTCCATCTAATGAACCAGTGCCTACCCACATATGAACCACTCTAAATGTGACCAATGTTTGCACTGTAAGTAAGCCTGTTTCTTTTCAACAATGTAAAAAAAAAAATCATTTAGTCTGGAAGAAAGAATGTTTATGTGAGGAAAATTTTCCACTGGTTAAGATACTGAACAAATTGATCCCTATACAAACCACTGACTGAAGTGATTCAAATTGGAAAGACAAACTATCCACACACTACCCCATATAAACCACTCTGTAGGGACCTAGCCCCATACAAACTGTCACAAATCCCAGACTGGGAGATGTAATAGTTTATGACAGGACGACAATCACGAACAAACAAGTTTAACACTTAACAAAACAACCCATCAGACTCACACATTTATTAAACATAATTATACATATAATAGCGCAATTACATACATTATATTATTGAAATGAACTGCCGTACAACGGCCTTATTCTCACACACACTCTCCCTCGGATCCACAATCCGGTAGTTACTCCTAAAGGCACTTCGGCCTCAGCCTCTCCCCTCAGGGTCTTAATAGCACATTAGTAATTCACTGGCACCGCCGTCTCTCAGTATCACCTTTCTATTGTCATACACCTTAATATTCCACTCGCATCTCCACAGGGCAATAACACATTATTATTTCCATAGCCATCAACATGGCAACAACATAGTATCAGTTCACTAGCCTATCAACATGGCAACAATATAGTATCTCATTCACTCTCATATCTACGTCCCTGTCCGTGGCCTGACTGCCACGACTTTATGTGCCTCTACTGTCCTACACTGACAGCCTCACTTCTGGCCTCTGTGTGGCCTCCGGCCCTATGCTGGCCTATCCCCTGTGCTCATCGAGGTGGCTCTTCGGCCCGTCCCCGACACCTACAAGAATAACATTACATTGGTATAATACCCTACCATCTCTATTCACTCCACCTCTCCTTACAATCCATGAAGCGTACACACACTAGTTCACCTTTCACTCACCACACATCTTACGGTAACACACCTCCATCGGAGTACACACTACTCACTCGCGCTACAAATCCATGAACTCACTTTCATCTATCGCTCATGGCGCACATTGCTATATCCAATATCAAGGACTTCCACATTCCTCACATATACTTATTTACATCATGGTAATAGACGAATATAATATAATACATCAATCATAATAATCAATCAACGTTCTACATACCAGTCATTACTGGAACAACACTCATCCGTCTCCCGACTGCTTTCACTTATGTCCGCCCGCTGGGCTCTTATTCACAGGTCCGCTCCGTCGGACCTTCTAACTTGCAGTGATAGTTATACAGCGCTTTCGCCTCATTCAGACCCCCCCACTACTCACAACAGCACGCTTAACTTGCTGTCTACTGTGAGTCCTTCTTACTCTACACCCGCTCTGTAGCAATCCCCTTAATTGCACTCACTCCACTCGTGACATCATCCCCCACCCCAAAAAAATTAATGCAATTAATTTCAAATCGCATCAAGATGACTGTCAACGAGTGAGCGTGAGCAATACCTACACTAAAAAAACTGACCTAGCCGTTCCCCTAGTATATAAAATACCGAAATCAGGGGAAAATATGGGGATCAATATGGCCTGCAATATGCATATATGTGTCACATCATGAATAGCTAACTAACCACCATACTTAATACAGACTCAAAAACCATTCAACCTATCAACCATTCTGCATATCATATTTATAATGTCAATATTTTAAAGTCGACTCATTCACACAGATCCTGTCAATGTTCCTGTCCTCCGATGTATAAGCTCCTGAAATCTTGCCCTAGGCTCGACTAAGGTAGTCGGCGATATGATTGCTGGTTCCTGGAATTGGTTGAATAACGAAGGTATACGGCTGCAAAGCCAATGCCCATCTAGACAAGCGTGGGCTGGACGAACGATTCTTCGACAAAAATGTCAGCGGCTTGTGGTCTGTCTGGATACAAAATTCTCGTCCCATGAGATAACGTCCTAGTTTCTGGACGGACCAGACAATGGCAAGACACTCACGCTCTATCACAGAATACTTTCTTTCTCTCTGCAATAACTTCCTACTGACATAACATACAGGATGGAGACATTCGTTCTTCTCCTGTAGAAGACAAGCGCCGACACCAGAGTCCGACGCATCCGTTCTGAGGATAAAATTAGATCGAAAATCGGGTAATATCAGAATGGGTGACGATGATAATGCTGTCACCAAATTATCAAATGATGTCTGACATTCAGACGTCCACTGGACCTTATCGGGTTGTCCCTTCTTAGTAAGGTCAGTAAGAGAAGATGACAAGGAGGAAAAATTTGGAATGAACTTTCTGTAATAATTTAAAATTCCCACTAAGCTTCTGACTTGTTTCTTTGTTTTAGGGATTTGCAATCCTACTAACTTGTCAATTTTTGTTACTTCAGGTCTCTGAACACCTCTACCCACAATATGTCCTAAGAATACTATCTCTGGACATGCCAAATCCATCTTTGCGGGTTTAGCAGTTAACCCAAAATGACGTAATCGTTGAAAAATTACTGTTAGTGTCTGAATATGATCAGACCATGTCGACGTATGGCATGCTATATCATCAAAGAATGACACGACATTAGGTATGTCCTTCAACACTAGTCTCATTAATCGTGCAAACGTCGCTGGCGCGTTCACCAACCCAAATGGCATGACCTTAAATTGGAATAATCCAATGGGCGTTTGGAACGCCGTGTATTGTTTAGATTCCTCAGTAAGCGGGATTTCCCAATACCCTTTCGTCAAATCTATCTTGGAAAACCACGTGGACCCGGCCAATGAAGCTATTAATTCCTCCTGAAACGGGATAGGCTCCCTATCGCCTACCGTAATAGTGTTCAATCTTCGAAAATCAATACAGAACCGCACCGATCCATCAAGTTTTTTCACGAGGACGATGGGTGATGAATACGGCGATGTTGATGGTTCTATCACATCTAACTTCAACATTGACTCAACTTCCTTTATGACTCTATCTCTCGAAGAAAAAGGCAACGGATACGGTTTAAGAAATACTGGCTTATCCGAAGTCAACTTTATTTGGTGCTGGATCACTGTAGTGCGACCCGGCAAATCCGTAACAACGTCCGGGAATGACGCTAACAGGGTCTCAAGTTCCCTACTCCTTGAACTCGTAAGGTCAGGGTTAATTTTTACGTCCCTGTAACCTTGTGTCGCAGTTAACTCCGGCAATTGAATTTGTAACTCTTCCTGCGCCTCGGTGTCGCTTACGTCACAGTCCAACTGGTCTACGACCCCCGTACAAGCAGTAGAGAAGACAGTCTCCTCTGGTCTTGTCTGTGCACACAGATACTGTGGTCTCTCATAAAATCTCTGTAGCATATTAACATGGAAAACCTTACTCGCTCCATCAATGTGGCTAGCGTAATCTACCTTCGAAACAACTCGCTCAATAACATAAGGACCTTTCCATGTCATCAATAACTTATTATGGTCCGTAGGTAACAACAACAGAACCTTGTCTCCTGGCTTAAAAATTCTCAGTTTGGAACCTCTATCTTTATAGTCTTTTGCTCTTTTCGAAGCGATACCAGAAGCTTCTTCTGCTATAGTGCGCGCTGAAGATAGTCTTTCTCTTAAATCAACAAGGTACTGAAACCTTTTTAAACGGTTCCGAAACCGTGGGGATCTCTTGAAGAGGGGCCTGGGGTGTACGACCCTTATGCGTCGTCTTTTGGCACGCACTGCACGTCTTACAATATAACCGCACATCTCTGTATACTGACGGCCAATAAAAATCTTTCAGAACTCTCTCCTTGGTTCTAGTACTTCCCATATGACCCGCTAATGGAACATCATGGGCCAGACGCAATACTGTTGCGATCAGCAACGCTGGCACCACGACCTGCTTTAAAATGGAGGACACCGTTACATACTTACGGAACAGAATGCCCGCCTGAACAATAAAGGAGGACGACCCGTTCTTATATCTCCTCGTTTTCTCGGTTCGCGCTTCCCCAAAACATGGGTTTAATGATGGGTCCTCCCTTTGTAATCTCGCCAAGCGCTCTGGCGTGATATCTAGGTTGACCGCTGGCGTCGCCAAAGGTCTAATCTTATCTTTATCCGCTACCCGTCGACGTGTTTCGACCGCGGCGCAAAAGTCAATACCCTTTGATTGCGACCATGCTTGCACGTTCTCATCGGAAGGGGAAACTACCCGTGATACATTCCCAATGATGAGCTGGGCGCCTGGAAAACAACCAACGACTGCTTCGACTTCCCCGCTAAGGAAAGGTGTATCTATCATTATTCTTGCCATGGGTAATTTCTCAATGGCCCCCGAAAATTGGATGCACGGGACAGTCTCACCTGTAAGCTGTGAATCCCGAATGCAATCCCTATGCACTCCCACAACGGTAGATCCTGTATCTCGTAAAACCGAGACCGGTTCGTCCCCAACAAACCCCGGATAAACCCTAAGACCACCTCCTGTATGACATGAATTTATAACGGGGATCTTTCTCCCACAAGGTAAAACACCGGAAGATAATAACTTCTCACAACTGGGACACTTAGAATACTGTCCGCCTCCGTTGTCCGATGTAACACACGCAGCCGCATGATGAAATTTATTTGGGGAACATGGACTGGAGCTACTGTCCACGTTCGCCGCTATCCTACCTGCAGGGCAGTTCACGCTGATGTGATCCGCTCTACCGCAGTTCCAACACTTCGCGGCCCTACACTCGCGCGAAAAGTGACCCGCGCGTCCGCAAGTCCAACACTCCGCTCCCTGTGCTGCCCTAGGCCTGGGTCCCCGTGACCCCTCGCGACCGGAACTAAAGTCCCTATGCCGTCGGTCATCGGCAAAGGTCACAACTCGCCCCCGGCCATTACCGCGACCTAGCCCTCCTGCTCGGTCAAACTTACCGGATCCATATGCCGGTGATTGGTGATAGCCCCTATGCTGCCCCTGGGCTTGCCCGCTATAGGCACCACGCTGACGCGACCTGTCCCTAAGTCCTGCCGGCGACCCCTCGACAACGGCGACGTACCCAGCATCTTGGACGTACGCCCTGGCGACTGGTTTGGACGGATGCGCCGTACGGTATGCCTCCGCCAACTTAGACGCCTCCTGCACCGTCGCGGGTTCGTTCTCTTTCAGGAAAGCCACCAGATCTTTGTGGCACGACGCGTATAGCTGGTCACGGATCATTAAGTCTTTCAGTTTAGCGAAATCCGTGCCCACATGCGCCAAGTCTACCCAGTTCGCGAAATACTCCGTCAGTCTCGCGACGAAGGCAGCAAAGTCCTCCCTGGTGTCTGCACGTGCTCGCCTAAACTGCTCCCGGAAGTATTCCTCGGTACGCGCAAATCGGCGAAGCAGCAAAGCCTTCAGCTTATCGTAATCTTGCACGTCTTCGCGCTGTAGCTCTTTAAAGTATGTTAACGCTCGCCCCTGCAATAGCGATGCCAGGTACGTGGCCCATAATTCCTTATTTTCCCCCCATTGCAATTGTGCGTTCAGCTCGAACCTGTAAAGGAAGGCGTCTATGTCGTCCTTCCGGTCGTCGAACGTAGGGAGCTTAATCCTAACGCCACCTTTATTGTGTACCTGCCGCTCAACTGTTTCTGTTGGCGCATTCTTTTTGATTTCCAACTCGGCGATCTTTACTTGCGCCTCTATCTCCTTTAACCTTATCTCCCTTTCCTGCTCCCTATCCTGTCTCTCCTGTCGCTGAGCTTCTAACTCCTTTAACTTAAACTCTCTTTCCTGCTCCTTATCCTTAGCCTCTCTCTCCTGTTGCTTAAACTCCCTTTCCTCCTCCTGAGCCTTAGCCTCTTTTTCTCGCTCTCTATCCTTAGCACGCTCATCGCGCAAATCCGCCTGCTGTTCTTTAATCCAGCCGCGTAGCTCTTCTCCCTCCAGGCCAAGTTCCTTACCCAACTTCATTAGTTGTTGGAGTTCCGCCATTTCACAGATTTATGGTTATGGTATATATTTAAAAAACGGCTAACCTGTCGGTATGATAACTAACGACACGACCAGAGACCTGAGATCACACCAGATATAACAATACCCAATTGTCCCAAATACAATTCAGAAATTTACCTTTACAGCACAACTAATTCTATATCTATAAAATGCCTAGCACTATTAATTATAAAAGAAACTAGAAACGACAAGAATGAAGAAATACAGTAGAAGGACCACAAGTACGTCAAGGACAGCGAACCAGACTAGGACAAAGCTTCTACAAAAAAAAAACTATAATGGAAAAAAAAATGCAACCTACTACGCCGATTACACAACACGGTACGAACGAGAACAGAGTCTGAAAAAAAAAGAACGTATCTATAGATAGGTAGAAAGAGGGACAAGAGAATACGTCTTCCTGCGGAACAGAGAAGATATCGACGCTACAACTAAACAATATTACAGGTCCCTACAGAACTGTTCACTGTGATGAACGAAGTTCCAAAGTTTATCACACCTTTTTAAAAGGATAAACTAAGTTCAACACAGCAAACCCGCGCCACCGCCCGTATAATCAATTACGACAAAAACAGAAAAACAGCGGAAAAAGACAGAAGAAAAGACAGCCCTTAATCCAGGGTACAAAATTTCCACTTAACTTTCAATTTTTGAAATTTTGAGTAAAACTCCTCCCTTTAATCGGAGCTCTGGCTGCTCGTCTCCTCAGGCTGCACGCACACACTCTGGAAGGTTTAAATACACATTAATACCTATTCATAGCAATACATGCATCAATACATATTATTATTCATAAACATACATAAATCATATCATCATGAAATTTCCATTCATCCCACGAACAAAGACAACAGCACGAATTCCTAGCACAACAGAAAAACAACTAGATATAACGAATACACAATGTCAAAATGACCACAGGTAAACAGGACTAGCCCCCAGTGTCACAACGGACGAGCCCCCAGTGTCACAACGGACGAGCCCCCAGTGTCACAAATCCCAGACTGGGAGCTGTAATAGTTTATGACAGGACGACAATCACGAACAAACAAGTTTAACACTTAACAAAACAGCCCATCAGACTCACACATTTATTAAACATAATTATACATATAATAGCGCAATTACATACATTATATTATTGAAATGAACTGCCGTACAACGGCCTTACTCTCACACACACTCTCCCTCGGATCCACAATCCGGTAGTTACTCCTAAAGGCACTTCGGCCTCAGCCTCTCCCCTCAGGGTCTTAATAGCACATTAGTAATTCACTGGCACCGCCGTCTCTCAGTATCACCTTTCTATTGTCATACACCTTAATATTCCACTCGCATCTCCACAGGGCAATAACACATTATTATTTCCATAGCCATCAACATGGCAACAACATAGTATCAGTTCACTAGCCTATCAACATGGCAACAATATAGTATCTCATTCACTCTCATATCTACGTCCCTGTCCGTGGCCTGACTGCCACGACTTTATGTGCCTCTACTGTCCTACACTGACAGCCTCACTTCTGGCCTCTGTGTGGCCTCCGGCCCTATGCTGGCCTATCCCCTGTGCTCATCGAGGTGGCTCTTCGGCCCGTCCCCGACACCTACAAGAATAACATTACATTGGTATAATACCCTACCATCTCTATTCACTCCACCTCTCCTTACAATCCATGAAGCGTACACACACTAGTTCACCTTTCACTCACCACACATCTTACGGTAACACACCTCCATCGGAGTACACACTACTCACTCGCGCTACAAATCCATGAACTCACTTTCATCTATCGCTCATGGCGCACATTGCTATATCCAATATCAAGGACTTCCACATTCCTCACATATACTTATTTACATCATGGTAATAGACGAATATAATATAATACATCAATCATAATAATCAATCAACGTTCTACATACCAGTCATTACTGGAACAACACTCATCCGTCTCCCGACTGCTTTCACTTATGTCCGCCCGCTGGGCTCTTATTCACAGGTCCGCTCCGTCGGACCTTCTAACTTGCAGTGATAGTTATACAGCGCTTTCGCCTCATTCAGACCCCCCCACTACTCACAACAGCACGCTTAACTTGCTGTCTACTGTGAGTCCTTCTTACTCTACACCCGCTCTGTAGCAATCCCCTTAATTGCACTCACTCCCTATACAAACCACTGACTGAAGTGATTCAAATTGGAAAGACAAACTATCCACACACTACCCCATATAAACCACTCTGTAGGGACCTAGCCCCATACAAACCACCCATCATGATTATTAAATAGAGATAGGCCCTCATTTAAAGCACCTTTGATATGCCATCACTTAGATTATTCAAACAATCTTTACAGTAGAAATGAGCTGGTTCATCTGGGGACCAGTCACTACCCCATATAAACCACTCTGTAGGGACTGCCCCATTCAAACCACCCATGATTATGAAAAAGAGATAGGCCCTCATTTAAACCACCTTTGTTATATGCCATTACTAAAAGTTATTCAAACAATCTTTACAGTAGAAATGAGCCGGTTCATTCGAGGACCAGTCATAAAATATGTGTACCCCTTATGAACCACCCTGTTTTCCAACCCTCTCCTCAAAGGAACCAGCAAAATATTAGTAGGATATGACAGAGATGCCTATTCTTAGTAACCAGGTCACTTTCATGCTTAAATTAGCACAAGAGAAATGCATTTTTGTCTTTCGACCTGTCGCGAAGTACTCTTACTTATTGTAAAGCAAAGATGGCGGACGGGTTCGAAAAGTTACCTCGATTC
Source organism: Onchidella celtica (assembly GCA_963931925.1). Taxonomy (NCBI): domain Eukaryota; kingdom Metazoa; phylum Mollusca; class Gastropoda; order Systellommatophora; family Onchidiidae; genus Onchidella; species Onchidella celtica. Next base: position 35,866,871 of record OZ007579.1, on the reverse strand, counting down.
ATAAGTTTCACCGCCAATTAGGGCAACACAGTGCAAACTTGAGTTAAATGCTGATCACAACTCACAATTTGGAGATCTTGGAACGCTCGTGGAAGCGGTCAAAAATACGAAAATTGCCTTTAGAAAACAGCAGAAACGAAATAAATTTCGGGTGGTTCATAACTGGGACTGGTTCATATGGGGGCAGATGACTCTAGATCTATATCACAAAACAATCTGTGGTTTTTTAAAAACTTTTCATGAAAATGAAATTTAAGGTTGTCCATTTTCCCCTGCACTGTAAACTGTTGAAAGGACAGATGAATTTCACAGGGATGCAAGTCATCCATCTTTTTCCATCTTTTCTGTCCTAAGCATGATTGCTGATTATTATGAACCCAGAGGGCACTGTCATCTGTCATTAATATTCAACATCGTTCTGAAAACGATTGTCAGTTTTATAAAAATCTGGCAAATTGAATGATAGGTCCAATCATGATCTTTTTGCGTAGATGTCTATTGTGCCTTTCTCTTCCAGTTCCATTGGCCCAGTGGTGTGGCCTCACAACCGATACTAGTTAGGGCTCACCAGTAGCTTTGTTTCACGCACGATTTCCGACATAAAACTTGGTGGTGGTGATTCTGAAAAGCTTTGCAACATACAGAGATTTAAACAATTTGCCCAGAATGAACAAGTTTCCAATTTTATCCCTGAGTGCTGTGGGCGCAGTTTACATGACTCTATAGAAGTTCAAGTGGCAATCGGCAAAGGCACTGTCCTTTTGCACCGCTTCTAAGCGGTGTATAAAAACCAGCGTTTTTTCGCACCGCTTTTTCCGCATGCGCAAACGCATTGTTGTGACTACTTCACTTCCGTTCGCTGGTTTATAAATGAGACCTAGGCTTACACAGAGTCACAAATCTGCACTTGATTAGTTGATCTCGTCAATCGTCAATCTTCACTGATTTATTTGCGAACGGCAGCATACTCAATTTTAAAACTTGAAATTTCACCAGTTTTGTTATGAAGGTTGGAAGTTCGTTTCCAAGTTTTGACTTCTCACGAGCTTTGAAAGACTTTGAAGAGTCAACATACACTTGTTTTTCAATCTCAAATTCCGAAACGATTGAAGGAAAAAACAAATCCAGAAAGAGAAAACTCGAGGATCGAATTTGTAGCAAAATGAAAATCGGAGAAAGAACGGCGGTTGTTTTGCACATCTCCAAGGCGGTGAGAAAGAACGGCGGTTGTTTTGCACCTCTCCAAAGCGGTGAGAAAGAACGGCGGTTGTTTTGCACCTCTCCAAAGTGGTGTGAAAGAACGCGGCCAACAACGACGTTGTTTTGCACCTCTCCAAAGCGGTGAGAAAGAACGGCAGTTGTTTTGCACCTCTCCAAAGCGGTGAGAAAGAACGGCGGTTTTTTTTGCACCTCTCCAAAGCGGTGAGAAAGAACGGCGGTTGTTTTGCACCTCTCCAAAGCGGTGAGAAAGAACGCGGCCGTCGGCAAAGGCTAGATCAAGGTCTAGATCCAAAGGAAATTTGACACAAACAGGGATTCAATAGCAACTTCTTTCTAAAGAAACTCGGTCGAGATGGTTATGCTGTGTCCTGGCTTTGTTCTGAGAAGTTAAAACTATTGATCATCAGTCCTGCCATAAGACCATAAATGTAATCAATGCACAGCCCTTCTGTAACTGTGTAAATTTAGCTTCAGAGTCTTTCTTCTCAACTCATAACATCCTGTTGTGACAGGACAAAAACCATACCGGAGCACCCTAAAGTGAGATGCCAACAGTGGATGTCTACAAAGAACGCTAGCTTCAAAATCTTGACTCTTTTTTTTTTTTTTTTCACAAGACATGATAATTATAATACAGACAATTTGTGGTTTTCTTCTGCTAAAAACGGGATGTCTCCCTTCTGTTCAAGTTACAACAAGCCAAACAAAACAAAGTGAAAGTGCAGTTGTTTACCAGACATAACTCTGCTTCAAGATGCAGATTTGGATGATAATAATGAGTCTGACATAAAATTAGATGATGGTTCTTCATCAGAAGAATAGACTTGTAAGTTTTTTTGACAATTGTCGAAAAAAGGTGAGACAATTTTGTCAGGGGTCACTCACAGGTCTAGAAAAATAGATCACCAGCAAATGAAAACATGTATTTTTGTGTATTTCCTGTAAACTTAAGAAGTTTATCAAGTACCCTCCTCTAGTGCTTTTCGGGTCTCTCCCAAGTTTATAAATTGTGAATAGTCTCGGTTCAGCCAGTGGCAAAAGAAAAGCTTTTCTTATTAAAATAATAGATAATGCTCCAAGTTACATTGGTAGTTAAAAAGAAGTATCTATCTTTGTTGGCTTAATATTTGCTATTGTCACAATGATCTCTCGTCAATTGTCACATAATTCAACATCAGAGTAAATTGTACAAGTTAATTAAACTAAACAAATGGGTGTAATGATAATAATATGGATACAGTTTTCATGGATACAAATGAATGGACTTGTGGCGTAAGATTGAGAGTTAATGCAGGTGATACAGTCCTTTTTGATTACTTATTAGTAGAAAATATGACTGCAGACTAAAATACTGCAGATGTAAAAGCAATGTGAATCAAAATATTTTGAAAATCCCATTTGGAACAAAACTGAAGAAGTTTTGGAATGTAACAAGAATCAGGACAGGTTAACACAAGGAAAGAATGATAATGCATTATGAAATCAGGACTAATTTTGTTTATTTTGAGGGAAAGCATGCAGGGATGAAATTATCATACTTATTTTCAGTTGTACATGATGTAATTTCCTGTTATTTTTGGACAGACATGTAGATCTATTTTGATAAGCTCAATTTCAATAATGAATGATGGATTTTGTACATCTGTCTTGGTCTTTAGGTCTTTTTGCCAAAGCTTTGGAAGGCATGAATGTGAAGGACCTGATCACCAATGTAGGCAGTTCAGCTGGAGCTGCCCCAGCTGGAGGTGCCCCGGCTGCAGCTGCTGATGCACCAGCTGCTGCTGCTGGTAAGTATTTTGTTCACTTTTTTGTTCAGCAACATGAAACTCATCTTTTGCACTAGAATAGTGTCCTAATTTTTTACCTGCCCACGCTCAATTGAGGTGAATCATTTGTAGGCTGATTATATTTTAAAATCTGCTGCACCAGTGGTGCTTCCCAGATCCTTATGTCTAAAGTGTGGTCAATTATGTTGTCATAATGGGTATCTTTGTGCCATGTTACCTAGTCAGATCAGTGAAAAAATCAGGTAATTATCGGGCAGAATGGTTGTGGACACACAGTAGGTCCATGTCAAATACAGTGCACTCTCCCGATTACGACATCTCCGAATAACGACATTCTCCCGATAACGACATTGACCCCCGGTCCCGATTTTTTTACTATATGTTATTAGTAATAAAACTCTCTAAATAGCGACATACTTTTTAGACCACTCTCCGGATAACGACATTGAGTTAGCAATAATCGGCTGTGACTTTGCTAGATACAAAAATAAAAATAGCTAAAATATTGTTTCCGGTCAGTTTCATTTCATTCTCTGAGCCAATAAAAACACTTCTTTTCCGACCAATGAAATGTCCTACCAGAGGCACCTCATAGCCAATGAGATCGCTTTGTTATCGGCCAATGAAAACACACCTGTGTCTATTGTCGTCGGAACAAAAAGGGTGACGCGCATTAAATGAGTCAGTCATCACATCGCTGACCGCTGAATCGATTGTATTCACCCGAGAACAATAACGCACCCCAAGATGTCGACAGCTGCTGTTAAAAAAAGAAAGATACTGACAATAGATGCCAAGCTGCAAATTCTGGCTGATGTGGACACAAAGACATTAACAAAACAACACACACAACACACACACACACTTCGTGTATTTTACATGTTTGGAAAGTCCGATCACTGATCACCCACTATGGTTGGTACGTTACATTCTAAGGGTCTAACCACACCCCTTTTTCCGCCATCTTGAAAATCTCCGAATAACGACATGTTCCCGATAACGACATGCACCTCTGGTCCCGAGCCATGTCGTTATCGGGAGAGTGCACTGTATTTCGGTGTCATTGGAGTTAATATGTCTTGGAATCAGTAAGCTGCATGAAGGAAAGAGCTGCATACTGAATACAGAAACTCATAGAGTTGCCAAGTCTTAAATGGCAAAAAATAATTTTCATAGTGGACAGTGACAGTTCAGATGTTGTGATTTCACACATAACTTTGCTTTTTAAAGCTTCCTCACTGCAGTTTATAGAATTTGGGGAAAGGGGTGAGGATTGTGGTTGTTTACACACTGTCAGTGTTTTTTTTTTTTTTGCCTTCTCACACTATTTGTTTGCCATTTCAGAAACCAAGAAAGAGGAGAAGAAAGAAGAATCAGAAGAATCTGATGAAGACATGGGCTTTGGTATGTTCTATGCTATAAATATATATCTCAGAAATAATTCATTTCATTGATAGTCTCCTTTTAGAGAATCTTTTCTCATTATGAATAGGTTAATTCAGAACAAGTTACAGAATATGCTGCTTCTGTCTCATTCTTGTCATTTAGTGAAGATTGAATTGTGTTTGTTTTTGTGAGCTTTTGTTTGTACGAGGTTTATGTATGTGCCTCTTTGGGATGAATGTCCTTGTCTCTAATTCGACCAAATCCAGTCTTAATACATATATTTGTCACTTTGAAATCATTTGGCAATGACCTTTCTTGAACCTTAACCTAATCCTGCCTAATACAACTCGATGCGACATCCTCGCAGCTGCCTGATGCGACATCCTCGCAGCTGCCTGATGCGACATCCTCGCAGCTGCCTAATGCGACCATATATATATGGATCTGCCTAATAAATACACCTGATTGTTTCTCTTATCAGTGTGCTGTTTATGAAGTCTCTTAGCAACCAGATGTTGCTGGCAGCGCGATTTAGAGCTATAGTCACATTAAAAATGAGAGATATCTGCTCTTCGCTTAGAAAAACTAGATGTGTTTTCTTTCAGTGAAATGTTGATATTGCCAAATATCTTCCAAACATTTTGGTGGCCTACCATTTTCATCAAAATTGATACTACTTATCATGTGCACAAATATTTTTTTAAAAAGATCCGTAGTCAGGAAATTGAAGTTATCTCCCTTTACTTAGGCATCTGGGCAGGAAAAATGGAAGTTCCTTAGACATTGGGCTGCTATTATTTTTTGTTGCCAGCTTTAGGCAGGAAAGGGCAGTTGATTTTGGAGGAGGGGTTGGTACCATTACTATTTCAGTTTTCAGCCTTGGAATAGTTCCTTTCCAGGCATGGTAAACTAAACTATCACAACTAAGTGCTTACAAATTTTCAGGAGAAGCAAATGCATCTAACTGAATAACTTGATCCAGCTTCATAGTAATTAGTAGTGATATTTTAAAAATGTTTTTTAGCTCGTAGTTTTCAGAATTGAACTTTTAAGTCACAACTTGTAACACTGTGGGCTGTTAAGGGCTAGGAGCATACCAGACATGTCAATTTTTTTGTTTGTTAAAAGGTGAAGTTACATATTTCCCATGGGACCTCGATTTACCACCCACACTGTGTTGTATCCTAAATCCATAGTGAGAGTATGCTGTTACGCATACATCAGGGAAAACATGTTGCAGCAAAGGGGTTAACTTAAATCTGCGTAAAATCTGTATTTTGTAGGTTTAGAGTAATGTGATTCTTTTAATTCCTGGATCCTGCATGGTTTTCTTTTGCTTCCAAATGATGATTATAAAAGTTTTATGTATGTATACGTGTATCATAATTGTATTTTCAGTGTAAAATTCATGTGCTGAAGCTTTTTCTCTTTTTTTTCTTCTTTCAGGACTGTTTGACTAAACTGACAACTCACCAAGCAAAGACAGACATGCATACAGTGCAGCTTCATTGAAATAATAAATTACCCCACAAATTACTTTGTTGTGCATTTCCCTGTATTGTGTGAATGCTTATGGGTATCCATGGGCCTGTTTCCACCACCTTATGGTCAGTACTTCACCACGACTTTGATCTTGCACATAAAGCTTCAGATAGGTCATGAAATTAAACAGGGACACATGTAAAATTGGCATAATTTCAATTGTTATGAATGAAAAAGAACAAGAAATGTGAAGTAGTGTCAGTTGATTGAGACCATCCAATGTGGCTTTCAGCATTGTTGAAAATTTGTAAAAATTGATTTTTAAAAACTTTTTTGGTTGCTGCAGTCTTGAGGAATGGTGACTTGTTCAGTTTCTAAATTCTATTTCTACAGGAACTAAAAGTCCATTCCTGGATTCCTCAACCACTTGATTGTTTGCGTTAAACTGTAAAGGGCAAGAGAAGAAAGTGGTGACGTGGTTGCACAATGTCATTCAAGAATTATAAAAATGTCAGTCACTCAGTGGGTGAAAACTCAAGAGAAATGGCTGTTGTGTATTGTCCCCTATGGGATAAGCCAGACCAACTCACCAAGGCTGACATAGGCCCCAGAATGGTTGCTCATATTATGCATCACACTAAAACACTACTCACAACTCACGCCGCCGTGGTATGGGCAGTTGGGAGTGTTTCAGAGTGATGCATAACAATTAGGTGGTGAGCAATCAATCTGGTACCTACGCCAGTCTCACCCCTTAAAATGACACTTGATACTGTGATGACAGTTCTCTCTTCCATCAAGTTTTGAGAAATTGATGATTGAAGTTTCATATGCTCACAGCTTTTATGTTACATACAAATTGCACCCCCAAAACCACATGGTGCTTTGACACACTTCGACACAATGGAGAAGGCCTGTAGGCGTACAGTGTATTGTGAAACTCTATCCAGCCAAAAAGTGGAGATAGAACTTTTGTCATTTTTAAGGGGGCACTGTGCAAATTTTTTTTAAATACTGGAGTTGACAAGGCATAATCTCGGTACAAGTAGAGACGTGCCGTAATGTCTTGTTTTAGTTTTGGTTTCAGTTTATATGCTGGGGTTAATCATTGCAAAGAAATTTGTTAGCATCCACACACATAGGCCTACACAGATCAGGAGACCAAGACACTAAAGTTTTTTTCAATAGCACATGAACAAGTTTATCAACTTTTTATTTTCAATAAATACATTGAGCTTTGAGCACAGCAACATGGACCTCTAGCTCATCCATACTGAAATACACTGCTTTCATACCATGAATACATTGTATTTTGTAATGGTGCTTTTGGTGCTTTTGTTACACACATGAGAAGAGGTTTAAAACTATGCAAAATCATACAACTGAAGGTAAAAATGAGTTGGCAATAACGTTCAATTTAAATGAGTTCATTCAGGTACAAGACAGGACAGCAATTCCTGAATTCCTGTCCCAGTTTCACAAATCTTTTATCCCATGAGCACTGGCCTCGACAGCAAAGGAAAACCAACAAAAAGTCAGGTTCATAATGCCCCACCCTGATCTCAGTCTAGTAGTAGTAATAAAGTTTAATTAAATATACCTAATCTGTCCCGGTTTTTGGACATAAGTTAATCTTACAATCCAGACATGCATACAAAATTTCACGTCGTGTATCTACTATTCCATTTTTTCTTTAAATGCAACCTCATACTAGCCAAAGATCCCTCACAAATCATTCATCAGGTCCAAGTCCTGTGTGTCTTCACTTTGGCATTTTTAGACCAAAATGGGAAAAAAATAACAAAAACAACAAAAAAGTTTTAAAAATCGCACAATCTTAACTTCCTGTCATTGTCAAAATACAATATAGGCCTACACAATTTGTACAATACCTCTCTCTTCTCTGCCAACATCTTTTCAAGTTTTCAGGTAGGCTACCAGAAGTAAGGTGGGATGATATCAGTAACATTATAACAAATTAAACACACATTTCAATTGCAGAAAAATCAACACATTCAAAATACATTACATACTATGTATGCACACACAAGAAGGCAAAAAGTAGGGCCTACAATGTATTAAATTGTACCATGAGAAATCTGACAAAGTAAAATCCACAACAAATGCCTGACAACTCAAAAACCTGTCATTCAGAAAAAGGCAGACAGCATACAAAATAAGGCCTACATTGTATTTTACACGCATTCATGCACTGTCAATGCCAAAAGATATCATAATAATGCATTTACTGTACAATATTACTGTGAAATTACTCATTTTAATGTGAAATTACTCATTTCACAAGTGATAAATTATTCATATTTTTTTTATCCTTCCACCGTTTTTTGCTTAAAAAGCAGTTTAAGAAAGAGCAATTACGAGTTTCTGTAATGGTGAATGAAATTCAGATAAAAAATTCCGGAAGACCCGCGAGTGGTCAAAGGATTTTCTTTACATTTAAAAACAAGGAAATGACTACATGTACTTAACAAAAGAAAGAGTTTCCTTCACAAAAGTACCAGCCAAATACTTTTCCTTAATACATGTATCAAAGTTAATGGAAGGCTCATGTGCTGTCAAACAAATTTTAAGACTGAACTTTTTTTTAACTCACTGCCTACGCGTTGCCCACGTGAGGGCAAAGGACAGGGTTAGCAAGGACTACGCACAGCCCACATATGAAGGACGATGTTTTCCAATTTTTTTTTACACCTTTATTATACAACAAAGGAAGGTTACAAACTTAAATTCCTCAACCATTTTTCCCATTTTAACAATACCTCCAAAAAGAACACAATCATGTAGAGATATTTGCACTCTATCTTTAGCTGATTTTCCTCTACAATGTACTTGACTCAGGGCTTCGAAAAAATACTTTTTTTTGGCAAAAAGGGAGGTAACTTCAACAACTTACTAATAGTAATACAACTATGCTCTATTGCTCAGTTTTCACACTGGAGGAACACAGATCTAAATTTTATGAAATCTGTGCAAATTAATTTCATTAACAAAATACAGTACTGGAGTACAGATATCAAGACCTATTTCCCATCTTAGGGAAGTTCAGCTCTCGACAAAAATTGATGATCCAGAATAAATCTTTTTGGAACTGTTTTGATCTCAAGTCATGGCTCTCATGTCCTTTCCTGTCTCACTACAAGCAACTGCAAAGATACTAGATACAATAAGATGAAACACTGCCTTCTTCGCACCTCGCAAAAAATTGTGCACACAGTTTGCGCAATGCCCGCGCCGCATTGCATGAAAAGAATGTTTGTTATAATGCTAAAGCAATGATTTGTTACAGTGCTACTGCGATTAAGAAAAAAACAACAACCAGAGTTTTCCTAAAGCGATTTAAGTTATCAATGTCATTACAAAATAAATGACTTCAATCAAAGCCTACAGGGATAGCTGAACAGTGAACAATATCCAATGGCTCATTTTGCTCAAACACAAAGGGCCGTAATACCATAGATGGCGCTCCACAAGTGGAGGTATGCTTTCAAGCACTTTCGCATTATCCGACTCGATGTTATCACTGTGGCGAACGTTGCAAGAAGGATTTATTTAAATCTATTTGGATTCTTGAGCATGATTTGATCAACATTAGGTGCAGCTATGGTGTTTTCTTGCCTTATGATGCAAATGGCTGTATATACCGTGCATAGCTTTATTTTAAAAAATGTCTTTATCATGTGATTTTAGGCATCAGCCATTATCTCATTAAATGAGCTTATGGATCATATTCCCATGCAAAGTGATTTATTGATTGTAAAATCGGAGTTGTAGCCCTATGTACCTGAAATTGAAACACTTTTTCAAAAAAAATTCTTTTTTATGCTTGCAATTCCCCGATAACCTGTCGCCTTTCTATATTCTAATCCTGATTGGCAGTGAAATAAATTATACTCCAGTGAACAGTGGGTGTGTTTTCTTAGTGTTTACTATATGAAAACTTGTTTTATGTTGTGATTTGTATGATTGATACGACTTAATCGTTAACCAATTACTTAAAGTGATATTGATATTAACGAAACATATTTACTGACAGAAATAATAATATAATACAAACTAATTAGGTGGGAAATCTGAAACCAGGCAGGGATTGAGATTAAAAGTAGGTACTCAAAACTGATTTTGGAAAGTCGCTGTATAGACACTTAAATTAAGTTTTCCAATTGAAAGACCTCACTTTCTTAAGAATTTTGATACCAAATTTGTCTCTGTATCTCAATATTTGGCAAAGTTATGATCATCTGAATTTTCATGAAAACACCACCGGTGCGTTATCACTGCAAACATACCAAACTGTAAACACATTCTGTTTACAGACAACAAGCCTAAATTTTTTCAAGGGTTTAAATTATTAATAAGTGGTCTTTTATTTGAATCAAAAATGCCTCTACATTAAATTTCACTTTTTGACAAGGGAGACAAAAATGTCAAAATTTATCAGTTTTCACTGTCATTATAGAAAATCGACAGATTGACGCAGAAGTAAGAAACACATCATTGTGTTGGTTATTCGAAGGCCTATCCACAGAAGGATAAACGAAATGGTTATTTTCAAAATCAACAGCCATATTGAAGCTTAATTTAGGAGAAAAAAATGCGTAATTTCACAAATTTTAAAACTCCATACAAACATAAAATCGACATACACATACAACAAATGACTTTCCGTAGCCCAGGCAAAAATATACCAAAATAAAGGTTAGTTATTCAATGTAATCCAAATATCAGTAAATTGTAATTTTGAGTCTGTGATCAGATCCATCTAGAAACGATATATGGGTGTTACTCAGCTCCCGCAGATTAGCGATTTTGGCCGTTAAAATGTCTGATAGTGACTACTTTGGGCTCATAATATTAAAGTTATAACAGCAATGTCATGGAATTGAAAAATAACGTTTGAAAGAGGTATTATTTTCAATGATATTATTGGTATGTGGCATTTTAAGTTATTTTATTTTGGTGCTGAACTACAGAGGAATAAGAACGACCCAATTTGATTGCGGCAGTGCCGATAACCACCGTGATTTTTGCAAAAGGGAACAATGCAATAATCTGGCATTTTGGAGAGAAAACTACAGTTTATTATGCGCAGCCGTCACTTCATGGAGCATCAGTATAGGGCAAATCAAGCGGTCACTTCCGGGATCGGCTGCTGTTTGTTTACCTCCAGTTACTGCGCGCCCCCTATCGGGTTAAGGGGAAATAATTTCAGCAAAATGAGCCATTACTGTACATGTATATTTTCCTTATACTGGCTTTGTAAAATACAACACTGTTCATGATTTCCACGCATCTGCCACTAGGTGGCGATGTGAAATCTGAGCACACTAAAATTGCTAGCCGTCTCATCTTATTGCATCTACTGTAGTATCTTTGCTACAATGTACATGCATGTAAAGTTCTCCCTTGCTACAAAATTCTTGTCCTTTACAAGAATGCTATGTTAAACATTTCTTTTAAAGTTTTATACATGTATTCAGATTTTGCATTGTTACATAGTTAATGCTTAACTTCACAGCATTATGTGTATAGACTAGATGAACAAGAGATCAGTGTACAATTATATAGTAGGGGAGGGTGGGGAGAACTGGCCCACCCCATGTAGAGCCAAATCTAGAGGCCAAATCCAATCTGGCAAATAAGAAAAAAACTCACTTTTGATGTTTTCTCCACAGAAGAGCCCCAAACTTCCTCTTCATGTGATTTAACTAAAAGTTATGGAGTAACCTTTTTTTAGACAGTTTATTTCTGATTTTCTGCTATCACCACGAGTTGTACAACTGTAAAACCTCTCCACCAAAGATAAGGTAGGTACATTCTTATGGTGTGAAATGTTGTATTTTACTGTTTTAACCAACCTGCGTTGACCACAACAATGGCTTCTAAAGATAATGTAATCTGATCTTCATGGAGGGCTTGTGGGGAGAACTTCGGTGCCAAAGACTTCGGTATCCCTAGAGGTACTCTCAGAAGTAACCTTCAAAAAGGTGAAGATGCAACACTAGAGCCCAATTACAGACATTCCCGGATTTTTTCAGACGATCAGGAAAAAATGTTGGCAGAATACATCTTAAACTGTTCGCGTATGTTTCATGGATTAACTCCAAAGAGTTTAAAACACCTTGTGTATGAACTTGCCAAAGCAAACAACCTAAAGTACCCTGATGGTTGGAACACTGATGAGATGGCAGGAAAAGAATGGTACTTGGGTTTTATGCGCAGAAACTCACAGCTGAGTGTCCGGCAGCCAGAGGCCACCTCACTTAGTAGGGCAACTGCTTTCAACAAGCACACAATAGGCAACTTCTTTGACCTTTTAGAAACAGCTTACACACAACACGGCATTACTGGAGCACAGATATATAATTTGGATGAAACTGGCATTAATACAGTACACAAAGTACCAAAGATCATTGGTCAAAGAGGTGTAAAGCAAGTCGGACAAGTGACGTCCGGAGAGAGGGGTGAATTAGTCACAATGTGTTGTACGCTTTCAGCCACTGGCCAGACTGTGCCACCTGTGTTCATATTTCCTAGAAAACAAAAAAAGGATGCCATGATGAACGGTGCTCCGGAAGGTTCATTGGGACTTGTTCATAAATCGGGCTGGATGACATGTGAAAACTTTGTGTTGGTCATCAAGCACATTGTCAAACACGTTCGACCATCTGCAACCCATCCTATTGTCTTGGTCATGGACAACCACGAGAGTCATATAGCATATGCAGCGCTTGAAGAGGCAAAATCAAATCACATTACTATTGTAACATTACCTCCTCACACATCAAACAAAACCCAGCCTCTCGACAGGACAGTGTTTGGGCCACTAAAAGCTGCTTTTGGAGCTGAGGCAAATTCCTGGATGCTCCGCAACCCTGGCAAAACACTCAGCATCTACCAAATGGCTGAACTTGGAGGAAATGCTTTTCCAAAGGCTGCAACTCCCAAGAGCATTATCTCGGGCTTCAATGTTTCGGGTGTTTGGCCACTGGACAGGGATGTCTTTGACGGTACAGAATACATGCCCAGCGATGTCACTGATCGCCCAGCACCACTTCAGGAAACCACTTCGTCAGCTACAAGTGCAGCTTCCACTTCGGCAACTTCAACTCCAGCTCCGACAACAGCACAAACTGAACAGTCTACGTCATCAAACGAAGTCCAAACTCCAACCGCATCTGTGAACCCGCCTGCATCATCTACACCAGTGACTACAAGTCCTTTTGCGGTCAGTCCTGTTGATCTCTGTGGATACCCAAAGGTAAGTTTGTTTGTTCCGCAGAGTTCTCTATTTTTCTAGCTCTTTATTAGGCCCTACGTTGCCAGCACGGAAGGTCGGGAGATTGGTGCTCTTCACTCTCAAATCGTAGTCCCGGGGTTTGAATTCCAGTCAAGCCACTTTTCTATGGGTGTTTATTTTTTATTCATCCACAGGTACTTCAGATGGAATAGTCAAGCATGCCATTTCCAATGTAACTGTAGTAGGGGGCCTAATCATGTTGATTGGGACGCTAAGCAATAATATGAAAGTCAAGAAAAAAAATGACAAATGCCCTGCTCTTTGAAAAAAAAATTCTTTGCTCTGTACTGTGTACTACTTCTTATGTACATGTTTCACAAAATAATATTTTCAGCATTAACTTGTTTAAGTTAAATATGGAACACTTTGTTGACATAGCCTAATTTTTTTTTATATTCACAGGCTGCACCAAGGAAAGAAAGTACCAGAGGGAGGAAGAGGGGTAAAACAATGATTGCCACGTCTACACCAGAGATGAAACGAATAAGAGAGGCAGCAATAGACAAAAAGAACAAGATGAAACCATCTACATCTGCTATGAAGAAAAGACTTTTTATTGAGGACTCCGATTCTGATTCCGACATAAGCTTGAGTGATGTGATCAATAAAGAAAATGAGAATGAGTCAGAGTGGGACGGTGATGTGTTAAGTTTGGATGTTGTGGAAAAAGTGAATGTGGGTGACTTTGTTGTTGTTGAATTTTCAACCAAAAAGAAAAAATGTTACTATGTTGGGCAAGTAACAAAACCAAGAGATGAAGATGATGACTTAGAAGTGGATTTTTTGAAGTGCAAGGGTGGATATTTTGTTAGGCCTGCAGTGTCTGACGTGTGTTCGGTCCACGTTAACAATCTAAGAGCTGTCTTGTCTGCTCCTACTGTGCATGGCACTACTCAGCGGACCAAGGGAGAACTAATATTTGACGTCAATTTTGGGGATATTGACATTCGTTAAGTCGTTTAAAAGCCAAGAAAATCATGGGCCAGTTCTCCCCACTGTGGGCTACTTCTCCCCACTTAAAGGGCTAGTTCTCCCCACCCATGGGCTACTTCTCCCCACTTTTATATACCTTGAAAATCACACAATAGCTTTAAACCCATTGGAGATAGACTTTTGCACTACTAATGTTTTTTTGAAAGTAGAAATAAACCTTTTAGAAGAAACAAACTGCATTTGAGTATCATTTCTGAGTTTCGATCTATTTTTGTTTTTGTCAAATAATTTTCTGGGTGGGCAAGTTCTCCCCACCCTCCCCTACTGTATTGAATAGAATTAGATTTTCTTTCTTCTAGCTACGTTTTCTTGCATGGCAATATTGCACACAATTCACCCTGACAAGTACAACGTATTTAGTATAGTGGAACTTGGTTATAATGAGGTACATGTATAATGTTCTGCCAAAAATGCTTCGTTATACCCGAAGTCTCCTATTTCAGCAGAAAGGGCAAATAACAAGACAAACATCAAATAGACAGTAGATCTTAGCCTTCATATCAATGTTAATTTGGTTTTCTTTGCTGCCGGTAGCCATGTTTTGGTCAAATTATGAAACGAGAATCATAAAGACGAGTGCGCTTCCAGTGGTTTGTCATACTGTGCCATTCAATAAAAGTGAACAAGCTGACCATGTGATAACAAATACTCAGTGTAGGAATTGATACTTGGAACATTTCACATGTACCTGGATTCTTGCTTGTATTCAAGACCTTAACTTGCACAGCACCTTCTATGACTACAAGGAAGGCCATATCGTAGACTGTTGTAACTCATTTTTTACTAACTTTTCAAGAGAAGCAAAGAACTACCTAATTTTACCAGATTTACCAGTTACGATACATGTATTTTAATTTAGAAACAAATTACTTTACTTTTACTTTTCCGATCCAGCAGTCTTCTGGACTTGTGCCCTTCGACTTGTTGCCATGACATAAAATTTGTAGGTTTGGTTGAGTTGGTTTGTTCCACAGTATAGAGTAAACAAACAAAAAATGTCATTTAACATTTTAACCCTTAGTTTCTGGAATATAACCCCGAACTTATAACACAAACTGCAGGCTGCCCAGGGCTATAAGCAATGAAGCATGCTAAGTATCTCAAATTTTTTTTTGTTTTAAAGCTAAGTTACACTAGTTTACCAAACAGCTCTCGCCAAGTACATGTACGCGTAATTGTTCTGTTTGAATTTGGTTTTAACGGCACATGGCATGACAACAGCTATTGCTCTATAGTATAACTGAGGATAACACAAGGGATCACTGCTGGAATTTCTCATAGGTCAATCTGTTGGCCTTATCACTATGAGATCTAGGTGCCCCAAATTATTTGTTTTTGATTCATAATTTATCCATTGGGCCCAACTAAAATAGTGAACCAACAGTGAAATGAACTTATCCAGTCTTCTCACACACTCAGTGAGAACATTTGCATCTAAAAAAAAAAAATCTACTTCTTGATTTAAGGGATACGGATCCTCTTCCCTATATTTGTCACTAAATAGTCGTCCCCTTAGAATGACAAGGTTCTAACTCCTTTTTGTCAACTTTTGAGAAATCGAGGATTGAAGTTTCAGGTGAACATAGCTTTTAGAGCAAAGAATGTTTTTCTTTGTAGCAGTACTTACAAATTACACATAGAATCTGCTTGGTACTTTGACACACAATGGACAAGGCCTGTAGAAGTAGTGTGTAACTCAGTTCAGCCAAACAGAGGAGCTAGAACCTTGTCATTCTAAGGCGACGTAGTTGTAAAACATTCTACATACATGTATCTATGTAATTTGTCCTATTCCCCTGCCATATTTACAGAAGCAATGAACACACTTCAGTTTCTAGACTGACTGATAAAGTTGGTTCAAAGGACATTTCTGCCACTAAACTTCAAAGCATTTCCTGTTCATGTCTAGGCTTTCTGCTTGATTCCAAGAAATTGTCAAACAGATACCATTCCGCTTGGTTTCATTATGAAAAAATAATACGATATAAAAAAAACAAAAAACAACAACAACAACAACAAAAAAACTATGCTTGTCAGATATGTCAAACAATTCTGCTTATAAAATCTTCAAAAAATATGGCGATGTTCGCTGGTCTCAAGCACAGTGCAGATACTGCCCTGCCATTGTTTGAGTCACACACACAGACATGTAGAAAGTTCTTGATTGTTATGATACAATGTAGGACAGCAGTCTCCCATGGACATTTCATCTGCTGACATGCAATTCAGAGTTCTTCAATGAATAACGTATGTATACTGTCCATAGTAATTTTAAGTTCACGCAAAAACTGCAAAAACTACAAATACACAGAAGTGCACAACGCAAAACGGCTCCATTATGATCAATTTCACGAGCAAAACATACAACTGTCACACCAATATTTACAATTTTTTCACCTCTATATCCTATCGTTCTCATCTCATACTTTTTCTTTCTTTCTTTCTTTTATTTTTTTTGGTGATGACATCTTGAAAAGCATGAAAGTTTGCATTGCGAGGCAAAGGGTCATTGTAGTAATATGTACACAAAAAACTGTACCTGTCTAATGTTACATGATTTTCTTTACAACACATGACAATTAAAAGGAAACAAAGACTGGTTGCATAGAGGAAGATTTGACACCATAAAGCAAGACAGACTTCAATAACAATTCCAAGCTGAACTGCACAACAAATAAAAAACAACATATGTCTTGGATTTTCTTTTTAAACAAAAAGAAAAAAGCAAACGAAGATTATATCGTCATCCATCTCAGGTGTTTTTTTTCCCCCCCCGATCTCATTACACTTTTTTTTTTTTTAAAATGAGTTCGTCAGTGTAACTCATTCGCAACTGTAAGCCGAGTACATGTATTCGGCTCGAGGGGACACCAATTTTCCAACATAAATACCTAAGCCAACTTCCTTGAAATACTGAATCCCATCCTGGTTCACTGATTTTCCCTTTACTTTAATGTCTAATGTACAATGTACTTAGTCTTGTGTGTTTTTACTGAGTCAAAGAAAAAACATCTTTAAACTATGTTTAAATAAATTTGGAACTGGATAGTATTGAGAGTTCCCGTCCATACCCACAAAAGTTACTGTAGGGAATGAGTTAACTTGTTAACGTAGTTATGTTTACACATAACAGCCAGTATAGTGTCATCCCATTAGTTGTGTTTTTCGTAATTTTTATATTTAGTTATTGTTTGAAAAATAGAGAGGAGATGAGATCTGTTACTGCAAATGCTTCCATCTCAAGTGTTACCATATTGATGATTTTAGTGGTTCTGAGTTATACTAACATGTCACTGGTCACGGTGAGATCTACATTCTCACTAAGTAAGGTATCAATTTCTGTAACACTTTTGAAATAATAAGCAGAAATGTTTTTGTATCATGCTTATCTGTACTGGAGAAATGGCTTTCTCACAAAAAATATTTGAAACACTCCCCCTGCAAAAAGAGAAAACTGTTGATATACCAGAACATTAGATGGCCGACAATACGAGCTCTTGCCTTTTCAACATACAATACAGAAAAGAAAAAGATTGTACATATGTGAGGCGCTCTAAGGAAGTGGTCCACATGTCACGCTCTGCACTTTCGCGATAGAGCCAAAATAGATGGATAGGTACTTCCCGGTTCTATATCAGTTTCTGGCATAGATTCCTCAATCGTTTCTGCATGCCTGGGCAAAAGGATTTTAATGAATTCCGCCATTAAATATTTTTTTTTCCTTCATTTTTTCTGAACCAATCTATTAGTCTTGTTGGATTTACGTGTACTTTAAACGCGTTTTTCTCAAAAGTGACTTTTTCTACCTTGCCACCATGAAATAGCCATAACTTGGTTAATTTTCAACATTTTTAAATGAAATAAAGTGTATTCTTCTCAGGAGTTTGTGCGTTCACAATATACCCTTAACTCAATTATGAGAAAATTGGCAGTGTGGACCATTTCCCTGGAGATGCTCACATATACATGTACTTGTACATGGAAACATGACCTCCTGGAATCATTTTGTTTTTCTTTCTTTCTGTTGGAAAGATAAGAAATAGAAAGGAACACCAGATGAGAAAAGTTACCACGCCCAAAATGACCTGGTTTTGACACAGCACAGCGTGTGAACAACCAAATCCTACACTTCCTTACCATTCCCTAAAACTGTAGTAATCAGTTTTGGTTACTTTTCAGGAGAAGCAAAAAACACTTTTATTTTAGCACAACAGGGCTGGTTACAATGAATGTTTGAAAGTTTATTATTCAATTACTAAATTTGGCTTAGGAGTCTATAACCAAGATCAATCTAAGCGGTTCCGAACATATATATATATATAAATTTTTCAAATTTTTGAGTTACGACAGTCTTAGGGAACCATGACGACATATAGCAATCAAAAATGTTGAGTGGATGAGAAATATCACAGACTCACTCTACACACCTGGTACACAGGAATACCTGGCCAGGTGTGCTCTTCCACCTTCTCTGTCTCACCCTGTCACATATTCCACACTGTACACATTATATAGCTGGCCCTGTCATGAAACTACACACGTATAATTGTGAAGGACCTGATTTTTACTGGAGAAGGAAAAGCTGTTTTACCTGAAATCTGGTTCATACATCTTAAACACGTTGTGTGTGAGATAAAGATGCCACTTTTCCAAAAATTTCTGGAATCCCAGGAATCTTATGAACCTTTCACATGCTCTGGAAATCTCACTGACGCCAAGGAAATTTTGAGTTTGGGTTTAACAGCGTGTTGGCACGATTACGACCACATTGCTCCTCCGCAGTTTTTTTGATATCTCGCTTTGGGCCAGGTCTCAGCCCTCAGATGCCTTGAAGTAAGACACCAAAAAAGTATGAAACCTTGTCCGGAAACTTCAACAGCATGTGTTTCTCA
This sequence comes from Onchidella celtica, assembly GCA_963931925.1. Lineage (NCBI taxonomy): Eukaryota > Metazoa > Mollusca > Gastropoda > Systellommatophora > Onchidiidae > Onchidella > Onchidella celtica. Next base: position 35,847,792 of record OZ007579.1, on the reverse strand, counting down.
GGTTAAACAGACTTGTGGTCCAACCCACCGCGAAAAGTTCTGAAGATCTTGAAAAATGAAAGATGGAGTAGCATCTCTGATTTTATAATATCTGAAATATATTATTATACTCACCCCAAAATCAAGATAAAAATTATTCCTTCGCAGAATATTTGGCCAAAAAAAAGAAATAAGGATTACCATGTGCAGCAGTGTCATTTCATGACACAGCCAGAGGTTATGTCACTGCACCTCCAAACCATCTCAATTTCTCAAATTACATTGTATTTCAATAACAAAATATGAGAAGACACCTTTTCAGGAAACTTCCAGATTTCAGGAAATTTCCCACTATTCAGAGGTGCCCCGAATATTCCAGAGTCAACCTAAGAAAAAGAATAACATTAAACAATAATAAACTTAAATACTAAAATTGGAAAGTGTGGGAAAGCTAAATCTCTGATTTTATTACCTAAAAGTACATATGAAATCTGGTTTGGCAGCACTGAGTTGAAAAATCAGGCAATGTAAAAGGCTCGATGTAGTAGCACTGTAGTAGGGCTAATGATCTCTGTTCAGGACCCGGCATTCCCCGAATGTCCCACAGCTGATTTCTCTACTCTCGCCAGCACTTGTTCACAGATACAGATGTTTACACTGGCAAAAGTTCATGCGGTTTCACAAATCTAAGGACAGTAGTACAGTGTTTCTAGAATTCTGGCTCAGTTACTCACTAAAAAAGTTGGTGCACTCTGATGACAAATGACTTTCCTCTTTTAACTTGCTCCACAGTCTGAGAACACACATATAATTCAGGCGCATCAACACCTATAACCTATAACACTGAAATTATCAAGAAAACTGAAAAGAATATCTTGTTTACCAACAAAGTCTTATGGCTGCTAGGAAACAGGACACTATGAAGTTTCTCTTTGATTTATATAAAACAATGTAAAGCAGCTTCAATACTGATCCATCTGAGTAACACTTGACAAGCAATCTAGCTCCCTTTGCCTGATTTTTTAAAGAAATGCAGTTTCAGTCCACTCTGACACAGTTCTTCATCACTTGAGTGCACTGAAACTGATCCACCTAGCAAAGAATGGAGTCATATTGTGACCATAATAAGACAGGTGTGTGAGAGGTGAAGTTGAAATCAAATGCATTCAAACTGTTCCTCGGCCAACTGAAACACTTGTGTCAGAAGTCATCCAGGAGGTTTGCTAGCTCAGCAACTGATACAAGAAACCACTCCCTCTCTGGTGTTTTCAGTCTGGACAGGCATGTATGATTTAGGTCAGACTACTGACCGAAGATCACACGAAAGTCCAGTCAGATATCAATTATCACCTGGTGACATTTTCTTTATTGAACTTTTTCGCTGACATGAATGGCTCCTTTGGACATCCTCTCACAAAATTCCATTGGTGATATACTGAAATCCATCATAGAGTTTAGTGGTCAGGGAATGCAGGCTGGACTCCACAAGGCCATCCACTATCAGCTGCAGCTGCTCCTCTGTTGAAGACATGTGGAACCGATCCTTGAAAGCTCGTATGGCACTGATGCCTTTACTGAAGCAGGGAAGCTGGGACCCTGAGGACACAGGAGAACATGGAACAATTAGTGATGATACAAACATACATGAAATGTTACAGAAAATCAATAGATCAATCTACTGGCTTGAGTAAATGCCTACGCTGATGTTACAACAGTTGCTTCATGCCAGGTTAAATGCGTCTGAGCCAGTGGGGTGCAGAAAGGGGGGCAGAGGGGGCGATGGCTCCTGGCATCCCTTTCAGGGGGACATCCCATCAAAGAGTGTCTAGGTTTTCTACTTGAGTCTCAGGGCATACAATCAAGGAGCTGGCCCTGGGCATGATGAGACATCACCAAACCTGCGCACGCCACTGATTGAGTGCAGCCAGCCAACTGATCACAGCAGAGTTAAGTGAATTTATGCTTAACTTTTACATGTACATGTCTTGGCTTGAAGATGCAGACCTGCCAACTACCCATCCCCTTCAAATGACAGGGTTCTATCTTCATTTTTTGGCTGAACTGAGTTACACACTACATGCCTTCTCCATTGTGTGTCAATATATCAAGCGGATTCGATGTGTAATTTGTAAGTATTCCTAAAAAGACAAAAGCTATGAGTGCATGAAAATTCAATCATCAATTTCTCAAAGGATGATGGAAGGGAGTCAGACCCCCCCCCCCTCCAGATTGAGTGAACGTCTTTTTCCTTTTTCTTTCTTTTTTATTTTTGTTTTGTAAAAAAAAAAAAAAAGATCTATAAATGAAAACTTAGACACAGATTTCATCATCACGTCAAACCTTCAGCAGATAATTGAAAATGAAACCATGATTTTATTACTTGCATCTACTCTCTGAACAAAATTTACCCTCCACTGCCATGAGGCAATATCACGAATTATAAAAATTACTGGAATGAAAAAGTTAACATGAAGAATTATACACACGTGCAAAAAGTTAAATCTGATAGTTTTCACACATTTAAATATTGGCAGGGTAATGGGTGAGTTCATATAAAGAAAACGAAAGAAACTGAGATGAAAAAAGAAAAGAATGAACTGTAGCATTTGACAGACACAAATGGCAGATCCACAACCAACTCAAAACGTGCAGCTTAGTGTAAATCTCGAGACTACTCTATTTATGTTTTTTCCCGGAAGTCCGCTTTGGTATTTTTTTTAGCTTTATTTCCCTTGGTATTTGCTGTGTCAAATTCCCCAAAACAAAATTTGAGGCGGTCAGTATGAGAAGGGATCTAAGTGCCACCTGACTGCTTTTGAGATAACAGCAACAAAACGCCATTACAGTATAAATCAATCAAATTTCATGTTTTAATGATTTACTCGAAGAGTTGATGTCACTATTTCAACCATTTATTAAATTTGATTGGTTTATACCGAAATGATGTTTACTGGACACTTAGATCCCTTTCAATTGTAGCCCCCTCATTTTAAAATGTCGAATGAAGGTCCGTATTTTAATTTTAAGTAAGCAGACGCCTGTAACAAGAGCCATCATGCTTGCATATTTTCTCTAAAGAAATTTATTGGGTCCCTGGAACAACCACTGCACTTTCTTCTTTATGTAAACCCCTCCAACAGATAATATATATATATATGTATTTAGCATATACAGCAATGATTAAAAAATAATTAATTCAACCACATCGAATGACAAAAAAAAATTTAAAAAATGAGATATTTGAGTGGATCTAGACAAAATCTTTTGCTTCTAAACCTCTTACCACTGTGGAAGTTTTCATTGCCTTCAAAGAAAAACAAACAAGAAACAAACTGTGAAGGTCTAACCTCACCAAAGGTATTCAAATTTACCAATCTGCATAAAATTTTTTAGACATCAGAACTTGTTAAGTGTACAGCCCTGCTGAGATCATGGAAATACCAAACAGGCATGTGTTTATTAGGAAAACACTTAATATTGAGGCTTTTGACAAGCAGTACGGAATGTGAACTGAAGCAAAAAAAACACCAAAAATAACTGATTGATAACAACAGCAACCACTGTGTCTCCAAACTGGTGTATGTAAATTTTCAAAGTTCAGCATTCTCTATTTAACATTATTCTGTGACTTTTGATAACTTCTCATAAAAACATAAGAAAGCAGTAATTTTAAAAAAAAAGAAAAAGTAATAAAACTTCTGACAACTAAATATTCTGTCCCTCTCTGAGATTTGATATGTCAGAACAAATGAGCAATACACACAAATCTTTGATGAATGACGCGATAAAGCTGCGGTTTCATGGGTACGGTAAGGCAAACGTAATAAATCCATCAAGCAGTAAATAGAAAGGGTGTTCCATTTGCACAAAAACGGTGTTTAGGCACACACGAAAATATTCTATTTCCCTTCTTGAAAGGTTTTTGGCGTTCCCTTTGCCATTTCCCTACACATGAAAACCCGGCTTAAGGATGATAGACACAAAATGTAAGATTTATCTGACACTGTAGAGGGAACATCATAGTACTTTTTCTGATTCATACGACTCTTCTTCCGATTGTTTCCTACTCCAACAGAAAGTATAAGGCCATTGACTCAATCATCCCTAGTGTATGCAAACTTGTCTAATAACCATAAGCATTTTACACCTGCATGTAAACGATCCTCACCTGTTTGCATAATCTCTACCAGAGGTAAAATCTTGTCCATGTGTTTCCGTGATGCCACAAAACCTTGCAGCATGAGGATTTTGAAGTATTCAAACATGTCACTGCCTAGACCACCCATCACCTGCGATTGTCAAAGCACAGGAACATGACAGGCATTGCTACAAAATGCATCAGTTTTTAAATCATACTGTCATAGCATTTAGTTTTATTCATTACAGTATTTAACTAGCTGTAGAGCAACCAGAAACTCACTGAAAGGGGGCCAAACACATGGATAGATAGGTGGAAAGATGGTTCGAGAGATGGATGGATGGATGGATAAATGGTTGGTTGGATGGATGGATGGCTGGATAGATAGATGTTTGGTTGGATGGATGGACAGATAAATGGTTGGTTGGATATTTGGTTGGATGGATGGATGCATGGACGAATGACAGCTGATCAAGATTTTTATTTGCTAATTTGAGAGATGATTACTCCAAAGAACCAAGGAACAGAGTCCTTATTCCCAATTTAAATAATACAATACTCAATAAGGCTCAGAGATGATCTGACAGAAATACAAATGTCCTGCAACAGATTTCCAGACCATTACAGTGCAATATTATATGAAGACATGAAACAATACCTCCACAAACTCATGTGTCAGCTTGAAAGGTGAGTTCTCAAAGCCCAAGTTCTTGCCCGGCGATATGGACAGGATAAAACCAAAGTCAATATGGATAATGTGCCCCTCAGAGTCCAGCAGGATGTTGCCGTTGTGTCTGTGGATGAAACATTAAGTGTGTCTTAAGTCTCAAAACTTTTGCATTGTACACACACAAACACTACAGTCTGAAAATACACAGAGAGACTGGGATTGCTCCCAGGCTTGGTACAAAATGAAAAATGGGAAACAAACTTGTGAGGGACTCTAGGGAAATGGTCCGCACACTGTACTCGACACTCTCAAATAGAGCCAAATATAGATGGATAGGTACTTCCTGGTTCTATATCAGTTTTCGGCATAAATAGATTCCTCAATCATTTCTTTATGCCTGGGCAAAAGGGTGTAATGAATTCCACCTATGTAGATGTTTCTTTTTTTTTTTCTTTTTTTTCTTATCCAATATAACGGTCTTTTCAAATTTATGTTGACTTTAAAAGTGTTTTTCTCAAAAGTGGCTTTTTCTACCTTCGCACCTTGAAATAGCCAATTCTTCAATTTTCCAACATTTTTACATGAAATAAAGTGTATTCTTCTCAGGCCAGTTTGTACTTTCACAGTATACCCGTAAGTCAAGTTTGAAAAAATTGGCAATGTGGACCATTTCCCTGGAGAGGCTCACATGTTTTTTTTTCTTTCTGCAAACCCCAAACAGAAAGAAAACAATAGAATAAATATAACATGATAAAAAAAAAAAAAAAATTATATAAAAACAGAGAGAAGTTTCAAGACTACATATAACATTTACCTTATTGACTTCATCTCCTTCATGACTACCACTAAAACTGTCTTTATCATGGAATTGGGTTACAAATAGCTTATAATCTTAGCCAAAAAACTTCTCATGAACATGTGAATGTTCTACAGCTTGTATTAAGTACCTAAGTTCATAGCCTGAGGGTCCCAAGTCATATGCACTCGGTACTTCAGGGGCAACAAAATAATACACATACAAGCAAACAGAGAAAGATACCAAGGATCATTTCTGCCCCCCGCAAGTTTCCTCAGTGGGACACTTTAGCTCGACGTGTGCCATATTTCACTGATGGTCTTTACTACATCACTTCATGTATGCCTCTTACAGAGTTTATTGACTTGTGATGATGCTTAAGATGTGTGTGTCACGAGCGAGTGAGCGAGGATCAGTAGTTACGAGAAGAGGGTTAGAATAAAGTTAACCCACGGGCCACGGGGTAGGGGAAAGCGTGCATGTTGTGAGTGGTAGGGGTCTGAATGAGGCGAGAGCGCTGTATTACTATCACTGCACACTAAGACGTCCTAGAGAGCGGACGCAGGAGAAAGCCCCAGAGGGCGAACATAAGGAGAGCAGTCGGAAGACTTGGGAGTAGTGTTTTTTCCAGTGATGACTGGTAGGTGGAACGATGATTGATAATTATGATTGATGTATTATATTCGTCTATTACCATGATGTAAATATGTGAGGAATGTGGAAGTCCTTGATACTGTATATAGCAATGTGCGCCATGAGCGATAGATGTAAGTTGAGTTCATGGATTTGTAGCGAGAGTGAGTATTGTGTACTACGGTGGAGGTGTGTTACCGTAGGATGTTTGGTGAGTGAAATATGAACTATTGTGTGTCCGCTTCATGAGTTGTAATGAGGGGTGAAGTGAATAGAAGTGGTATGGTATTATACCAATGTAATGTTATTCTTGTAGGTGCCGGGGACGGGCCGAAGCGCTGCCTACGGTGAGCACAGGGGATAGGCCAGCATAGGGCCGAAGGCCACACATAGGCCAGGAGTGACGCTGTCGTGTAGGACAGTCGCAGCACATGAGTCGTGGCAGTCTGGCCACCGACAGGGACGTATATATGATCGTAAATGTGCTATTGAAATGCTAATGTGCTATTGCCATGTTGATGTGCTATTGAAATGCTAATGTGCTATTGCCATGTTGATGTGCTATTGGAATGCTAATGTGTTATGGCAATAGGAAGGGGCTATTGAGAGACTGCGGTGCCATTGAAATATTAATGTGCTATTAAGACATGGAGAGGAGAAGCTGAGACCGAAGTGTCTTTAGAAAGTAACTACCGGGTTGTGGACCCGAAGAAGTGTGCGTACGGGAGAAGGCCGTTGTACGGCAGTTGAATTGAATAATATAATGTCTGTAATGCGCTATTATCTTTATGTTTATGTATAATAAATGTGTGAGTCTGATGGGTTGTTCTGTTAAGTGTTATACTTGTTCGTTCGTGATTGTTGTCTTGTTATAATTATTACATATCCCAGTCTGGGATTTGTGACAGTGTGTGCCCTGTATGTGATCTTGACTGCTCTTTGAAAGAGAATTTCCCACATGAGATAATAAAATGATTATCTATCTTACTGCATGTCAACTACAATACACAACCTGACAAGTCCAAGCATACCTGTCTTTCAACTGCAGCAAATAGCACACCAGGCAATAGCCAGCACAACTCTGGACAAAATTTTTCTGTGCGGTTAGAAATTCTTCACTGGTGATAGGACCAAACTCATGAATAAAGTAGTCCAGGAGGGACAGCTTGCTGTGTTTCTTGATCTGATGGAGGGATACAGCATTGAGGACTGGCTCAATCATCCCACTGTCTCGGGACGTCACTACAATCTTGTAGGGCTTGATCCAGAGAGGTAAATGTTCCTCCTTCCAGAACAACTGAAGAAAGAGCATGAGAATGAAATAATATTTTTGTATTTGGGTTTTGTATACTTCTTTAATCCCATTTGGGAAATTTGCCTTGGTGTCATTGCAGCCCAGTTACAACAGGAGCAAATACGTCATTTTACGGGTGGTGTAGAGATCAGTTTTATTTAATTTTGTCCAGGCAGCGGCCTGTTCGGCCTGCCCGTCTTGATTTCCAATTGCCGAGGCATTTTTAATATGAGCAATGTGCACATGGGACCTCCGAATTTTTTGTCCTTATCCAAGAAGATTCGGTGCTCAATCCTACCCACCATAGATCAGGGACAGGAAAATAATAATATGAGAAATACCCCAAAATTCCAACATGCCTCAATCGACTGCAATTTTGAGCCCTGTTCCTTTGGCATGAGAGGCCAGCACCTTGCCTTTACACCACCATGTCCCAAACTATAAAACCATGTTCCTTGGAATTACCTAGCTGAGAAGGAGTTTTCGGTGGAGCTCTCTAGCTGAGAAGCAGTGACTCCAAAACCCTCACTTGGACAGAAATTCTGACATTTGCTGGGGCTCAAAATGAAACATTCTGAAAACCACTGAAGCACACGGCTCATCAATACAGGCCTATAGACACATACATCATATTATACGGCCCAAAGATATAACAGATTTCCTCTATGTCGGATGTACTTCTTACCTGTAGTCTCTTCAGGACCTGGTAAACCAACAATTCTTGCCGCAGATCGTCCCCAACTTTCACAATCACCGACATCAGCTGCCAGTTTGGTAGGTGTCCATAAGGCGAAGTCTCACGAATACGTTTCACTTTTTCTTCCCATGGTTCCTTCAGAGCAGCTGCTGAGGGGTCATCTGGATCTCGCTGAAATTGCAAAACCCACAGATGAAATTCTCTAATACTTAACTGTTAATGTGTTTTCTGTGACCTGGTACCAAGTGAATTGTACAAAGGATAATCTAATGTAAGGGTTAATGTAAGAGGTACCTTTTAAATCTTACTCCCACTGAAATTTATATTTCACCTAACTCTTGCTGTAACACAAGCTTCTGAACATCCTTCGTAAAGCACATTCTAGTCATAATTACAAAGCTCTAGATTATACTGAATTCTGAAGACTTTTTGAGATGGTACATTGCAATCTTGATGCAAGACACCATCAAATACTCAATTGTCAGGTATGGAATCAGTAATATGTCAAAGTTGAGAAAATTGGACTAAATTACCAAAAGGACTAAATTTGCCCTTACTCTGAAAACAATAGCAGACATCTTAATCCTGTTCAAGTTGGCAATGATTCTCAATATTTTGAGTCCCATCCATCATTTTGCTAGATTTTCTCAGCTTCGAGAAATGGTTGTGACAGTTTCTTTGCCATCACTTCACATTTGTAAGATGGTGCTTTTCTGAATGTTGTCTCACAGCAACAAAATATAACCTGAGTCATACGATATGGCATACAAAAATACCTCAAACTTCTTCTTGGGTGCAGCCATATTCTCCGACAATCTTCTCCTGATGTCTCCTGCAGCAATGTACACTGGATCCTTGCTGTCTGCGCTGGTCGAGCTTTCTGTAGACAGCTGGGAAATTGTGTCACTCGACCGACAGCGATTGGCCAGCTGGAATCAGAGAGCATAATCAAATAATTCAGACCTCCTACTGCTGTGTATTAATGTCCATTTACCACTAAAAATCTCATCTATTTCTGGCTGCGTTTACCCATGCAAAATGAAACATTAAAGGTTTTTGAGAGAAAGAAAACAGAAATGCAAAAAAACATTCAAGCGGGTAAAGAGAAAGAGTTTTCATGTGCAGGGCAACATCGTTTCCATACACACTGAAACACTCCTTTTACTACTTGACATATTTTTGGGGTTTCTGTTGCCATTTCCATTTATGTACACACGCAAAAACACAGCTTAAAGCTTGCACTGACACGTCAAATCTGTTCTTCCTCTACAGCTGCATAACATTCTCACAGTTAAAATCTAGCTATCTGTGGAGAAGGGATAAAAAAACATTTCAAAGCCAGCTATATCATCAAGTTTCACACAAGCAAATTTCCTCTCCTTATCGTTCCACTGAAAGCTAAGTCAAATCTGATACAATGAAATGAAAGGACTTTAGGACATGCATGGACCCCAGTTTCACCCTGACATCTCAAATTAACGTAGCTTTCTTGCTGCCACAAGGCCGATATATCAGCTCTTCATATGTTGCAGAAGACTGCCGCAAGGCTGATATCGGCCTTATACTAGTTTCATGTTAAAACTGCCTTGAGGCTGACAGATTGGCCAACATTGTTCCAGCATGTTTTACAGGAAGGAAGGGCGCTTGGGCTTTGGCAGCAAAAGGGTTACGGCAAGAGTTAATTTCTGAACCAACAAAGCAAATTAAGTGGCAGACAAGTGCATAATCTGAGAAATAAAAATCAATTCATTTGTTCACACGGAAGCTCATCATTTAAAAAAAAAACAACCAATTAATATATCAAAAAGCTTACAGCTATAATATCATCATCTTCTTGTGACCAACAGTCAGCATCATCAAAGTCATGACATGACCCATACACACTAAACTCTGGTCGCGGGGAGCCCGTGGATGGCTGGCTCAGTTGGGTCAAGTCTTCCTCGGAGCGTGTAAAACGCAGTGTGTTCTCCAGGATTTTGTGTGGTATCTGACTAGTGGTTGTGTTGTCACACCTCAACACTTCAACATAGATCATGAATGGAGCCTGTAAAAAGAAATAACGCAAAAAAATTAAATAAAACAATGGAGATTTTAACTCTTTCACTCAAAGCCACACCCAACTTCTTCGGTCTTTCATCATCATGGGACATATGGAAGTTCTGCATCTCCCTCAAAAGAATGACTCATATTGTCATCCATCTCAAGTCCTGGCACATTAACAATTTTCTCATTTCTACTGGATAGCCTTTCAACCTTTATTTCACTTTTGTTATTCTTGGATATATGGCAAACACGTTTCTGCTTGTAAACTTCAAAAGTACATGTCGACGGTGAAACTCACAAACCGTGGAAGTCTAAAAGTAGGTTAGCTCTGATTTTTTGCTAAATAAATGGCACCACACAACGATTGTGCACCATCTACAGCAATATTCTATAATAAAATTCAAAAAGAAACTCTTGGTGTATTAGTCATGTGTGCAAACCGTTTAACCTGAATGATTCTCAGATTGTATTTCAACAGCAAAGTAGTTTTTTGCCATTTTCTCAAAACAATGAAATTTAGAGTTACACGGTTTGCGAGTTTCACCATCGATGTATAACAGATACCAAATCCTCACTTTGTAAGATGAATGTTGTTACAAGTACGTACGTCCCCCAAGTCCTTTGCTGTAGGGGTAAGTATTTTAAAGCCTTTTGTGACTTCAGAGCAAGAGAGCGTCTCCCAAAATACTCCTAAGAACAGCCTTAATTAATCATTCTTTCAGATTTTCTTTTCATTTTCTTCCTGTTTTTTGGTTGAAAAAGTAGGGGGCCCAGGGTTAGGGATTCACTAAGATTTAGGGCTGAGGATAAGGATGGGGTTAGGGATAGGTACATATACGTCTCCGCCCTTAGTACAAAACGCTTAGGGTGTGTACCTACAAGTAACAACAGCCTTGGAAGAATAAACCCACCTTCTCCTTGGAGTTGAGCACCACTGCCTGTGTGTGTGGGATCCTGGCTACATGATGATTAGATGTGTGTGAGATAGGTAGCCACACTCGTGCAGGTAGGTTCAGGTTCAGTAGGGCCAACTCTGCTATCAACTGGGATGCTGGCAACAAATGGTAAAAAAAAAATATTTACGGGGTGTCTCATAGAAATCATCCCCTTAGAATAATAAGGTTCTAACTCCCTTCCGTCAACTTTTGAGAAATCAAGGATTGAAGTTCCATTTGCTTGATACTTTGACCCACAATGGAGAAGACCTGTAGAAGCAGTGTGTAATGTGTAACTCATTCAACCAAAAAGTGGAGCTAGATATTCTAGGGGCACAAAATGTTTACATAAATCAACTGCTTACTGTTGTTTGCAACTCTACTGACCTGCACTGTCATTACTGTTTGGCCAAGAACAGCCATCAGTCGGAAGACATGCGATAACTCAAATAATTACATGTACACATCTGTCCTTTTCAATTTGAATCATAAATCTAGGATGTTTCTTAACCGACATTGTAACCTCATTTCATCTTGAGTTCCTGACATCTTATCATCCCAATATAGCAGATTCACTATTTCACAAATAGGTTTTTTAACATGGTTCATCAGTGGTTTTTTTCTTTTTTTGGGGGGTAGGGGGTAAAATATAGCCATTTTGTAAAATTTGGCTTCTACCATCAATACTCTGGTGTTTCATGTTGAATTGATGTACGTATCAATGATACTACAGCACAAAGGACTATCTCCACTTTGAGGCTGAAAGATGGTTGCTAAGCATATAAAGTATTACACGTACAAAGTTCACTGCCAATAAAAAACTAAGATCAAGCTCAGAATTATGCCTACAAACTGCCACTTGCCAGACAGGCCTGTAGGTTTTCCGAATACATCTGCTGGGAAATGGCAGTGATAAATGTCACCAGTTTGCCAACACTGCCTTGTTACAGAAAAACACTGCATGAACCGAAAACAAAATTTGACGGGGATGTAAAAAAAGTTTGGCGTTGCTCTCCACTTTGTTTTGTGTTCAGTTTCCATTTCGTGATGACCAAAAAGAAACTCTTAAGCATACAAACTTACAATCCTGATATAGCACATTTTGTCGCTTTCATGATGAACAGGGCAAACAGATATCAACACCTGTATAACGAGATGAAGGGGTGAATAGATATCAACAGCTGTGCAACAATATGGCAAACACTAAACTTCTCTGTATGATAATGGGGCAAACCACCAAAATCAGTGTTGCGAGAAATTCAGTTTTGAAAATTTTGTGCTACTCTTCATCGATTTCTCACCTTTTCGTTGTGCTACATAATACAAAAACTAAATAAGATTTAATCAAATTCCTTCTGTTGGGTAAAGCCCCCTGCAACATTCTGGTATCCACGAAAGAGAGTAAATATCTCAAATTTGACCTATTCACCCTTCCGTCACATAAATAAGTTCAGCGTTCACCTTTACATTGTACAGCTGTTGTTATCTATTCCCCCCTTCGTCATGAAACTGACGACTTCATTGATGCCAAAAAATTAATATGTCTTTGGCATGTACAGTCTTTTTACATCAAACCGCGAAACAGCCTACCAATCATAAGTATCTGACTTACTTCTGTGTTCCTTGGTGGGCAATGTCTGTAGCTTCTTGCCAATGTTTAAAACAGCTTTGATAAATTCCTCTTGTGGTAGTAACCTTGGAGCCTGCAACAATGACAATGGAAATATACACATAGATATTAGTACAGCTTACATAACCATATCGAGGGGTATTTGTCATTTTCTTGTATGCGACATTTGCACATTTTGGAGCTTTGCCATGAAAATGGTTCTCTCACGCCTTATTTCATAATGTATAGGTGTCATTCCAATCGATTACAAACTGTTCTAGGTATGTGTTTGTGATGTAACATTCTTCTCTGATGTTGCACAACTCTTCAAAGTATCGATCCTCAATTTATCGAAAGGACAAAAATGCACATGCAAGGAAACGGAAAAAACCTGGCGATAAATGAAGGAAATAAGTGTAAGGAATGCACCACACGGTTTTGGTATCGAACTGTTTTGTTTCAATAACATCTTTTAACACTAGACCTGGGCAGCTAATAAGCTAATATCAAGATGTGCAATATGGCTTAAAATAAAAGCCAAACATTTCAAATTGACTTTTCCCTATAAAGCCACCCCTCATCATTGTAAGCAGGCTTATTCACACGTGTAGTCAAGTGGATGAAGGTGTAGCTAAAGTTCACAACAAATAATCACTAATCACTTTGCTGTTGAGACAGGTCCCAAACTCTGCCCTGCTATCCAAGTGCAACAAAAAAGTACATGTATCACTGTGTCTCATCTTTGGAAAAATATATTTCTGTGTGGCCTGTCTCTAAACACATACATGTCTATGGAGGAGAGAGATGTAAGTGGTTTTTCAGTACAGAATAGGAAAATCTCTGTTGGAAAGAACCCCTGAGCTTAATTGTTGCTTTCCATGGCTGCAATCAGATCAACATACTCTGGAACACAGATATTATTATTAACCCTCGTCCTGCGTTGAGTGAACTCGTCCACGTAACGCCCCATGCGGGAATAGCCAGCGGCCAGTCAGCCGATCGGTCTCGTGTTGCCGATAACCTCGGCGGCCGGGTCAATCGGGTCCTTGTGAACACGTGTATCGCGTATACTTCAGGACGCAATAACAACAATAGTGGTGGATAAATCGTAAGGGACCCCTATGATATTTGGATAAAGTACTTGTGATGATATGCAGTACGAAATGGAAGGCCCAAATCAAGAGTTTTCTGCATTTACATGCCGTTTAACACACGTTTTATCATTTTCCCAAGACCTCTGCGCTTTTTCTGTCCCTAAGTCAGGCCCTTCAGGTGAACAAATTATATTTTAAGCCATTCGCTTAATTTACTAACCACATGTATCATGACATTGCCTTCTCCCTCCTCTACTATGTAAAGCGTCCACTTACTATAATGTTAGTTTTAGCGAGAGATTTGATTTCCAGTTCCAGGTCGTAGAGCACATACATGTACTGAAAAGCGGTTTAACCAAAGGAACACAATATCTCTCTAATTACCACATCAAATAAAGACAACGACCAACAACAAAGTCGGTCATTTTCTCCCAGTTTTCCCTGATGAAAAACCTACTGACAGACACCCTTATGCAGCATGCCCTAATATTACATCGGAATTCATAATTACAGACGTAGAACGGCGTCTCAAATACGCACATGGCCCCTTTCTTCTCGTTTCACATGTAGACGACAACCACCATCAAAGTAAAAGTTTCCCCAAGAATTTCCCCAGTTCGAACTTCAGACCGTCAGTACTATTACACGATTATGACAAATAGTTGCGAATAGTAACAAACGTAATCGGACGATACCATTTTGTTAGATATAGTAGGGGTGACAGGATAGATAAACACGCGAAAATAGTGTGGAAAAAAAAAAACGACAGCCTTGGCAACCGAATAAACAAAGCGCGAGGCGCACCGTTGCTATACAAAAATGTGCCCTCCCGCAGGACCCGCGGTTAAGCGTGTCGGACAAAATAATGGCCTCCTGTGTCTCGCGTGTAGAGAAATATATTACTATTGTTATTATTATGAGTTATATAGATACATTGTTAGGTTATTGTTCACATATTGTCATTTTGTATTACACAGACTTCCATCATTGTGACGTATGAGTTAAATCATTAAAAGTCTGCTCAACCGACCAAATACTTCTTTTCAAGTTATTTATGATGGAAGTCTATTGTGTAATTGGATGCACCGTTGGGAAAGGAATAGCCTAATTTTGTCCTTGCACACTCGAGCAGCTCAACGTCGGATTGATCCGTTCCCGTAGATTTTTTTTTATTTGCCTCCTCATCGCCCAGACCAAGACCGTCAGGGATGCCATCGATAGCGTGTCCCATAAGAGGGTGTGCCTATACAACTCCTGAGGAACATCCCATCGATGTGGCTGTCGTACTGCTACAACTACACGGCAAAGAGCATGAGTCTCATTCCACTGCCAAAGTGGAAAAGGTCAAACGACCTACCATCTCCCTCAGTGGCACCACCGAGACGTGGAATTACTTCAAAGCCAGATGGAACGAGTACAAAACCGCCACAAAAATTTTTGGGGAGGAGGTGGCCATTCAACTACTAGAGTGCTGCGATGAACATCTTCGACGAGATCTGACACGGTCAAACGGCGGCTCACTCAGCCACAAGCCAGAAGAGGAGGTCCTCGAAGCTATTCGCAAGTTAGCTGTGAGGGAGGAAAACATCATGGTCCTCAGAGTCGAACTGTCTAACATGAGACAGGACCGAGACGAGCCTATACACAACTTTGCAGCTCGTCTTAGGGGACACGCATCCCAGTGCAAATTCCTAGTCACCTGCAACTCGTGTCAAACAGAGGTGTCATATATGGATCAGCTCATCAAAGACTGCATCATCTGCGGTATTTATGAAAAGGAAATCCAGCTGGAAATTCTTGGCAATCAAAACCAGGAAATGACCTTAGAACAACTAACAAAGTACATTGAAGCAAAAGAGAGTGGCAGGAGGAGCGCACACCGGCTGCATGACTCCGAGCCCCGACCCACTAATAACGCTGTAGCGGCAGCCACCAGCGCCTACCGGGCATCCCAGAAACCGTGCGGCTACTGTGGTAACAAAACCTACCATGGTAAAAAGTTCAAGGAGAGAGAACAAAAATGTCCAGCAGCAAAACACACATGCAAAAAATGTAACATAACTGGCCATTTTGAGAAAGTGTGCCGGAGAAAAGATCGGAAGGACAAAACAAATGAGTGCGAAGATCAGACTGATTTTTTGTGCACCTTAAGTGACGATACAAACTTTGACGAGAGTTTCGATGTGAATATTGTTGAAAATGACAATGCCAATGGTGCCATGAATGAACATTTTGTGCATTATCAACATACTGATATCAATGTTACTGAAAATTATTTCAATGACGTCATAAATGAACAATTTATTCATAATGATAATTTTGATGATCATGTCAATGATTCCATGCAGGCTATTGATCCTAACACAAAAAATCATGGAATTATACTAACCACTGACACTAATGGCATCTCATTAACACCCATAGGACATCACATCTATGAGTCACACAGATGGATCCAGCGTCATTCTGACCCACAGCCTTACATGCGGGTAAAGATCAAGGCCGACCTTTCAGGTTATAAAGCCATAGACATACCCTACCCACCCATCAGAAAAGCACCCACTGAGTACGTAGCAATAGCAGACACAGGCTGCCAATCAAGCCTTGCTGGTGTGGAACTGCTAGAAGAGCTAGGTCTGACTGAGACGGATTTGGTGAAAGTCACCATGCGCATGAGCGCAGCCAACAACAAGAGTATAAAAATTCTTGGGGCGTTACTCCTCCACATTACCGCCATGGTTGATGAGAAGAGTGGCAAGGAGGTCAGCACCCGTCAGATGGTGTATTTCACGAATGACACCCACAAACTATACCTTAGTAAGAGTGCCTGTACTGACCTAGGCGTAATCTCAGAAAATTTCCCAACTGCTGGAGAGATTCAGACCCCTCCCATTGAAAGCAGTGACGATCACGCGGAGATTAAACCTAATGCCCGAGCACCGTGTGGATGTCCCCTACGTCAGCCTCCACCCACCATCCAATCAGTGCTGGAACTACCCCTCCCACTTACTGAAGAAAACCGCTCTAAAATAGAGAATTATTTAAAAGAGCAATATGCCTCATCTGCGTTTAATGTATGCACCCACCAACAACTGCCCATAATGACAGGACCACCTATGCACCTTATGATAGATCCAGATGCAAAGCCCATAGCATTTCACACACCATTACCCGTCCCCCTACATTGGATGGATGACGTCAAAGCTGATCTAGATAGAGACGTGAGACTAGGTGTGATAGAGCAGGTCCCAATGGGAGAACCAGTGACTTGGTGTCATCGCATGGTTGTTTGTGCTAAAAAGGATGGCAAACCACGGAGAACTGTGGACTTCCAGCCTCTCAACAAATATGCTGCCAGAGAGACTCACCACACGCAGTCTCCTTTCATTCAAGCCAGATCAGTGCCGCAGCACACCAAAAAGACTGTTCTCGATGCCTGGAACGGCTATCACAGTGTAGCATTGCACGAGGATGACAGACATTACACGACATTCATCACCCCTTGGGGGAGATACAGATACAATGTTGCGCCCCAAGGCTACCTCTCATCAGGGGACTGCTATACCCGCAGGTACGATGAAATAACATCTGATGTCAAAAACAAAACAAAATGTGTAGATGACGCATTAATATGGGCTCATTCTCTCAAGGACAGTTTTCACCGTACGGTCCATTGGCTCAATTTGTGTGGGGAGAATGGCGTCACACTGAACCCAGGAAAATTTGTTGGGGCAGATACTGTTGTATTTGCAGGATTCGAAATTTCCGCAACAACAGTAAGACCGTGCCCAAAACTCTTTGAGGCAATTGAAAATTTCCCGACACCGAAGAACTTAACTGATCTTAGATCGTGGCATGGGCTAATCAATCAAGTGTCATACACTTTTGCTTCAGCAGAGATTATGCAGCCCTTTAGGGAACTTCTCAGCTCAAAAACCCCATTCACATGGAATGAAGAACACGACAAATTGTTTGAAACCTCAAAAAGAGTCATTATCAAGGGCATCACTCATGGTGTTGAAATTTTTGACAAAAATCGCCCTACATGCCTTGCCACCGATTGGAGCAAGTCAGGCATTGGATTTTGGTTGTTGCAAAAGCACTGCCAATGTAAAACTAGCAAACCATTCTGCTGCAAGAACAGGTGGAAAATAGCGTCGGTCGGGAGTCGCTTCACCACCCCGGCAGAATCTCGATATCATCCCATAGAGGGAGAGGCGTTAGCAGTTGTGGACGCACTAGAAAAAGCCAGACATTTCGTTCTGGGATGCAAGGATCTAATCATTGCAGCTGACCACAAGCCCCTGGAGAAAATTTTTGGGAACCGCTCTCTTGATGGTATCCCAAACCCAAGACTCAGAAATCTGAAAGAAAAATCTCTTAGGTTCAGGTTCAAACTGGTACACATACCAGATATCCACAACAAGGCAGCAGACGGAATGTCAAGGTACCCTGTTGGTGAAGCTACTCAGCTGGAACTTCCAGATGACACAGCAACACTGTCACACATTCTGCTAGACAGCATTCGAGAGATAGCACCTGAAGATGATGGTGACCTGGCAATATCTGCAACTGCATCAACTTCGGACACCATTAGAACTATTACATGGGATGATGTCAGGACAAAGACAATCAACGATGACGAACTGAGAGAACTGCTCTATCTGATTGACGATGGATTTCCTGCAACAAAAAAAGAAATGCCTCCACAAATCCAAACATACTTTAACCTCAAAGACGGTTTATATACATTGGATGGAGTTGTAATGTATAATGATCGCATCATCATTCCCCAATCGCTCAGACCACAAGTCTTAGAGTCACTTCACTCTGCCCATCAAGGGATATCATCAATGACAGCCAGAGCAGAATCGTCCGTCTTTTGGCCAGGCATTACTCCTGACATTCAGAAAATCAGAGCAACATGCCGCCACTGCAATCGCAATGCACCATCACAGCCGAATCCACCTCCCACCCCACCAAAGGTTCCAATATACCCATTCCAAGCAATATGTGTGGATTACTTCCACTACAGTGGTCAGTACTATTGCGTCACTGTGGACAGATACAGCAACTGGCCAATCGTTGACAAAGCAAAAGAAGGAGCCAGTGGTCTCATAACGTGCCTCAGAAAAATTTTTGTTACCTTTGGTATCAGTGAGGAACTTACGTCTGATGGCGGTCCAGAATTTGCAGCCTCACAAACTGAGCAATTCCTCAAAGACTGGGGAGTCTACCACAGAACCTCCTCTGTGGCCTATCCTCATAGCAATTGCAGAGCAGAGATCGCTGTTAAGACTGTCAAACGTCTCCTAATGGACAACACAGGCCCTTCTGGAACCCTTGACACTGATGCTTTCCACAGAGCTATGCTACAGTATAGGAACACCCCAGACAAGGAAACTGGCATCTCTCCAGCTCAGTGTATCTTTGGAAGACCAATCAGGGACTTCGTACCCATACATCCTGGAAGATATGAGCCCCACCCAACCTGGAGAGAGACTCTGCTTGCCAGGGAAGAAGCCCTAAGGAACCGCCACATGAAAATGGCAGAGAGACTGACAGAACACACAAAGAGGTTGCCTCCACTTAAAGTCGGAGACAAAGTTAGGATTCAGAATCAAACTCACCCCACAAAATGGGACAAAACTGGGACCATCATCGAAGTGCGCCAATTCGATCAATACCTTGTGAAAATGGACGGATCAGGTAGGGTTACTTTACGGAACAGAAAATATCTGCGCCATTATGTCCCTGCTACCCCTCCTGAAGAGACGAGTATATTCAAATATGCACCCCCTTCACAAACAGCTGAATACCCAGCAGACAGCACTTCTTACGATAATGACACAGGGATCAGAAGCACGCCAGCGAGGAACCCACCACAATTGAGGACACCTACTCAATCGCCACCACCAATCCCAATGCTTCTGCCACCAGCAAAGGAAGAAATGCCGTTAGCCCAATCCCCACCAACAGTCCCACCACTGTTGCCTCCAGAAAAGGAACAAATGCCGTTAGCCCGATCCCCACCAACAGTCCCACCACCGTTGCCTCCAGAACAGGGCCCCCAAATAAATAATGGGCCGCCTTTGGAAGTGCCACCAGGCATTCCGAGAGCAATACTCAGATTACAATCCTACAACAAACAAGGAAAAACAGAGACTACTGTACCTCCAGGAGGGAAACGAATCACCAGATCAAGCGCAAAACAGAAGGAAACTTGATTCTTTCACCAGATGTAGTTTTGCTTGCATTTTATTCATTCTTCTCCTTTCTTATAAATTTAATTAACTTCACATGTCTTGTTTACTTTAAGCCTTTAACGTTCATGAATAACCATTAACATCACTCATATTAAAGACTCGGGGGGCATAGAGAAATATATTACTATTGTTATTATTATGAGTTATATAGATACATTGTTACGTTATTGTTCACATATTGTCATTTTGTATTACACAGACTTCCATCATTGTGACGTATGAGTCAAATCATTAAAAGTCTGCTCAACCGACCAAATACTTCTTTTCAAGTTATTTAGCGTGTTGCACTAGTCGACAGGGGTGGCTATTAGGATAACTAATGTACACTCGGTGAGCGTATTGGGACGCTACCCGACTGGGTATAAATCCTCGAACGCTCCTTCCAACTTCAGACCGCTGAGAGCACTCACCAGCTTCGTGCCGAAGAGGAGACCACAACTGCAACTGGAACTTCGTACTAGTCTTGTGAGTGGGGAGGGTCAGGGAACCCGCAAACATCCTTTGTCAGAGCGTGGTATCTTTGGTATCTTGTCGGCATTTGAGCTGTTGCTGAGTGGTAAGTTAATTGTACGATGTATGTGTATTTTACTTAATGTTCATGATTGTAGAACATAGATCTAGTGGGTTTACTTTGGTATAACTACTGCCTCTGAGAGAGTCACAGAAACGCCGTTACATATATGTTACGAAACCTTATAGGATGGGGTCTGTTAGAGAGAGCGTTATTCTTCGTGGGGAACGTGTAAATATCATTAAAACTGTATTGATCGTTTATTCTGTTGCCTATATGGGAGCCTATGGAGTATGGGAACTGCAGCCTGACTTGTAACAGTGTCAGCGGTTAAAAGTATTAATGATGAATATCCGTCATGGAGTAAGTATGGGAGTCATGCCTTCCAGCAGTAGATTAGGAAGCTGCGATTGTTTTTCTACAGAGGAGGAAGAACAACACCTTCTTGGCTTCTCAACTTCTTGTACTTTGATTAACGAAATCGTGGCTTCTTGGCTTCCCGACCTATTGGTACCTGCCGATACCTGTTGATCTAACTGCGCAGTCAAGCCAGAGTAGAGAGGAAGAACCAGCTCCCAGATAGCGCCATACACCCCTAAAGGAGAGGTTTCCTTACGCTGAATGTACCCATGTGTTTTATAAAATGTGCTAGAAATTGAATATTACGAAGCCCTTTTAATTATCATGTACTGATTTGCATTGATTTCATTCCATCGAAATTCACGTGAAATTGTATGACCTATGTTCCTATTATTATTGAATGAATTAATAATTATTGTATAGATAAGCAATACAGATATCGTTTGTTATAACTTATAGAAGAGAGATAGTGTGTTTGTGCCGTGCCTATCACGGCTGGTGTCAGAAGAAAGTTAGTGAGAGGAAGAGTGAGAGAAAGTGGAAACATCACACCATCTGACATGAAAGGCTGACATTGCGCTTGAAACTAAGAAATTATAAATGTTCACTTTCTATCCATCAGGATAATGTATTTTCCCCTAGCCTGCTCACCTCACAGTGACACACCGTCTCCCGACCCTTTAAGTCATTGAGCACAGCTTCTGACTTGAGATAACACTGACAGCCATTGTCGAACGCCCGACCCGAGGACAGGTCTCCAACTAGAGGAGCTACAGCAGTCATGGTGTTCAATGATGGACTTGTGTCACTGTGCTTCAGGATACCTGAATACAAAGGCATAAAACTGGTGAGAATCAGCATAGAATATCAAAATACGGACTGTGTCAAATAAAATCTCATTCCAATAACATCAAATCTGTCAAAAGTTCTATAGCAAAGAATATGTCAATCGTCCACAGCACTCATTACGGAGCATCAGAATTTCGTACTTTTGGGGGGAAAGATGACTCCATTTCACATCATGGATAAAAATATATCCACAAAAGACACAATACAAAAATACGGGTTCCTAGCTGCAAGACTAAACTTGGATTTTCTGAGCCCAGCGTATCCATCAGTATGCCAAGTACTTGTAGTATTGATTTAACATTCTCCAAATATATTTTTATTTGTTCAACCAGACAACGGACGGTTTTATTGATTGAATTTTCCATCTTGTTGCACTTCTTCTTCCTGAAGGTTTACATACTGAAAGTTTGATCTGTTTTCCCTTTTCCTCAGGATTTTATTCTATCATTCCTGTATATTACTACTTCTCAGGCGAGGCTTTGCTGCAAACAACCTTTTCTTTTTGCCATATTTTGACTGTTCAGCTTACACTGGGAAAAACGTAGCGGTGAAGGGGTTAACACTAAATCTACTTTTCGTTACCTGTTGCTTCGGAGCGTGACCTTTGGTGTGTTTTCTTGACCACTGTGCTGGCCGCTGCCTGACTGAGCTGAGGTGTGGTGGACAGCAGAGACAAGGCCGCTGTGGTCTGACTGCTGCCCATTGGGCTACTTGGGATGGCCAGGTGGGAGGGGCTGCTCACACCGTTGGCCACACCCCCAGAGGGTGTGCGATGTCTGTGGCTATGACTGGGGAAAGGTTTGCTGAGAGGGTTGCCAGTTGGGCTCGCCACCTGCTGGGGCCTGGGAAGAACCAAAAAAAAAAATAATAAATAAAAAGTCCTTTTTCCACAATCATCCACCAGGAAAATAGAAATAATGAAACTTTAACTTTCACATTGCAACGAGGAACATGACAAGATATTTCAGCTCTACTTAAAGTAAAAGCTCAATCACAGTTTAAAAACATTGCTTTTACAACAAGGTAAAAGTAATAAATAATTATCAATATATTAATAACGAGCGTTGAAGTTTGAATTTGGAGAAAGCACATCGACACAATAATGGTCAAATCCTGCTGGGAAAAGGCAAGATGATGGACATAGTATAACAGAATCATAGAACAGATGGAGACCCTGCCAGTTGTGCCCACCAACCACCTGCTCAATGGTCAGGACCAGTAAGGCCATCTATACATCATTATGGGTCCCTGGGCAAAGCAGCAGTATTTTCTTGCCAACTTCAAAAATCCATGTAAATTTGTGTGCATAGGGCCCCTTAACCCTGCTGGGTAATTATCCCATTGTTCCCATGTGTTCAGACCGCTCTGGGGACCACGGGAAATACATATAGTACCGACGGATGATAAATTATAAACCATCGAATTTAGCCACCAACTATTACATAACAAAAAACATAACTGACGTTGGCAACGCAAAGATAGATTGGATATGCATGGAAGAATGAAAAATTAAAAAAAAAAAAAAAGATGACTGAAAACTGGCGAAAGTGAAAATAAGGAAGATAAATGAAGACAGATGGACAGATGGAACCATAAAGGGAAACAAACCAAGACAAATAATTCCCATGAAATGAAACATGACAACAACAGACTCACTGCCACATCTGTCATTACCTGAACTCCTCATTTAAGATCATATCCCTAAGTTTGATACCCTGAGAATTCTTCCAGTTTGGCTTGAGGGTGTCGGCTGAGTAAGCACTAAGTAACCAGGCAGCGTTGACAGAGAATTCTATAGACGTTCTGCACCTGTCGTCATGACATAAAAATCAACAATAAAACACTAAGCAACCAGGCTGCGTTGACAGAGAATTCTATAGACGTTCTGCACCTGTCATGACATAAAAATCAACAATAAAACACTAAGCACTCAGGCTGCGTTGACAGAGAATTCTATAGACGTTCTGCACCTGTCATGACATACAAATCAACGGTAAGCACTAAGTAACCAGGCAGTGTTGACTGAGAATTCTATAGAAGTTCTGCACTTGTCGTCACAAATGAATGAGCAGTAATTAATCATATCCAGCAATCTAAGTTTATGGTTTAGTGGCGGTATTTAACCTAAATCAAAATAATATCTTTTTTAGCTCTTTTAACCGTTGTTGGTGTGTTTTAATATTAATTTGTATGATGGTATCTGAGACACAGAATAACGAGATGCAACATTCCTTCTCCCACTACATGTCCACAAATTGCGCGTGTATTAATACAGTGAGTACTACCCTTTTTCATTCAATTATGAACAGGTGTAGTGCGAATTGTTGCACTGTTGACATCGATGATACGCATGCACATCCACGGATGGAATTTGACGAAATGATTTGTCTCGGTACCCTGTGCTTCGGATGGTACCTGACATGTACAATGAATTTTTGTTTTTGTTTTGTTACTAGCAAGTTTACATGGTAATGGTACCTGTTGCATCATAATGTTTTTAAAATATTTTAATACTTTGGGAACGGGTGTGTGTGTGTTTGGTGATGGTCTAGTTTGTGCATGTGTGTTTTTTTCCTTTCTGTTTTTAACTCATTCGCTACGGTAAGCCAAAGGGTCGGCTCACGGATTGTGACTTTGCTACAGTGGACACCGATTTTCCAACACTAATACCAAAGCCAACCTTTCGAAACATCGAATCTTATCCTGGTTCATTGATTTTCCTATACTTTAATGTATACAATGTTTGATCTTGTGTTTAAATTGAGTAAAAGAAAAAAACATCTTTGAACCACTCCTAAATTTCAAACTGGACAGTGTTGAGAGTTCCTTTCCACACCAACAAATTATCACAGGGAATGAGTTAAGATACGGTGATGGTAACTGACTGGAATGAGCATAGGTAGTTTGTGATCATAGTTATAGCAACACACCAACAGCAAACAAACAAAATTGTCTCCCACAGTTCCAGCTGTGTGCTTAAATTCACTGGATAAGTTTACACTTTTGACAATGACAATTATGAAGAATATAAAGAGATAAAAAGACAACCAGGGATATATAGAAAGATATCACAGAACTTAGCTGTCTTTATTAGAGGAAGTTTCACTGCCTTTAGCATTTACACCTCATGTGTCTTGTGTTGTTTTTTTGTTTTGTTTTATTCATTGTTTTCTTGTTTTGGTAGGGATTGGTTTTTCAGATTTTTGCCCTGGCAGCGGCCCTGTTTGGCCTGCTCGTCATCTTTTATCTACCAAGGTATCTTAATGTGCGCAATGTGCACATGCGCCCTGCAAGTTTTTCGTTCTTATCCGAACTGAGAAGACTAGGTGCTCATTCCTACCGACCATAGGGATCGGGACAGGACACTTCCCCCCAAATTTCAACATGCCTGCACCGACCTGGGATTGAACTTGAACGCCGGTGCCTTCAGCATGAGAGGCAAGCAGCTTGCCTCTAGACCAAGGTATACCTGCCAAGTCTATCTGACCCTCAAGTCTGCTTTATAATAGCAGCTTACTTGCCTTCATGCTTTCCGTAGTATGTACAGCTGTGTTCTGCGTGCAGGAACTGTGTGTTGGGGCGTGCATATGTGTGTGTATGCAGGCTAATGGGGCTGAAATAATACATGTAATTATGTCAATCTCTTTCATGACTCATCTCTCTCTCTCTCTCTCTCTGTCCCTCACACATCAGTACACATAAACAGGCTTTGTCTTCAGTGACCCAAATGATGCTTGACGAAACATCTGACTGGGCACAAAATTGGTTCTCAAGCCTCCTCATCCACTGTCTTGCTTATACTCTGTGATGTTTCCGTCATGCACTGTAACCGGTCCTTGGGATTTACATTTTGTGATCTTGGCATGTTTTTACAGATTTTTGGATTTTTCATGCTATTGTAAACTTTATTTTGCTTTCTACATCTTTGTAAAAAAAAGAAGACTCCCCCCCCCCCCCCCCCCAAAATGTCCTTCCATTTGCAACTTATGAGGCAAAAATCAAGCCAAACGGTGCAAGGGACAGCTTGAGATTCCCTGTCTGAGAAGATCTTTTGCCTGGTCTGTGAGCTAATCACTGCATTGCTTAATTTAAATTCAATATATATAACAAAACTGTACATTCTGAATGTATTTTGAGGATTCTAAGAAAAAAAAAAATTTCAGGATTTTCTACCTCATCTTGGGATTTTTGAAAATCTTCACTGGCAACGCAACTGCCACAAGCAGTGTCCCCTTGCATGACACTTTCAACCAACTACTTTGCTGAGCGTTAAAGTTTCGAAGGGTGCCTGCGCAAACACTGTCACTTGAAAGTTTCGCCTGGTTAAGTACCACATTTTGACATGATGCGAATTCCATTATCGAATTAATTGACCTAATTATTGATGAGGATTTAAAGGCCATAACAGACATTTGATACTTCATGTCAAACTTTCAAATTTCTTCACTGTAAAATTTACAAAACTGGCGATACGGTCTTTGCGCGGGCACCCCTCAATTTGTTGACATGTCCACATTCCAATTTGTCTTTACATCGTCCGTCTCACGTGCTGGCGTATCGATGTTTTTCGTGGCTTTGAGTTCTGGCTACCTTTTAATTGCTCATTGTGAGATGTTTATTCCCAAAAAGAGACATATCGATATCAACAACAATTTTGAAGCCATACGCAGAAACATTTTTGGCACATCTGCGAATAACAAAACTGACCAGAACTTTGAAATGCTAACCTGCAAAGTGAGAAAACAGACGATACGCCAGAATGTGAGATGACAACGGTTTGTTTCCTTTCGTTTGGTTGTGCCAGGTGAACCACGCAGCTGGACGTATAAAAAACAACAACAAAACACGGCTGTTTCAACGAGAAATGCCCGTCTCAAGCAAAGCCCGATTTAGACGAAAAGAGGCTCTAGGCCAAAGATTGTACATTCTTTGCCCTAGGCCTATGCTTGCTGTACCCCCTCCCTCCCAACGCCTAGAGGAAGTTGGGAGTATGTTAAATAATTTAAGTAACGCCAATGATGACGATAGGTGTTTAAAATTCTACACTTCGCAATTCCTTCTCTCAAGGACATAAGCTAGGAAAATCACAAAAGATGTGTTCAGAAACTACAGTGTAACGTAAAATATCATAAGTAAGAACTGGCTATGCGTGAAGCAGATTTTTCCCTAGCGGTGGTTTTTCTTTGGGCCGTCTATCTGTTTGCTTGGCTTTTAAGAAGGAAGACAAATTTAGATAAAAATTAATACCTATTGTGTGGGCGGTTGTTTTTTTTTTGGAGAGAGAGAGAGAACCAAAAGATCATTACAGCCTGATTAGAGCATTTTTCTCCATGAACTTGCCTCATCCTTATTCTTTTACGTCAAAGGCAGATAGACGTAATAAATCTGCTCCCGAATTAGTGGTTTCTAGAGTGGCAAATCAACGCCAAGTGACTGTTCGTAACCTGAGACAGTAAAGTAAAATAAGGCCATGTTGTCAGTTATGTCGATTTCGCTTTGGGCAGCAGTATAGTAATTAGTATCTTTGGTACTGGGCTCTCCAAGGGGAAAGAATGAGGACATGACTCGGCGGTGCGCTCCCATAATGACTGCTATAGTGAAATAAAGGTGTGCCTGTCTGCCTGTGCACGTAAGGTGAAAACAATTGGGCAGCGCTGCAGGTTCCTGAGAAGAGATGGCATAATTATGCCCAACAAAATTTTACAGCGACGGTAACATTTTGTGGTACTGGAAAGAAACCACACATGCATCAGGTGCACGAAATCCACCCATCCACGAAGTGTGAGGCGGATGGAGAAAAAAAGAAAGAGAGAGAGAGAGAGAGGAGGCGGGGGGAAGAAGTGACGAAAGGGTGGAAATAAGGGAGAAAGAAGAGACGAAAGGATGGAAAGAAAGAGAAAAAGAGACTGGTAGTTTTTCCTCGTATGTTCTTCACCTGTGATACACCAAAGAGTCATCAAGCCCCTCCCTCCTTTCCCGCGTATTTGCCACCCGAATACCGTACTTTGACATCTGCGAAAGGACAAGCCGATTACTCTAGGGGGGGGGGGGGGTGTATTGTATTCTATAAAAATGTCAGGTGAATTTGATTTAGAATGTGTGCGATCCTCTTCCATAAGCAAGTCAGTATTTTCTCCGTTTGGCTTTGACCACAGTCCCCTAGAACCAACCTGTCCATAAATGACAGTAACAAACAGGTAAACACTTGAGCATCAGCGTGGGTGACCTCAGTACACCCGCCTAAACACACACAACACATCTGGACGGACAGCCGGAGGTTGCCTGAGCGGTGAATCGTTCGTGTCGTTTCGTACGTGACAGTCATCACCACTCAATCTACTCTCGCCCGCCCTTTTTACACTCGAGACTTTAGTGACAACTGAAGACCACAGGGGTAAAAACAAACCCAGTCACCAAAAGTGATTTACAACTGCACACCCCCCCCCCCCCGTGTATCTGCTAAGTTCATACGCCTTGTCTCTGCCAATTTTTTTTCTTTTTTTAAAGCTGCAATCACATTATATCAGAAATAACACTTTGCAAGAGAGGAGAAGAGTAATCTATTGGACTTTCAAACTCTAGAAATAAATATCCCGAATTCACATTTTTGTGACTATGCTTGGTTTTCCTCCAGTTCCACACATTTTTTGTGACTATGCTTGGTTTTCCCTCCAGTTCACATTTTTTGGGTGTGTGTGTGTAACTATGGTAGTTTTTCCTCCAGTTCACACATTTGTGTGTGTGTGTGTCTGTGTGTGTGTAACTATGGTAGTTTTTCCTCCAGTTCACACATTTGTGTGTGTGTGACTATGGTAGTTTTTCCTTCAGTTCACACATTTTTGGGACTGATTATTTCTCCTTCAGTTCACATTAACGTGACTACGGTTGTTTTTCCTCCAGTATACAATTTTGTCAGTTCGCATGTTTGCGACAATGGTTGTTTTCTTCCTCGCATGTTCTTCACCTATGATACACCACAGAGTCATCAACCCCTCTCCCCCTTTCCTTCCCGCATAATTGCTCCCCCGAATACGTTCGGCATCTGCGGAAGGACAAGCTGATTACTCTACTGAAAATCGGATTACTCACGGAACTAAATACATGTACATCAGAGAACTGACCTTGGTACATCTTTCTTTTATTGCACCGTACAGCAGTGCGCACCCTCTGGAACCTTCTCATCCCCCCCCCCCCCCATCCTTCAAAAGATGAAAAGGAAATGGAGAGGGTGAGACAAGGAATGTAGGGGGCGCTCCCCAAAACACAGACAATCCTTCACTTTGACCCCCTTACCTATTGATAGTCTAGGCTACTCATGATCAGCATTGACTGGTTGGTTGGTGAGGTAAGCAGGACAGACAGGGGGGGAGACATGGCACTAACAAAATAATTGAACAGAGAGAAGGTGCAGTGCCTGGTGCAGATTTGCAGTGGCTAGTTAGTGCTCAGAAAAGCGAAGGAGGGGCGAAAGGAAGAAAAAAAGACAAGTGACCAAGATGGGGATCGAATCCGCGACCTCTGAACACTAACTAGATAGACACTACACTTCTAATTCGCCTCACATTTTCTCTAAATCATTGACTGATAGTTGATGTATGCATGTGTTCCCGATTAAAGGAACATATTTGCATCGTCAACCTGATCATGTTACTTTACCATATGATCTATGAGTAAGCACCCAGGTGTGGGTTGTGAGGAAACAGAGGAGTGACAGATGGTCACCTTAAAATGACACGGTTTTATCTCCACCTTTTGGCTCAACTGAGTTACACACTACTTCTACGGGCGTTCTCCAGTGTGTGTCAAAGTATCAAGCAGATTCGGTGTGTAATTTGCAAGTACAGTGTATTACTAAAAAGAAGGAAATACTCGAAAAGCTATGAGCACATGAAACTTCGACCCTCCGTTTCTCAAATGTTCAGGGAATGGAGTTAGAATCTCGTCATTCTGAGTGGACGACATGGTCGCTAACAGAGGATACAATCACAGATCTTATAGTACTGTAAGATGAATGTGGGTCAAAACCTAGGCGCCCTTACTGGCGAAGTTTCATGTGCTCATAGCTTTTCATAGCTAAGGTCGCGACATACAGATGATGTGTGTAATTACTGTTTGTATCTCCATGGGGCGCCAAGACTTGCTACCGATGCCCCACAACATTAGCTCCGCATAAAAGGGAAAGGTGTTACACGCGACTTTGTGAGGATCTCACCACTACACTGTCATTATTATCTTGTATGTGTGCCGGCCAACGGGTGACTCACCTGCCCATCTGTGTCTTTCCTGACTCATCCGCATTCGTCACCGGTACACCCCCCCCCCTCCATCCCCAACCAGCCCCTTTTCATTACCGCTAACAATGCGGTCTCTACCTGAATGTAATCGTCGTCCATCTCACGTACTGAAATATCGATGATTTTGGATGGTTTTGAGGTACGACAACCTGGTCGTTGCTTGTGGGGAGATCCATACTCTCAAAGAGTGGCGTATCGATACCTTGAATAGTTTTGAAATTATAACCAGAAACGTTTTTGCCACTTGCTTGTCTGAACGTCAGAAATATCACCCTCAACAAAACGCTGTAACCCTCTCCTGTAAAATGGGTAAACTGTTGATAGGCCAGTAACTGAGATGGACGAGGAGTTCTAACCGGTGGCGGATCAACAGCTCTGGGACCCTTAAGCTTGAACTGTTATAGGGCCACTTCACAGCCACCAACAAAATTCACTCATTTAAAAGAACAAAAAATTCTTCAGGGCCCCTCTGGGATTAGGAGCTCTGGAGCTTAACTGACTCACTCCTAGTGATTTCTTAGGTTGACCACAGCTCTGATAATACCCAATATGGAGGTCCAGGACCACCAGTACTAAGGCTTAGAGAAAACACTGTCAGATATAGAAAAATACCAAATTATTGGAAATTTAAAAACAAACATTCCGTGTATGCGTAATTTTCAGGCACCATTTAATTAAACAGAGAGCTTTTTCGTATGAACCGCTGAGAGCTGCTAGTAGGAGTGAATTAGTTACGCTATATCAGTTTCACCGTAGATCCGCCACTGGTTGTAACTGTTTCCTCTCACCAAACAACTCACTCCTATCTACCGTGTGTCCATTAAATATCATCTGAAGATTCCACTAAGCGCCAGCATAATGGGAGTGTGCTGTGAGTTGACACCGAGGCCTACCATAGTACAGGCCTGATAACAGCCCGTGACCTACATTTGCGTGGAGTCCGGCGCGGACTGGCTACCTATTGCGCTGTCTGCTGGGCTCATGCAGGGCTAGGCCTAGATCTACTACCAAGCCGTGTTGGCTACGGAGATTGTCGGACAGTCTCTCTCTCTCTTCTTACTCCACCCTCTCTCTCTCTCTAACCATCCTCTATCTCTCTCTCTCTCTCCCCAATCATCCTCTATCTCTCTCTCTCCCCAATCATCCTCTATCTCTCTCTCTCTCTCCCCAATCATCCTCTATCTCTCTCTCCCCAATCATCCTCTCTCTCTCTCCCCAATCATCCTCTCTCTCTCTCTCCCCAATCATCCTCTCTCTCTCTCTCCCCAATCATCCTCTCTCTCCCCAATCATCCTCTTCTCTATCTCTCTCCCCAATCACCCTCTCTCTCTCTCTCTCCCCAATCATCCTCTATCTCTCTCTCTCTCTCCCCAATCATCCTCTATCTCTCTCTCTCTCTCTCCCCAATCATCCTCTATCTCTCTCTCTCCCCAATCATCCTCTCTCTCTCTCTATCTCTCTCTCCCTTCTTACTCTCCCCCTCCTCACTGTCCACCAATTAATCAGTGTGTCATTGGTACATAGAAAGATACATGTAGTAGAAGTAGTAGTAATAGTAGTTAGTATAAGTAGTAGTAGTAGTAGTAGTAGTAGTAGTTAGTATAAGTAGTAGTAGTAGTAGTAGTAGTAGTAGTAGTAATAGTATTAATAGTATAACAGTAGTAGTAGTAGTACCGGTATGTGGTGGGGGAGGGAGGGGGGGGGGGGGGAGGAGACAATAATATGAGTATCAAGTATATAATGTGATGCAAGATGCTGGTGGTAGTGTAATGATGTCTGTAATGGCAGCATTGGTAGCAGAAGTAAAGTGATAAAATAAATTTTTTTTAAAATGCACAAAATTAAAAACAAACACATGAGAGACTACAAACACCTAGTAGTAAGATCTACATTGACGAATGAGTCACAAATATGTAATCCTACCTTGATTTGGGCTGGTGGTGCCAATTTTCTGGAACTGACTGCCTTAACATTTGTTACTTGCAGAGCACAACTTGGCAATTTTCCTCTTATCCTGTCCATTGTTGCAATCTACTTACTAGAATTAGATCTAGATCTAGATCTAGAATTCTAAAAAAAACTACTTTTCTAACTTACTAGGTCTAGATCTACATCTAAATTTTTGAAACACTCTGAACGCTGGTGACTAACACTAGATCTATATAGATCTATATTTTAGATCTGTTTGATTATAACTAGATCTATAAGCATCACATAAGATCTACTTCCAAATTTCCTCCAGTGTGAAAATGAAAACAATCGACTTAGATCTAGAATCTAGATCTACAAGTGATGTGACTAGATTTAGATTTCTAATATGGAATCTAGGCACAGATCAAGCGTAGAAAGCACTAGATCTAGATAGCAAGCTATCATGAACAGCACTAAACTTAAGTATTCAGTAAATAAGTAAAAGAAATCAATGTTGATCAGGTAAATCCAGAAAATGACGATGAAATCATTGTTGAAACGAGAAGGACATGCACACAGGGGGCCGCCATTTTTGTTTGTAAGTTGTATGTGGACGTCTTCGATACGTGATGATCGATACATAAAAGTGTCTATATCGCATCTCAAACGAATACAACTAATTCAACTGCCCCATGAAATAAAATTCTTGATACAATTCCACAGCCTATTTAAATTTTGTTGTTTACTTAATTAAAAGCAATAAAAAAACTTTTTTGAGCATTTTTCTGATAGCAACATCATATATTCTGAAACACATTTGGATCTGATAGCGTGTTCGATACACAAATATCGATCCATATTCGATCATTGCCATAGCTAATTCGACTGAGGCGAGACGTGGGAGAGACGAACTAGGAGTCCGGACTCCACGCAAAAGTAGGTCAAGAGCGGCTGGCATGCCTTTACTCTGACTGCCTAGGTTGACACTGATCAATACTTTTTGGCCTGACACCGTTTTTTTTTTTTCATTATTACTGCTCTACCAAAGGGTTTTATAGTGTATCGGCTCCGCTCGTTTTTTAGTGCAGCTGTCCGTGGACAGCCTTACAGTTTATTTACACAGTTTTTGGGCTCACATGCGTCTACAAACTCTTATCTTTCGTGGGTTTATGTTACATACAGGACACGTTGGTCTACAGGCAAGGTGCTAGCCTCTCATACCGAAGGTACAGGGTTCGATTCCCAGTCGGTGCAGGCATGTTGAAAATTTGGTGGGAATTTCCTGTCCGTGATCCCACTGCAGGTAGGATCGAGCACTTGGTCTTCTTGGATAAGGACAAAACTAGAAGGGCCCGCCTGCAAGCGGCGCCTGTTATAGGTTCCTTGGCAGTTGCAAGTCGAGCAGGCGTACCAAGACCGGCTGCCCGGGCAAAATTTAAAAAATAAAGTAATCCCTGTCACCCCCACCCCCCAAAACAAGTATATAAAAAGAAATACGAATACACGAGAAGAAAAATAATTTTAAAAAAACAAGAAAGAAGGAGGTGCAAATTCCAAGGGCAGGGCTCCTCCGAAAGCAAAGAGCTCAAAGCAGAAACGTAGGTTTATAGTTTATGTCTTTGGGGAGTCAGTTTCTTGATCCCTTCCCTTTGGCTGAAATTCATGTGGTATTGTGAAACTAAGTTACGACTAGAGTGCAAGAGCACGATGCGACATGTGTTGCCAGTAAACATTTCTACACTATGACTAGTTTCCATTCAAGGCCGCCATTTTCAGTTGATGTATTGTAGTATTTGTGCTACGGTACGGAATTAACTTTGCTGATAATGTCCACACGTATCAACCCCTTTGTAACGACTCTCATTCCTGATAAAAATTAACCCTTTTGTGACGACTCAAAATTCCTGGTACGCCAAATAATAGAGCGCCCCACCCCCTCCCCTCCAAGTGGACATTACTATAAGCATTCTGACAATGTCAACGTATTAACCCCTTTGTGGCGGTTCAAAATTCCTGGTACGTCAATAATACACCCCCCCCCCCCCTCATAGTGGACATTACTACAAACATCCTGACAATGTCAACGTATTAACCCCTTTGTGACAAATTACATTCCTGGTACATTAATAATACCGCCCGCCCCCTCAGTGGACACTACTACAAACATCCTGATAATGTCCACGTATTAACTAACCCCTTTGTGCCGACGCACATTCCTGGTACATCAGCAATAGTCCTTCCCTTTTCCCACTATGCGCACTACTGTGAGCCGTCTTGATAATAATTAATACCGGTCCAGCCTTTTTAGTGAACAATAAGAGTCATTAAAATGTCAATCGTGCACAGAAAGGCAGAGAAAAAGAAGAAAAAAACTGGAGATCTTTCAGTATGTAGAAGAGGTATAACAAATGCACACTTTGACACTTGTTTGAAATGCGTTGTGGCACTTATCAAGCTGTTTCACAGTTCTGGTTTATTCTAACTCCTTATCATCTTACTTAAGCTGCAAACGTTCGAAGTTGAATTTCTCAGTTGTGCAAAAAAAGTGGAACCGGAACAAACCAGAACTGAGGTCGCACGCGGTTGTCGCAGAAATGTTTCATGACCTGGCAAAGAGTCAAAGACACACACACACACTCAGAGAAATATATGAAATGTTTAGCATTACATGTATTATGCAATGAGTAATGCTTCACCATGATGAGTAAGAACAGTGTCAGTGTCACGAACAGGTGATAACATGTGGAGGGAGGCTTGGTAAACCGCCGTAACTCGATTTTTTTCTTAGAACTTCCAAAAACTGAAATATTTGGCATTTCTGTAGCCCCTGACAGCTCGCAGGCTTGTGTTATGAGTGGGGGGTTGAATTCTGAAAACTACGGATTAATAATACTACTAATCATAATCATAATGAAGATCATTTAGATAGTGCATTTAGATAAAACTGCAAAAGTAACGTATTTTATCGAATATTATTTAAATATTAAATATCTTTTTTTTTTATTTGAATGTCCTTGCTACCATGCCTGCTCAAAAAAAGCTATTCAGTGTTTTGCTTCTTCCGAGAAATTTGTAAAAACCAACTTACAACAGTTTACCATGCAGCCCTCAATATCAAGTTGGATTTGCTGTGTATGTAACACATGCCAGGTGTTTTCACTTACCTGTGGACTAGATACGGGTGGATGGCCTCGGCGACGTCATGCATGTGTATGTACATATTGAGTAACTGTGGCAGGTAAAAATCCACCTCATGATCATCGAAGCTAAACATTCTGTTCCCTGCAAGAATCAAATATGACACCGACAAATTAATTAATTAATTTGCTTTGTTAGAAATGAATAACGGGAAGGGTCTAATGAATGTGGAAAATACGGTATCTGAGTTACGTTTGCGGCCAAGTAATATCAATAAGGGATATCTGTAAAAGTCATAGGGCCATGTATGTACAAAAGGTTTTGCTTAGCCTAACAGGCCGCCAACCCTGTTATAACCGTACTAGATCTAGCAGGCTACTGGTCGTCCCCTTAGACCGGCAAGGATTTATCTTCACTTTTTGGTTGAACTGACTTACACACTACTTGTACGGACCTTCTCCATTGTGTGGCAAAGTATCAAGCTCATTCGGTGTGTAATTTGCAAGTATTATAAAAAATTTAAAAAAAAAAAAGCTTTGCACTAAAGGCTATGAGCACATGAAATTTCAATCCTCGATTTCTAAGAAGTTGGCGGAAAGGAGTTAGAGCCTTATCATTCTGGGGGAACCTATTACTTGTCTCTGTAACGCCTGAGTTCACAGTTTATGTTAAACATTTTTTCCGGCTTTTAATTCTTCCTCAGAATGGCAGGTGGAGATGACGCTGTTTCCCAGAGTTAAATGGGCGAAATTGCAAAAGTATGAAAATGGGCAGACTCTGCGCCACCTCACATGAATAGTATATGCACTTAATTAAACCGGCAAGCTCATCTATATCTGTATATCAATTTTAACATTATTTCACATGAGTAGTTTAGGAGCCTTTTCGCTAACCGCATTTATGGGGCCAGCTCCATTATAGTATGATTTTCTAACATTTCCTTTTTTTTTTTTTTTAAATCTATTCATTGACCTAGAGTACAGTGCTTTAGTTGTTTTTTGTTTTTTTTTGATGAAACTAAAATTGTATCTAAGCTAAAAAATTCTTTTCAGGTATAAACTCTTAACAGTTTTTTCTGCCTCTTCTGTAAACAGTGGCAGACCTACATTTTTGGGACCCCAAAGCTTTGAACTGTTACGGGGGTGCAACAATAAGGCAACATCCAAAATTCCCTCATTAAAAAAAGTTTCTTCGGGGGCCCTCCGGGATTTGGGACCCTGCAGAAGCTAAAGCTTCATTGTTTCAAAGTAGATCAGCCACTGCCTGAAAAATGACCTCTTTCATACTTATGCCTTTTCATGATAGAGCCAGCGCCAAGTGTCGACTCCAGCCGTGGGCTTACCTATGTAGGTTTGGACTCCGGGCTCCTTGGAGTTATACAGATACGTGATTCCGATATTCATGTCAAACATTTTGGATTCAAACAACCTGAGCAACCATGACTGTCTGGGAGGTGGGCGCCCCTTGGGTCGGCCGCTGGACATTGGGGGTTTGTCACCCACCGTCGCCTCTTTCGCTGAAGCGGCTGAAGTAGAGGCTTCTGAGCCCTTCAAAAAACGGAATGGCAACGGAAGACACAACGAGCGGGAGTCGAGGATCTTAGGCCGGATGGCCCTTTCTCCAGGAGAGAGTTTGTCCGTTATCAAATCACCCACCCCTTCCCCTGCCCCCACAGAGGCATTCTGGGAATGGTTGACGCCCGAATTATTGTTGTCCACGCCGGACGAGGACGCCAATGTTGTGGTGGTGGTGGTGTCCACGCCATCCGCAACTGCCACATCTTCCCCCGTCGTTGCTTCGTTTATCTGGGGCAACGGTTGCAACAAGTCTTTTACTGATGATGACGGTGATGAAGAGTTTGATAATTTGGGGAATGATGATTCTCCATTGCTTGTGACACTAGTAATAAAATTGGTTGGACTGACCCCCAACGGATGTCGGGAGTTGGTAGGTGTATCTGGTTCCTGGAAACCGGAACTAGTCCTGTCAGAGGCATCACTGGTCAATTCCTGAATGTCTCTATGGATGGTCCTTTCCACGGACGAGTATGAAAGACTTCGTTCTAACACATGAGGAGGGGGAGCAGGGAGTGGGCCCGACGAGGGAAAAATCTGGTCTTCTAGTATCCTTTCCAAAGCACCTTCGTAAATGCCAGCGTTGGACCCGTGACGTTTCTTGTGCTGAGGTGCTTGGTGGTCTTCCTCTGTGCCAACTTGGAAAGTCACTCTGGCGGAATGACACTTGTGACAAGAGGACAGCGAGCGGAGCGCTCCGTCCGTCACCACATAGGGTAGTCCGGACTCTCGCTCCAGGGTCTCGGGGTCTAGAACCTCCTGATTCACCAGCGCCCCGTTCATGTCACAACGGCAGGCGTGACCGGGCATCCTCAGCTCCGGGTTCTCTGCATAGTTGCCGTTGACCTCAAAATCAGCTGCCGCCGGGTTGAGCTTGCCGGAGGGTAGGTAGTGCGGCTGGTAGGACGGGAGGGGCAGTGGATGGTGGGGTGGTACCGCTAGAGGAGGATGTGGATGGTGAGGATGAATAGCTGTAGAATGAACTTGGATGTCAGAAGAGTGATGGTGATGATGATGGACGTCCTTCAAGTCAGCTGCCATCACAGGCCGGCCAAACTTTCTAACACAGGTGTGTACTCAGATGCTACACCAGATGTACACACATGCATTTGAAATCTCACCGCGAATCACTACACACGTAATCAAAGCCATAGT
The DNA here is from genome assembly GCA_963931925.1 of Onchidella celtica. Classification (NCBI taxonomy): domain Eukaryota; kingdom Metazoa; phylum Mollusca; class Gastropoda; order Systellommatophora; family Onchidiidae; genus Onchidella; species Onchidella celtica. Next base: position 35,809,846 of record OZ007579.1, on the reverse strand, counting down.
TTCTCACATCAGCCCGTGGTCACAAATCACACATTCACTGTACCATTCAGGGATGACCAAATTCGCCCACGCCCCTTGCAACGCAACACTGTTTTTCAGTCAAGAATTTCTGCGTGTCCACAAACAATACCCTCGTCAGGAATGCTTCATCACTAACTTGATGTCTGTATTTGATGCACAAGTTCCCACCTGAAATACAAAATAATACACAATTTAAAAAAAAAAAGTAATAATAATTTACATGTAAGTTACACGATAATGATGGAATTGACAGATATATACCTGGGACATGGAAATACAGTGATGAGGTCATGTCATTCTTTCAATATTTAACATGTAATTTGAAATGACTTATGCAGATGTAATTCTGAGCTTTCTTTTGAAGTCCGACTCTGTCAAACCGGCTGGCGTAAAGCACACAAGATCTCATGCGGGAAGAACAAAGACGGCTTTGGGCTACATTTTATACCAGTGGGAGAGACAAAAGCTGCCCCCCTACTTATACTCTGAGCGTCTCATTTCCATACAACCATCGCCTCACCACGACAATAACAGTGGACAGAGACGGCAAAACCCCAGTCTCGCCTGACTGTCAAACACAGGCCTTTCCATTTCATGTGCTGCTCGTACAAATTTTGACAGGGCAGTTTTAGTGAGAGAAATTCATTATTTCCTGGTGGCCACGATCCAAAATAGCATAGTTAAACGATTTCAACATATGACCAATCGGTTGAACATTAAAGCATTATTTCCCTAAATGTATCGGGGAAACCATTCCGGGATATCTTTTCAAGAGAGTCTTGCGTACCACCCCCCTCTTCAACTTCCTCCATGTCTTCATGCAATCATATCGAGAAAATGTCTTCCCGCCCTACACGCACGAACACGCCTGTCTCAAATCACCCTTATTGGATAAATCCTGTTGTAAGTGCCAATCGAGTAAAAACAGCAGACACGGGCACCCTACGACTCGACCCGCAGAGTAAATTTTAGCCGAACTCCGTGATTGATTGAAAATTATGTTACACACTTGTCACTGGGCTATGAAAGAATGATATAACACACAATGACACGCAATCGCACTCACCCCACCCCAAACCAAACAACAACAACAACAACAAAAGTTGTCATAATAGAAGAGCTTAATAAGAGGTGAGAAGATCCGACCTTCGGCATTCTCACATTTTTTCAGTTCTGGCCCTTACTATTAGAAGAAGCCCATGCCTGATACACAGCAAGTCTGCACATATGCCAGTCACAATGCGTTTAGGTCTTAATTTGTGTAGCCGCCCGACAAATTGAGCCACTTCGTGCATTTTGGTGGTGTGGAGATATTGGTACCACCAAATAGGCTATTCAAAGTCTTTTCATTTGATAAAAAAAAATAAAAAATATTGCAACTTAATTAGCGGAGAAGATAATTATGGTCTCTCAAAGACAGGAAGTGACACAACCACAGTTTTGAGAAAAACGCTTTTAGTTTCAGCTTTTAGTCAAAATTATTGACGATGTCTGGATTCAAAGTCAGTTTTGAGGCATTTACCCTTTTCAAAAAGGATTATCATTTGGAAAAGGAATAGCACTGAGGTAAACTTTAAAAAAAAACTGAAAATGCAAAATCGATAAAATTGACCCAATGATGTCTTTGAACAATTTTCTGGATTCCAGCGATGGCGAAATGTGGCGCATTTTGTCCAGGCGGCTACACATTTAGGAAGTTCACTGCTCCTTGCATTTACACCTCACTTTTCTTCTTCTTCTTTCACTCTGTTTTCTGTGGTAGCGATGAATTTTTTAGAACTTGGCCCGGGTAGCGGCCTCGTTCGGCCTGCTCTTCTCCACTTTTGGCTGCTATGGTATCTTTAACGTGCGCAATATGCACATGGGCCCTCCGAGTTTTTCGTCCTTATCCGAGAAGACTAGGTGCTCGATCCTACCTACCACAGGATCACGGACAGGAATTTTCCCCCACATTTCCAATATAAGTGCCTGCACCGAGCTGGGATCGAACCCGGTACCTTCGGTATGACAGGCGAGCACCTTGCCTGTCGACCATCGTGTCCCCCTATCTTGCCAGTCACAACGATTCCATACGTAAAACTAAAAGCTGCTTAGGGCTGCCTTGTTATTCTGAAGCGGACCAGCAGGCAATCACTCGTTCCCAGAGTTGACTTGCCTGGGTGCTGACGCGGATCACAACTGTTTCAAGAAATGACCAATCCCTTAGAAATATAATTATATCCAGAGAGTACGTATTGTCAACCACTCCTGCCAAATCGCGAAACCAGGTGTCGGCGGTAACAATGGAACTGTACAAACGAGTATCCTGTTTACAGCCGTGACCTAATTTCCGCTTCATGATAACAGTGGTTTTGCGGCGCCACCCGTGTCTCGCAGTGCAAAGCGGCCGATGGTGAAACCACTCTATACATACATAATGCTATACTCTCTGGAATATTCTTCAGAGCATGATAGCCGGTTATAATAATAATCATATGATAAAGGAAAAAAGACTTCCAATGTAATCATGAAGAGCTTTTTTAACCGCTGAGCCCTGAATTCTACAAAATATTATATTACACATTGATCTTTACTAAACAGATGTAAAGTTTTACGTGGGCATATTTTAAAAGGTCTTGAAGTTCGCGATATTTTCAAACTTTCGTTGATTCTGAGGCACAACTGTTGAACAGGTCTTCCGATTTTTAAAACGCATACTCTTCGAGTAGAATTAAAAAGTATGACAGGAAATTTACACACTGGTGATCGAAAAGCAACTCTAAAAATCACATCTGTGTATTCCCCGAGTCAGCGGGCCAATCAGCAATTAAAAAAAGGTTTATGTCGCCAACAACATGACACCAAGAACCAAGAACCAAGAACCGCCACTAACAAACTCCAAGAACCACTTGACTGAAGTAACTTGTATGCTTTTCAAAAATAATAATGTTTTAAAAAATGTAGAAAACTAACGTCCCGCCCATAAGCTACGAGCACAGACTTAGAAGGATGTTAAAATCCCACATCAAAGTGTCTTGTGCAAGAACCCACAATGATCACCTCAAACGTACTGTATGGGATACTAAGTGAACCAATACTTTGACACCACCATCAGTCCACTCCTCCTCGTTTTATTCATCTCTTGTGTCAGGTAAGAAATCCAGGTAAGACGGAGGTCAGACTGCAGGACTAAAGACGAGGCCTGTGGACAGACTGCGCTTGGGTTATCGGGTTGCAGAGTTCTGGAGAAACTGGGGGTCAGTGGTTGAGACACTGGGCAGGTCACTGGTAAAGCAATTTAATTCTTCTTCTTCTTCTTTCGTTCACCAATCTAAATCTGCAGATTTTAAAGAAAATCTACGGTTTTAAGCAATTTAATGAGTTGTTTTAGGTCTATTGTGGGAGGTTCCCTGCTCTTGGCATTTACAACCCACTTTTCTTGTGATTTTTCTTGTTAGAATGTTAGTGTGTGTGTGTTTTGTGTTAGTTTTTTTTTTTTTTTTTTTACATTTTGCCCGGGTAGCGGCCTTATTAAATAAGTTAGGCCTGCTCTTCTCGATTTCCAACTGCCAAGGTATCTTTAATGAGAGCAACGTGCACACGGGCCTTCCGAGTGTTTCGTCAGATACTGTCCAGATCTACAATTGGCTAACATGTTATACCCCAAAACGAAAGGTTATTCTACTATATTTTCATTGATATATAGGCTCAAACTCACTGTTCCAACGGGAGTTCCGTAATAAGATATCACAGTTACCTTCTCTTTCTCCCCAAAAATAAACATCCTGGCCTCAATCACTTTCAGTTTCACCTATGTTAACTAAAACTGCAGTTTGAACCAAAGAATGTTACATTCTTTGTCTGAACGTTCACATAAAACCATTTCTAACGCCTCCCCATCGTGACTGTGAGGTTATGGGATGAGCTATGGACAAACAATATACCTGTGTTCAAAATGACCCCTTGACCCGACCGCTGACGTAAGTGGAGAAATAGTCAAGCCAGCGCATGTATTTCTACCAGCAATCCACATGAGTCCACTGAGGTGCGACGAGAAGGATTGTCGAAAAGCCCTGGTTATCAGGATCGCTGATCACACGTACGTACCAAATAACAGACATGCCAGCTGAATAATCACTTCAGTAACGGATATTTCAAGCACGGGGTGTGTATACCAGTGCCGAACACAGGTAACTTTCCACTATTCATATTGATTAATTACAAATTATCGTCACCTTAGAATTCTATCTCCAGTTTCTGGCTGAACTGTGTTACACACTACTTTTACAGGCCTTTTCCATTATGTGTCAAGGTATCAAGACGGCTGTTCTTCGAAGTGTTTTTAGTTTCTTGCTGGGCGGCTAGGTCAAAACGGTCAGAAGATCAGCTGCGCCCACGGCCGCTGATGCCGTCGGCTTATCGTTAGTTAGTACTTTTTTAAACAGACACAGACAAGACAGAACATAGTGCATGCTTCCAATAAAGTGAACATCATAAAGTCAAGTCGTCAACTTTTCTCTTGTATAATTTTTAAATATTTGACACTGATCTCTAAAGTATAAAAGAAAAGAAAAGAAAAGAGTGGAGTAAAATTCACTGTTTTTACTGAACGTGTGTATCATTAAATAATTATTTCCAGCCGTATAATGGCGGGGATTACCATGAAATTGATATTTTTGTAAAGGTGATTTATTTTATTACCTTCTCTGGTTTTATAAATCTGGATTGACGCTCATCTCTCGTTCAGTTACAATTCATTTTCAAAAATTCACGTAGTCAAATTCAGACATACTCGCTGACTCACAAGACACAGACAGAATATAACTGAGGTGTCTGTAACTTATGCAAACATCCAAGAATTGTGTACGATATCCCAAGCAGTATAGACATGAATAATACTAATACAAGCACCCCATCAAGGAATGAATAATATTGATCCAATGAATTACACTCCATGCCTGAACAAAATTACACCACCGACAACATGAAATAAATGCGTACGATACGTATAACATAATAACAGATAAAATCAATAACCTTAAGGCCACACCTCTGATTAGTCACACTCCTTACTAATCTCTGTTATTAACATGAATTAATGTCTACCTGTAACCATTTCATAAAAGAATGAATTTCTACTTCTAACGATTTCATAAAAGAATTAATGTCTACCTGTAACCATTTCATAAAAAGAATGAATTTCTACCTCTAACGATTTCATAAAAGAATTAATTTCTACCTGTAACTATTTCATAAAAGAATAAATTTCTACCTCTAACGGTTACATAAAATAATTAATTTCTACCTGTATCTATTACACAAAAAGAGGGTTTTAATATATCATTTATTTGGGCCGACAGTTACAACAAGGTGACCTAGTGCGACTTAGGAAATCCTCAGTCAGAGCAACGTCTGCAAGCATCACTTTTCTGTCGCCTGTTATTGATTCTACCGATATCAAGACGTAGTCTACGGGCGGCATACTCCCCGGTCTAGATCTAAATTTTCCTTTCCCCATCTCAACATGCCTCCAAAGAGTTCAAAGAGAGCATCATCTGCCAAGACCTCTGCAGAGGTCAGGAGGAAGAAAGCAAAGCCATCTGAAGAAACTGACGCAGCTCCGCAGGCCCGTTCACCTGCCAACAGCAGTAAAACTGCCATGGCACGAAGGGAGGAATCAGAGGTGAAAAAGCAACAACATAAGGAAAGAAACAGACTACGGATGGCTGCTAAAAGAAAACGACTAACTGAAGAAGAACGACAAATTCAGAGAGATAATGATCGAACACGCCGATCCAAGGCCCGAGCAAAAGAGAAAGCCACAGGAAATAAAGACTGGTGGATGGAAGCTTTCTCCTATGACCCCCAAAAGGATTACTGCAGCGACCCAAACATCACCATTGGCAAAATGAGCCAACGCTGTCAACATTGCGGTGCCAAGAAGTGGCCTGGAGAAGCACCAGGCCTATGCTGCTCAGGAGGCAAAGTCAAACTCCCAACAGTACAAGATCCTCCTGAATTTCTCCAGAACCTGCTCCTCGAAAATACCCCGGAAGCACGACACTTCCGCAGCAATATTAACAGATACAATTCAGCATTTCAAATGACGTCATTCGGGGCCGACAAGAACGTGACAGACTTTGGCTTTTTCACGACTTATAGAATTGAGGGACAATGCTTTCATTTAATGGGCAGTCTTCTTCCACAACCTGAACAGCCCCATAAATTTCTGCAGGTTTACTTCATGGGCGGCAGTGAAACTGAGGCAAAACAAAGGTGCACCAACATCTCAGGCAAACTGAAGTTGGATATAGTTGAGAAATTACCAAAGATGCTTCATCAAAACCACTATTACGTTAAAGTCTTCAAATATGCACTGGAGAAAATGGAAGACTTGGAAGATAACACGAATCAAAAAATCGTCATCAAAGCAGACAAACGTCCAGCTGCAGAACATGAACGGAGATACAACGCCCCTGTCGCTGATGAAATTGCAATCTTAATGGTCAACGAACAACATAAATATCGTGACATTGTTTTGCAAGAAAGAAGTGGGTCTGTGAAGCGAATTTCTGAATTTCACAGGGCCTATGACTCACTCCAATATCCTTTAATCTTTTGGGATGGTCAAGATGGATATCATTTTCAACTACAGCAGATCAACCCAGGACAAAAAAACAGTAAATCAATCAGTTGCAAAGACTTCTACTCCTACCACTTCATGGTCCGGGATCAGTTCAACCAAATTCTGCGATTCAAAGAAGTAACCTGCCAGCTGATGGTGGACATGTATGTCAAAATGGAGACAGAACGCTTGCAGTTCTTCCAAAGAAATCAAACTCAGTTAAGGGCAGAGGAGTACATCCACATTCAGAATGCCATCAATTCTGACAGTGACCCAAGAAATATTGGCCAACCAATCATACTGCCATCAAGCTTCACAGGAGGACCCCGTTACATGCAAAACCGAAATCAAGACGCAATGGCTTATGTAACAAAGTTTGGCCGGCCGGATCTCTTCATCACCTTCACCTGTAACTCAGGATGACCTGAAATCTCCGATGAACTCTTTGAACATCAAAAACCCAATGATCGACATGACCTCATTGCTAGGGTGTTCCATGAAAAGCAAAAGAAGCTCCTCTGGCTCCTTAAAGAAGGAAGAATCTTTGGTGAGCTTAATGCCTGGATGACCACTATTGAATGGCAGAAGAGAGGACTTCCCCACTCTCACACACTCATCTGGTGTAAGGACAAGATAAGAGCAGGTGATGTTGACAAGATCATGTCAGCTGAGCTGCCTGACAAAGGTAGCGACCCAGAGCTCTTTGAAATCATCAAGACTCATCTCATTCACGGCCCATGTGGGGTCATCAATGCTGATTCAAGCTGCATGAAAGGTGGAAAATGCACCAAAAAATTTCCTAGAGACTTTCTTCAAGACACCCAGACTGACACCGAGGGATACCCACAGTATCGCAGGCGTAGCCCAAAAGGTGGGGGACAGAAAACCACCCTGAAAGTCCGAGGAAAGATGCGTACTGTGGACAATCGATGGGTAGTCCCACACAATAAATTGCTCTGCAAGCTTCTGAAGGCGCACATCAATGTTGAGTACTGCAGCTCTATCAAAGCAATCATGGGTGTTACAAACTATATCAACAAGGGCAGTGACATGGCTACCTTTGCTCTTGATAAAGAGCTCACGGAAGGCAGGCTGGATGAAGTCAAACGATATCAGACAGGCCGGTACATCTCCAGCAATGAGGCTATCTGGAGGATCTTTGAATTTAGCATCCACCAACACTACCCAGCAGTGGTCAATCTAGCAGTCCATCTGGAGAATGGACAGAGAGTGTACTTCACCGAGGCCACAGCTCATCAATTGGCACAAAAACCACCAGAGACAACACAAACTGCTTTCTTCAAGCTCTGCCAGGATGACGCATTTGCTCGATCCCTCTTGTATACCGAGGTTCCAACCTATTACACCTGGACCAGTGAAAAAAACTGGAGACGACGGAAGAAGGGTCGACCAGTTGGAGGACATAAAGAACTTAAGGCAAGCGATGTCATTGGGCGCGTTTATGCTGTCCACCCCAACAACAGAGAGTGTTTTCATCTTCGGCAACTTCTCCACACTGTTCGAGGGCCGACATCATTTGAGGACCTCCGGTGCTTTGATGGCAGGGTGTGCACAACATACCAAGAAGCATGTGGACTACGTGGACTCCTACCAGACGATGAACAATGGAAACAGACTCTGAAAGAAGCAACAGCCACTCCAGTGGCCAGCCAGATAAGACAGTTGTTTGCTATTATGCTCACAGCCTGTGAAATTGGTCAACCCGATCTACTCTGGGATGAGTACAAAAACTCTATGTCACAAGACTTCCTGCACCAAGCCAGAAAACAGAATAAAAACATATACCACCAAGCTCTCTGCGACCTATCCCGTCGAGTGCAGACACTTAACAGAACACTAAGTAAATGTGGAATGTCAGTGTCGGATGTAGGGCCAAATGAAGAAATGGAGGTAGCACAGGACATCTTTGGGGAAACCGATACTCAAGCTTTGGGTCGGTTTGTGGATGAAAATGAACGTCGATTAGTGGATGACCAGAAGTGTGCCTTTCACAGCATCATGAAGAGCGTTGAAAATGACGCAGGGGGACCCTTTTTTATTGATGCTCCAGGTGGCACGGGCAAGACCTTCCTTACAAATCTCCTGCTTGCAAAAGTTCGCCAAAGACAGGATATTGCCCTTGCAGTTGCAGCAAGTGGCATTGCAGCAACGCTTCTGGATGGAGGAAGAACTGCACATTCCATGTTGAACCTGCCCCTAGATCTCACACGAGATGAACTACCTCTGTGCAACATCAAGAAGAGCTCACCCAAGGCCGAACTCCTGCAAAGGTGCAAACTGATCATTTGGGATGAAGCCACCATGAGCCACAAACGAGCAGTTGAAGCCTTGGATCGGACAATGCAGGACCTGAAAGACAACACACGGACAATGGGAGGTGTGACCATGGTCCTGGCTGGTGATTTCAGACAAACCCTGCCTGTCATTCCTCGAGGGACCCGAGCTGACCAGATAAATGCCTGTCTAAAAACATCTGGTCTCTGGCAACAAATTCAGCGTCTGACCCTTTCCACCAATATGCGTGTGCATTTGCATGGTGATAAGGCTGTTGGTGAATTTGCCACCCAGCTACTCCAGGTGGGAAATGGACTTCTTGAACGGGACTCCAATGACTATATCAAATTGCCCTTTAGCCAGATTATTCAAACAGAGGAGGATCTGATTAAAAGAGTCTTTCCAAACATTCAAACCCGCCAGTGTGACCCAAAATGGCTTTGCGAGCGAGCAATCTTAGCACCAAAAATACTGCCGTCAGAGAAATCAACAAAAGGCTGCTGGAAATGCTACCCGGAGAGAAAAGATATTACAAGTCAATCGACACAGTCAGTTCCCTGAACCAGTTTGTAAATTATCCGACCGAATTTCTGAACAGCCTTGAACCAGCAGGAACCCCTCCACACAACCTGGCGTTGAAGCTCGGAGCACCCATCATCCTGCTTCGTAACCTAGATCCTCCAAAACTTTGCAACGGCACCAGACTCATCATCAAAAACATGATGCCCCATGTCCTGGAGGTCACAATCATGACAGGAAAATTTGCTGGAGAGAACTGTTTCATTCCCCGGGTACCTCTGAAACCAACCGATGTACCATTTGAATTTACAAGACTTCAATTTCCTGTTACACTCAGCTTTGCCATGACCATCGACAAATCTCAAGGGCAATCAATGAAAGTTGTTGGACTGCACCTGGCGGATCCCGTCTTTTCACATGGTCAACTTTACGTTGGTGCTTCAAGAGTTGGAAATCCTGATGGTCTCTTCATCATAGCACCAAAAGGAAAAACCAAGAACATTGTTTATCCCGAAGCTTTGGAATGAATAAGTAAGTGAACAAGACAACAACTTTGCTGTAATTCCTACTTCAGTGAAAATAAACAGAGACCGCATTTTACTGGTAAAAAAAAGTTTGCAGTGTTTGCCAAATTCTGCACATAACTTCGTGGTATTACTTTGATACAGTATAAACTGGACATTGCCGGGCATTTCCGCTTGTCTATAACATCCACAAATTGTTAAGCATCACCAGCCCCATTTTTTCTTTAAATTGTAAGATCGCAAACGCCATGACTGTGACACCCGCATAGTTATTTATTTATTTATTTATTTTGCTATTTCAAAATTTGCAAAGGAACAAAGCGCCACAAAAAGCATAATAAAGCTAAGACCATAATGACCCAAAATATACCTTAACTACAATTTTAGAATGCAGCCATAGCAGAAAAACAAAAAGACACTCTTCATTTTTTTACACATAAATATGCATGCAATGTGAAAATGTCACGAAATTTACTACAAATGACTACTTTTACATTTTGTATTTTTTATAGGTTTATTTCACTGACAGACACATGAAAACGTGACAAAGAGAAGACGAGGAATGTCTGATGCCCGGACCATCAAGTGGAATCAGAGAGTGTATGTATTTATAGAGAGATCTCACTTCCGACAAATCGCCAACCTAGGTCGCTGGGGTAAACAAGAATTGAAAGAGACCGACTTCACCAAAGATAGTGTGCTTATCTGTTTACTGTTGTTTGTTCATATTTTGGGGCTATTTGAAACTATTTAGAGCCGTTTGTAAACTCTTACTATCCGCCGATATGCCAAAACGCGTACTGTTACCGCAGCGACCTACTTTCCGCCCCATGCTAACAGTGGTTTCGCGGAGCCTCCAGTGTCTCGCCATGCCAATCGACCAACTGTGATTTCTCTCTATACATGATACACTCTGGTGGAATTCAGTATTACAGAGTGACAGTCTTAGTTTGGAGTTTGTTGGAATGGGAATCAAAACTCTAGTTACATATTTGAAGGAAAAAAAAAAAATAGTGATGGAAGCAATCTCCCCCCCCCCCCCCCCCCCCCCCCCAAATCTGACTGGCACTTTCAAAAATCATAAAGTTATTTTTCTTACGTGTATCTAATCCAGAGGTTTTTTTGTTGTTTTTTTTTTGTTTGCCATGCAAAAGTACAGGGACGAAACCAACAAACTATAAATAGAACACATACGTCGCCCTACCTTTAGGCGGCAGTACTATTGTGTTTACTTCATTTTCCAGCAATGTCCTGTTGTGAAGGTGAAATGCTCCATGTAATAAGCCCAACCCAAGGGAGACTGGTATACTTATTTGTGTTAGATTTATAAGGAACGAGCGTGTAGTGCCCTGGTGCGCATGAATCAGGAATACGACTGTAGTTTATATCGTGTGTGTGTGTGTGTGAGTGAGCGAGAGAGAGAGAGAGAGAGAGAGAGAGAGAGAGAGAGAGAGAGCGGAAGTAACGCCTGGTGCCGAACGTCATAGTGTGCTGCTACTACTGTCGTTAGAATGCAGTCACCTGTTTGTGTATAATATTATGACAGGCCCTGTTGGTTTGAAACGATGTCATGATTTTATGTTTTTCACAGATCTCACCCTCGAACTGTCAATCGTAGAGATGACCCTACGCCAGTTTACCTCATTAACACAATCTGTCATGTGGCTCACTTGAGATAAAGATTACGCACGCGCCCGCACTTTTTGCGGATTCCGCTAAGTGGTCTTGTCCACAGCGTCAGTTCCGCTATTTTCGGGAAATGATATATTTATGAAAATCTCTCTTTGCCTCTACAGCGGTGAGGAGCGAAGCGGAACAGATGCTGTGGACAAGCTATATAGTGGCAAAGAGAGTTTTAGTTTTTCATACGTCATTTTCCGTAAAAATAGCGGATGCTGTGGACAAGAACACTTAGTCGTTATCAGTGTGTGTATTTTGGTCAGGAGTTTGTCGTGGGTCTAGGAAAGACGCATAATATAAAAAAGAAGGGCGGGGGGGGGGGTGTTTCGACCGGTAAGAGTATTGAAGTGAGAACGAATGTACGCTGGCTGGGCATCTACTCAACGTCACATCTTATGATGAGCTGGTTGTGGTGTGCTGTGTGTAAACCCCCCCCCCCCCCATCATGAGTCATCCATCTGCATGAGAGTTCGGGATACTGGTTACTTTTCATTATTAGCATTGTATGTAAGTAAATTGATTACATTTAATTTATTTTCAACCCTCTTCGTCAACACTAACCTTTGGGCGGTTTTCCTTCCGATTAACTTACTGTTATCACAGTTCATAAATAAACTTTTTTGTTGCCAAATTTAAACAAGCCTTTGGGTGAATTGTTTTTTTAAATTTCTTAAGTGTCTGTAATTGACAATGATCGATAAAGCATATTTTAACTGAATGTGTGAATTTCATGCATGTCTGTAGATAGCACCATGCCTGGCTGCGGATCCACGAAAGGATTATTCTCTGGCATGGACCGGCGGTGAATCTCGACCTCTCTGAAAGAGGCTAAGATCTACAATTTGGTTTACTTTAAAAACGTTAAATGCACACATTTACAAAATTCCTTGGCGATTTTTTGAAAACTCTACAAGTGTATCAAATTCTATTTTAACTACTAAAAATTCCATTTGTGAAATTTAAGCTGATGAAGCTCTGAATATCAAACCAAAATAAAGTACTCGAGTAAGACGCAAGTGGCCATTATCCAGCCGACACACCGTAAAAGTCAAAATCAAACTCTGCTTAGTACCAAAGATCCCAATCTAACTTTCAAAACCTTCCCCAATGTTCAGAGGTGCCTCCAATCGCAAGACAGGGTCTTTCAATATACTTGTTTCAATCTAAACTTCATCTCTCATCTTTTCCTTCCCCTCGCAACACCCATGGACATGGTGGTCTAGAGGCAAGGTGCTCGCCTCTCATGCCAAGGCTACCTGGTTCAAAACCCTGCCGGTGCAGGCATGTTGGAAGTTTGGGATTTTTCTCATATTTTCGTGTCCCTAATCCGGGGGGGGGGGGGTGGTGGAGGAGAGAGGAGAAGAAATGATCGAGTACCTGGTCTTCTCGGATAAAGACGAAAAAATTCGCAGGGCCAGTGTGCTCGTTAAAGATACCTTGGCAGTTGGAAATCGTAAAGAGCAGAACGAACAGGCCGCTGCCCGGGCAAAAATCAAGTAGAATTCATCCACCCCCCCCCCCCACACACACATACACAAAATGCCGACCGGCACTGCACTGTGGCGACGACCTGCCTGCTCCGGTGTAACTGGATGCAATGACACACAGGCAAATTTCCCAAATGGGATTAAGGTTGTATACATATATAAATACAGCTAGATCTGCACAAAAACAAATTACAAACAAAATGAGTTTTTAACCATGCTCATGAAACGCACACTGCCGGAACCACCAAGTTCCTGGAGAATGGCAAAGTAAAAGATGTCGAAAAACATTATCTGGTTTGAATCGAGACAACTTGGCCCATAGCAAGAGAAGCGACATTTACGGCACAGTAGTCTCACATCTGGTCAAGACGTCCCATTTTAATTGCTTCGGACAAATCAGACTATGAGATATCAGCGGTCTCTCAGCCGGGCATTAAACCATTATTATAACAGGTGGTTGGGGATTTACATACACTTCGATTTTGGTCAGCAGCTGTTAGAGAGGGACACCATAATTTACAAGCTGTGATCACAGGCGAAAAAATATAAGTTTATAATCTATGCACCAACAAAACCTCTGAGTTGTCCTTCTTGCGGTTATACATGTCATAGAAAGACATTAGCTTTGATCATAGTGGCCGTGGAAATTTTTGAAAATCGAAGATTCTTTAAATTTTTTTTTTTTTTAGAAACGAAAATCGGAAATCGGGAATAATCGGGACAACTTTCAACCATAGAGACAATAACGGGGCGAGAAGCATAATGTTGAGGCTTGAGTTCGAGTTAGCTTTGGAGAAATCACGACGACATTTAATAAAGGTCACATTGCGTTAGGAAGAAGCCAAGACGACAGACAGAATATAATAGAACGATTGGGCAAAAGGAGACCATGCCAGAAGCGCCCAACCAACCAACCACCCGCATAATCCTGAAGGCTAGGAATATTTTGAAACACTAATGTATTTATTTTCCTTTGACTGACCCTACGCTTGCCGACGCGTCTTGATGAATCACAGACTCCATGCCTGCAAACCCCACACCAATCGATTTCCCCGCCGCGGTCCCCCCCCCCCCCTCTTCACCCCACGGAATAAACCTTATGCACTTGCTCAGTCATTTTAATCAATTCCCACATGGTCAGAAGGAAAAAATCAAGTGAGACTTTTGTACTGCTAGAAGCGGTTTAACCGATGTTGTGTCTCCTACACATGTATGCCATTGTTTTCAAAGTAACTGCATTTGTAATTGTAGCAGCTGAAGTGTTTTTACAGCACGTTACAGGTGGGAGTACGTCGATTTTAGTCCACCGCTCCCCTACAGACCTCCCAACTATAGTACAAGCAGGATATGGGGAGATTTGGTTAAAAAAAAGTGAAGAGATTTCACAAAACCCGGGGAAGTTGTCGCAACCCCTTAGAAATTCCACACATACACAAAGAAAAATACAAAAAATACAACAACAACAAAATGTATGGCATACAAAGAATTATAAATTAAGGCTGTTTTGTTAAGAGTATTTCGAAAGGAGCTCTCTAGCCCTGGAGTCACAAAAGGCTTTTAAAATACGTACCCTTAGTATAAAAAACTTGGGGGGGGGGGGGGGGCACGTAACAATATTCTTTAAAATAAAGAAAAACCCGTGCAGCCGTGAAAATAATATCGTCATTGTTCCCTTAGACAGTTGTAACTCAAAAATTCAAAAAAATCGAGTTTTCTATATGCTCACTATATTCAAAGAAGCATCGGTCGGGGAGAGAAAAACAATATCCATCAAAGCAAGACCAAGATATTAAGTGGGAATAGAAATCCAATTTTTGTCCCTGGCTCGTGAAGTCGCGGAGTTTCTACTAGTAAATAAATAAATACATAAATAAATATCCACTCGCTACCACTGTAGAAGATGAAAAAGAAAGAGAAAAAAAACAAAAACTACTTACATACTGGCCCAACACGATGGCAGAATTAGTCCACAGTGCAACTCATAATCACACAGACTGTGTCATGATTCAGATGTTGTTAAAACTCACGCAGAGAGTGAGTTGTTGTTGTTTTACCAGGGCCATGAGAAATTGGCTGGTGGCCTTGAACGGCCCTCGCGAATTATAGTTGGTGAGTAAATAAATGTAAAGTTAAACTGTTAGATGCACGCTTGTCGGTTTTAATGTTCGTGATTAATAAGTAATGGAGTAGGGGTGAAACAAGGTGGGGATAGTTGACATTGTTAAGTATGACTAGACAAGTTTTTGCACGTTAACTGGCTGGTAGAATAATGCAGACGTATTACTACAATTAAAATGGTGGGAGGTTTCGACCTATGAGGTAGCTGAACTAATTGGGCCAGCGGACTAGCACGCTGGGTAGTTAGATAGTATAAAACATCGTGTAACGTTCAGATTTGGTGAATACAGACAAGCAGAAGCATCGTGTCGTGAAGTATCTCCGGTTGGCCAGTACCTGAACTGTGTGGTTTGAAGACTAGAAGTCCTTGCTAACGGACTGACTGAGCTCTAGAAAGAAAGGTCTGAGTGGGCTGACCTTTGAAAGCCCACGCTGCGCTATTTTGATGTTCGCGCCTACCAGTAGGCGTGACCAATGGTAATATATCTTATTAGTTCAAGCATAATAGAAGATCAGAGATAGAGAGAGAACCACAGCCTCATAGGAAGTCTAAGGAAACCCCAGCTGGCACTCGACGACGAGTGGCCTGTGTTATAGAATTATTTCCATAGTATGATTGAAGTAATATGGCACATTGTTGATGAATTGAATAATGATTGTGCATATATATAAATAGTTTTTTTGCAACTGCGTAAATTACCTACAAGCCGAAGTGTGCTTCTGTTAGGCTTGGAACGTACTGGGCTCTCCTAACATTCAAGCCCATATGATTTAGGGAGAGTTTGCCTGGCGACTGGCCAGTGGCGACTCAACTGTCACTTTAAATTGATATCTAGTTTCGTATAATATACCTATTTGCTATTGATTGCAGTACATCCAATAAGGAACCATAATTACATGAAATATCATAGATTAAGTTAGTAATTAGAATTTATTGCTTTGAATATACCTCTATTGTCTTTTGTTTTGTTTATTAATATTTATGTAAAACATGGCCTGACCGGCCTGACATATATATATTCTCTAGTTGTTTAATACTTTTCTTGTGTGGTTGTGTCCGAGTGTGAGTTAGCTGCCTCTCGTGCAGTCGAATGCTCCCCAAGACCCTAACTCTGCTCGTGACAGACTGAAAGAGCTCTCTGCAAAAGAAAAAAGAAAAAAAGAAAACTAAATTTTCCACAACGAGTCCAAGTGACCGGTTGGAATCTCTGTAGCCATACTAGAGACTCTCAATGGCAGGCAGCAAAACAACAACTGGTTAACGCCCAGGTGTATAGAATGCATTAATCTGCCAACGTACACGACTGTGGGGGAAAATCTCATTAAGAGGATGCTCCTGTATTAGTATCGATTTGTCAAACCTGAACAAGACATGATAGATAGACGTAGTCATTACGCCCACGACTGGATCCGTCAACACCAAATAACACGCTCTTTTGGCCTCGCTTGCTCGTGCAGAAATATCATTAAATTTGCTTTCCCTACGGGAACACTCGTAAAGTTGAAAATTCAAAATGCACAAAGTTGCGATGTATCAAATACATCCATGCACAAAGTAGCGATGTGTGGCCCGCCAGAAAACCGGTATCAAATACATACATGCACAAAGTAGCGATATGTGTGGCCCGAAAGAAAACCGGTATCAAATACATACAGGCACAAAGTAGCGCTGTGCAGCCCGCCAGAAAACCGGTATCAAATACATACATGCACAAAGCAGCTATATGTGTGGCCCGCCAGAAAACCGGTATCAAATACATACATGCACAAAGTAGCTATATGTGTGGCCCGCCAGAAAACCGGTATCAAATACATACATGCACAAAGTAGCTATGTGTGGCCCGCTTTTACGGAAATTGACGCATGAAAAAGCACAATCTTTGTATACATACTTGTCCACAGCATTCGTTCCGCCCCGCTCCTCACCGCCGAAGAGAGTTTCCATACGTTATTTTCTGTAAAAAATAGGGGGGGGGGATGCTGTGGACAAGACCACCAAGTCATCTTTACAGTCCTTTACGTGGGTTGGTACGCGTCCAACACAATTTCCGAAACGTCTCCAGCCCGGAATGACTGGAGTGGATATATGAAATTGGTTCCACTTTAAAAAAATGGCTTTTTCCAGAGTTTCTCCGCTCTTTTCTCTCTCTCTCTCTCACACACACACACACACAAACGAAACAATACAGGTCTACACTACAAGTCCCACTACAGGGGACACGTTGGCCTAGAGGCAAGTTGCTAGCCTCTCATGCCGAAGGAATCGGGCTCGATCCCCGGTCGGTGCAAGCATGTTGATGTTTTTTTTTTGCGGGGGGGGGGGGGGGGAATTTCTGTCCCTGATCCTATGGTCGAGCACTTAGTCTCCTTGGATAAGGACGAAAAACTCCGATCTCCTGTTAAACGTACCTACCTCGGCAGTTGAAAGTCGAAAAGAGCGGGCCGAACAAGGCCGTTGCCCGCTCAAAATTCCAAAACACTAATCCCTACCACAAAAACACACAAGACACAAGAGCAAGAAATGTGAGGAATAAATGTCTAGGGCAGCCATCCTCTGAAAATAAAGACCTACAAACAACAACTGAACAAGTGCCACTGTTGGTATCCTTGGTGTTACCCAATAGTATTGGATGCAGCGAGAAGGGGGGAAAAAAGTGATCTCTTTGATCTGAGTGAAGATCGCGGAGTGCCAAACCTCTGGCGCCCATTCAATTTCCAGCCAGGAACATGCTGAAATCGACATAGGACTTACCCCGTCCATCACCAGCTATGCCTACTGAAACACAAAACTTAACAAGACGAAACGCCAGGACTTCCTATATCCTATCCCATCCTAAGCCATTTAACACGGGGACGACAGATAATTGCCTCTATCATATCTAACACTATCAGATAACATAGCCCTAGTTGCAGAAGCCTCTTGGGCTATATTTAGCAGCTCTTCCCATACATTTAATCAATCACTGGGCTCGTGACCTCAATGAAACAGCCCTTCCTAACCATTCACGGACAAAAATCAGTACGTAACATTGACAACTGCAGTAGGATACTCGTGTATCTTTAGACGTGATCCAGTAAATCTTTCTTTATAACTTACAAAGGGAATCTTTATATTTTCTTGGAATGACTGTAAGTTTACAGCCACAAACATAACTTCCCATTAAAGAAGCGTCTTTAAATGCACACGCAGAATATTCCAGACAAGGATAGGCTTGGGGATCTAATCAAAGACAAACACAAAAAACGCTCAAAGAGCATCTTATCATGCTTAGAATGACACGGTTTTAAGTCCCTTCCGTTAACTTTTGAGAAATTGATGATTGAAGTTTCATGTGATCACAGCTTTTAGAGCAAAGAATTAAAAAAAAAAATTTTTCTTTTAGTAATACACACCGAATCTACTTTATACTTTGACACACAGTGGACAAGGCCTGCAGATGAAGTGTGCAGTGTGTAACTCAGTTCAGCCAAAGAGTGGAGGTAGAACCTTTGTCATTGCAAAGGGAGGACACTCTTCCCCAGATGCGCACACATAGAATAATCCAGAACAAGGAAAGGTTGGGGGGGGGGGGTACTCAAAGACGGGGGAGCACTATGGGCAGACCTAAAGAGCGCCTTTCATCATTTATTATCTCACTCAAATGGCTTCCTGCAAGAACTTATAAACGCTGTCAGATATCAAGCCGATTGAGAGAAATTTGCATCTGAGGATTAAAGACATCCGCAGATAAACGTGCCCTACTGATACTAGAAGTGGTAAGATGAGACACTTCCTTCTTCGCATGCGCCCACCTCTGAAAAAATCGTGCACACAGTTTGCCCATGGCGCATTGCATGAAATGAATGCTTGTACATGTATAATAATGATAAAATTAATGATACGGTTTTGTAACAGTGCTACTTCCACTGCAAAAAAAAAAAAAAAGTTTTCCCGGAGCCATTGAAGTTCTAGTTACAAAATAACTGACGACATTCAAGGCCTACAGAGTAACAGCGATAGCTCAACAGAGAACAAAATACCACCTTTTCCCTATCTGGCTTTTGATAACAAATGGTTCTGTTCACGACTTCCATGCATTCGCCGCTAGGTGGCTGTGCGAAATCTGTGCGTGCTAAACACGCTAGCTGTCTCATCCTAAGGTATCTTGTATCTTTGCTGATTTTTTCGACAAAACGAAAAAGTTCGCAAAGCTTCGCGTTAGAAATAATACAGAAACGATATAATAAAGTACTCCTATTAGTTTTACATTCTACACTTTTTTATTTGTTCAATTGTTTCACTGGTACTCGATGATACAAATTTCCACCCTGTTACTTTTTTTTTCTACCTTGATAAAGGTAAATATATCGAAGGCTTGGAGTGGCTTCCCTTTTCCTTTGCACTTTACTGTGTTGGTACTGTATTATTTCTTGCCCGAGGCTTTACTGCCTGCAACTTTTTCTTTTTGCCGTACTTTGTCTTTGCTTCAAGCCTCGCCAGCTGCGGACCAACCCCCCGGCCTTTCTGTGGTTTAGAACATGTGTATTTGATTTCTTCGATCTATCTTTATGTACGTTAACCCAGATACTGGCCCCTCCATTGCTATAACATGTTCCTACGCGGTTTCTTCAAAGATCTGCGCACAAACAAATACATACAGTGCAGCTCATCCATCCCTGTGCCTCAGAAACGTGACGAATGATGCGCTTATCTGCTACCTCTCAATATCGTCCTCTTAGAATGACAAGGTTCTATCTCCACTTTCTGGCTGAACCGAGTTACACTGTAACACACTACACATGCAGGCCTTCTCCATTGTGTGTCAAAGTATCAAGCAGATTCGGTGTGTAATTTGTAAGTGTGGCGGAATTATTGCATTGTTGACATGAAAAATACGCGCGCAAGTCGACGGACGGAATTCTTTTTGTTTTCTTCCTCTTTTTTGGTTGAAAGTGTGAGGGGCAGGGTTAGGGATCGGTACGTATACGTACGCACCCCCTGCGCAAAACTTTTGGACTGCGTACGTACTTAAAACAACATCCTTTGCTGTTTGGCACATTCAAGCATCAACCGTGCGTTCTCGGCCTGTAAACAACTTCCCCACCAACACCGCCAACCAGAAAGGCAATTCCGCCCGCAGTTGTCACATCAAATCCGAAGTTATTACTTCAAAAAGTGGCGCTCTGCAAAGCTGTTGTTTCCCGTAAGGCTGTTTTATATGATAGAGAAGCCAGAAAGACAGACATATAAATAAACAGACAAATAGTCGGACGGATGGGTAGATAGACTGATAGGTACACAGAATGGCGTACTCACGACTGCAAATACTGATTATTAAAACACTGAGGATGAAGAGGGTCAAATAATATGAAAGAACGCAGAACTCGTTCCTTTGCTTGGCTCAGCCTCCAAATTTTATCACCAGATACAACTTCCTTCCCTCGACTGACCCAATCTCTCTGTCAACTATTTCAAGCTAAATTAAATAATTTGATGTAATGATTACCGCAGGCATACCGCCGTAATAGTCAGCCCACGTATCTTCGTGTTATCTACGACAAAACTAATCTTATCGACTAAATTAGCTCTAATGCTACTTTTAACTTTGGCCTTGTTTTTTCATAATACAACAAAACGCCGAACATCCATCGATATGTTATCGTGATAAAATTTCTAAAACGTGGACCGAAGTCCTGATAGAATGATAATGGGCTTTTCATCGTTAAAAAAAAAAAAGTGACTTCCACCCACGGTCACGTGCGATTCTGGTCTGCCCAAACACTGACGTATTACGGGAAAACACAGTATACACCGAACTAGGCCAAAATTCATTTCTTAACAATATTTTATACAATGAAATGTGCTCCATGATCCATCTTTTCTATCTGAATACAACGAAAAGTGGAAAAATGTCACAAGTACGTACGTCCCCCAAGATTTTTGCCCTAGGGGTACGTATTTTAATGCATTTTGTGACTCCCGAAATACTCCTAAATACAGCCTTAATTGGTTATTCTTTGTGTTTCCTTTTTTTTTTTTTTTTGGTTGAAAGGGTGAGGGGGGGGGGGGGGGAAGAGATGCGCCTACGTACCAAGTGACAACAGCCCAAAGACTGTGGCTTCGGTTTTCGGCTCTCTTTCGGTAGGTCTGTCAAAGGACGCCAGTCTCAGTGGAAAAATTAAACGAGACGAAAACGTAAGCACAATGCGCCCTGAAAGGCATTGTGAATGTTACTGACATCTCGGTTTTTCGGCGAGACGAGACTTAACCCTTAAGTCATTCGGAGAAACTGCCGAAAACGAGATGAAACCGAAGCTACTGTCTGGTCTGCATCCCTTAATTCCTTCTAGAGTCGCAGGGGCACTGCACTAGTGAGCATTGCACCAACGGTCTCCACCTCTGGCGGTCATTCATGGGCAAGGGCCTGACGTGTGGCAAAATTTTCTCCTGTCCATTCAGTAATATTGTCCGTCCATGTCTTTCTTTGTTTGCCCCCGCCCCCGTCTCTACGTTCCCTGAACTGTACACTGGGGGATGGTCCTTGGTAGTCCACTGGCTCTTGTCACATGTCTAACCATTTCAACATTCGAAGCTGCTGTGTCTGGTCTCTAATACTCTATCATCTGTTCACGACAAACTGGAAACAGCAAAGAACACAAAAGGGGCGCAACTGACGTCAAAAAAACTTCAGTGTCTCCTGCAAAATTCTATTTTCGGCGCAAGCGGTCTTTGTATGTAACGTCCAAGACACAGAATACCGAGACAGATCATTCCTTATTTCACTTTATGTCCAGAACTTGCGCGCGTATAAACACGGTGAGTACTACGCTCAGAACTCTGTGGTACTAGTCGTTTTCGTTCAGTTATGAAGGGGTGTGGTGCGAACCGTTGCACTGTTGAAGCGGATGATACGCGCGCAAGTCGACGGACGGAATTTGGCTAATTGAACCGTCTCGGTATCCTGTGTCTCGGATGTAAACAGAGCAGCACAATGATCAGCATTTCCCAGTCACATTCACCTCAGCAGATGTTGTTAGGGGCGCGTGGTACTTTACATTATAACCCATTGCTGAACAGTGAACACAACTCACTGATTTCTCTATTTGGCTTTGTAATCAGACTACTTTCCCCTAACACCATTCTTCACCTAAATATGAAGGAGTGGAAAGTATTTGTTTTGCAGGAAATTTGACGTGTTCTCTACTACCAAATGGTTTATCTTCTGTTGTTGTTATTGTTGTTGTTGAGACGACCGCCAGAAATCACCATTGTCTCTTTGCCTTGCGCATCCACAGTTGTCGAAATCTTGCCCGCCGAGGAGATACAATCATGTTATTCTTCCTTGAACATGGCAATTCTGAGAAAGGATATCTTTTCTTCCCTCTTGGGATAGTACCAAACCTCAACTTCACGGTGATATCGCACGACATTTTATTATGTCTATTTCTGTTTGCACTCACTGTCTGAAATGTTCCAGTGGTTAACTGTCTGACTGATCAACTGACTGAGGACTGATTAACCAACTGACTGATTCACTAACTCATTACCTAACTGACCGACTGACTGACAATCAGCCTGTTTGTTTGTCTGTGTCTGCAGGTCAGTCCGTCTGTGCTAAATTTGATTTCTTCACTAGTTAAACAAATTTATCACAGAGAATTTCTAAGGTTCTTTGTAAAGATGCAATAATAATAAATTTTAAGAAATTTTGCTACTAAATTGAACATGAACCACTAACACTGTCAATGCTGGATGGAGAGCTGCTGAGTAAGTGCGTCAAACCAGACCGAGCAGATTCTTATACTGCTTCTGCTCGACACAACACAACTTTAAAAAAAAAAAAAAGGTAGGGGAGGACGATGAAATTTCACACGCACACGCACACGCACACACACACACACGCACACACACACACACGCACACCCCCCCCCCCCGGTCTCCATACAATAATTTTATGCATTTCCAGGACAGAAGCGTCTCGACATCGCCGATATTAGTCTTAACAATAAACAGAGCAAGTGGGAAAAATGAAAAAAAGTGATTGACAGTCAGATGTTTCCTGAGAATAATACAAGATACTTTATCCCGGCTGTACGTGCCTCGGATACAACTTCGCTAGCTCATGGCGGGTCCGTCTTGCCGAGTGTCGGCAACAAAGCAGCGCAGGAAGAGCCATCTGCGATTTACTGTCTAGTTGGCTTTCGAGATAGTAAGGTACGAAACAGACCAAAGCTAGTGTAGGCGTCGGATATCACCTAATTATTATGCATCACACTTAAAACACTAGGCATTACCCACACACGCGGTGTGGGCAGTGGAGGAGGGGGGAGAGGGGGAGGAGGGGGGAGAGGGGGAGAAGCCAACAGTCTGGCGCCTACACCAGCCTTGGTCTGAAGTCAGACCTAAGTAATATGCTTTCATCTTGTTGCAAAGTTTCAGGGAAAACTGTATCACCGTAGTAGCGCTTTGCACAAAAAGGAATACTATAATGGTGTTTTCAGGTGTACGGAAATGGAAATGGCAACGGAAATATAAAAAATGAACCAAGTAGTAAAAAGAAAGAGTGTTTTCATGTGTACATGAAAAGCCAGCGTTAACAGGTTCTTTATTACTGCCAGAGGCGGACCTACAGTTTTGGGACCTTGAAACTTGAACTGTTACGGGACCCTATCGCAACCAGCTACACTTGTGGTACAACATACAAAATTCACTCATTAAAAAAAGTTTCTTCAGGGTCCCCCCGGGATTAGGGACTCTAAAAAGCTTAAGCTTCATTAGTTTCACTAGTAACTGCCCCATTCTTCGAATAGTAAAAAACAAAACTCACCACTCCAGACCGAAAGGAATCAGCACAAAGACATTGATGTCGAGACACTTTGGGTCATCCACATAAAATCGGCGATCAATAGATAGATAGGATAGTATTACAGTAGTACACAGTGCACAATAGTGCGCACCGAGAATTTTTCTTGGGCTCATGTTTTCGTAAAAAATGAAGGATCGGAGGGCGTCAATTAGTGGCATTAATTTTTAAGCAAACTCAAACTCAAAAAAATACTTCCCCACCTTTTCAAGACTCCAATTCTAAAAAATAACCTTTTGCGGGTCGAAGGGCAGGCATATGTAAAATTTCACGCAAATCCGAGCTGTGTGAGCTGCAGCAGGTCTTATTAAAAATCACGTGGGTGTTTTTTATATTATTATTACATTTTCCTTTCTTTGACTATTTTGAGCATTAGCTCCAGTTCGACCCTCGAGGGGTGAGAGGCCTAGATCTGGCCTTTTGGGCAAAGTATTCTTGGCATGACTGACACTCCAAGATCTATAATAAAAAATATTTCCTTCCGAGCTGGAACCACACTCTAAATATTTATACGCAGTTTTCTTGGTTTGAATGAATGGCACTCACCTCATCTATATAACACTATACTCGGTATCAAAGTTTTCTTGGCGTGGCTGGATCGTGAACTCTAGTTTACATTTCCGGTAAGAGGCGGAAATGACGAAATTGACGGAAACACATTATCACGTCGTATTCGCAATCATGAATTGATAACTGATAATTATAACTGAATTTCTGGAAAAAGTAAAGAGTTTCGGGGGAAAATGAGCACGACACGCACAGGCTTGATATATTTTACATACATGTGCCAAGTTTCAATTCTCTACGTTGCATAGTAAAAAAGCCTTTGCGGGAACAAAGTTGGGCCCAAGCTCCATTATTATATGATAGTAGATCCGCCACTGACTACTATACTCACACGAAAAACTTTCAAGAATTTGGCACTAAATAATTGGCACACACACACAGCACACAGAGAGAGAGAGAGAGAGAGAGAGAATGCAAATGGACCAGGACGTACAACACACTTATCTAATATGTTTCCAACCGATGACAAAATCAGTGTACTCATCCAACTTGTAAAGCTGAAGAAGAAAAAACCCAAACAGGTACATCCAGACGCCCATTATGAATTTAAAAATAAATCATATCAATGAAAAACTAACCAGGCGTCACATGCCCAGCATTCCGTGACATGCATTGATCCTACACACTGCATTCCTCTTGTATGGGTAATGTTTGCAAGAAAAGCAACATAGATCTGTCTTACGATTAAGTGTACCGTTTCAAACACTCTTCATTAATATACCAATCTGCAAGCCTATCTTCCAGAAATAAACACAGATGAGTCTATTCGGAAAAACATACATAAAAATACGCCCAGAGAAACTCATACACAAGAAATGAAGCCGCCAAAGCGATTGCTTCATCGCGCAAATGGAAATCCATTCCCGGCTTTTCTTGATTTCTGAAACAGCATCTCTGCGCCCTTTGGATCGCATGCGGCACGCTACAATACAAAAACCCTCTTGTACAGCGACGGGAAGACTGAGACAGCCCAAACTAACTGAATAACCACAAGACAAATAGGTGGCCATGAGACGGCTGAAACGTTCAGGCGTTATAACAGGCTGTGTTTCAGTTCGGAGAAAGCATCTACACGATCATATGGTGCTAGGAGAAAGCAAGATGATAGTCAATATAACACAGGGTTCATACAAAGTCATGAAAACTAATTTTAGGACTTTTTAAGGACTTCATAAGGAGTCATAGTAAACAAATTAAGAACCTGTGTGCCTGCGACCAAGAAATATTACATATAATGCAGCATTCAAATATCAAGTACCCATGCGCAAGGATTATTACAACTATACAACTTGTTTTTACAAGTGGTGTGCAGTACTCATCGAAACGGGATGTTTCTGTATCCAGAGTTCAAACATAGTAAATTCACTCTGAAAAGTTCAGTTATTTCAAAGTACCAATTGTCCAGTGTGCAACTTGAAGATTTCAGGGTTCATACAAAGTCTTGAAAACTAATTTTAAGGACTTTATAAGGACTTCCTAAGGACTCACAGTAAACAAATCATGACCAAGAAATATTACAACTATACAAGTGTGCAGCATTCATCGAAACGGGATGTTTCTGTATCCAGACTTCAAACTAGTAAAGTCACTCTGAAAAGTTCAGTTATTGCAAAGTACCAATAATCCATTGTGCAACTGGAAGATTTGAATCTCAAATGTTTCAACTGAAATGCAAATTTTAAGGACTTTTTAGGAATTTTGGCACCATTTTCAGAATTTAAGGACTTTTCGAGTACTTATTTTTTCTTTTATGAAAATTAAGGACTTTAAGGACTTTCAAGGACCTGTATGAACCCTGAGATTTGAATCTCAAATGTTTCAACTGAAACACAAATTTTAAGGACTGTTTAAGGACTTGGGCATCGTTTTCAGAATTTAAGGACTTTTTTAGTACTTATTTTTTCTTTCATGAAAATTAAGGACTTTACGGACTTTAGGGACCTGTGTGAACCCTGAGAATTTAGACCCTACCAGCATCAGTAGCGCCTACCAACCACCCGCGTCATAACATGCTAGCAGCTGCCTGGAGTCCCACATCCATCAGCCCGAGGGTAGTCCTAGCCAAAACACTAGTGTCAGTGAGTAGTGGTCATCAAAATGATGCGCCCGCCCGGGCTAATTGATGATACCGTGTATAAACACGAGAGCATGACACTGGTGATGAAGTCCGTGCATACCAAGGCCAGCTGATGGTTATATAGCATGTTCATGTTTTTGTTTTCTTTTTGCCTTCAATACGGCGATTATCCATCACCACACTAGTAACAGACGGACAGACAGACGGACGGACGGTCAGACAGACAGATAGACAGATGCATTATATTTGTTCTCAGCCCTAAACCTCGATGTCCCTGACAAAAAGTATACATTATTATTACAAATCAAGTTCAAAATTTGAACACAGAATGGCCACCGGGTCACAGTGTCAACACTGAAACACATAGACGTCATGTACCAGCTCAGTTCATGATCTCTAAAACCTCAGACATGTCTTTCTATTTGAATCCACAGACATGTCTTTCTATTTGAATACATGTACAAGTAGTATGTATCCAATTCCAATCTAATTAATTTCCAACTTCTGCGTGCAATAGTTGAAGCTGTACATAGCTTTGCAGTTTTGTTTTATTTGTTGTTTCATACTCTCGGCATCACATCATAAGGGAAGGCCTCTATGCAATCATGAAAGACTTTTTAACAGCTAAGCCTTAAAATTCAACAAACTATATATCATATTACGCATAGATTAGACGTAAAGATTACGTGGACATATTTTGAAAGGTGCTGATATTTTCGTTGATTTTGAGCCACAATTTTCCGACTTTCCTCCGCAAAATAAGAGAAGCATTTTCATTGAGTGGAATCGAAAAGGGTGACCGGAAATTGGGTTCTACGCCTCAGTTACACGTTGACCGAAACTCAACCTGAAAATTCACATCTGTGTATTCCACAAGCCAGCGGGCCAGCTAGTGCAGTTAAAGCTTGCTCTTTAAATGTATGAGGGAAATTCCCTTCAAGCTTTAATGACGATAACATCGATACAGGCTGCGGCCCCGGGTGGATATCTATATGTGTGGGGCGTGGTCGCATACGCCTGTAAGATTGCTGGGCCCTTGGGGGAAACGACGGTAGACCACACTTCAACAGCACCGCACAGTCGTATCCAGTCGCTCTCTGCAGTTCTTTACGTTCCCGGTGTTAGATATCAAGTGGGTTGGGGGGGGGGGTGGAGGAAGAGAGGGAGGGAGAGAGGAGGGGCACTTTGGAGAGGAGCCGCCGCCCACACCCCACTCCCAGCTGTCCGTCTATCTCAGCCAACGTGAGCTGTGAGAAGTCACACACGCGCACACACGGCGACTGTAGCACTGAATCAACCGCACAAGCTTCCAGACGCAAAGTAGTAATCATTAATGCACTCTAGGTAGTAAACCTAAGCGTACACCAGCCGATTTGATCTGCCAACTAGTCGGGTGGTGAGGTCATGACATTGGGTTTCAACAGAGAGTATGTATACAAGAAAGGTTTCACTATTGGTCGGTTTGCACTGCGAGATACCGGAGGCGCCATGAAACCATTGCTAACATGGAGCGGAAAGTAGATCGCTGCGGTAAACAATACCCGTTTGTGCATTTCCACGGTGCGTAACAGCTTAGAAACGGCTCTAAATAGTTTCAATCAGCCCAAAAATATGAACAGACCACAGTAAACAGATGAGCATACTATCTTTGGTGAAGGCGGTCTCTTTCAATTCTTGTTTACCGTAGTGGCCTTGTTTCGCAATTTGGCGGAAGTGAGATCTCTCTATAAATACATACTCTCTGGTTTCAATTAGAAAAAAAAAAAAAAAAAGTGGATGGAGCACGGGGTCTCGAATTCAAATGTCACCATTCCTATCACAATTTTGTCGCTGTGTTCGTACATGCAGTATAGAAACCTAATGCCATCATTTCAGAAATGACTTCCGACAAGTCAGATGGTCCGTCAAGTAGTGCATTGTATACATGCCGCACTGCCTGTCTTGTATAATTATAAAATTATAGCGGATGAGGCTGTCAAGTGTGTCAAAACAAGGGGGAATGAAATAATTGGTCTCGCTAGCGTGACGTGTGTGAAAGGTGGAAGGTTCTGTGCTCCACTCAAAATGAAACAATTTCATACCTTCCGTTACCCTATATGCTCCGTGTATCACCCACTGATACATAAACAATTAGGCTATCAGTCGGCTGCAGTTCCCACAGGAACTGAAGGCGAGAATCTACCATGTACACACTAAATCAAGCAAATTATGATCACGAAAACCCCCTAGTTATGCCCGTAAGAAGGAACCCGCACAAAATCAGAATTTTCCTACACGCACAAATGGGGCTGGGCCTAGAGGGTTAAGACACTTACACCTGTACATAATGCCATTTATCACATTACCAAAATGATGACCGTCATTCCACTGGTAAACAGTTGTGCACGTGGGACCAATTATGCCCAGACAACTTGCACTTTGGAACAATACATTTAAAACCAAAAGAAAAAAAACATTGCTCGTAGAAGCGCGGCCGGTCCCGCTTTAGCCAGGCGCTCATGGAGAAGAAAAAGTGAAATCCACAGACACGACACGGGTGTTGGATCGAATGGCAAATTGTATTATGCAAACGAATATCGAATATTCATTATTAGAATATTCAACCGCTTCGAATACCTGAACACTCGTACACAAGAAATACAACTTGAACTCCGCCCAAAAATACCACTGCGACTACGACCTAAACAAGCACGACTATCGTAGTTCTTGCTTCTTCCCTTCAACAGTTCATACCGCGCGATGACCTTCTTTGGTAACAAGGCTTATTTTCAGAGTGTAATCAATTTCGAAACTGCTTCCCCGTGGATTGTTGAAGATAATTTTTTTTCCAAAAACCTGGGTATCGAATAACTTTAAACTACTCCAACGGATATTCGACACCGGTCGCTGTTCGAATATTCATTTATATGGCTGTGTCGAATACCCAAACACCCGGTCACACTAAAGAGGAATAAACTATATACTACTTTTTCTTTTTGCCCAATTTTGACATAGAGAGGAATAAGTGAATTCCACAGACACGCCACATTCACGCACTCGGTGCTCCAGCTCCGCCGCTAACACCGGCTGTGCGTGGCCTGCACTCACGTTACGTACAAACAGCGGACCGCCTGTGTGTGCCAACAGCGAGCGATAAAGGAAGTTAACCTTCGGTGTCAGAGAAATCTGATACGCCCCGCTGAGAGAGACACCCAGCGCGATTAGACAATAAAAACAACAAAATCGCTGTATTTTCTTCCACCTATTCTTTTCCGGCACTTGGGAACATGGGCGTTCCATTCCGAAGCATCGTGGACCTTGTACTGACTATTATAAGGCCACTAGTAGTATGCTCCCATTTCGCTCATTCCTTAAGTTGGGCGTGCCAACTCGAACGTCTATGATACCAGAGATATAAGGTAAGATATGATATAACTTTATCATCCTGCTGAAAGGAAATTTGTTATCACGGCAACAGTAACAGTAGAACAGTAAATACAATATCTAAGACCTACAGGTCTTTAACGCATACCACACACACGCACATTGCTCACACAACATTAACAACAAATAAGACCATTATCACACACACAGACTGTCAGAACAATCCATAATATAAGGAAAACTACCAACAGCATACTACATCATGAAACACTACTGCTTCGAATTGCGGATGGCAAAAAAAAAAGTCTATAGACCTCTGTTTTTAAATACAGTATTGGTCCACTTCTTTGGGATCGGACTATCTGATGGGACAAAGGGTGGGAGCGACCATTTAGAATTGATTTTAGTTTCTGTTTGCACGACTGCATAAAAGTCCACGTTCAGTAGCTACACTAATCTAAGCTAGGCTACCCATGTGCCATACTGACCAAGGAACTGAAAAACTGAAAAGCAAGCCATGCACGAGACTTTAGTTTTTGTTTGTTCCGACTCCACTTTTTGCACTTGCAAGTCAGAAATTCGGTGTTATACGTTTGCGACTTTAGTGTTACGCTGAGGAGTTAGAATAAATAGGAACTGGTGTGCACTTATTATACTTCTGCATACTAAAAGATCTCCAGCGGAGAGACTTCCCGTCAAAACAACATTATTTGTATCCTTGACTTCCTTGCAAACGGGAACAAAACACACACCCACACTCACTCACTCACTACCACCCACGTAATGTCATGTAATATAATAACAAAGAGTATGTATGTATAGAGAGGTTTCACTATTGGTCGGTTTGCACTGCCAGACACGGGAAGCTCCGCGAAACCACTGTTAGCATGAAGCGGAAAGTAGGTCGCTGCGGTAAACAATACCCGTTTGTGCATTTCCACGCGGGGTAGCAGCTTACAAACGGTTGTAATTTGTTTCAATCAGCCCCAAAAATATGAACAAACCACAGTACACAGACATACACGCTAGCTTTGGTGAAGAAGGTCTCTTTCAATTTTTCAATTTCTTGTTTACCGCAGCAACCTAGTTTCGCCATTTGGCGGAAGTGAGATCTCTCTATAAATCTATACTCTCTGGTAATAATTAGCTTGTGTAACGTTCAAATCCATAAAAATATGATGTGCTCTAGGGCGCTGCAGTAAAATTAGAAACAACAGAGGATTAACATGCGATCAATTTATTATGCTCCCACTTGCACACTTTCACAAATTTAAAGCTTAATCTACTCTCATCCTCAAACCTTTGAGACCAAAGTACATGTCTATCATACAATTTGAAACAAAACGGATTCAACACAACACAGTTTTGTGTCTAGTTTTAAATGTCATGTCTACTACAACCAGCTCAGTAATTGGACAGCTCAACCACCAATGTTTCCCTGTGGAATTTCACATAACTGCACACGTTTACACGGGCAGGGCAGGGCAGTACATGTTGTGTAGACAAAATATATGATGCCATTGACACAGCAAGTTTACTGTATTTTAATAGGCGCATTGTTAACGCTCATGTATTCAGTATTCCATATTTCAAACACTTCACCTGTTACCAGACGTTCCATATTTGGAACACGCCCTGATCTGTTATGTATATCGTAACTGCTCTACGATGGCGGCATAACGTGACATGCTTATTCCAAAAAGACAACAGACGGTTCATTGCATTCCTGAGCAAGAGAGTTCTCTGATAATATTATAGAAAAAGAAATGCGCCAACAGGAAAATGTAATAATCCGACAGAATAATAATGACATAAGTCAGCGAATAACGGGAAAAGATTTTTTTTTTTTTTTTTTAAACTATCTCAAAAGTGCCAAAAATGACTTTCAATGCCATTAGTACAGAGCAAAGATGGTATTTATAAATAGTTTTTCTTGAGAATTTAAAAAAAAATTTATTTGACCATTTAGATTCAGTTTTGAAATGCAGTACTCATAGTTTTTTTTCTGACGAAAGAAATCTTATGTTTTGACGCTATACGGCTGAGAAAGACAAACGGCGTTGTGTATCGATATACTTCTTTCCAAGAACTTCGACCGGGAAAACACAGGATATGACCCCTTCAGATGAAACCATCTACATTGCAGTGTCGTAATTTTGTTGTACGCTGTTTTTTCCATGACGTCAGAGTCAGAAATTCACCGTAAAACAACAGTGAACAGGAACACCATCTCCGTCTGTCTTATTGTTGGACAGAATACCGAGACAGACCATGCCTTCTTTCACTATATGTCCCAAACTTAAGCGCGTATAAACACGCTGAGTACTACTCATAGAGCTCTGTTTTTCTTTCAATTATAAAGGGATGTGGTGCGAATTGTTGCACTGTTGACATGGATGTTACGCGCACAAGCCGACGGACAGAATTTGGCGAGTTGAACCGTCTCGGTATCCTATGTCTCAGGTTTCAGTATGACATGCCGCCATCAAACCGCATTGCGGAACGAAAAGATAAGCCTAATAAAAATGTCTTTTGATTCACAGACAAAACGCAACAAAAGAAAAAGTTGTATGTAGCAAAGCCTCGCGTAAGACACAGTGCAGAAACGATACAATTTAATGCAAAGGAAAAGGGAAGACACCCCACGCTTTCGTTTCTGTATTATTTCTTACGCGAGACTTCACTACGGATACAACTTTTCCTTTCTGCCAAATTTTGCCTTTGCTTCAAACCTTGCTGCAACACCACAGATGTTCTGTTGTTTGCATAATATTTCACCACTTTTCATCATCATCATTGCCTTTCTCACCCTGGATCAGGGTATAGGCCACCAACATACACTTTCCATCCCTCTCTATCATGGGCCAGCCTCTTTACATTATTCCAAGTCTTTCCGCTTCGTTGCACATCATTTTCTCTGGCTCTTCTCCACGTTCCGCGCGGCCTTCCTCTTGATCTCTTGCCCTGGGGATTCCAATCCAATACCTTCTTCGCGATGCTGTTTCCTGGCCTCCTGAGAGTGTGGCCGATCCATCTCCATCGCCTCCTACCAATTTCCTCTCTGACTGGGCTCTGTCTTGTTCTTTTCCAAACAATTTCATTGTTGACCTTGTCTGTCCATCTGATCTTAAGTAGCTTCCTCAAACATCTGTTGATGAAAACTTGGATTCTCTTTATGCAGGCCTGGGACGCATTCCAAGTCTCACATCCATACAACAGGACTGACTTCACGTTCGAGTTGAATATCCTCAGCTTTGTTTTTAGAGATATATCCTTGGTTTTCCAAATCTTGCTTAAGGACGTGAAAGCTGCCTGTGCCTTTCCAATTCGTGCTTTGACTTCTGCCTCTGTTCCTCCCTTATTGTCAATGATACTACCAAGATAGCAGAAGGACTCTACATCTTCCAGTGGTTGATCTCCTACTTTGACTTGTTCGCTTGGTGGTGCAACAATTTTTAGGACCTTCGACTTCGCAGGATGTATCCTCAATCCAATAGATTCTGAAATTTTGTTTAGAGCTGTAGTCTTTGCTTGCATCTGGCCGTGTGTGTGCGACAATAGTGCCAAGTCATCTGCAAAATTTAGATCGTCCAGCTGTGTCCATGGGGTCCATTGTATGCCATTTCGTCCTCCATTGGTGGTTTCTTTCATAAGCCAATCAATCACCAGAATAAACAGAAATGGGGACAGCAAACAACCCTGCCTAACACCAGTCTTGATATCAAAGCTGTCAGTAAGCTCACCATCGTGTACGACTCTGCAACTTGTCCCCTCGTACATGCTCTTGATAAGATTCACCATCTTCTCTGGGATTCCATGTCTCAATATTCTCCACAGCGTTTCTCTATCGATGCTATCAAAGGCCTTCTCGTAGTCAAGGAAGTTCACTATCAGTTGGGAGTTCCACTCTAGCGACTGCTCTACTATAATTCTCAGCGTGGCGATCTGGTCGGTGGTTGATCGATTACTCCTGAAACCAGCTTGCTCCTCACGAAGTTTTGGGTCTGTTGCATTCAGTATTCGCTTGAGAATAATCCGATTGAAAACCTTTCCTGGGATGGAGAGAAGTGTGATTCCTCTGTAGTTACTACAATTGCTGAGGTCCCCTTTTTTTGGAAGCTTCACGAGGTGTCCTTCCTTCCAGTCCTTTGGAAACTTGCCTCCGATCCAAATCCTCGAGAATAGTGAGTGCAGACCCTCTGCAGCCCCAGCAGCATCTGCCTTCAGCGCCTCTGGTGGGATCTGGTCTGGTCCAGCTGCCTTGCCTCGATTTAACTGCTTTATGGCATCATTAATCTCTGCTTTAGTCGGAGGGTCGCAACTGATCGGTAAATCATTTCTTGCGGGTAGAATGTCGGGTGGGTTGCTTGGTGGAGGTCTGTTCAAGAGGCTACTAAAATGTTCTATCCATCTTTTTGCCTGAGCTTCCTTTCCAAAAATAGCCTTCCTGTTGTAATCCTTGACAGGAACTTCCGGTTTTCCATATTTTCCAGCAAGAGTCTTTGTAGTCTGGTAGAGGATCCTCGTGTGTCCTCCTGTTGCTGCCTTCTCTGCTTTCTCTGCTAACATTCCTATGAACTCCTCTTTGTCTTTTTTAATTGATTTTTTGACCTCTTTAGCTGATGCTCGGTACTCTTCCTGGTTACCAACTCTTGAGCTTCTTGTACGACTTGCATTTACCTGTTCTTTTAGGTCTCTTCTTATCCTTATCAAGTCCAGTGATTTTTGACTGATCCATTCCTTGTGTTCCACTTTCTTTTCCCCAAGAACATCCTGACATGTCGATGTAAATACTCCTCTTACCTTAGCCCAGTGAGTCTCCAAATCTACTGGCTCTTCGAGGTCAACAAGGGGTTTGAATCTATTCCTCAGTGTCAGCTGGAACTCTTCCTTCTTGTCTCCATCCAGAAGGCTCACTTGAAACTTTCTCCTCTTTGTTCCTGCTCTGGTACCTTGTTTCTTGAGGCGGAGTTTGAGTCTTGCCAGCAGCATGTGATGGTCAGATCCAACATCAGCTCCTCTCTGTACTATGACATCCTCCAGTGAGCGTCTGAATCGTCGGGTGATGCAAAAGTGGTCAATCTGGTTTTCAGTTACTCCATCCGGTGAAATCCAAGTGGCCTTATGGATCCTCTTGTGTGGGAATACTGAACCTCCAATCACATAGCTGTTAAATGCGCAGAAACTTGCAAACCGCTCTCCATTCTCATTCATTTGTCCCAAACCATTGCACCCCATAATGTCCTCATACCCTGTATTGTCCTGTCCTATCTTGGCATTGGCGTCTTCCATTATAATGTTCACATCTTTTCTTGGCAATGTGTCAACTATTTCCTGAAGCTGGTTGTAGAAATCGTCCTTGTCCTCATCGGTTGCTTCATTTGTTGGGGCGTATATCTGCACAATGTTCATGTTGATGTTCTTGTTCTTTGTAGTAAATGATGCCAATATAATTCTCCTTCCGTAGGGTTTCATCCCCTCAGTGACCTCTGGGCGTGCTTGCTCAAGATGATCGCTACCCCTTCTGTATGCTTTTTGTCCTCCCTTCCAGAATACAAAATCTTTTCCCCAGAATTAAGTTGTTTCAGTCCGGACTGTATCCAGCGGGTCTCGCTAACTCCAAGTATGTGCAGTCTGTATCGCCTCATCTCCATTGTAACCTGGGCACTCTTTCCTGCTTCATACATGGAGCGGACATTCCACGACGCAATCCGGAGTGACTTGTTTGATGAAGGAGCAGTCGGGCCAGTGGAGTCCTTTCGGCTTTGTCCATTGTCCTTCATTGAATCTACAGGTGCAGATGCTCCCCCTTCTCCCAAGATAAAAGACTGATTTAAAGTATTTGCTTGTGTTTCTGTAACTGGTTTATTTTTACAGGGTGGGTAGTTGGCCCACCGCCAACTGGCTCTTCTCGGGAGACCAGGACCTTTGCACCTTTAGTCGCCTCTTACGACACGCAGTATCACGTCAGATGTATTCTTTGCCGTCCCTCTTATTTCACCACTTTTGATTCACAGCAATCTGTGTGTCTCTAGTCTGACTAATGCTAGACAGCATAATATTTAAGCCAACGAGCAAATCTCTTCTCCCTTTCCTCTTCCAACTACGGGACTTACCCTACTCAAATCAGCTTTTTATAAGAATGTACACAATCATCTCACAGTGCGGCTTTAAAGTTTGCCTACATTAAACTTTCTCTCCATCCATAATAAACCTGCCAGCTCTGTACTTTCATGCCATGACATCCCCACAATCCTAACCAGTGACAGCTATCTACACACTGCGTTAACTCGTTCGCAGCTCTTACGGGGGAAGTGTGTTTGTTCTAGTCTCGTGATTTCCCACGCCTGTGCACGTACAAAGTACAGTTTCGTCAGAGGCATGTCCACAAGAAGTTGTCAGACTGCTTTCATTACTACTCTGTGTTTACTGGTTATTTCTTGCAACTTACTGGTGGTGACTCCGCCGCCGCCCCCTCCCTCTTCTCTCTGTCCTGTCTAAGAGCTAAAGTGAGTGATACAAGCGATGTCTTCCGTGTAATTTATAACGCATTCAACACTAGTTTTACAGGCATGCATTTATATTTCTGATCTACCACCGCTATCCTGCATCACACCAACACCACATACGTGATGTCCAGGCTGCTTGTCCGTTCCAAAGTAACTGACCAGTTGTCCTTATTGATTGATGTGTCGCCTCTGGCGAGGTATGGTGGTTACCAACTGAGGAGGTTAGAATTACAGGGCAGGGGGTCTGACTGCCACTGGCACTTAGATCCCTTCTAATTATAATCTTCTTAATAAAATGAGCAGGTTAGAATCAGAAATGATCTAAGTCTCAAAAGCATTTAGACCCCCTTGTAATTCTAACCCCCTGAATTATACATAGTTGGTGCCTTTCATTCGGCCAACTTCTAAATCCGATCTCTATTTCTGTGTCTGATTACATCATGCAGGAATGTTGGTAATTACCGACCTCAAATCGGGAGCCGGCTGACGAGTGTACCCCGAGCATCTCCACCTTGTTGGTCATCTGCTGTGTATACTGACATAGACTAGTGGGTGTGTCATTTTAGCACTGCGGTACAACAGGCAGCAGAAGGAAGACACCAATGAAGTGATACCGAAGCCACTACACCGTGCATTGTCGAGGACTGAATGAATCCCTGCTAACAATGTGAATGAATCATCCATATATGACAGGCAACTAGGGAAAAAAAAAACGCTGCTGGTGTCAGTAGGGACGTCACATCTGCATGTCAATGGGGACTGTATAATACTGGTACTACAAAGAACCATTCATCACTACTTCCTAAGACTGTAGTAACTGAAAAAATTCGAGAAATCAGTGTTCACATACATTCAAAGCCGCATCGGATGATCTTGGTTATAGAATCCTAAGCTGAAAAATAATCGAATAGGAAACTTTCAAAAAGTCATCGTAACAACACCAATTAATTGTGCTTGAAAAAAAACAAAAACGATTTTTTGCTTCTCCTGAAAAGTAGCCAAAACGGATTAATATGATTTTAGGGAACGGAACGTTTAACGGGTGACACGTTCTGCGTGAGACACCACTCGCTTTACTGTGAAAGGCATATA
Source organism: Onchidella celtica (assembly GCA_963931925.1). Lineage (NCBI taxonomy): Eukaryota > Metazoa > Mollusca > Gastropoda > Systellommatophora > Onchidiidae > Onchidella > Onchidella celtica. The sequence continues at coordinate 35,772,147 of OZ007579.1, read as the reverse complement.
AAAAAAATATCAATACACGTACACTCTGCGGCTCTTCGCGTTTCGACAACCCCAGAACCTGAAAAGTCACTTTCACCACCTCGGGGTAACGGATTGCATCACATTTCATGTAACCACACAAAGCACACAAATATAAAGTACCGCTGAGTGATTACACGTTTGAGGCTCCGACGTCAGTATTCCCCTTTCTCTGGACCAGAATGAAACGCCCCATGAACTTGCTTAACCAGCAATTCAACTTTCTTTTGCATTCAGAGCCATACTTGCTTGGTGAACCCTATCCTTATTATCCGTATTAGGTCTACCCTTGACAATTACAGAAGCAGGAGCTAGTTGTGTATTTTCTTCAAACTTGTTGCTCTCAATAGGACTTAAGAATCGCCATCTTGGGGCATGGGTGCCAATATCATAATTATGTTACCTCCAAAAAACCCAAAGGCAGAAAGTGGAAATTTTTTAAACCCTGCAAACCGTAGCTTAAGGCTATCGCGAACCATATGAAACCTGTGCTTGCCCCGACTTCAAATTATTATTTTTGTTATTAGTTGTTCAAGACCCAAATAATGATTTAAACTGCCTCTATACTGCCAGGTCTTTGTTAAATTTAATCATTGTCAACTACAGACAATTTACAACTACATCAGCAATTAATTTTGTACCATGCTCATCTGTGGCACGACCATCAATGAAAGCTGATCTGATATAACACCTTATCAATGTCCCTGATAATGCAGGAGCCATTAAGGGGTTATGTAACCCATTTCCTAGCCAAGCATGTTGTCTATTTACAAAGCCAAACAGAGAAAACAGTTCTGTTCATTGTTCAGCTTTCGCTTCACGCGTAGATTACTCAATCCCTCTAACAGCAGCTCCTGGCCAAAAGCTGTCTTTACTGCAGAAATAAATGTTTTGAGGTTTGGTTTTAGGGTGCGCCATAACTGTGAAGTTTTATTACAGTATCTGACTAATTTATGGACGAAAAGTGTCATTGTATGTGCACATATGTATAGTTTTAGTAGTGCCGTCTCAACTGAGGTAAAGGATACAATTTATGAACATTCATCTCTTGTGTCGTACATTGTCTGCCTTTCAAACTGGCATTTTCTGAGAATTGCATAATAAAAGGAAAATTCTGCATGACTGAAAAAGAACTGAAATCTTTAGGACAGCGATACAACATAAGACCTTCAGAGGCCGGGCACCCCCGTACACTCCATGACGTCCAGGCCATCTCAGTGGAATCTTTACCATCAATCAAAATGTGGACACGTCAGAGGACAATCATCATAGTACTATAATGGAGGTGGAAGGTAAACATGTACGCACCTAAAACTTCCTGATTACACCATCAAAAATGATGAAACATTGTGCACTGCCTCAAGCTTTGACGATAAATTACGTGGACATGTGCATTTTTGGACAAAACTGAGTCTTTGTAATGATTTACTTACAGACTATTTGAGCCACAAAAGAGAGACATATTTTCGACGAATACCGGTCGAATCAAAAAGTATGGTCGGAAATTTCGTTTTTAGCATTATATCATCACATTGCGGTTCTAAAATTAGAGTTATGACATCTGTGTATGTCAGCATGAAATTATGGCGTAACGATAATTTCTATTAGTCTTTTGCATCGATTCCAAGTGCTGTTATTAACCTGACCTAGATCTAGATCTGCAGCTAGGCCCGCGACACAGGTACCAAGACGGTCCAATTCGCCAAATTCCGTCCGCCGACTTCCGCGCGTGACATCCATGTCAACAATGCAACAATTCGCACCACACCTCTTCATAACTGGACGAAAAAAACAAGTGCCACAGTGCTCTGTGGTCGCACTCACCGTGTTCATATGCGCGCAGGTTGTGGACACATAGTGGAAGACGGAATGGTCCTTCTCTGTATTCTGTGACTCGGGCTAAGCTTAGTACAAAGAATTTGTAATATTTCTTTTGCTCAGGTCGGCCAGTAATGTACAATGACAGTGGAAGAAACTGAATGGGAAAAACACGAGTGTCTCCCCACCGAGGGTCTGAAAAACTAGCTAATTTCGTGAACGTTCTTGTATCTACCGTGGGGACTCGAGACGGAACGTCACGTAATCTTGAGCTGATTAGTTTCTTGTTGGAAAGGGCAGGGGATGATCAGGGATACAGGATTAATATATTCTGAATGTTGACAGGTTGGTCTAGAGGCAAGGCGCTCGCCTCTCGCGCCGAAGGTCCCAGATTCGATTTCCGATCGGTGCAGACATGTTGGAATTTTCTTTTGGGGTGGTGGGAGGGGGGGGGCAATTTCTGACACTGATCCTATGATAGAATCGAGCATCCAGTCTTCTCGGATAAGGACGAACAACCTGGAGGGCCCGTGTGCACGTTGCAGAATACTTTGGCAGTTGGAAATCGAGAAGGGCAAGCCTAACGAGGCCGCTGTCGCACCGGCACAAAGTTAACAATAATAAAATCCCTACCACAAAAAAAACACACAAAAATATCAACAGGAAAAGTGAGGTGTATGTTAAGGGCAGCGAACCCCCTAAAATAAAGACCGAAAACCATTACTATTCCGAAAACCCCTTACCATATATTCCAATCGTGTCTGAACTTCCGACACACTTGCTGTATTGTACACAGATGAACCGTATCCACGACCACCCTCTTCTCAAATTATGCACGGTCGGACCTGTTGGGAAGCTGAACTGATCTCTGTCAGACGCTGCCTTCTACGACCTCGAGGATTACTTGTGCTTTCTCTCAATCTCATTTCTCTTGGCAGGCAATCAATACTCGCACTTATAGACCGTAATTTGCCTGTAGATGCCAGAGCTAGGTGCTATATGCCATACGCTGAATGCCAAATGTCAGTAAAGCGGGGCGGGGCAGGTCATGTGACGTGCTGTTATGTATTCAGACCATAGAAAAAACAGCCGGTATAAAAATAAAAAACATTTTTAAAAAAAAAACACTTTCAAGAAAGTTCAGAGAAGGTGCGGGATCGAAGATGAACTGTGGGCGAGGACACCACAAGGCGAGATGATCGGTCGTTATAAACTTAACCCTCGAGACACCATAAAAATTATTGTATCACCAGTGATTCACAGACATTTATAAATCACTAGTTTGCAGTTTCCACAAGAACTCAGCGCGAGGAAAGTAAGTCATTTTTAGTGTCTTCTACAATAATACACACAATAAATCAGTAGATGGTCATGAAAAACATCTTAATTATGTCCCTAAAGTCAAATTCTCACGAAATCAGAATTCGCAAAAAATGGGGACCGAGCCCAGAAGGTTAACAGAAGCACATTAATTTTGTTCCAGACCATCTGAAAGCAGAGGAAAATTACAAGAGATGCCCACATATACACTCTCCGCTCTCAAACCTGCGGATCTAGGACAATAATCACACATTATATACATATATAATATAGCTTTTCGGAGACTGTCCATGCGGTGGGAGAAAGGAGAAGAGAGAAGGAAGGGGAATTCAACCCGTTTCTCCCCAACTCCACCATCCGCGTAATATAATTACAGTTAACAACATGAGGTAAATCACCGGTTGTCCACATTACTGTGTCTGTCGTGTTGTGGAAAAAGACCGGACACGCCAATAGCCACAATTTTTGTAGAATGTAATTACAATGTATGCTCTATTTTCCATCTGGATTATAATATTGCACGCCTATTCGTTTGTTTTGGACATTTACAAAGCGGGCCGTAATCCTTAATGCTTTTTGCATCTCATGTAAAACTAGTTGGCCTGCTGACTCGGGGAATACACAGATGTGATATATTAAGGTTCAGTTCCCATCACGGATTGGTGTATCAGCTGGCATACCTTAAGAGATCCAATCACCGAGGCAAACTGATAACTTTTTTCCCCTAAAAAAACTACTCGATCATTATTGGTATCACTGAACTTCATAATCTAGACACTTTTACCTTTCTAAAAATCCGCGTGGCAATTTGCCACCATGAATGGACCTTTGGGGCCTTTTTTATCCCATCCAGCAGATACACTAAATGTGTAAATCGAGGCGCACAGCGAAATTTCCCGTCACACTTTCCAATTCTACTCGAAGAAGGCGCGTCTGTATTTCCGGGCTCAAAATGCCGGAACAATTCCTTCTGTTCAACTCAGTTGTGGCTCAAAATCAATGAAAGTATTAAAATATAGCGAACTTCAAGACCTTTTAATATACGCCCATGTACACCTTTACGTCTTTCTATGGGTAATACGAGATTCAGTATTTAAGGCTCGGCGGTTAAAAAGCCTTTCATGACCACACTGAAGGCCTTACTTCCTGTATAATAATCTTGATGATGTTGTTTTTAGCGTACAGTCTTTTCCCACGACTATGCAGTATTGTGTCTCCCCTCCCCCCCCCCCCCTGGTGCAGTATTGTCCCTTTGATTCCCCCTCTCTAAAACAATAATTATGATGCCCAGAGGCAGTACAGCACCACCCACTGAACGACGTCCGATTTGTTCCCTTGCGCACCAGACTATAAAAGGGCACAATCCATCCAAATGGACTCCAAGCCTATGACTGATAAGGGAAAAATGATCAAATGAACGGTGGAAAATCGCTTTACCGCCCACCAGTCAGCACGGGAGCTACAAGTTCGCCTAATGATGGAATGGATGGAGCTGAAAGCCGTGCAGTTCTCCTGCACACGACCAGACGGAAAGCAAATACAATCATCCGAAAACCGACAACAGATCACCCGCTGCGTGCCATTTAAAACTGATAATTCAATACGAAGCCAACGTTTTTTTCAAAACAGAAACTCATCATCAATCACTCCAAACAAAACGAAATAAAACAAAACAAACAAAAAAACATGCGTAATGGAAAGTTACCGTGCAGGCTGACACAATCAATGAACGGGGAAATTAATCATTGAACCACAATCAATAATTTAGCCAAAAATCTGAAGTAAACATTATCTTTCTGTCCTCTCAATCGCACAGATGCGTTCAAAAACAAAAAAAAAGGAGGGAGGAGGGGGGGGGGGGAATCAACAACCCAAAACAAAACAAAAAATAAAGAACACATAATAATGACATGAAATCTGACCGTTTTTATGTGTATTATCGCCGGCAGGCCCTTTGGTGGGTGATAGCAAAGACGGGTGGATTTCTCTTTTCTCTTTCTTTTGTTAGTTTTAGCCTTCTGTTTCCCCTTAATCTTCTAATGTTACGCTGTCGATAATAATCGCAAACAATAAAACAGCCAGGAAAACCTCGGCCAGCCTTTCACTAACTTTTTTTTTTTTTTTTCATTTGAACTAGCTGAACAACTGAACTTAACCAGCAAACGTCCACTTCTCTCTCTCTCTCTGCGCCTCGTGCCCAAGGATACGCCTGACGTGGAAACTGAGCTTCATTGATTTGTGCCCCCCCCCCCCCCCACTTTTTTGCTATCATACAACCATCTTGTCAGTGTACTCTAAACAGTCCTTTCTGGCACTGCCAGGGCTTTATTGATCAGGCAACCAACCTTACCATAATCATGCCCTGTTTTTCCCTGAACCACAAATGCCACCTTCGTTGAATGATCAGTGAACGGCTTACCTGGCACTGATAAATGCCACACGAGGTTAATACTCTCAACCCCGCCCGCTGATTTACCGTTTTTGTACGGCCGAGAGCTGCTTCCATGCACACATCCACACACTCCGGGCTCCACACTCTCTCCCGCCACAGCTCACGTTTTGCTGTGTCCATTTTCCTTTTTCCTTCTCCACAGACGGCCCTGGTGCTGTTGTTGTTTTTCCAGACCACTCTCAAATAATAACTAATCCTGACCTCATGAACAATACGTTGCTGACCATATATCTGACGGAGAAAATGCACATACAACAATGTACCAGTTCGTGAAACTACGCTTTGAACAGACATGGGCGACCCATAGCTCGCACGTCCGCCAAAAAAAATTACGTAACACATACTCCATTGAAAGTTTGAAGAGTTGTGTAAAATCGAAGTTTTGTTCAATACGCTTCAAAATCATACCTCGCGTATAAATGTCCACGAAAAATACACCCGTCTGACACTCAAACATAATAAAACTAGGAGTGAGACAAATTCATGACAAAAGCTCAAAATCGGCAAAATGTCGCATACAATATGGCAAATACCCATGGGTTTTTATCTCACCACTATAACACATTGCATTCCATTTCTATTTATTCTACACAAGATCTCTCCCGGACCAGTAAACATTTCACAAAATTGAAAACTTCAAAACCACATTGCGCAAAACCGTAAGTAAAAAAAAACAAAATTAAAACACACAGCGATAAGTATTTTCAAACTAGGCAGTCAACATTTCAAACTGTAAACAAATCTTGAATCTATCTTATCTCTGCCAAAATCGAGCTAAAGACCAGATGTGCCGTATTGATTAATGAAGCAATAATAGAGATTGGTCGACAAAAAAATGTTCAAATAAAGTAGACGACCATTGTAGGGCAAGACATACTGTACTATAGATCTTGTTCCCTCGGCAAGAGGTCAATATTGCAGCAAGAGTTCAATATTCCTTTCATAAGCTTACAGTTGCCGTTGGCCTGGGTATGTTTCCATGTGTAACCTGAAAGTTACGGATCGTTAACAATGACTGGGGCGATGGGTGCCGTTACCTATGGTCTACGTAAGTGGTTAAATGTATCGACTGACGGTCGGACGTATATCTCATAACAAAGACTGTCATTATCCATGAAAAGGATGGACAGTTAGATGTGTCAATGACTGAGTGGAATCCTCCTATAGTCTACGTAAGTGGTTAATTTTATGGTCTGATGATCTCTGCCATATATCATAAAAGCTGTTGTTAGTACCCATGAAAAGGATGGACACAGATTTAATATATATTAATGACTGGATATCTCCCTATCGTGTACGTAAGTGGTTAAGTTTATCATGGACTGATGGCCAGGCGCATGTCTCAAAACAAAGTCCGTTGTTACCCATGAACACGATGAACAGTTACACGTGTTAATAAATCGAGCGGATGCCCTCGGAGATTAAGTAAGTAAACAGACAGTGCGTCTAACAAAAGGACTGATGCACTGGGGATTGACAGAAAGGTTAAGAAATATCAAATTACAGGGGAGGGAAAGGGAAAATAGGCCAAAATGTATTTATAACAGCTGTGTACGCCGTCGAATCCATACCCCCCCCCCCCCCGTCTCTCTCTCTCTCTCGTTACATCAACGTGTGGCTGATCCATCCATAATACACGCTTGTTTGCGTTTCGGGTAATTTACAACTTCAGCCCATCGTATCGATTTCAGGCTCCCGACAAAAGCGGAGTTTTTTTGCCTTGTCCAATAATAAAAATATGTAACGCTCTAACCACAGAACCGGCGCTATTTTTTCCAGCCCTTCGCAGTCCTGGCAATCCTGGCTCGTGTTTAAACTACCACTTGAAATGGAAATGGTCTGTTTCATTTTGAGTCACAAAAAATTGTGACTTTTTTTTTTTAACCCGTTAAAGATTTACTCACTTTACTCAGACTGTGGTAACGTTTCAAAAATTATATTAAGTTTCCCAAGTATCAACTAATCTAGCCCATTCACTTTTGTACTCAACTTCGGTGTTTGATCAAGTTTCTGGCATTTTTTTTTTTTTTAGTTGTAAAATGTAAAAACAATGATCTCTTGGTGGGCTCTTTTTGATTTGTCCACCGCATGGGGGGAGACTGTGGCTGACACGTTTTTGTGATTCGGTTTGGTGTGTATAGTGCCCTGGCTTGCATGAGTTCTGAAGCATGACGGTTCATAATTACTGGATGATATTGTCTAATTCAGACGCTTAGGGGGGGGGGGGGTGAGAGAGAGAGAGAGAGAGAGAGAGAGGTTGAGAACACAGGTTTATCTCGGGCAATACCAGGCACCTCAGCTTGTCTTCAGCGGTCTCTACACCACTCAGCTGCAATTTCCTTAATAATCAATCCCAGTCATTTTGCACTAAAGGACATGTATCACAGAAAAGGTAGACCGTCTCTGGTATCACCATTATGTCTCTATAAATAATTTCCGTCCCAATGTGGGAGAAGGGTACATAGATTTCGATAAAATTTACACAATGCACAGGTTTTACTTGACCTCACAGACTTTGAGTTGAGTTTAGAGAAAGCAGGGGCAACACGATAATGGCTATACTATGCTAGAAAAAAAAGCAAGATGACAGACCGAATAATTATACCAGAATGTGCGAACAGAAGGGGAGGCACCAACCAACCACCCGCAAGACCTCACCGAACTTGCACTTCTCCAATTTTTTTACAAATTGTAATAAAAACCACAGAAAAACTGTGGGGTCGCAGCAGGGCTATAAGCAAAGTCAAAATTGGGCAACAAGAAAAAGTTGTATGTAGCCGAAATATTGAAGATTTTCTGTCTTCTCTTTTAGTTTGCATTCGGAGTTTGGGTATTATTTCTTACGCGGGGCTTTGCAGCTTGCTGCATACAACTTTTTCTTTTTGCCCAATTCTGACAATTTTTTAACATTATCTTTTACTCAAAATGGCGTTGGGACATTGCATGTCGGTCTAACTCTCAGTTTATGTGCGTTTGTGTGTGTTTTTCGGGGGAGGGGGGAAGACATACATTATTAATTACATGTAACATGCCAATATTTTAAAACTTGGTTTCTCATGATATCAGCTAGGCAAGATAGCTAAGCCTGATAGGGTCAAGTGGACATCTATTAATACTGCAGATGAAAGCGAATCTGGTCATCAAAGCTAATAAAGCAGGTCAGGTCTGAGGCTAAGCGATCGCTGCGGCACCTACAATCTTTGACAGTCACGGCCTGGGAGATAATGTCCTTTGGGTAGTCGTTCAGACTGATAATCGACCGAAAATAGCTGTGGTGAGGTTGGTCATGGCGATCATATTTAATAAACAGTAGAGACAAATTCCACGGCCATCAACCGATATTAAGTAATAGATTAATTAATATTGAAGGGGTTAGAAAGTATTTAAGCCATTTGAGTGCTTTTGAGGGGGGGGGGGGGGGAAGCACAAAACATCATTTCAATATTAATGTTTTTTGCTCTTTTCTCAAAGACAAAAGCAACCAAAAGGCACTTAGATCCCTTCTCATTCGAACCCCTTCCATTCAGGTCAAAATCATGCACCCGGAAAGTTTAAACTTGGTCACGTCAAACATTTGACATTTATAAATTTAAAAAATATATAAAATCACATTACAATAAAAAAAAAATTAAAAATTCGTTCTGCCCGGAAACGGTGGTACTGAATGAGTTCGGAGAAAGCACGTCGACACCATTACAGACACGTCATTGTGCTAGCAAAAAAGACGGTAGACAAAATGGGACAGCAGGAGACCATAATCAAAGATGTTAGTCACTCTATATCTTTGCCATATTATATAGAAGCGCCCACCAACCGCCCGCTGGTGCTAATGAAGGTGGCAACGTACATAAAATGAATAGAAACCGGGGGGGGGGGGGCAAAAACGCAAAGAAAACAAGCTTGAGCTTAATTTTGGAAAATGCACGTACTAGGAAAAAAGCAAGACAAAGGGCAGAATATAAAATTGTGACAGAATGACAGAGAAGAAGGAGACCCTTTCAGCAGCACCCACCAACCGCCCGCGGGGAGGAAGAAGAAAATGATGGATACCACGAAGAAGACGGGTGACAGTTAAAGAAACGACCAAGAACAGTCCAGGCAACTATGGTTAGTGGAGCCAAAGAGATAATTATGAACAAACTGAGATGAACGTAAGCAAGAAAAACAATACGCTGGCGGCCAAAACAAAACAAAAAAAAACAACGAAAACGAGGAGCTGGGGGGGGGGGGGGCGCGGGAAGTGTCAAGTGACAAGACGAGATGGCATAAACAAACACTCGTGACCCCAGGGGGATGATAAGTAAACAAAACAAACACGTGCGACCTAAACAGTCCAACAACACAAGCGCTGCACCTACTGAAAGTCGTGACACAGAATATACAACTTGATTACTCATTAACTCTAGTGCTAACAGAGGGCTGAATTACTGTACCCTGTTTTATGCTCGGTGGTGGTGGTGGTGGGAATCGACAACACGCTGTTTACAGAACAGAAACAACGGCAAAAAGTAACAATAAAAACAACATTCCAGCAGATCCATGGCCATCACAAGAACGAGGTTAAGTCACATTTTGCTAAAAACTGAACTGCGCCTATCAGTGGAAACTACAATCACGAAAGGACAATCTTTTTATAGCACATAACATCATCTTTCTATCGTTAACCAGCGCTCAGTACGTTTGATTTGAAAGTGGGGCATAACAATGCAAGAAAAAGGTTAAGACCAAAGTTTTTTTGCTTTTTCTCGAAATAACTCAAATGTGACTTTACCCTGGTCTTAACCAAAGATATTACAAACGATAAGATGAGACACTGCCTTCTTCGCACCTCTAAAAAAAAAAAATCGTGCATATAGTTAGCGCGCTGATCGGGGGCGGGGCCCATGGCGCATAGTATCATGAAAAGCATGCTTGATGTAATGATATATTAATGATGCTCATTTGTTACAGTGCTACTGCGACTAATTGGAAAGAAAAATAGCCAGAGTGTTCCCACGGCGATTGAAGTTAAAATTACGAAATAAGTGGCGTCAATCACGACCAATAGCGATCACTGAACAGTGAACAAACCTGGCGTTGTAAAATACGGCACCGTTCTTTACTTCCGCGCACTCGCCGCTAGGTGGCGGTGCGAAATCTGTGCACGCTAAAAGCGCTGGCTGTCTCATCTTATTGTTTCTAGTATCTGTGCTTGAACTAACCTCTTCACTCGTTTGAACTCCTGTTCAAAAACAGTTTAAACGGATACCGACAAGAATGATGTTCTTCATGTGGCGCCCAGTTTTCCAGTTTCCGTCCGTTCACACCCGTATGGCTCCGCAAACACATTTTGGCCTCATTATCACCCAACTGTTCTAACACACGCAGCAGGGAATGCAAAACAGCTTCTCTCACAAAGACGATTCGGTCTACTTTGCTGGCCTAAACAAAGGGAGGATGGTTGATGGAGGCTTCTAGTAAAGTCTCTTGTCCTATGGTTCTGTTATTCTGTCTGCCGTCTTATTTTTTCCTAGCACAATGTGACCCGTCATCATGTCCACGTGCTTTCTCCAAACATAAACTCGACCAAACAAAGCGATGCCCTCACGGCAAAATGGGAGTTTTGCCGAGTAGATAAACTGAACTTCAACCCGTCAGTAAACAAAGCCTCAAGAACCTACTTGGTGCGTCATGAATAACACCATATCTCTTTGTACTTCAGACTCTCACAACTTTGAAGTCTTTGTTTCTGTCGGAAGAGCTAAAAACAACAAGCGACAAGCGCTGCTGTGTCACATGACCCCAAGCATAAACACCATCGTCATTCACCACAAACAGTGTGAGTGTGGAAATAAACAAAGTAGGAAAACTACCCAGCTCAGATGGTCCAGAGGTCGGCCACTACTAACGGTTAATGCCAGCACAAGACCGCAAGTAAGTAATCCGGAACGACAAGTGACCATGGGCGAATTCTGCACGATATAGCTGACCACCAAATTAGGGGCCATCTATAAACCATGCACGTTCGGCCGGGTTATACTTTTCGTTTATGGTGCATGAACACCAAATTGGGTTTTACTTAGTCTTTGCAAACAAAAACGCTGTCGGAGTACATTATCAAATCAAATATGTTTCTAATAAAAAAGTCAAATATTATGTCCATGCCAAATGATAAAGTGCTATTTAAAGTTTTGAAACTGTAAGTCGCGCGCGCGCATGTATGTGTGTGCGCGCGCGCGTTTCGTTTACCATTCTAATTCATTAGGGACCGAGCTAGAAACATCCCATCCCAATTTACTCGCCAAAACAACACGGGTGTTCAAATGGATAGATCGCCAGGTGTGCTAGCCTCTTACACGTCAGTTAACACAACCAGGTCAATCTGCCATTTCACACACTCAGAAACAACACCTCTCATACCGAGAACAGTTGGACTGTATCGTGTAGGGCATATAAACTGTAATGGCAGCATAAAGACCACAGCTGGCCACTGCAGATCGCTGTTTACTTCTTCAACAACTCACACAAAGTTACAAGACTTCCACAGCTGTGCTGAAAATCAATTCGCCTGGCTACTTACTTTGAATATTGAATTCATTACCTGTCGCCCCCATGTAAAAATATAAAAATCTTAATCCACCGAGATATAACGAATGTACAAATATAATTATAAAAATATAAGCTTTTCCAATCATTAGACTGTTAACTATTTAAAAATGCAATCATAACACAGATGTAGGCTACATATAAACAGCACTTAAAAACCATGAGGTTTTGCTTTCCTAATCCCTGTACAAATGTGCAAAGCTGAAATCGCACAGTTGGTGGTGGAAGTGCATCATGTGGGTGACTTTTATTTGATTTTGAAAGTAAGTAGGCCTATTATATAATATCTGTTTCCAACAGAAAGAGGAAAGGAAACAAAATTTGACAGACGGAGGGTTGAAAGAGCAAACTGTTTGCGCTGACTATAAAAACATTTCAAAATCTTAAACAAAAGATCTATTATACCATCTATGGTGAATCTACCCTACCCCCAACCCCCTCCCAAGAAAAAAAAATGAACAAAATGTAGAACCAGACCACTCTGAGACCAGCGCCATCCTGACTATACACTATCTACATGGCTGTCCTTTTCCCTGCCTGTTCACGATAAACAGGCCTAAAAGTCCAAGCACAATAACAGGCAGTAGTGTTGTATGCAGAATACAGATGACGCAAGTCCTGGCTGAATGACTGGTAATCGAGGAATAAATTCCCTGTGACCAGACAATCAATACTGGCAGAACTAAGCGCAGACTACAACGGAACGACTTTCATGAAAACTGTACAGTCACGAAGTCAAACACAGCAGACGTTTGCTTTCAGGCTACATGCAGCAATAACTAAGCAGGGTTGCCAGATTGAAATTTTAGGTTTATGCCAAACAACACTAACAAAAAGCCAGAAACAAAGGCAAATAAATTTCAGTACAGTTTTCATACTAAGGTCAAGCAAACATCTCCACAACCAGGTTAACATCATCCTGCCCATTAGAATGCGTGGAACATTAATTTTGAAACCGACACCGATCTTGCCGTTTGGCGCTTTCTTGGCAAACAGCGGCAGAAATCTTGACAAATGTACGTTTAACTGACCAAAACACATTTTGTCGAAAGGAAATGTTTCAGGAAAATGTTATTTTGTAGTTTTTGTGCAGATAATTTTGGTATGTAGAGGAAAAGGCCAAAAAGCCAAATGAATATTTAGATGCAAATGATAATTATCTTAAATACGCCAATTTTTGTGTAACTTGGATGTAAAAAGGCCAATCTGGTAATCCTGTAATCTAGGACCTAATTAATTTCAAGAGAAAGGGAAAAAAAAGTGTGTGTGTGTGGAGGGGGTGGGGGCGTGTTGGTGGCTTTCATAACGAACGTCTACAGTGCACGACCGCACGGTTGGTGAAACTACTGGTCCCAACACCTTTTGCTGTGTGTACTAAAGGAAACACGGAGACGAGGGCGACTAAAAGCATAGTAAACATCATTCTTTGGAACCTGACGTCACGCCGGTAGTCCATCTTTTTTACAAAAAAAATTGCGATACGTCCCATAAGATGGTATAACAAAGTGTACTCTATCATCTCCGCGCAAATCGTGAAAGTTGTCTCACGTCAGACGTCTGGGAGTAGATTTTAAAGTGTGTAACAAGTTGATCTAACAATGTGTAAAAAAACAAACTTCATGGGCAATCTTCTCAAACTGCGGTGGTGAGGAGATGCAATAAAGCAACATTGGAGCCACGGGGTACTGTTAATTTGAGGTCTTTGTTTTTGGAGGATCGCTGCCAATGGCATTTGTACCTCTTTTCTTCTTGTTTTTGTTGTTGTTGTTGTTGTTGACCTCTTTCTTAACCCTCAAATGGGCCCCCTTAAAAGTTTCCTCGTCATGGTTTTCTTTCCTTTCTTTCTTAGCCCTTCAAAGGGCTGCATTCTTCTTTTTTTTTTTCTTCTTCTTCTTTTTCGTTAGGATGGAGCCACAGCAAAGAGAGAGAGAGAGATAGACCGTCAGACAGACAGACTGAAAGGAAAGACAAGAGTTCCCTACATGGGCTGACACTATCAGGGGTCCCGGGAGGAGTATGTGTGTGTGGGGGGGGGGGGGTAGGTAATCCTTTAAATTTCGTTTGATTTTTCTTTAATCTCCACCGCGACGATGCACTATAACTACGAACAATACTTATATCATATACGCCTCTTTTTAGTGAGAATCTTTCATATTATTCCATATTATTCATTCCTTCGCGAGTAATACATTAGATGATCACTATTTCTTGGTTATCATTTTTGAATTCCCCGAGAAAAGTGACAATAGCGTGGATGTGAAGTGCAGACACAAACGAAAGATAAAAGAACGGGGATGGGACACGCATGAGTGACAGAACGGGTGAAACTCAGAGACATGACATCGGCCACTCAAAACATTACCAGATGTCAAAATAACGTAAATTTTATGTAGTAAACATAAAAAGGCAAAATTGAAAATTGAAATTAATAGATTAAAATTTATCCATATCATCCCCCCCCCCCCCCCGGCCAGAATTTATTATTCATTATTAAATATATATTGTTATTAATAAATATTCAAATATTATTTGAGTTGTGTGTTGTGTGAACTGATGTGAGTTGTGAACTGCTGTGAGTTGTGAACAGGCTGTGTTACAATTTGCTCTGAGATAGAGAGAGAGAGTGAGCGAGACAGGGAGAGAGAAAGAAGCAGTGCAGTGTGTTGAGCGCTTCGCAGGCAGCTCCATTCTGCTCTGTGGTTGACATGTTGTTTCTGTAAAGCGCATGGAGCATTTTAAATGGATATGCGCTATATAAATGCTATACATTATTATTATTATGTCCTCGCAAAATGCACATGATTAAAACGTAGACAGGCCAAAAAAAACCAAAAAAATTACAGCTCAATGCCAGAAGTTTTGGTAAACAGGACAAACGCAGTAAAATAGGTCTGTGTATGGGGGGGGGGGGTGAAACTACAGAATGCCAGATGACCCCAGTTACTAGGGTATGATAGTGGAGAAGGAGATAGACTCTTTTATTGGGAATCTTTCATATTGTTCACTCCTTCACGAGTCGTACACTAGACTGTTTCTGGGTTATCATTTTTAATTCCTTTAAAAAAAAAAGTGACAATAGCGTGGATGTGAAGTGCAGACACAAATGAAAGAGAAAAGAAGGGGAAGGGACACTTAAAAGATGAGAATGATGAATAAACTGAGTTACTGACCAGCAGCATTGCCGGTGAGCATTTTCAAAAATCACAAAAAACCCGTTTAAAACATCTGAAGATGAGGTGCAAAATCCCCCCCCCCAAAAAAATGTTAACACAAAAAATAAGTTTAAAATGAATAATTTCGTAATACTTAGAATTTAAACTAAACAATGGCAGTGATTAGCTCATGGATGACGCTAAAAATCCTCATAAAAAAGCAAACTCAAACTGACCCATAGCCCATTAGGCTTTATTCACCCTTTAAAGTCGCAAACGGCATTGTGCGAGGACGGGCAATTTTTAACAAAGAAATAATCAGAAATACACAAAAGCAAGAAAACCCCCAAGAACCGGCAACGCTACTGAAGAGTAATAGAGTAAACAGTAAATGAGTTATAAGGAAAAAAAAATAGAGAGAATAGGACATGGCAAGGTGCAAAAAAAAAAGATCTATAAATGAACGTACAAACCGAAAATTAAAATACTGAAACCACTGCCACTAAAACAAGAGGACGGATGAACTCTTGAGAAATACATCCATGTATAATAAAAACCCTACAGACTAAAAATAAAAAATTTGGCCAACTTTACAGCTAGGCTACTGGCCTACTGGCCTATCATGAGTGCCTACACTGGGACTCTCAAGCCTTACTCATTATCATGTGGTGTCGGCTGTCAACTAGGCCAAAGTTCAACGACATGACCTCTTTCATTCGGGTAAACACCGCAGTTCGTTGGCCACAACCTTTCCAGTCCCATGAGAAGGGTTGCCACTTTTCACTGAGTACTTCGCTTTAATTAAATTAATCACAAGATAATTACATTGTTCAGCGACTTAAATCTCTGCCTAAGCTGACATCATAAAATTAATTCCCTAAAATTAAAGCGCGGAGAAACGCCAACCACCAACAAACATGAACATCAAAAACAATCAAAAGAACCACACATTAAAAAAAAACGGTTGATTTTGTCACTTTTTCTAAAATTTAAAATCCTGTTTAAGTAGGTGGAATACCAAATATAAATATCAAAACTAAATTACATGTTACAGGATGTGTGCATTATGACAATGCAGAAACATTTATCCCCTGAGTCTGCTTATAACTCGGTACACATCACAAATTAAGAAGTCATCTGTTCATTCTCCCCCTTTACGTCAGCACAATGTATCCTACCATCAGGCAAAAGAACATTTCAAATATTCTGAATAACCAAATCTCTCATATTCTTTCCGAAGGACTGGCATGTAACAGCTGAGGTTGTTCTAGCACGTTATAGTAGGGGGGGAGTTAGTTGATCTAACTACAACCCTTTAGAAAACGAAACTATTACAGCTGTAAAATAAATAAACACGAGATCCGACGATAGATTAAATAATACTAAAGTTTAATAACTGTATAGTGAACAATAAATTACTAGGAAGACGCCAGCGAAACTAAATATCTACGCCACACAAAAGGAAACTCACTTACTCACCCCCCAACCACTCACACAGGTCTATATATATAAACATTTCTATAGAAAGTTCCCGAAATAAACGTTACCTTTGCCCTCGCACAAACTAACCAATCACGCATCAATACGTCATCAGGTTACATCACCCAAGGCCAAATCTGGCGTAAACATTCGTTTCCACAACGTTATCGAACATTCGGGAACATAATAATATTTACTGAACGAGTCAAAACACCTGACAACAAGCGAGCGAGGAAAAAAACTACTCACTAGAAAAGAAGGTCAGGTCACGGAGTACAGTCAACAATAAAATGAAAAAAGTAGTGGACACATGCTCAGCCACCAGCACAACAACAAAACCGGGGGAGGGCAAGGGGTAGCCCGCAGATGCTACACAACTCCCCAATTTAAGTTGAATATCTTTCAACTCCAAAACATTATACAGCGTCTGCACTATCGTGAAATAATCTTATAGCACTCCCAATCTCACAAAGGTAGTTGCTAATTCTATTACGATTATTAACAATTTCAGTGCCTTCCCAAATTTCATCGCAAATACAATACAATGCAATATCCTTTGCATCACTAGTACCATAACTAATACAATACCGTCATTGCTTCCCAATAGTAAACAGTAGGTCTACTAGTCAAAATAACACAACGCCACCACTGTGGTGAAACAATGGTAAATGATATTATTACAAATCATATAAGGTGAAACGATGGCCCATCGTTACACAATGCTTCGTGCACGAATCATAGCATATAACTTGTTGTACATAACATGGTTATCTCCAAAATGTATAACTCATACGTACAATGGCAAAAATACCAATACATACCGACCACTGATTAGGGTCTTTTCTTCATCATATTAGGTCAACACAAGTTACAACAATGCAATATAACACAAACACTGCTTGCTCGCAGTCCCCATTTGGGTTACATTTTCCAAAAATTACACAAAGTTCCATTGGTAACTAATATGACATAGCATAAAACCAAAATGTGACTAACACATCATGACTCCATATCAGCCATCAATTCAGTATTCAATCACAGATGAACTATGTCCCCAATTACAGTACAATACTGCCGTCCTAGAAATTCATCCAGTAGGCAAAAGTATGGGTTACAATGCATTTCACTGATAGTGTACTACTTTAAAATACCCTGCTCAGGAAATCGGCACAGACATTTTCTCTGCCTTTTACGTAGTGAATCCTGAATCGATAAGACTGTAAAAATAAACTCCATCGTAATAACTTTGGACTGTCAAACTTGGCAGAGTTCAAAAACTCTAATGACCGATGGTCAGTTTGGAGCACAAACTCCTTTCCATACAAATACAAAGTAAACTTTTTTACAGCCCAAACAATAGCTAAACATTCGCGCTCTGAGACCGAATATTTTGTCTCACGAGGCAATAGCTTACGACTAGCATATGCCACAGGGTACAACTTTCCCTCGTGTTCCTGCATAAGACTAGCGCCTAATCCGCGATCTGATGCATCAGTTGCTAAGACAAACTCTTTGGAAAAATCTGGCAAACATGACACGGGTTTGGAGATAATGACGTTCTTCAAAGAGGTGTACGCTTTCTCCTGCGTTTCATCCCACTGAACTATATTGCGCTGACCCTTTCTAAGTAAATCAGACAATGGTGATGCAATCGCTGAAAAGTTAGGAATAAATTCATGGTAATATCCCACTAATCCTAAGAATGCTTTCACTTCCTTCTTAGTGGTGGGTCTGGGTGCGTCTCGTACCTTACATACATTCTCTTCTAACAGGCCAATCATACCTTCTCCCACTAAGTGTCCAACAAAGTCTACTTCAGACGTTCCAATCAGACACTTCGATGGTCTTGCAGTTAATCCAGCTTGGTCCATCCTCTGCAGTAAGTCCTTGAGAGTCTTCACATGCTCGTCGAATGTCTCTGTATGAATCAGCAGGTCGTCCACATATGCTGTCACATTGTTCATTCCACGGATCAATGGCTTTACGATCCTGTTCAGTGTGGCTCCTGAGTTCATCATCCCAAAAGGCATCCAAATGAATTCATAGTGTTCGCCCATGGTGACGAACGCCGTCTTGGGAATGTCTTGCTCTCGAACTTTCACTTGCCAGTATCCCTTGCTCAGGTCAATCCGAGAGAATAATTTTCCTCTCGAGAGACTCTGAAACACTTCTGATGGCGCTGCTGTCGGATGAGGGTCGAATACTGTGATCTTGTTTAACCTCCTGTAGTCGATGCAGACTCGGTTGGATCCGTCCTTCTTCTTGACGACAACAATAGGTGAAGCATAAGCTGATGAGCTCCTTCGAATGATGCCCAGCCGTTCCATGGTGCTAAGCTCCTCCTTCAATGAGTCGCGCATAGCGTAGGGCACCGGGTATGGTCGTTGACGAACTGGTACTTCTGTCGTCAGGTCGATGCGATGTTCACCCAACTGACAGCATCCAGGGAGATTGGTGAAGACGTGCTGGTAATTCTTCACCACATCGCAGAGTTCTTGACGTTGTTCCGATGTCAGTTGCGTTCCATACTGGACATCTCTGTAGCTTTCCTTCTGGTCCCAGCTTCCTAGGTCGGCAAGGTCCTCCGTCGTTCCACCGTTGTCGCCTTCCAGGTCGCAGTCCTCGATGACTGTCATGCCAGCTGACTCCACGGGTTGACTCTTGCCCATCATGTCGTCCTCTGCCAGTCCACTCTCAGCACTGTCACCGCCGCCGTCCTTTATGGCGTTGACATGTTCAGGCGCGGTATCTCTCCTACTGTTGTCCATCCCACACATCTCGGTCACAATAGGTCTCGGTTCCATTGCCACTGCTGCTGCTTTTGACGTCCTTGGAATGTATCTCTTGAGGAGGTTGGCGTGCAACGTCTTTTCTTTTGCACCCATCTTGACTCTATAGTCGTTAACACCGACAACTGAGACTACCTTATATGGTCCCTTCCATTGGACTAGGAGCTTGTTAGTGTTCGTCGGCAGTAGCACCAACACTTCATCTCCGGGGCGGAACTTCCTCTCTCGCGCTTTCCGGTCGTAGTAGGTCTTCTGTCTACCTTGAGCCTTGGAGAGTTCTTCCGTCGCTAACTTCCATGTGTCCTCCAGCCTCTCACGTAGTTCCATGACGTACTGGTAACTGGTCTTCGTTTCCGGCTCCTCTACGTCCTTGGTCCATAGTTGACGTAAGATGTGCATGGGTCCTCTCACAGTTCTCCCATACAGCAACTCGAATGGGGCAAACTTGGTCGACTCTTGAGGAACTTCACGATATGCGAAGAGCAGCGGGTTGATGTATCTGTGCCACTGCTTGGGTTGCTCTGCGCACAGTCGCCTTAAGGTCTTCTTCAGTGTGCCGTTAAATCGCTCCACCAACCCGTTGCACATAGGGTGGTAGACTGTAGTGGTCGACTGTCGAATTCCCAGTAGTCTGTTCGTTTCCTTCATGACATCTGACATAAACTGGGTCCCTTGGTCGGACAAGATCTCTTCGGGCATACCCAAACGGCTGTAGATGTTCACTAAGGCTTCTGCTACCGTTTCTGCGTCGATCTTCTTCAAGGGTGTGGCTTCGGGGTAACGAGTAGCGTAGTCTATGTACACCAGGATATACCGATGTCCACCTTCACTTGGGGGGTCGATAGGTCCTACTAAGTCCACGGCCACTCGCCTAAATGGTACGTCCACTACTGGCATACTCTGCAGGTGCACCTTTGGTGTCGCTCCTTTGTTCACTGTCCTCTGGCATATGTCGCATGAGCGGCAGTATCTCGCGACGTCACCTTCAATTCCAGGCCAATAAAAATTGCTCATAACTCTGTCTTTGGTTTTCTTCACGCCGAGGTGTCCTCCGACGATCGAGTCGTGGGCTACACTCATTACATACTCTCTCAGTTTCTCGGGTAGTACCACTTGCCTTATAACAGTCGCCTGTCTCAGGTCCTTGTAGATCCGGTACAGTACTCCTCCATGTTTCTCAAAATGAACAGATTTATTGCCTCTATTAGTTGGGATCTTCTTCTGCTCTAACTTCCTAATGACTTCGTCTTCTTCTTGGAGTCGGATAAGTTCCTCTCTATCCACTCCCGCGTGCCGTTCTGCCCTCGGCACCTTCAGCGACGTAGACCGGTCCTTCCTCTTCTCCTGGGCCCTCGTGGTCACCGCTCCTACCATCACCTCAGTATCAGGGTCGTACGGATCCTTCGCTCCGTCCACGTTCCCGACTACTAGGTCGCAGATGGTCTCCGGGAGACACAGCGCCGTCACTTTGCCCGTCAGGTAAGGCGTCTTCACGTCGATAACGGCTTCCTCCGCCGCTAGCAAGGAGTTATCGATCCTCGCGATAAGTTTCTTCCCACCGGTGAGCTGTCCGTCGTCCACCAGTGCTCGCCGCACCACCACACCTTCACAGCCGGTATCTCTTAGGACATCTACCGCTCGATTCCCAATCAAGCCCTTCATCACTGGTAACTTCAGTTTCTCCACGGTCCTTCCGTCACTGCATCCTCCGCAAGTAACAGGCACCGCTAACTGTAGCTTCCCGTCCTTCATTACCGCTTGAACGTTGATGCTGGTGTCAGCCGTCGTCGCATCCTGTCTCGACGACTCGTCCGCCGCTATCACTACGGCCGCCGCCGCCTTGTTCGGCTTGCCTCGTCCCATATCCTTCTGGGCTGGACACATCCTCCGAACGTGGCCTGGCTTTCCACAAAGGTAACATTTCGACTCACCTTTGTCGTTTAACTTTGCACGACACTCCGTCGCCTTGTGTCCCGGCCTCTGGCACCTATGGCAGACCTGTGGGCTTCTGTCTCCGTTGGGCCTCTGTCGCACTGGCCGGCTCTGCAGTCTGGCGCTCCCGCTGAGCGTCCGGTTCCTCGCTACCAGGTACGCCTCCGCTGAATCTGCGATGTCCTGTAGCGTCTTTGGTTTCCTCTCCCTCACATGGGTTGCAAGGTCTGGTGGGCAGGCATCCATGAATTGCTCTCTGACGAACAGATCTCTCACTCCTTCGTAGGTCTCCTCCGTCTTCGACAGCTTTATCCACCTCTCTAGATAGGTCTTGATCCTGGTCAAAAACATTCCAACATCTTCTCCATCTTCAGGCTTACCTTGTCTGAACATGAGTCTGTATCCGTCCTCTGACAGGTTGTACCTCTTCTGCAACGCTTCCTTGACCTTGTCGTAGTCCTTGGCTTCGTCGATCGGTAGTCTGCAGAAGCACTCCAAAGCTCTCCCGGTCAGCAGGGCAGACAGTGATGTCGTCCAGGTGGATCTGGGCCATTCAGCTGTCTCGGCAAACCTCTCAAACCGCAGCAACCAGCTATCCAGATCGTCCTTCTTGTCCTGAAATGCAGGTAGCTTGGGTCTCTTGGAACTGGCGTGGTCGTCGGTCTTCTGCGCTGAGTCGTTGCCTCCACGTTGCTGGCGGATCTTCTCCATCTCCAACTCGTGGTTCATCTCCTTCTCCCGAGCCTGTCGTTCAGCCTCCTTCTCCCGAGCCTGTCGTTCAGCCTCCTTCTCCTGTCGTTCAGCCTCCTTCTCCTGTCGTTGAGCCTCCTTCTCCCGAGCCTGTCGTTCAGCCTCCTTCTCCTGTCGTTGAGCCTCCAGCTGTCTTTCTCTTTCTAGGCCTTCACGGAGGTAGTCCCGTCTCTCCTGCCCAGTGAGCTCCATAGCGTCCGCTTCCTGGCTAAGCCTTCCAATAACCTCCGACATGTTGTAGATAGCTTGTCGATGATATTCTACTGTAAACTATGTAAATAAATCTAGTAATTTAGATCTGGTCCGTTCGTATATGGTCGGATCCCGGACGAGCCCCCAATATGTAACAGCTGAGGTTGTTCTAGCACGTTATAGTAGGGGGGGAGTTAGTTGATCTAACTACAACCCTTTAGAAAACGAAACTATTACAGCTGTAAAATAAATAAACACGAGATCCGACGATAGATTAAATAATACTAAAGTTTAATAACTGTATAGTGAACAATAAATTACTAGGAAGACGCCAGCGAAACTAAATATCTACGCCACACAAAAGGAAACTCACTTACTCACCCCCCAACCACTCACACAGGTCTATATATATAAACATTTCTATAGAAAGTTCCCGAAATAAACGTTACCTTTGCCCTCGCACAAACTAACCAATCACGCATCAATACGTCATCAGGTTACATCACCCAAGGCCAAATCTGGCGTAAACATTCGTTTCCACAACGTTATCGAACATTCGGGAACATAATAATATTTACTGAACGAGTCAAAACACCTGACAACAAGCGAGCGAGGAAAAAAACTACTCACTAGAAAAGAAGGTCAGGTCACGGAGTACAGTCAACAATAAAATGAAAAAAGTAGTGGACACATGCTCAGCCACCAGCACAACAACAAAACCGGGGGAGGGCAAGGGGTAGCCCGCAGATGCTACATGGCATAAGTGCTATAATAGATCTTCATGACAGGAGCTTGGCGAAAAGTAAGGGACATATCCATGAATGTACTTTCACCATGCACCTGCTCACATTATATAATACTGAAAACATACCCTGGTACTGTATCAAAATGGCCCATAATACTCCAAGATAATACCTCTACATACGACAGTTATGGTAATGTAATGACACTTTACTGTCACCATTAATGTAATAATGACTAAATCACAATACAGTTAACAGTATGAAACTTAGAGTTCCACAGAAACAAATGCCAGCGCTCAAACCTGACGATTCTAATTTAAACAATCCGGAATTCAAATTCTTTTCACTGCCCAGCTTGCACCCAAAACAAATGGGACTCTTGTCTGAACTTAAAATACTGGGGCTGGTTGCATTGTGGACAGCCTTTCAATGTTTGTTGACTACTTAAACTGAGCTGGTCGGCAAACATGTGTCGGAGCTGCTAAATCAAGTTGAAATGCAAAGCTGATCATGTTCATGCAGGAAAAACAAGTTGAAAGCCTGACAAAGACAACAAAGCTGCCCTGTTCTGTGAATCTCAAACATTACATCATTTTTTTTTTTTTTTAAATGAGTAACTTGTGTTCACTCTGTTCTTTGCCACGACTTTAAAATAATACCACACCCATGATAATATTTTATTACTGAAACTGAAACTGTCTTAGTCTTTTAATGCATGATGAAGGCAGTACTCAGCATGGATAATAATGTACTGTGTACTACTGGGAAACAGACAACATTCCCCCTCCCCCTCAAGAGTCAAATCCATGGAGTTATCTGTTTTGCACCACAAAACTAGCCCAAAGTATGATTCAAGACAAACATAACAGTGAAAGGGTCTCTATAAATAGGGATACAATGTAAACTCTTCTCATTCATGCAAAGAACTCCCAAGATAACATTTCAGGTTGTGTCCACAAAAATGACTAATTTTAATTATACAGCAAAATAAAAAACTTGTCTGCCTGGATACCATGGTTTCGAAACTTACAGGGTAGGGCCAGGAGCATGGATGAATCAAAGCAACGATCATTAAAATATTAATCAACTTGGCAGACAATACTGAAATATTACTGATGTGGGGAAAGTAACGATATTTTTTTTGATTTTCTCTACCTTGAGTTGTTTACTATTTAAATTAAAACAATCTGGCACTAAGAGACCATTACTCTTGATACAAATCATACGAAAACGACGCATGAATTGATTTCTCTGTAGATTTTCAGCAAATTTCATACTGCTTAACCCAAATCTATGAAAGCGATTTTTGTTATTATGAGAAATAGACAATTTCAACTATTATAATCGAATTCAGGATGTCTGAATTAGCAGAAGAAAAAATTTAAAATGTAAACAAATTTGTTCCTCATATGATTGACATGGAAGGCCGCCACCTTGGATTTTGAGTCCCCAAAAAGTACCAAATTCAATATAGATAGGCTTCGCCAAATTTTACTGGATTTATTTGAAACTTCTCTTAGTGTCTTATTCAATCCAATTAAAAACATTATACAGAAAGGAATTTCGATATCTCTGACAGATCTTTTGTTATAAATTTTTGAAAATTCCATGTTTTCTATACACAAAAAAAAATCAACCAAAAAAAAAAAACGAAAAGTTAAATTTCCTTCTGTATGAATTTTTTTATTTGTTCCAACATGTTGTTAGCCAAATTCAATACCAATTGGTCAATAGATAAAAAAAACTGGTTCTCAAATGACTGATCAAAAGTGCAATTTCGAGAAAATCGCATTTGAACGTTTTTTTTCAATAAAAATGTTATTGAAACGTGTTACAGGTGGCTAAAGTCATCATTACTGGTGTGCTGGGCCTCAACAATGATTTCCAGACTACCAAAGGCTTATGACAGATGTGTACGGAGGAGTAGGGGTTTTGATAGTGACACTAAGATGTTATTTAGGGCTAATTTTGCGGCCCAATGGCATGATTCTTGTGCCTTTTTCTTGACCCCCCACCTCACTAAAAGGCATATTTCAGGGTTATAAACATTCAAAATTGACATTTGGTTAGTAAAATAGTGTTCCTAAATGGATAAACTAACCGAAAAGTACAAAATTGTGATATTTTGAAGCCTAATTTCGATTTCAGGACCAGCCCCCCCCCCCCCCCCTTAACAACCTGAGAATAATCATGCTGCTCATAGTCATACACTAGTGATGACGATTGAGTTTACTACAAATTGTAGACAATTGTTGCAATTTAGAAATCCATATTCTCATAGTCATATATACGATGGAAATGGCAAAACTAAAAGCTTTGACGTCTAAATTATCACATTCACTATAAAATTATGTGACTGCAAATTAAGCAGCACAAAATGAAAATGATTAGTCTATTTGACATGAAAAACTTTTCAACCTTTTTTCCCTGAGGTTGCCGTCCAACCAATTAGTTTAAGTAGCCTCTAAAAGACTCGCTTTTGGTAATCAAATCATTAGAGAGTTCAAGTTTACAATACAGTCAGTGGAAATAATACTCTGACCAAATCAAGAGAATAATTATAATCAAGTCTTGTAAATTTAACCAAACAGTTAGCCGATTAATGTTATGTCAAACTCATGTTATTGCTAGATTGGGAGGTCTTCTCCCTGTCCGCGCCACTTACCAAAAGGTTAACAAACATAGTATGATTAAGCTATAAGCTTAAACAACCTGCATTGGAATGGTCAGATGGACCTGGGGGCGTGAGGGTCTAGTCAGTTTGTATCAATGGGCGGTAGTCAGATTGACTAATCAGGCGAAAAGGGGCTGGGGTAGTTGTGTTTTCTTGACTGGCGCGGACGGGCGGAAGACCTTCCGCTAGACACACACACAGAAAACACGGGCAGCCCAATCAGAAATTCTGTTGCTTACTAAAGATCACATAGATTCTAGATCTAGATCTAGATCTAATAAACATTTTGAGGTTCAACTCAGATTAATATGAGATACATGTGTCTCCCTTCTCTCTCCCATTAGCTAAAGTAAAACAAGGATAATCAGGGGCTCTGTGTTGTAAATCACTGTTTAAGTCTTCGATTTAATCAGAAAAAATAATTCCAAAAGCTGCATCAACGCCCAGCAACACCCCACCCCTCCGCCCCCGTCATACGTAATATGGGCAGCTGCATTGTTAGTTAGTGTGATCAGCACTTCTAGATCTAGATCTAGATCTCCATGGACTAATTTTCACTCGTTTCTTCATGTGGTAATGTGGTCCCAGACGTCAAAACGGCAACAAATGATACTTTGGATATCATTATCAATAAACCAAAAAAGATTTTTAATATTAATTTTCGTAAAACATGACAAAACATGGATGGGAGCCGCGGGTATAGCATAGGAGGGCACGATTCCCATTCTTCCTCTGTGGCCATCCAACAATGCCAACATTAAATTTTTTTTAATGTATAATAACAAACTAGACTACTTTTTTTTTTTTTTAGTCTCAAGTTTTCATTAATCTTCTCAGCAACCGTCCCCGATAGACTGAATCCAGTCCGTTCAAGACCTACGAAAACTAATCATCCGATATCACCGAAAAGTCATGGATGTGCTATTAGTGCTAAATTCCAATGACATGATTCCATGGGTCCCAATGAATGAAGAAAGTGAATGAAAAACGCTAAGCAACGGAGTCTTACTTTTTCGTTTTTGCATGATCAAATTAAAATTTCTGACAAAGACCACTGGAAATTATGACTAAACTTAAGATTAACATACCTGAAAAGTCTTGCCTTTGCTGTCTTAGAATCAACTATACACATAGAAGTAATTCCTGTAATAATGTCTCTCATCGCACAGCGACTGTACGGCATCTGCCATCTTGAAATGTGTAGCCTCGATTTCGCAAATTTAGCCAGGTGCTTTTGAAGATATCGCTATTGCAATCTAATACAGACAAGAAAAATAGCAATGAAATGCTACGTTGGTGGAATGTTAATAGCATCAAGAACTAAACATCACAACACCAATATTTATGTAAAAATACAAAACCTTCACCAAGAATATGTATTTTATATTTCAAGAAGATAGCAATCTCTTTTGTTGTGAAAATATACCAATCTTGTCCAATCTGGCATTTATGAATCACTTTGCGCGAGAGTATGGGCGCATGTATGTAAGTGAGTGGAACAGAAAGATTTCACTAAATTCCAGGGGGCCAACAGCACCATGCTGAGGCCCCCGAGAAACAAAAGAACTCATCTCAGATTTCACAAAATAAATGAGACTCTTCCCAGAAATTACAAAAGGATCTGGTTCAAGATACAATGCAATATATAATGCGGGTACTCGGCTATGGGCCGCTGAATGAAAAGAAAATAAATAATCTGCAGGTTGTTGTGGCTTTTACTGTAGTGAGAAAACGGTTCGTTAAATTATCCACCCCCTCCCCAAATCTATCATTGTTATTGCTCCAGTAAAAGAAAAGAAAAAGTTGACGAAAAAGAATTAAAGTTAGGCCGGCACAATAGACTCCGCTTTACGGAATCTGGTGTTGTCTGATTACGTTGTAAGGTAATTTATTGAATTGGCATAATAGTATAATCCGCTAGCACTGACAGAAAGATAATAAAATGTGAGCTAAATAATATAATAGATTGACGGATGATAAATATGCAGATTACTTTATTTTCCAAAGAAAAAAGACCGAAAAAAATTAATGTAAAATTTCATCACCCTGTCTGGAACAGACTGGCGATCATGGCTCTCCACTCAGATCTGACATCAGCCAACCTCAAGAAGGAGTTGTTGTGACGTTTGTTTGTTGTCCATGAATTAAGACTTTCAGTGGAAGTTTTTCTCTGTCTACCCCTGCTTGGATCTTCCCTGTGACTGCTAGATGTTCGAGGCTCCTGAGGCGACAGATATGTGTCCTAGAAATTTCAGTTGCCTCTGTCTTATTGTTTTAATTAATGATCTTTTCAGATGAGTCTCCCGGTACTGGCTCATTTGATTTTTTCTCCGTCCATGATATTCTCAATATTCTTCTAATAAACCACATCTCTCCTTCTTCTAGTTTCATCTGTATTTCTTTGTTCATTGTCCAACATTCACATCCGTATAAAAGCACTGACCACACATACGTTTTCAAGACTCTGATTTTGGTGGTCTTGATTTCTGTTCATTAATATTGGTCTCATTGTTCGGAATATTTTATCTTTGGCCATTATTGTTCTTTTCCTTATTTCACTTGTGCTCCTGTCATTTTATCAAATAGCTTAGATATTTGAATTTTGTAACTTGTTTCATTTATTCTCCTTTGCTGACCAGATTACATTTCGGATTGATTGTTTTTTTGGAGACTACCATACATTGTCTTTTTCACGCTGAGAGACAGTCCCATTTTTTCACTTCTATAACTGCATTTTTAATATGCAAGAAAAAAATCTAAATATAAGAAACTGATAGATGTTAAATATAGGGCCTACAAATTACTTTATTTTCCAAAGAAAAAAGAAGGAAAAAATCATCCGTTAAATTACATACACTTATAATATGCCTAGCCGAAAATTATTTGATGGTAAGCAAGAAAACTAGGCCTAATCCTAAAGACTGTGACAACATTGTTTCTGTACTCTAAAAGAGCAAGTCATTGCGCAGGCATCAAAATATTTGGCTGAGTGAGAATAATACTCTGAACTGAATCATGTCTGTTCCGGTACATTTTTCAAATTCTTTTGTAAATCTCCAGTAGACAGTATTGTGAGACTGTCTAGTTATTTTAAGACACTGTGTCGGTGACAGCTGCTGGAAAAAATCACAAGATCATGGTGAAACAGAGTGATGAAATAAAAAAAATTATGCATCGGCCGGGAATCGAACCCGGGTCACCCGCGTGGCAGGCGAGTATTCTACCACTAGACCACCGATGCCTATGAAGAAATGGTTGAAGTAATTTGTTTGTCCATAAGAGTAGTTTGACCTGTAAAAATTAGTACTTCCTGTTAGGCCTACGTGGAGAAGAAAGTTCTGAAACGGAACGCACTATGAAGTTCGAGGGGACGGAGAACACTGAATGAATGGCTTAAAATTTCCTTTAGGAGACCGTAAACTAAAGAAGATGGAACCAATTAAAACCACACAGATTACTGGAATCTGGACCTTTTTAGAAACGGTACGGTATAGATCTAGATCTAGTAACTGAAAGACTGCATCACTGTAAATCAAAATAGTCTAGTGCTTGCGGTTTGAAATTGTAGAAACCGGCAGTTTGAATTGACAACACTTGAGAGGGGCAGGTCTGCTACCAGATCTAGACTAAGGACCAGGTGCAATCTCATACTTATTAGATATGGACTGGATCCCAAGTCCTAGATCTATGTATTGTGTGGGATCAAAGATACACTACAGAGTAACGAGTAAGCCTAATAATTGCACACATCAATTCTTTCTCTTTTACTGCAGTTAGCCTACTCTGTAAGTATGTATCATGTGGGGTCATTGATCAAAGATACAGTAATAATTGTACACAATAATGGAATGGGGGAAACTGGTAAATGTTTGGCATGTTTATACCTGATGATAGTGTCTTAGTGATATGGACGATTTAGAAGTCGATCTAGGCTAACTTAGGCTTGTGATGTTTTGTATTGATTGAAGGCCACACTTCTTCGCAGATGGTGAGATGGATGTTTGATTTGTGATTTTTATTTAGGAAGAGATCCTGGGAGGACTTCCGAATGCGTTCCATAACTCGACAAGTACATAGGCATTGTCAGACTGATATATAACGACGTGAGGGTCTAGTCAGTTTGTATCATCGAGGCCATAGGCCGATGTTCGTCTGGGCAGTAGACAGAATGACATATCAGGGAAAGCTGCCGGGGTAGCTATGTATTGTTTTCACTCGGGCTATGGAACGCATTCGGAAGTCCTTCCGAGATCCTTAAAGGCCTGTTTACACTGGTACTAACTAGTGGTAGGTTTTAGGAACAGAAGAAAGGAAAGGAAATCTAGCGGAAACCCTGTGGTGTTTACACTGTTCCGAAATTGGAAAGGAATCCGACCCTTTCCTAATTCCATTCCGATTTCCCCCTGAAAAACTAGAATAGGACCATTCCTATTTCATTCCGATTTCGGAAAGGTTATGCGTCACGTGACAACATTCTCAGTGTAAACTGGCATTTGGTCGAGCCATCGATGAAACTTTCACCAAAACATTTTTGATGGCGAGAGCTGTCTATGGGATAGCGTACAAAATCACTCTGCAAGATCTGACGTTTTTTGTTTTTCTTGTCACTTTTTTTTTTCTGCGTTTTCCCCCACTGATCGTCGTTGTTTGCTCCAGAGAAATAAATTGTGTCTGGGAAATAGCTGGATTTTTCATATTTTAAAAAAAAGTTTTTAGATGGATTATTAGTCAATTTTGTCGGGTGTGAAATCACAGAGAAAGTCAGACAGAGCAAATAAAAAGGAATTAAACTTCCATGCAAACGAAAAAAGTAATAAAACAAAACATGACAAATAGATCCAGGTTACCATGTAGAGAGATGAGCTGTTCGCTTCACACTGACTAAAAGAAATCATTTACATGTTTAAAGTTTGATTTACATTTTTATTTCTGCCCCGTTCAGTGTACAGGAATAAATAAAATGAACAGGAATAAAGTAATCTGGATCACACCAGTAACATAGATCAATTTCCTCACGACATCAATTTTGCAAAACCCTTATAGAAAAAAAATGAGCAATCCTAGGTTAAAAAAAAATGCTCCGGTGTGGGATTGAACCCAGGGCAGACTGGACCCATAGTCTCCTACTGATAACTGCCGATGTTAGCCATTGCGCAATCGCAGACTGCGGTATGCGGGAGAACTTTTCCACAGTAGACATCAGAAAACCATGAATCTCCCCCATCTGCGAATAAGATCGGGATGTTATTCTCAGATGTCTGCGAATTAGCACTTCATTGATTGAATGTTATCAGAAATTCAGATCTCTTTACATACATTTGTTTTTACTGTGGTTGTTCTTGCAGGTGGATTGGACAGATCCCTGGTTTGCTGGTCTGTTAGCATTTCACCTTTTGACTCTCCTTGTTACATTCATGACACGGAATCGTCAATATTTGCAGGCAGTTCACTTTGTTCTCCTGTGTAAGTACTGGTAACACAGTTTATCAACATTTTCTGATCCGTGGTCCTAGATCTAGTTACAAATAAATAGGAATGTGAAAAGGAGAATGGGTGGTTGAATTTACTGTGTTCTGAGTTTTAGACAGATTCATTTCTGTGCTTTAATCTTACTTGCATCTAGTTCAAACTAATATACCCCCTGATCTGAGCAGTTGTCAGGAAAGCACAAAGAAGCATCTAAATTTTCTGAGTTTACTGTCAGTCGTGTTTGAGATGCCAGGATTTTTTCAATGTCTGTTGACTTTTAAAAATTAGAATGGGCAATCAAAGCTGTGTTCTGCTTGGTAAAAGAAATCTGTTCAGGAGTAAATTTAATTGAATAAGGCGGAAACAAATTTTTTGTCACCCTAGCGCTCTCTTTCTCTCTTTTTTTTCTTACTAAACGTTAAACCAAGAAGAGGATGAGTATTCCTTTAATTTTAACACCCAAGAATTCAAGAGCCAGATTTCATCTCCTTCTTCTTTTTATTTTTGATGTTAAAGTCAGCACATAAGAAAGATACATGTATAATGTAAAAACTAAATAAGAAATAGGTAGTGGAATGCTATTTTGCATTGCAAATCTGAGGTTGAAAGTTGTAATCTGTATTGGTGATTGAATGTCACCGTTTGAAAGTTCAGAGTGAAATAATGTCTTCCGGAGACTTCAGTAAGACTATGTCAGACTGTCACCATGGGTGAATGAGGTTGCAACTTTTACATGAGTGAGACTGCTACACTCCCTGAGTTTGAGCTGTCTTATCTAAATTCTGACTGACCACCAGCCAATCCAGTACTGCTTTATTTTGACTCCACTTTTTACAAAAATTGAGATGGCCATACCATGGCATAACAAGCTGATGGTTTGTGGGCACTTCTGGTGGGGTCACCTTCTATCCTATCATTTTGTTGTTATGATATTCTGTTTATCATCTTGCTTCTTTCTGGCACGGTGTCACTGTTAGTGTGTCTACATGCTTTATCCAAACTCAAACTCATGGTACAAGTAAGAGTGCTCTACCAATCTTACAAAAATCATGAAAGTATGTAACCTTTGGGACTGGGAGTAGATTTTAAAGTATTAAAAAGCTGATCTAACACAGAATTTCTCAACGTTTTTCAGGCAATCACCCCCTTAGGCTCCAAATTTTCTGTAATCCCCCTTGAACAAGTCAGTGACTTACCTGTATTTGCCCTGATATCGTCGCGCCCATCACCCTTTTCTTCGTTTTTGCCCCCCCCCCCCTCCCCCAATCAAAATCACCCCCCTGGGGGCATATCACTATCAGCCATGTTGAGAATCACTGATCTAACATTTTTCTGAAGTTTAACAACAGAACTTTGCAAGCAATTTTCTCATAATGTTCTAATATGGAAGTAGCATGAAATATAAGTATTTTGGCGACCTATAGCTGTGCAAGTGGCACCAAAGGCAGTAGGTCACAGATGAAATACCCAATTAATCAACAGTTTGTTTGTTGTTTTTTTGTATTTCAGTAATTATGGTGTACTTTGCAGAGAATCTCAATGAGTTCGCAGCCAAAAATTGGCAGTAAGTCAAAATGTTGTTACATACATGTACTGTTTGTGTAATAATGCCTAAGATTTGCTCTATGTATGTACTCTTAAACACTCTGTGGAAGAGAATTTCCCTCATTGGATAATACAATGTGATTCTTATCTCTGTGAAAGAGAATTTCCCTCATTGGATAATACAATGTGATTCTTATCTTATCTTATTACTTACTGAACGGTGCAGGAAAACACCATTATGCAGTGAAGGCAATAATTGCTGGAGTATTGCTTGAGTAGGCTATCATTTGAACCAAGATCTCTTGTCCTTCGAACATAAAGTGTTGTGATTATTTAAGGCCCATAAATTGTTTGATCATTTAGAAGTGCCACCATGTGGGAATCTCATTATATTAATTTATATTTTAACTCATTCAGTGCCAAGAAGATTTCTGTGTTAGTGCCACTCGTAGAATACTTATTTTGGGTGCCATGTTGAAAAACGACTAATACTCTTGTGATATATCACCATCTAGAGAAGCTATTAAAGCTAACTAACAGAACCTGAGCTAGAATATCAACTCTAATCAATAATTGGCACATCCCTGACAACTCGTAGTGCACAATACATGTATATGATATGATTGGCACTGAATGAGTTAAATCTCTGTGACAGAATGTTATGTATGTATACTGATCGATTGTGGACATGGAAGAAATGCGATTCTCATATAATTTATCATGACATGTCAAATATAATGCAAGTGACCAGTGGACAGTAGTTGATTCTTTTCAGTGGGAGATTATTTTGGCTGGATATGAGTGAGTTATCCATCACTCATGTATTATTGTAGATGTAGATATCTTGTGTAGTTGAACCCAAAACCACCTTATCATGGGTCGGCTGTTGGAACCTTGTTAAAACTAAACTCAAAGGCTGTTGTTTTTGTGGCTGACTGTTGGCCTCCAATCCCTGTGGGGCTGTTGGTAGGGGACCACAGTGTTTTACACAACTCAGCATTTTCTCTACTTGGCTTTATAATTAGGCCATGCTTCCCTAACATCATATTACAAAAAAAAACCCAGAAAAACTGTGGGGGTCCCATCAAGGCTATACGCAACGTTAAAATTGGGCAAAAAGAAAAGGTTGTATTTAGCAAAGCCTCATGTAAGAAATAATACCCAAACGATACAATGCAAACTAAAAGAGAAGACAGGAAATGTCTGATATTTGAGGGAAAAAAAAAAAAAAACAAGAAAAGAAAACTGGAACAGATAAAACAATTGAACAATAAAAGATTTCAATAGGAAATCTAAACAGAATATGTGTACTTAATTGCGAGTTCTTGCTTGGTCAGCAGCACAGAAGCATGTCTGCCAATGTATGCAAGCTCGAAGTCCCCTAACATCAGCATCAAAGTTCAGCTGTAACAGCATTCCAACAACTGACGGATGTTATGATTTCCACTGGAGACCTGGAAAAAAAAAGAAGTGAACAGCGAGATCGTACTTTGATTTACTCCTATCATTTTCAGGTCCATTTATATTCTGAAGATAATTCTTGCTGTTGAAAAGAGATGCAAATGCGTTTATATGGGAATTATTTCAGAAATTTTTATTCAAGTTGTTTGTTTCGGATGAATGAGTGAATTGGTGGCTTTAGATTCTGATTTACTTGGCACATTTAATATTTTGTATTCCACAGAAAATTTTCTCGACAGCAGTACTTTGACAGTAAAGGAATGTTTATCTCCTTGGTATGGTCAGCCCCTGTTCTGATGAACTGTCTTATAATTTTGGTGAGTTATTTAGCAGGGTTTGGCGACCTATAGGCTGTGGGTCAGATCCAGCCTGCAAATGAATATTGGTACACTGATTATCTGTCCAGTGAATTTTTCCTTATTTGGAGTATTTTCTTCAGCCAAACTGATGTTGCATTGGGCCCAGGTTCCATTTTGCTCCAAAACAAAACACCTGTTAAGCATAAATAATCATCCAGCATGGATTATTCATTGATTTGAGGCAAAATATTAAAAACTAAAATGGATAATTCCCATACTTTACATCTGGCCTACCATCCACATATTAAGCTTCGCCGTACGTTACCAAAGAGTATGTATGGCTACATCGTGGTGTCAAATCAACACCATACTCCGAAAGAACAATTTATTACGATACCCTCTTTAAAACTAAAAGTTTGTATTTGTCAGATCCCAGAACTTATGAGTAGGGATATAACAATAAAATCCTCTTTAGAAGTGCTGTGTATATGAGACCCCAGTACAATATCTTACAATAAATTCTCTTTAAAAGTAGGGCGTCTGTGAGACCCCAGGACATGCACACAGAAATAGTAAAAATGCATATGGTTTGGTGTCCACGCATGTGCATATTTTAAACTTTTAAAACTATGGGAAGATGGGCAATGATGTCCTTGAGGAATACCTGGAATTTCAAGAAAAATTTCCTAGAAGTAAGACAATTAAAAACCTTTTAATTGTTTCTGGGTGCTTTAGACCCACAGGATAAAGAGAAGGTTAATATATGTGATCCGGACAGAGACAAGATATTGCCGACCCTGCTAGTGTTATAAAGCATAGGCTATACTGCTGTGCAAAGGCAGAGCAACATATCTGCTCATTTCATACTTTTGGGAAAAACGCAACAAACGTGTGAGGTGTAACTATATAAAGCTTCTATTTATGCGGTTGCCACACTAGAAACTACTATTTCGGTAGCAGATACTTCTATCTGCCTTTGACATAGAAGAATTAAGTGTGAGATAAGTTCATAGAGACAATGAAGTAGGAAAAAGCCATGCTATCAGTAACATCGCTCTGCCTTTGGATGGCAGAATAGCAATTCTTAGAAATCTTGATGCAGTGGAAGAAATTTGCCGGATGTGTCTGTTGATAAAGATTAATTTGAGCTTTTACTTAGCTTCATTGTTATTTTCTTCAGCTCTTCAGAATCAGGCACAGGAATTTTGAAATTAAAGTTGCTGTGCAGAAAATACATTTTCACTATCTCAGTTCATTTGACAGTTGGTTATACAGTGTATTTTTCATCTGGTTTGAAGACAACTGCAAAATATTGCACAAGTGGTGAAGTAGTGAAATTTACTGTAAAATTTTTACCACAGAGAAATATACATGACTTTTAGTGTGAGCCCAATTTCTTTCAATAGAATTCATGGTCCAGACCTGCTATGAATGTGTGCCTGAGGTCACTGGTACAAAATTGTTCATTTTTTTTTTGTTTTGTACTGTTGCAACATTCTCACACGAGGATTGAAGAGGATTTCCATCCTCTTTGTTTCTGTTTGACCCTGTAGTTGTTTGCTATCTTTGTCACAGATGATGTGGATTTTGGCTTCCTCTCAGCTGATGGTCGCCACAGGCAGATTGAAACTGGAGGTTGAAAAGAAGAGGAAGGAGAAAGAGAAGAAGGGTCAGTAAGAAGCATCAGTGGCCATAATGCCTTGCATAATAGGACATCTGTGTGCAATTTTTGAAAGTCTAGCAGGAGAGAAAACTGAGTGAGTGAAAGAATGGAATGAAATTGCAAAATGAGCCAGGAAAAATAAACATTGGGAGGATTCGACAAATGCATTGAAGACAGTGCCAGACACTGGCTTGCACTTGAAGACTACAGGGGAAGAACATCAGCTGTCACAAAATGCGAATTTTATGGTTACCTCTCTCAGCTCTTGGCCAGTATCTTTAGCTTTGTTCCTCTCATACCAGTTAAGTGAAAAACAACCGTTATCCAGCAATGAGAGCAAATTTTTAGATTCGGCATCCTCGTTTCAACCTATGGCGTTCAAACTTTAACATGTGGATTTCTCCAAACCTTCATTTTGGGACAACTGATTCTTTTCCCCCCGTGTAATCTTCATACATAGTGTAATTAACAAATCTACAAAGTGAGCCAGGAAATTCAGTAATGTCATATAATGTTTAAGGTTTTAACATGGCAAACCCTGGAGAATTCTAGAAATTACAACAGAATATTAAAGAGAGATGTATGTACCAGCATGCTCGCCCGTGAGTTTCAGTTGGAGAGAGAAGTGATAAATTTCCATTGTGCATGAAATGTTGTGTGTGTACAATTATGCAGTTTAGGGATGGTAAATGTTTTTTGCAACATCCTTAATCAATATTACCATTCATCAATGACTGTGTGACCGGAAGTGGATATTTGAGACGGTTCACAATAGGAATGCTTTCATATACATGTATGTATCCCAGTGAGGTAACTATACTCTAAATGTTGACTATGCATAGGATCAGATGAAAAGATATTTAGCAAAGGCTCAACAATGTAGCACAAACTGGTGACACTAGGGGCATGGCATGGAGATGACAGTATTGCAGTTTTGCAGGGTTCCAGACTGGGGTTACAAATAAGATCTGTAATGTTTCAATTTATGTCAGTTATGTATAATGTTAATGTGGACAGTTAATTACTGAGTATAGTACATGTACTAACATGCAGAGTTGGAAATCTCCATGTCTGAAGCTTTTTGGTATTACCTCTCTCCCTCTCCCTCTCTTTCTTTAAATCTATCTCTCTGCCCCTCTTTCTCTCCCTTCTCCCTGTCTCTCTCTCAGTCTGTGAGTGGTGTGTGAGAGAGAGTGCTTGCATGTGCATGTGTGAATTGTGTGTGAGTACGTGCTTGCGTGCATGTGTGTGTGTGTGTGTAGGAAAACGAGGGAGGGAAGGTCTAGAGATGAGAAAAAGAATGAATTATGTGATAACACTGTTGACTTCTGCACACTATGGTGTGGAGTATCCATAATTTGCATATTTCTGTAACAAGCACTTTATTGACCATGAATTTCTTTTTAAAGCTCTAGCAGCTGAGGTTAATTTTTCTTGAGTTTCAAATATTCCTTCAAGTGTTGTTCATTTTTTCTTTTGTTTGTTATTGTTCATGGCTTTGAGATATGAGCCATAAAGCTTTTGATTTGCAAGATGTAAGTGATTTTGTATTTGTGTTAATCTGTTTTGACATTTTTAATCTTTTTTTTTTTTTTCAACAACTCAGAAATTATTACTGAATGGCAACAGCAAAAGAAAAAGATTACGTTATATATGTACATGATTGAAATCCCCAAACTGGAAGTGTACATATTAATATATTTCTATGTTAGTGACAGTAACACTAACAGTATTGGTCATTTTTCATTAGCTCTCGTTAGCTTATTCTTTAGGACAAGGTTGGGGTTCCCCTAACCAGATAGTCAGACTAACCTAAAAGATTTCTTCTGACCACGTTGAATAATTCAAGCCGGTGAACAAACCCATCCCAGTAATCGATGTTCCCTGTAATTTTTCCAAACCACTGAGAGAGGAACTTTTGATGCTTTGAGCAAAAATATTTTAACATCAAAGCTAGTGCGCAACATTTTCGATGTGTGCCACACCAATACAGTAACTGCACACTAGCCATGCATCCGCACAGCTTGGAACATTGCCAGTAATCAAACTTCATGTTAAGCAAAGTGCTGAACACAACGTTAATGATCACCAATTTTAGGCCTGACTTCGGGGCATTCAGGCCACTGAGTGAGAAACGCAATGATTGTTCAGGTTAAACACTTGGTCAGAGGAAATTATTTGACTTAGCATGACCAATTAACTGGTCAGAGGAATCACTCCTTAAAAGGACGTTGACCACCCGGTCAGAGGAATCACCCCATATTTTATAGCTTGCAATCCAGCTCAGCAAGGTTACATACCTTTTTTGTTAACGTAAAGAATGTATAGTTTTCTTTCAGTGATCTACTGATGTAGATTGTGGTGCTTATTTGTAGTACATGTTTGACAATAATTATGTTGTCACTGTTCCCTAAAACTATAGCAACTGGTTTTGACTATTTTTCAGAGGTAAAAATCTGTTTTATTTCATTAGAACTGGTCTAGTGGACGATGACTTGTTTTGAAAGTTTACCATTCAATTATTTTCAGCTTAGGAGCTGAGAACCATGATCATTTGATGCGGCTTTGAATGTAGTTGAACATATATATTATATTGAATTTTTTAAAAGTTTTTAGTTGCTACCGTCTTTGGGAACTGTGATGACGTTTTGTTTATTAAATTTTCACAAAGTTAATCTGGACGCTTTAGTACATAAGGATTTGCTCAGCGGCCTTGTGGAACATCTTGTATAGCTATTGTTTAAGATTATTTTGTTGACAAGTCTGATGATGTGCAGATGATGTTTTTGCATTAAAGAGGGAATTATTCACAATTATACAATGTTTAGTTTGTCTTGGATGATTTTGCATGGGCAGTGCAGGGGGTGAAACTGTTGAAACTGACCAAGGCTGGTGTAGGCGCCAGACTGATGGCTTCCTGTCCATAAATTACACATCACACTAATACACTCGTGGTGTGGGCAGTGAGTAATGTATTAGTGTAATGCATAATTTATGGGCGGCGAGCCACCAGCCTTGGTCAGCTTCACCTCTAAGTCTAAGCTGTTGATGACTGGTTGACTTGGGAAAAGGGTGTGAAACAGCCCTGATCGATGAGACATCTCCAATTGCCATCCACCATTATGTACTGGTGTATTTTGGTGTATTGAAGAGTTTGGTAGTTTCAGTTAAGGCTGTCATATCACTGCTCATGGTGCGATTCTCGCAAAGTGGTGTTACGATACCTTACATCAGCGTCTGGGTTTCTCAAGATGGTGCACATACCCCACCAGTGGGGCGTGGCAATATTTCGATCGGGTGTGGGACTTCAGGGTGGGGTGTGGGGTATGTTCTAAGAAATCCTAATCTCATAGTGTATTTTAACTTAATAACTATATAGATA
This sequence comes from Onchidella celtica, assembly GCA_963931925.1. Lineage (NCBI taxonomy): Eukaryota > Metazoa > Mollusca > Gastropoda > Systellommatophora > Onchidiidae > Onchidella > Onchidella celtica. The sequence goes on along the minus strand of OZ007579.1, from coordinate 35,732,424 downwards.
ACCTGTTGTTTGCTTATATCGCGTTGATGGGTTCCTGCTAAGCTCAGATTAAAACACCGAACTCAACAGATGCATGGCTCTAATGGTTATGCGCAACCTAACTTTGTCCGGTCGTAGTGGAGCACACGTTTTTGTTGTTTTGTTTTTTTGTTCAACTTGAAGTGGGACAAAAAAAAACAACTGAGGAACGCTACCATAAATAGGTATAAAATTATGGGTGGAAAGGTTTTTTGCGACATGCTTGTGTGTACCGGTACAAGGATAAGAAAGCTCACTCACACCAACTTTGAAGCACTCTCCTGTCAAATTTTAAAATTATTGATAGTATGTCATTATGTGGTTGCCAAATGTGGTCGATCACAAAACAACTAAAGCGGGCCATACACTACACAGTTGGGTGGCCGTATGCATAATCAATGCGTAAACTAAAGTAAATACGTTGACTGGTGTTAACGCAAGAAATGAATACAATTTCTCGTGTTAACACCAGTCAACGTATTTACTTTAGTTTACGCATTGATTATGCATACGGCCACAGAGGCCGGAACTGTACGCGTCCTCCCGGCGGCCTTTCGATGGACGAGAGGCGGCCTCCCGATGACCTGCGGATGGACGAGAGGCAGTCTCACGCTCGGGATTCTTTGAACCCACACAGTTCACAGGCCACAGGCCTATGCACTAAATCAAAAATCACAATGGCTTCTCCTCAAAATGAGGTTGCATTAGCTTGCTTAGCAGTGAGTTTTTTGTTGAGGAAAAAGGAGAGAACAAGATCGTTGCTTCTCCGGCGGAGTAAGTACAGCCATACTCGTCTTTTGAAAGAATTGACGCCTTATTCCATTGATCTCCAAAATTATCTTCGTATGGATGAGGAAATATATATTATCGCCTGCTGGTTATAGTCAGTCCCCTAATAGAAAAACAATGCTCTTTGCAAATTCTGCAAGAGTGGCATAGGCTTGATCTTTCATCTGTTTGGTGCTGGACTCTTTAGACTTTATCTTCCAAAGACATTCATTGCTCCTATATTTTTGGATGAATTCTAATGTCTGCTCTCTTGTCCAGGAAGCCATGATCCTGTTGTTTTGTTTATCTACGGACTGAATGATAATTGTACAGAATAGATATTTCGTTTGTTTCAACGCATGAACTTCCAATACGACTCTTGATTCACTTTGTCAGTCTATAAATAGATACGATGCAATCATCTTCTATCGCCTCATTGCATCATTGACATCCACCCCTCTCATTCCCTTGCTGGCTGGCTGAGTAATTTTGGGTGGAAATTTTTCCACTGTAGGCCTACCATGCGAACACACACTACACGCATCGCCCCCCCCCCCCCGCCCCCTTTCCCCCCTTTTTTTTCTCGACGGATAATAAAGTAGTAGTAGTAGTAGTAGTAGTAGAAGAAGAAATATCGTTATTATTATTATTATTATTATTATTATTATATTAATGTTTGGTATCAAATCGCGCTAAAGAGGCCCATACACGTTCAAAAAAAGCGTCAAAATTTTGATGTGAAATTTTGATGCACATTTGCCCACACACGTTTCAGTGTTTTCCCATCAAAATTCAGTATAACCGAACTCTTCGACATGGACGCATCAGTGGCCATAGCACTAATGTTCGCATTGGACTCTGATGAACCGCCTCGTAAACGTCGGAAATGGTCGAAACAGTGGTTGTTAAATCGGGAAACCTACGGACATGTCAACCTCCTCCAAGAATTACGTCTTAACGAACCAGAAGACTTCCGTAATTTCCTTCCAATGGATGCCCCATCGTTCGATGAGTTACTCGGCCTTGTCGAGCCATTGATAAGGAAAGAAGACACTGTCATGCGTCCATCCATACCATCAAGTGAACGCTTGTCCATCACACTGAGATACCTGGCGTCTGGAAATTCCTTTGAAGACTTGAAATTCCTGATAGCAAGATCTCCGCAAGCAATTGGAAAGTTGGTTATTGAAACCCGCCAGGCCATCATCCTTTGTCTGAAGCATCAGCAGACTATAAAGTTTGATCAAAATTTTTACGGAAGCCCACACACACATCAAAAATTTGACGAGTCGTCAAAAAATATTGTTGGATGAACTACGAGTGGCTAATGTGGTTACTGCGTGGGTTCAATAGTAACTCCCTTAAGGATACACAGGATTAACAAACACAGGGTTCTGCTGGCAATCTTATTTATTCAAAAAGCCTAACAACGGTATCACTACCAAACAAAAAAAAGGAAAAGAAAAAGAAGCCCAACAAAAGAAGAAGCCCATAAAAAGAAGCCCAACCAGCCATAAGCTGGAACAAGAGAAAAAGACGAAAATATGGTTAGGATATAATGACAACATTAATCAGGCAATCAATGGTGGACATACATAGTAATAGTATTAAGTATTAAATCAAACAACAACAATATAATATAGAATTTAAGCAATAACCAACTGGATATGTATGCATGGAATAAAATAGCGCTAAGGTTACTGAACAACAACTACAAGTGGCTATATCATATACACAAGGAGTTTCCTAGTACACTGGCAACATAAACTAATTAATGTACTAATCAAAGTATGAAGGACATAACAAATGAAGGGGCAAGAACACAATAGTTTCGCTCCACTGAGCCGGTGTACAACACATCCAGAGTGGCCATTCCATTTAATAACGCAGTGGCCAACATGACCCACTGACCGTCCATAACACAGACGCTGCATCCCGATGCAGGCCATCCTCATAGGCCCACTCCCATTATTAGTACTAACCCGCCCCAGGGCTATTGTATTGGTTACTTCCCTTCCCAATCGATACTGAAGGGTCATGCCCTTTGACCTTAGCCGCGGAGCTATGCCGCCAGGCTAACATGTGTATGACACACCACTAGATACATAAAGTAATGTGTACATTCCTTAAAATGAAACTGTCCTTCACACACTTACGAAACTCATAGAAGCATAATACATCTGGATAACTATAATGCATGCACATGATATATATATATATGTCGGCGAGACTCATTGCAACATGTGTAGACTCACTGAAACATTGTTCATCCACCGCCGCACATAGAACAATCCTGGGGCTCACCCATGTGAGGCCCAACTAATATTATACATCCCCAATACCTGTAATTAATTACACATCTTAAACACTAAACACGCAATCACAATCACACTGCTCTCTATAGCATAGTGGTACTGGCAAGGTACACAAATACCCGTAATACAATCAAGCGTATAGTGCCGCTCGCTGTAACATAAGCCATCCACATCAACATGTCAGGAAATCCTCACTGCCTACCACAACAAGGCAATGCTACACATACACTATATATATGCACACAAGCAAATCTTGATAGCTTGGTTAGCGAGCCATCATTATCATCTAGCACCGCAAACGTTAACTTTGACAATAAAGTCACAATATCAAGACACTGCGCTGCATCGCGCATCCTACACGTCTAATGACAATGGCAATTACCGTTGAGCCGGACTCATAATGGTCTCTGTAGATCAGCATTCTCTACGCGGCATCCAAGAAAGGGGGGGGGGGGTGCGCAAATTAAAGTCACTTCTAATATAATAGTCTCCAACTTACCCAAAGTTTCTCCGGGTCCTGTGCTACCGCTACATGCCTTATGGGGCGGGGTGGCGATGGCAAGCGTCGGCAAGCCTCTGAGCTGCTACGGGCCCGGGTTGCTGGGCTGGGTTCACTGTGCTGTCGGCTCTTGTCTCCTGCGTCTATGATGGAGTGTGTTGACCACTCGAACCGCATCTTATTTATGAGCCCGCGCGGACGTCCGAGAGAGCTATTACGTAGCCCGTGTTGCACAAGTGAAAGGCTCGGACATTGAGTCCAGCCGAACAACAGAACCGGTTAGGGTCCTAACACAATCGAATTTACAGTACGGTTAAAAGGGTGCACACAAAAGTCAATTAGGTATCCCAGTAAACTGCAGAAATTACTCTAACGACCCCTCCAGCAATAATTGAATAAACTTGACCCAGGTTGGATTTATCGGGGATAACATGCGTCTAACTCATGGTTTACTTTAAATCCGAGATCCTCTTATTAATTATTTCAATAGGACCTGTGCATCAAAGCACAACGAAATTAGTACCATTATAAAGTAGAAACTTGCTGCTACAATTCTAACTGACTACTTATACCAGAAACCCGGTAATAGTTTTAATATAAATTTTCAAAGTGTCAGGACTAACAACATTCGACAATTTTGTGCGGGATACTTTCGTCCATTAATACGACGTATCTCCATTGATAACAACGTTATCATGAGTACCTATTTTGTACCGATAGGGTATTGTCTACTCTCAAAAATGAATTCGGGTTCCCGTCTTTCTGTCGGTGGATAACAACGAGTGAGCGAGTTGTAAGAAACTCAAAGCCATGATATAAGAGTTGGAAGCCCGGTACATTTCCAACTGACCAATCAAAATGCGCGCTTTTCACCGTGATGTGAATAACGGGTCCCGCGCTAGTATTACAAGGGAAATAATCCAATTAATGGTACTCGGCCAAGTGTCCATAAACTACTATGAGTGGCCGTCCCTCACTCACGCACCAGAGCTACCATGAAAGCACATTAAAAATAAAAAGTCGTTCATCCTCTCACATTCTCCCCTGCTAAGTCACGTAGTCCCTTACGTGACACATACATCAATTCAAAGGTTTACAAAAGACCACTGAAGGTATAATCAAACTCTAAGGGGCTATGATACCATCACTTAGAGTAGAACAATCGCAAATTACACACAGTGAACCGAAGTACAACAATGGTCCATCCTCTTTATAACTACTAACAGGTGGCGTGAACCGGCTAAGTTACTACTGGCATCCTGAAGATGTACACAACAGTCTCAGCTCTGGCTGTAGTAAGTTACATCATATGGACAAAACAACAGGTCCCAGACCTGCAACGGTGGTCCCAGACCACTATCAGGGTTAACGTAGGATCGAACAGTACAAAAAAAGACAATATGCTATAAGGGCACTAGTGCAATGAAAAAGGCAAGGTCAACATAGGCATTAAAAGTCATTGTAACTAAGCTGTGGAGAAAGCCAACATGGGCATACTCTCTAACTTAAAAATCTTGAGGCGGAGCTCCCTTGGATTCGGTGGTCTATCATCTGGCCTGATGGAAACTCGGGGGGGTCTTGATGGGTGCGCTCCCCTGCTCTTTCTGCACTCACAGTCAATGTCTAATGTTAATCACTAATAAGAGTCAGAGGTCCAATCTCTGGGGTTGTCTGTGTGGGCGGCTGGACCGTCGCACAGGAGGTAGGCGCTGGGAAGTTGTCATCCCAGGTTGACGGTCCGGTCGGGCTGCAGGTGGCTGGCAAGGGTGGTGAGCCGGGAAGTGCCAGACATCGGTCAACGCAGGCAGTGGAGTGTGTTGACCGCTGGGGTGTGAAACAACCGCAAGAGGTCTCCGTTGACTGCAGTGGGATGGGTGGTGTACACAGGACTGGGATACAAGTCCTGAATCTTGAGTTGATGTTGGAGGGCGTTGGTCTTCGTGGCTCCATGGTTCCTATGGGGTGGGGCAGGGGTTGGCTGGCCGGCCGGGCTTCAAACTAAAAATTTCCACGGCTGGGCTTTCTACACTACAAACTAACCCTTCTGTGTATCCCACTTCTGACACCAGAAAATGTTGGATGAACTATCACTACCAAACAAAAGCCCAACCAGCCATAAGCCAAAGTCTCTCTGCTACTGGCGCAACTGGACTAGGCCATGTCTTGGGCGAGGCGCGCCACGGCAGGCCGCCGCCGGCCTAGGTTCACCGTGCTGTCGGCTCTTGTCTCCTGCGTCTATGATGGAGTGTGTTGACCACCCGAACCGCATCTTATTTATGAGCCCGCGCGGACGTCCGAGAGAGCTATTACGTAGCCCGTGTTGCACAAGTGAAAGGCTCGGACATTGAGTCCAGCCGAACAACAGAACCGGTTAGGGTCCTAACACAATCGAATTTACAGTACGGTTAAAAGGGTGCACACAAAAGTCAATTAGGTATCCCAGTAAACTGCAGAAATTACTCTAACGACCCCTCCAGCAATAATTGAATAAACTTGACCCAGGTTGGATTTATCGGGGATAACATGCGTCTAACTCATGGTTTACTTTAAATCCGAGATCCTCTTATTAATTATTTCAATAGGACCTGTGCATCAAAGCACAACGAAATTAGTACCATTATAAAGTAGAAACTTGCTGCTACAATTCTAACTGACTACTTATACCAGAAACCCGGTAATAGTTTTAATATAAATTTTCAAAGTGTCAGGACTAACAACATTCGACAATTTTGTGCGGGATACTTTCGTCCATTAATACGACGTATCTCCATTGATAACAACGTTATCATGAGTACCTATTTTGTACCGATAGGGTATTGTCTACTCTCAAAAATGAATTCGGGTTCCCGTCTTTCTGTCGGTGGATAACAACGAGTGAGCGAGTTGTAAGAAACTCAAAGCCATGATATAAGAGTTGGAAGCCCGGTACATTTCCAACTGACCAATCAAAATGCGCGCTTTTCACCGTGATGTGAATAACGGGTCCCGCGCTAGTATTACAAGGGAAATAATCCAATTAATGGTACTCGGCCAAGTGTCCATAAACTACTATGAGTGGCCGTCCCTCACTCACGCACCAGAGCTACCATGAAAGCACATTAAAAATAAAAAGTCGTTCATCCTCTCACAATATCAAACGGGTTTGATCCGTCAAAATTTTGATTCAAATCTTTTTTTGACATCAAAACACCCTACACACAGTCAAATTTCGTATCAAAATTTTGATGCAAAATTTTGACGCTTTTTTTTGAACGTGTATGGGCCTCTTAAAAGTTGATGCTGTTGAAGATTATAAAGTCATTTATTTACATAATTTTGACTTTGTTATTCATTTATTTTGAGCAACTAGTATCTAGTCCCGGAGGCCGACTGTTAAATTTCTGGCGTTGCTTGAATTCAGGAGGCCGTCGACAGGCCAGGCGTTTTGTTCTGATTTGGAACTGAACGTCTCCAGTGAAAGTACAAGGTCGCCGGGAGGCCATCGGCGGATTGCCCGCCGGCCCGTCGAGAGGCCATCCGCAGGCCGCGTACAGTTCTATAACTGTGTAGAGTATGGCCTGCTTTACGAACAAATTAAGAACTGCCCAGAGGCCAATGGAAAGCAGAATGCTTAACATCAGACTGCAATGTAAAATTCCCCACGCCGAAATACGCAACAAACAAAACTAACGGACATAGTAAAATTCATGCTACAAAAAAAGTGGAATTGGGCCCGACTTGTGTGAAGGATGAATGATAATACTTAATAGATGGACGGAACGCTGCACTGAATGGCAACCACCGACAGGAAAAAGAACACGAGGACGACCAGGAAGAAGAAGATGGCAGGAGGGGAAACAACATGGACATCTGACAGAAAGGAATGGAAGTCATCGTCGGAGGGCTACATCCTGCGGTGGATGGACAATGCCTAGACGAAGGCCATTATATGAGATGGACAACAAAATTCTTGGCTTTTGTATCCCCAGCAGCTGATGAAATGGTTTCCTATCACCTCTGAATTACATGTCGTCAAAATACAAACACATTCCTTTCCCACTATTTCCAGTTCACGGACCATGTGTGTCTCTAAATTATATAATTTTATTTTAACCATCCATGCCTCTTTGGATTTGAAAGATACATACATGTAGCCCACATACAACTTTTTCTTTTTGCCCGATTTAGACATTGCTTATAGCCCTGCTGCGACCCCACAGTTTTTCTGTGGTTTTTAATAATATTTCTTCAATGTAGCCTACATGAATTGCTATTGCGTTGGAATTAGAAAAGCAGAAAACTCTACACTTCACAATTGACGAATTTCAGACTACAGAAAAAAAAAAAGAAAAAAAATACAGAAAGTTTCAAGAACAAAATATAATGAAACAAAAATTCAAGGCACCGCATGCAATTCTTCATTTTAAACTGAACACATTAAGGAGCTAACTGCTTAGGCCTACACGTACACGTACATGCAGTGCCGTCACGACACACGGGGCAGTTGTCCAAGGGTTTAGGGGGCCCCATGCATGCAGATTTACATTGCTTTTTGAAACTGGTCGGGCTGCAGCTTGTTGCTTTGCCCAGGGGCCCATAATGATGTTGAAACGGCCCAGACTACATGAACATTTATCACAGCTTGAGCCACTGGTCTTATCTAGTCTAGATGGAATGAAAAACGTTTTGTCCACGCAGACAAAAGAAAAATAAATGTACGTGTACATGTATTATATATCATTACATACATATTATATATTTTATTAGTATAGCCTACGTTGACATAAACTTGCAGGAATAGTATGAAAACTACAGGCAGCGAGTCTCTGTACACTGTAATAGACAGGTGTAAGACAATGGCTGAAAAATAACAACGAAAAACAACTCTGCAATGCTGGGCCACTCTTGGTAGTCGGGGTATTAAAAAAATTCTCGTGTTCTTTTTGTAACGTTTTCCCATGTCTGTGCACACTGTAACAGGGCTCAGCAAATACACAAGCTTTTTGCCGAGCAGCGACCCGCAAGAGTCCACACATAATCCAATTGAACAAAACAAAAGAACAAAAATGTTAACAGCTCAAAATATCAAGTAACATAATCTCTTCTCTCAGCTGTTCTCTTGTGACGGCAGAGGTCAGTGTCATTACTGTCATTCTGAAGCAATAATTAATATACATGTTGTAGAAATATGGTATCACTGCCCATGGCCACCAGTCAAAGCAGTGGTTCTCAATGGAGGCAATTTTGAATCTCAGGGGGGCGAAACGACGAAGGGGGCGAATTAATATTTTCCTAACTAAGGATTACAGTTTTACACAATATCTTGACCATAATTTCGTTCCCTTTTAGTGTAGAACCATTACAATTTAGGCCCATTGTTGGAAACAAAAATATCCTGTCAAGTACATGTTGTTCATTTTCCTTGGCCATTCAGTAAAGTGTTAGAAGGTGAAGGATTACTTTAGAGAGAAAGCCATGCGATGATCAGTATAGGCTACATGTCATTTTGATTGCAACAGATGAAGCACCCATCAATGATGAGATGGCATCAAAGCTTCAGAGTCTGCATAAAAATAGAGGTTCCCGACCTTCTCGTCGTCCATACTGAGAAGCTGACAGATCTGAGAGACTTCTTCTCTTGGTCCTCTGCTTGTCAGTAAGTAACTGACTTCAACGCTCTCTGGAGCTGTTTGAAGCAGTGCGGTATGTTCAAGCAGTTTGAATTAGCATGCCAGCTTGGAGACAGAATGCAGAAGCTGCCTGCATGATAAAAAAATATATGGCTAAGTTTAATGAAGTGAACTTTAAGTTTAACAAGACAATTTAGTTAAGGCAAAGTATATCCTGTCGACTTTCTCCGTCGAGCGAATTGCTCACATCCCTCAATTTGGCAAAGCCATGCACGGGCGATTTAAGACCTCCGAGGACTATGTATCCCTGGGTGGATTACGATGCACTTTGATGCCCAGTGACCGTTTTCATGAAAAGCGGCCAAGGCGAAGTTCCCGCCCAAAGATGACGAAAACAGGCCCATGGGTACTTGACACGGCTGGGCAATGTTTCATGAAATGCACTCCGTCAGTTTAGGCGGTCCCTTGGGTCACAGATCCTGGGACAACTAACTAGTACATGTAGGCCTAAGAGCCAAAATAATGGCCCAAACCCGGCGGGCGTGCGCTGGTGTAGCGTTTGCACGAAGGATTGCTAGATTTCCAGCACCGCATAGTGGGTCAAATCATTTTCAAACAAGAGGGCAACAACGTTTTTCCGATGAAACACCAGAACATTTATTCTTCCCCTTGGAAGCACGTTCCTTTTCCGTCTACTGCCCCCCCCCCCCCAATGTTTTTCTATTTTATGGAAAAAGGATGAGTCCAGCCTCTTTGCTTCTCACAAACTCCTCCACTACACAGCTGACCACAGCACACCAACCGCGGGAAAGTCACCGGCATGTTAACAGTACATGTAGGCTGACATGGGTTTTGAGAACATGAACTGCCAATTGTTGACGCAGTTGATGAAGGATATTTTCTATTTTTGTTAATATCTCAATAATCAGTGAATCAAAAGTCGCGCATCGAAAATCTAATGCAATTATTGTCTAATCTGTGCACCTTTGGTTGCATGTTAGGGTGGGGGTAAGGCGGAGTGGGGGGGGGGGGGCAATGGCAGAAAATAGGGTGATTGCCTGAAAAAGGCTGAGAACCACTGAACTAGAGTCAAGGTCTTCTGCCGTTTATGGATAAGTACGGGCACTTCTGCTGATAATCGCTCAGATTGAGTTCGGAATTAAAAACGCCGAGGAGTAAGTTGAATGTACCGTGTGCTTTGAAATTCACTCCTCCGCCTCCACACTCTCCCATATTAACCAGATTATGTAAAACCGAAATATTTTTTTGTCCAAAGATAGTTGATTATCATCTTGATATGACATTTTTTTTTTGTGTTTTTTGTTTTGTAAAGAGAGTTGTGGCAGTTTGAATTAATGTGGAAAAAATGTTTTAATTAATACTGTATGTATTAATTCTTGTACATAAAATAATTTGTTTCGCTGGTAATGCCAGCCAACTTCTCAAACTTTGGTCCTTCTTTTTTAATTTCACGATTTATAAATGGCGGACAAAGACGCTAGGAAATCTGAATTCGTTGTTTGCGGATAAATTAACACAGCAGGTGAGATGAAGTGAGCGTTTTAATGTGAATGACATTGCTCAGTACGATAGTGAATCCAGGTGATACGTTTTGGCATGTCTGGTACTTAAAGTTAGGTCCGCGATGCAAGTGAAAGTACTGAAAGTCATTCGAAACAGACCGGCACCCGCATAGTTCTACTCTAGCCTACCTTAGTTACATTAGGCCCACTGTACAGATTATATAACATTATAATGAATAAATATTGATCTTTGTCCCAGATCATTTATAACACCGTTTGACTAGTCTGAACCAGTGGGTAAGTGGATTGATGCTGAAGGCTTTGGATCCAAATACTTCAAATAGGGAGTTGTGAACTTGTGCAGTTATAAAACTTAAAAGCAGCACATCAAATCAGCCTGCATTATTTGATTCTCTCTCTCTCTCTCCCCCCCCCCCCCCCCCCATTTTTTGGCCAGTGATTTGGAGTAATTTCTTTCCCTGAAATTTGTTCTTTTGTTTTCTAATGTAGGAAAGTTCATTGAAATATTCTTCACAAAGGTGGTTGTCAGGTATAGAGAGAGTGGAAATCATGGCAACACCGGGGTCCTCCACACCATCGTCTACACCATCATCTCAGTCACAGCAGCATTCATTCTCCATGCAGAGGGAGATGTCAGCACCGGCAGGATTTTCAATGATGCAGCAGAGTCCAGTTCCTGCCCCCCAGATGATGTCCCCAACTAAAGATATCAACACAGTGAACATGTGCAGGATTGGTCAAGAAAGTGTGCATGACATTGTTGCTCGTGCACAGGATGTCTTTCAAATATTAGGACCAAAATGCATGCAGGTAAGATAAACTTGAACTTGAAGTCCCAGACAAAGCACAATGTTTGCACACATTACATATTCTATGTGCTATTTCAGATACAGAAGGAATGCTGATCATGTTTGACTGAGATTGTTGATTCGTGATTTTAGAATGTTTATTTCCCTTAGGTGCATGCCAGATATGATGTTACCACAGTATGCCAAACACATATATAATAGTATGCCAAATAGTAACATGTCATTGTAATCTCAACATCCTTCCCTTTTCAAGAATTTAAATAATATCATGGACAATTTCTCATACTGAGCTCGCAGTCACTTAATCTTAAGCATGTCCTAGAAATAGAAATTGCCAATAATCATCAGTTGATTCCAAGATATTTTAAATTTATCAAGTCTTTAACATATATGACTGCAGTATAGTAATGTATGCCTATAGTACCGGATTGTCATGACTTGTCAAACTAATCAACAATACAATTCAATAACAAAATAAAATGCTTTGTGAAATATTTTCACTTCAAAGTCATTGTTTGTATGATTTCTGGTGTGAGTCAGTCTTGTACTCAACGTTTTTCAGTGTTCAAGTGGTCATCAAAGTCCAGTTGCAAAAATCAAATTATAACCACATATGATATCATAAATCATATGAACGAAAAGTGTATCCGGTGAGTCACTATCATTATAAGGATCGAAAAGATCAAAATGATCTGTCTTGCTATAAGAGCATTATCTTAGTGTTTGTCAGACTATGGCTAAGTGATGAATGTGTGTTTAATGTTAGTGGTCACTGCAAATTGCCAGTTGCACTGAAATGCAAAACATGACTAATCAGAGTATTTGTTTGGCTTTTTCACAACGCGACCACTGCGTGTTTTGTATGGTGAGTGTTGCTTATGTCTGATTTGCGGACGTTTCGGAAGGACATTGGGGTCGACTTCCTGGGATTGAGAGTTTGGGAACTCTGCTTGTGACCATGATGAATTTCCTAGGTCACATTGTTGCTGCTCCTGTTGAGGACCAGTACTTTGGGATTTTGTTGAGGGTCCTGGGTTTGTGCTGGGAACACTCTTGTCTATGAGTTCACCATCTTCCACTGGAGGGGTCATCTGCGGTTGAGGTGTTCCAACATCAGGATTGATATGTATTCTGTTTCTTGTGTAGGTTGTTCCATTACTTAGGATTTTAGCAGATCTTCCTTCTTCCTGTATTGCCACGATTATTCCTCTTCTCCAGGTGTTCTCTTTGTTGTGAAGAAAGGTAGAAAGTACACTGATTGGCCTTTGGTTAGTGTTGGTAGCTTTCTAGCAGTCTTGTTATAGTAGTTTTTGATGGTATACCTTCTCTTCTTTCTTCTTGTCTCAGTATTTTCAGTGCTGTGAGTGTTCAGGTGTTGCTTTGGTACCAGTGCTCTTGTAGATCTCTGGAACAACATTTCTGCTGGACTGATTCCTGTATCTTGTCTTGGGGTATTTCTAAGTTCCAGCAAAGCTTTGTAAATGTCACCTTTTGCATGTTTTGTCTTTTTCATCAGCCGTTTGATTGCTTTCACAGCTGATTCAGCCTTTCCATTACATTGGTGATGATGTGGAGATGAACGCTTGTGTTCTATTTCCCATTCAATCGCAAAGTTCTGAAACTGTTCTGCTGTAAATTGAGGTCCACAATCAGTGATCATCATTCTTGGTATGCCATGCCTGGCAAATTGACTCTTCAGCCTTATGATTGTCTGAGATGCTGTTGTCTTCTGCATGTGTTCCACTTCAATAAAGTTTGAGTAGTAGTCCACTATCACCATGTACTGTCTTCCTTCCAATTCACAAAAATCAATTCCGATTTTCTCCCACGGAGTATTTCCTTCACCGTGTTGTCTCAATGGCTCCTTAGTATTGGCTGGTTTGAATATTTGACAAGTTTCACAGTTGTCAGCCAGTTGCTTCAGTTCCGCATTGATTCCTGGCCAAAAAACTGTTGCTCTTGCTCTTCTGACCATTGAATCATAACCTTGATGTGCATCATGCAATCTTTCTTTGATCTGTTGTCTCATGGTTTTGGGAATTATGACTCTTTCACCCTTTGATAGAAGTCCATCTTGATATCCAATGCTTTCATTCACACTGTGATATGGCTTCAATTCATTCAGGGTGGCGTTTCTATCTGGCCATCCTTCAAGGACATATTGCTTCATTTCTTGAAGAACTAAGTCTTTCTTTGTTTCTCTTCTGATTTGCTCCAGAAGTGCATCTCTAATGTCTATGTGATTGACAACACCTTCCTCCATCAAATCTTTCTCATGGTCCTTAACCTTGTAGGCTCGGCTAAGAGTGTCTGCTAGTTTCAGTTGAGTTCCACTGACATACTGAAATTCAATGTTGTATCTGTTCAGTCTGATGATCATGTTTTGTAGCCGCCTTGGTGCTTGACTCAGAGGTTTGTTCAATATGTTCTTCAATGGTTTGTGATCATTCACCACAGTGACATGACGTCCATATGTATATTGGTCGAATTTCTCTAGTCCGACCACCACAGCAAGTAGCTCTTTCTCGATCTGCGCATATTTCTTCTGGCTTTCAGTCATGCTCTTGGATGCATACTCTAGTGGTCTTCCATCTTGGAGCAGTGCCACTCCTATGCCACCTTTGCTGCTGTCTACTTGAAGTGTTAGTTCTTTTGTAGGATCATAGAATGTCAGCAAGGTATTCTTTGAGATCAATTCCTTTGCTTCATCAAATGCTTGTTGACACTCTGTAGTCCAGGTGAACGTTGCATCCTTTTTGGTCAATGCTCTGATAGGATCCAATGTTCCAGATAGATTTGGGATGAATTTGGTGAGATATTGTATCATTCCACAAAATCTTCTCACTCCTTTTATATCAGTGGGTGCTGGAATTTCACGTACGGCTTGCACTTTCTCTGCATCAGGTTTAATGCCATTCACCGTGATCAAATGTCCTAGAAATTTGATTTCTTCTTTCTTGAACACACTTTTCTTCTCATTCAACTTGATTCCCTTTTCTTTGCATCTGTGTTGGACCTTTCGTAGGTTTGTATCATGTTCCATTTCGGCTTCTTCCTTGGTTCTTCCACGACCATACACAAGGATATCATCTGATACATTTTTGCAGCATGGGAGCCCATCCAGAGCTTGCGTGATTCTTTGCTGGAAGATTTCACTGCTTACCTTCAGTCCAAAAGGTAAACGGGTCCACCTCATTCGTCCATAAGGTGTTATCATTGTTGTTAGCTCTGAGGATCTGTCATCGAGTTCCACATGCCAATAAGCTTCCTCTACATCAAGTTTGTTGAAACACTTTGCCTCATGTAAATCAGAGAGAATATCATCCAGAGTAGGTAACTTGTAGTGTTCCCTCTTCAAGGCTACATTCAGAGGTTGGGGGTCTATGCAGATTCTGACATCCCCATTCTGCTTCTCCACAATAGTCATCTGACTTACCCATTCAGTTGGTTGGGTAACTGGAACGAGAATTCCTCTTTGTGTGAGTTCATCAATCTTCGACTTGGCTTTTTCCTGCAGTGCTATTGGAATTCTTCTGCATGGCAGAATTCTAGGCTTAATGTTTGAATCAACTGTCAGAGTTGCTGTACCTAGTGACTGAGGTTTGGATGCTGAGCTTTGCACTTGTGATATGAAGTTGTCTGTTTTGACTTCAACTATATTGAATTCTTGAATGGTGTTGATTCCCAACAGGCATGATAAATCATTGTCAACAACAATGAATGTCACCATCTTTGATTCCTTGGATTTTGGATTTGTTGTCTCTAATGTGACTTCTCCAATGGGTTTGGTTGTTGATTTGTTCCAGATCGTCAGTCTTGAATTTTTGCATGGCTTCATTTGTTCTTTTCTGACATACCGCTTGTTGATAGTGTTTATGTTGGCCCCTGTGTCAATGATAAATCGCACGTCTTGATTGTTCACTTGGAGTAGGGCAGTGCATCCCTTGCTGTCCACTCCATTGATTTCAACTTGTAAGAGGAATCCATCGTCTGATTCTGACTCGCTGGTCTCCTGAACATTGCGAATTGATTTTGCTCTTGAACGACATTGTGCTGCAAAGTGATTTTTTTTCTTGCATTTGGAACACTCCTTTCCAAACGCTGGACATTTCAATTTCGATGCATCATGACCTCGACCGCAAAATTTACAGTTTGTAATCTGTGATGGGAGTGTAACTTTCTGCTTTCCACTGTATTTGCTTGTACCAGGTTTAGAATGCCTCTTCTTGGCATCTGATTGCACCCTATGTACTTCAGACGTTGCTGATGAATTCATTTCAGTCATCTGTTTCTGTGCCGCTTCCCCAGTTCTACAAATATCAATCGCTTTCTGTAGATTCAGATCTTGTGTCTGCAGCAGTTTTCTTCTGGTTGAGTCGTCTTTGATTCCTGTGACAATCCTGTCACGCAGTACACTTTCTTCTACCTGCCCATAGTTGCAAGTTTTCATCAGCTTTCTGAGTGCAGACAAGAAGTGTTCGAATGTCTCCTCTTTTTGGCTACGCATGTTGAACATGTACCTTTCGTAGGTTTCATTTGTCTTGCCCTTGCAATATTGTTCAAATGCATCTAAGATGTCTGTGATGGTTGGCTCCTCTACCATTTGGAACCCATCGTATACGTCCATTGCCTCCGACCCTATGACTGTAAACAACACAGCTCTCTGCCTGGCTAACGGTTCTGTGTCTAGATTTGCAGCTATCAAATAGTTCGACCAATCACGTCGAAAACGTTGCCAGTTGGCGTGCATGTTACCTGACAGTTCTAGTCTGGCTGGAATAGGTATCTGTTGCTTCGTTGCTGCCATGATTCTTGATAGATCTAGCTTAGTTGACTTGAAATCAACTGTTTCTTGTGTGAGTGTGAGAGTATCATCCCACCGCTGCCACCATGTTGATTCGTGATTTTAGAATGTTTATTTCCCTTAGGTGCATGCCAGATATGATGTTACCACAGTATGCCAAACACATATATAATAGTATGCCAAATAGTAACATGATCATTGTAATCTCAACAGAGATGTATACATATAAGTCATTGTCTCGTTCAAGCGATTTGTATTTAAATTTGTCACACCTTTCTTTCCTCATTCACTTTTTCTTACAAAGAACCTACTGCCAGAGCAGCATTTCACCATTTTACATCTTTCACCTTTTTCCGGTCACCTAAAACATTGTCAATTATTTGAAGTGACAGAGACTTCTACAAGAAGAAGTCTTTAAAAATTGTGCCGAAATTTGAAAAATGCTAATGCCAGATGCATTGTCTGGGGCAGAGGTATGATGATAATATAATTGGAATTAGGTGAAAAATGACTATTTTTATGATTTTATGTGGCTTGGTACCACAAGTATTATTCTTGAAAAATTTCATGAGAGTGGAGTACCATCAATAACCATGTTATTTTGTGTAAACTGAGAGTGGGGCATTAAGGTAAAGTCAGGAAAGGAAATATTTAGGACCTTTCAGACTGCTGTTCAGGACTAGAAATAAGATCTAATCAGTAATGTGGAGTCGGAGTCGTGGAGTCGGAGTCGAGGAGTCGGTACATTTTGCTGGAGTCGGAGTCGAAGTCGAAAAGTATGTTCACCTGGAGTCGGAGTCGGAGTCGAAAAATTAATTTTGACTGGAGTCGGAGTCGGGAAAATAAATTTTGGCTGGAGTCGGAGTCGAACCATAAAATAATTCATGTTAAAAAAGAAAGAAAATATTAATACACTCGTACCCATTTCAGAATTGCAAAAGGTTTAAAATTTAAATGATATCCCCAATGAAGACCACCTTCTAGTTACAACACTTTTGGTCTTGACAATTACTGTATTATAGTTAAAGTAACTATCCCGATTACAACTCTCCGAATTAAGTAAGACCTACCTCCCGATTAAGTTATTTTTCTTATTTATTTTTTAAATGATCTCCGAAGTAAGATGACCTCCCTTCCAATCTTTTTGTCTGACAATTTGGTTAGTCTTAATTGGGAGAATTTACGGTATATTGTATGTTATGTTTGGTCAATACATGTATTATGTGCGTCAATGTGCTAATACAACTGCAGTTTAAAAAATTTTTTATGCAATTATCATTAATATAATTTTTGCACAATTTAATACAATAACAGTTTTTGGATTAAATTAAATTTTGAACATGTCAACTGATATGTTGTTTTGGAGTGAATTTGTTGTTAATTTGAGTAAATTTTGCTATGTTGGGTGTATCGCCAGCATCATTCCACAATGACGTAAGTCAATGCTTTTATGTTTTTGGCTTGTAACAACCAACGGTCCCACCAGGGCAGAAGGCATATTTTACGAATTTCCAAGTTGCTGAAATAACAAAAATCAGGCATAATCGACTTGTGCCATCGTGGAATACTGCTGACAACACTTAACATGTACATCTAAAAATGTGAACATTATTTTTGTAGAATTGTGGGGGAAAAAAATGAAATATTTGATGTTTGTCTACCAGATAAAGTGATTTCAAAAACAATATTAAAAGTCTTGAGGCGGAGTCATACTTTTTCAAAGTCTGGAGTCGGAGTCGGACTTTTTTCAAAGTCTGGAGTCGGAGTCGGAGTCGGACTTATTTAAAGTCTGGAGTCGGAGTCGGAGTCGGACTTTTTTCAAAGCCTGGAGTCGGAGTCGGAGCCGTGTTTTTTTAAAAGCCTGGAGTCGGAGTCGAAATTTTTTTTACCGACTCCACATCACTGGATCTAATTTGTTTCTTTTTTAATAGAATTGTCAGTGGAGTTAATTGTGCGATTTGTAGGGAAAAAATTAATCTCTGAGATTTGTTTACAGTTATTGGTAATTTTGGGACAGTCACTTCAGTGAGAAAAGTTGTTATACATTTATTCATAATGAATGATAATGTTTTGTTTTGATCATCTTTTTCAGCTTCCCAACAATGTTACATTTCATGGTCAGCAATATGCAGAGAGAAAAGCTAAATTAGACGAACAGCTGAGACAGATCAACATGAATTTCAGAAAATTGCGTCAGTTGTACAGCAAGGTGAATGAAACATGCGATCAGATGGAAATGCCATCAGAACAGGTCAGTGTTACCTACTTGCATTTCTGTCATGTGTTTTTGTTGTGCACCTGCTTAAACATATTGTGGAAAAGAATTTTTAATTTGCCAAATTCTTCGAAGTAATGCAAGCAAGACAGCTGCACAGCTGTTTTATGTCCATGTAAATGTTAGTGTGAAAGTTTAATTAAAAAAAATTCCAGAATTATGATATTATATTGAGAGGTTTTAACCTGTGTGTAGCCATCCCAAAGCAGTACATGGTGATCGATAAAGTGTATCGAAGAGTTTAGCTGTTGGGAGAAAAGAACAGAAGTCTCTTAGGTGTACAGAGTTCTTCTAATTTCTGAAAGAGGGAATCAATTGAAGATTAAAAGTTATAAATTACTGGATTACTTCCCATATTGGTCTCCACATGAAACAAACCCACAAATCCGTGCAGCACTTTTTTTCATTTTCTTATCTATCACTGGTGAGACGAAATTTATAACTAACACACATTAAAATGTGCTTACATTGTAACTTTCAACATTTGCACTTGTTTGTGAACTGTACATGTATATAAATGTTTTAGCAAAAGGACAGCTACAGTAAACTATGTTTGTGCAGTATGGTTGCTCCTGTATCTGACTTGCATGACCCAAACTCATCATGACATACCTTCATCAATACATTTTATCATAGCAACTGAGAAATCTTGATTTTGGTGCTGTTTTGACTGTAACTCATTGCCTGCCATTACATGCTATAAATCGCTTTCTAGATACATGCAAATGACGCAAGTAAGTTGGGGAGCTGACTAGGAAAAATACAAAACAATCATAATTCAGGAATTGTCTCCATATGAAATGCATATGAACTAGGCCCGGAACAGTTCCGGGCACATGGCAATTCAGTGAGATTAGACAGCCCGGAAAAGTTCCGGGCAAAGCCGGGAAGAGGTTGAATTGCAGTGTTTGTTGTTTTTTTTTCAGCCATATACCATAATGCATAAACACTTTAGAAATCTCATTCTAATCTAACCCTCTGGATTAACATTTCAAATATCATTTACTGGAATCATTGAGTTAAGGGGTTTGGCTTTTCAATCTGCTTTGTAGGATGAATTGCACCCAACTCAAAGTAGAAGCATCTGTGGGTTTTTTCCTTGCCTTTCTTTTTAAATTCGTAATATGGTGAATGAATTCTAACGTGGTGAATTCTGAATTTCATGGTATTACTGAATTGTTTTTAGAACAAGGATGGCAGCTGTGTCACAAATTCTGAATGTTCCATGTACTTGAAACTATGGTGCTAATTTGATTGTTTCTGGATCCAATGTTGCCAGGAACTTGTGCCCTTTGTTGGAAAAGAAACAGAAAGAACTCAGCCCCACTCAGATGTCTATCATTATGTGGTTGAGCAACACAGGGATATGGTAGAGGTAAGATTCTGTCCCTGTATTTCAAAATCAACAACTTTGGTTTCTGGTTGTGAATAGTTATATCGAGGGGTATTTGGCATACATTTTGCCAAATTTGAGTTTTTGTCATGAAGGTGGTTCTCTCTTTCCTAATTTCATTATGTATAAGTGTCATTCCAATCAGTTAAGAACTATTCAAGATATGTGTTTGTGATGTAATGTTGGCGTTTTAGCCCCAACTTCAATCCCCATGCTCAATAAGGTTAAAAAGGGCATATGACAATATAGCAAATACCTGACGATATTATCTCGGCTCTGAAGGTTTGACATTACAGTCAAGTTGGGTGAAAGTTGGCCAGAAAGATCTGGCATGGCCTACATTTTGTCTGCAGTCCTCATGGCACGCCAGTAATTTGTTTCATCTGTTTCAAAGTACATGTTTATGTTTGATGCACTGATAGTGATAGCAGGATTTTTATTATTGTGGACAGTTACGTTCAGGAAAAGCAGTTTGATTTCACTTTTACTCTTGTACTATCAGTTGTTGTGTGTAGAGCAGCAGGCTGACAGAGACATAACTTGGTATCTCATTTAAAATGAACAGAACTGGGAGAAAGGCAAGAATTTGCTTGTGGGAATGACAATTTTGATTTATTGGGCAATTGATCAGGTAGAATGAATTGCAAGACTGGATTATGGAGATATAAGTCAGTTGATTTTAATTTTCATTTAACTCTTTTGGTGCCAAGCCCAAATGCGCTTCCTACCTTTAGACTACCAGAATAATGGAGTATTGGATAGAAAGACAACAGGAAGTAGAATAAAATCAGGAATGCAAACCATACCGGAACAATGGCGGCCGATATACCGGCCTGGCAGCAGTTAGACTTTTATTTTTAATGTTCTATGTTGAGAATAATGATAAAGATATGCATCCACATGCCTATCATGCAGATCTTGAATTTGTTCTTTGTTTTTATGTGATTGCAGCAAGTCCGATTGAAAAATCAGCAGCTGAAGGAGGTGATAGACAGTATGAGGTCGATTATCTGGGAGATCAACACAATGATAACCATGCGGAAGACGTGATGGTGTGACAGAGGGAGAGAAAGTTCCAGGATGGAATGTGTGTGTGTGAGATAATGAGATGAGTCAAGTGCGAAGTAAGAGAGAGAGAGAGAGAGAATGAGACATGGCACCACAGTCATAACACATTTGCCTAAGTCATTTTAACAACATTTTCAGAAAGTGTTAAAAAGTATCATTGCCTCTAAGTGTATCTTGTGACACGTGCGAACGTGATTTCATGGCAAAATTCAGACTTTGAAGGCTACAAAAACTTTATGCTTTTCAGGAAACAAAACAAAGTAACCTTATTTTACCTGGGACATTAGGCCTTACCTTAGAAATATAAAATGTAAAAATAACTTAGGCACATGTGTTATGACTGTGACGATGGATGAGTTGTTTGTTCCTTGGGAGCCTTAGTCTGAGAGCCTAGACACAGTGATATGGGTTTCATTTTGCTTTCGGTAGATTACCTAAAGACAGTAATCTCGAGTCACTGAAAGTCAAGAAGATGTCAGAAAATCTTCACGGCGCTTTTTAAAGGGCATCATACTTCTGCTTTCATCTCATTTTGCTTTTTTTCATCTCTGACATTTGACAAACCTACCAAAAGCAGGCCAAAAGCAAGGCCTACTAGATAGACAGGCCGGGCAGCCGAGAAAAGTAGGTCAATTTGATAGCTTGGCCTAACCAGCCACCTGTGCACTGAGAGCTATGTCACGCTTTGTTAATTGTGTGGTTCAGTAGGCTACAGCACCTCCCTCTGATAGCCTAGTAGAATCTTTCCTTCTTCCTTTAGCATTGGCTTAGGATTCTAAGCAAACATGCAGAGTCATAGACAGATAGAATAGATGGAATGATGGGCATAATATAGAGACAAAGGGCTGAGGAAAAGGAATTAAGCTGATTTTCTTTTCTTTTTTGGGGGAGGGAGGAGTGTGGGTAATTAGTAGGCGACATAGTTAGTGTTAGAACAACAACCCGAACATTACTTTTTAAAGTGACGTTTATGAAAAATAGTATTTTTTTAACACCAACTATAATGTTTATGTTAGTCTTTTTAGAACGAATCACAGTATTTATCATTTTCAATACACAACCACCACAACGATGCACACTAACCTTAACAATACAGTGGAACTCGGTTGCAACGGCATTCGCGGGACCATCGCAAAAGTCCCGTTCTAAGCAAGGTGCCATTATAGGCAAGGTCAAGGGGAAACCACCCATGTAAATTATATATATATATTTTTTATATGTTTGTCCCAATTACTTCTCTTGATTGCTGGACTCTCCAGCGTGGACAGTGGGCCTTGCTATGCATTACTAAGATAAGGTTTTTTGTTGTTTTTCTTTTGGTGGTTTTTTGTTTTGCTTTTGTTGTTGCTTTTGTTTGTTTTTGCTTTGTTTTGTTTTTGTTTTTTTGTTTTTAAAGTTTTATTTTGTAGTTTTTCTTTCTCAACAAAGACAGACATGGGGATTGGGGAGGCCAATTCTTATTCATGTATTTGACTTTACAGGGGGTGGAACCCTTCCGCCCTCACTCGTTTGTGGGCTTGGAGGGAAACACACCTGTTGGTTGTCCATTTATTCTGTGACAGTCTTGAAAAATGCGGGGATTGTCAATTGCTTTTTTGATTTTACAATCACATTTCCTACAGTCCCTTCCAGTTTTGTCAGCTGTGATAGGGCATCGGCAGTCCCTTCATGTTGTTGTAAAAATAACCTGACTCTTCCGATGCAACGTTCCACTTCAGTAACTGACACTAGATCTGACCCCGTATCCTCCGTGTCACCATCTTCCTCATCGTCAGGTAGGCCTACACATGATCTCTCCTGAACACTCGTGGCTATTTGCTCTGGTGTCGTCAGTTCTTCAGATGTTGCAGCACATCTATTAATGTCAAGATAGTTCTCTGCTGTTGTCTCGACTTCGACGAACTGACTTAGTCTTGTCATTAGATTAGATACATCGTTGGCAGAACTGACTTAGTCTTGTCATTAGATTAGATACATCGTTGGCAGCAGCTGTCGCTGGGTCATCGCTTTCGCTGGCGACCGGCTCCTCTTGATTAGTGAATCCAGCTTTCCTAAAGCAAGCAGCGATTGTTTCCTTTCTGATCTCGTCCCATGAAATCGCTACTATATTCAGTGCATCTAACAGGGACATCTTGTAGTAAGTATCGGTACTGCCTGTTGTATCGAAGGATGCAATGTATTTTCTCAGTACCCTCTTTCTATACAGGGCCTTGAAATTCTGTATAATGCCTTTATCACAAGGCTGCAGTACGCTGGTTGTGTTCGGTGGCAAGTAAACAAGGTTTACTGCCCTAAGATTATCCAGTTGAGGGTGAGCACTGCAGTTATCAATATCTAGCGCCACACTTCTCTCCTGTAACAGAAACTTTCTGTCTAGCTTCCATACCCACTCCTCGAAAATTGCACTTGTCATCCATGCCTTCTTGTTCCACTTGTAGTTCACTGGTAACGTGTGAATGTTCTTGAAACATGGACGTTTTTCAAACTTACCGATAGCAAGGATCGGCAGTTTTTCGGAGCCATCCATATTCGCTCCAAGAAGGATGGAGATACGTTCTTTCGGCAGTTTTAGTCCAGTGCACACTTCGTCTTTAGTAGCCAGTGTCTTTGTTGAGCAGGCACTTGTAAAAAAGTCCTGTCTCGTCTGCATTGAAAATATCCTGAGGGAATGTTCTGTCAGGATTTTCTGCAATTCATTTTCTTTACCCAGTAAACTGATGTTTCAGTCGGCGCCGATGCAGCTTCACCACAAACAGATGTCATAGTTATGCAACGACGAAGTTTAAATCTGTCAAGCCATCGGCCACTCATTTTGAAATCCGTCAAGCCCAGGTTTCTAGCCAGCTCCTCTCCCTTCTCCACGAGTTCAGGCCCTGACACTGGCACCTTTTGAGATTTTGCTTGGTTAAACCAAATGACCAGGGCTCTGTCAAGATTTTCTAATCCTGTTGTTTGCTTTCTTTTTCTGTTAGGCTTGATGTTTCCTCCTGTCAAGGCTGCCATGATGTTCTCTCTGTCTTTTAAAAGCGGGGCAGATAAGTGAAACAATCTTTCACATTGTCATACAAGCACCAAAATTGGCATGCACATTACTTTTGGGCTGTTATTTCATAAAAGAACGTTAGCCACGTAAAAATCCAAAATGGCGGCCATTTGCGTCATATATTTGGGCTCTTTGGTATTATCTATGGTTCTTCTTATCCGATTTTGAGGATATCAAAACCGTTTCTGACATTTTTGACAATCAAGAATTCAAATCTGACAAAAGGAAGTCTCTAAAATCAATGGAAAGCTACCAAACACTGATTTGCTGATTTTTACTGATGTTTAACAAGATGTTATACATTGTAGAATACGACAATGGAAATGAGCAAGTAGTAAGCTAAGCAAAGTAAAGTATGGTACATGTACATGTAAGATCATTACCATGACCGCTGAGCATTGTTCATTCTAATTCAGCATTGTTCTTTTTCAGCAAGTGCAGCTGCACATCGCCGTGCAGCTCAAACTGAACTTGTAGCACTTGCAACGTCCGCGACACTGTGTCTTGCACTGGCATTTCGTGAGTTGCTGGCAACTCTGAGCAATTGGTGGGAGCACAGACCATAGGATACTCCAGCAGTCTCCTTCTTGTTTCCACCCCCATTCAGCAGGGCTCTCTTCTTCAAGCTGGCTCTCCAAAGCCCGGCTCCATATGCATGCTGCCTGGTATGCAGCACGTCTAATGTGCTGAACAAGAGCTGCACGAGTTGGGGGAATAGCCTCGTAGGATCTCTGCTTCCTGGCAAAGAGTTCCAGCCGTGCATCATCGACAGCGTCAGTTGAACTGGATCGGTCATACATCGTGACGACAAACTTCTCCAGCCTCCCAGTATCCTCTTCTTCAACCTGTGTAGGATAGCTGCTCAGTTTGGTGAAGACATCTGAAGCTTCAGGACACACATCCCATGTCTGCCAGGCTGACCTTTTGCCCTTTCCACGGAATGCAGACACAATGTCACAGCCTGTGAAGGCATGGAAAAACAGGATCCCATTGCTCCTCTCTGGAGCAAGAGTTGTGGTGAGCTCATGCACTGAGATCCATTTCAGATTCTGTCCTTGTCCAAAAACTAGCCACATTTCCTGAAGTCCTAGTTTCTGTAATTGTGAGAAGTGGCAACAGCAATCACAAGAACATCTGTGTCATTGGCTCTGATCATGACTGTTTTGAAGCCCCCCTTTACAGCATCCTTGATATGTACGAAGATTCTAGTATCGGCTTCTTCATGATTGCAGGGTGAGATCTCACTGAGGTTAACCTGGGTGTGGTTGCTGAGTGCATGTGGGCCTCTAGTGATGATGATTCTTTTGTCATAGTGGCGTTCTACCACTTTTTCAGCCAGGTAGTCAAACAGCTCAGTCTTGTTAGCAGAATGACGTAGAAAGTTGTGCCAGTTCCTTGGCAACTTTCCTGTCCCTGTGACCCGGCGTCTGTCTCCCAGACCTCGTTTAGATCGCGTTTCGGATTTGAGGCTCGAGGCCTTGTATGTGTCGAACACAATGTCAGTTCTATGGTACCTTTTTGCGCATGCATCAACTTTAGGTATGAATTCCATCTCAGCATACTCTGCAAATGTCTTGGATGCTCTTGGTGGCAACGCATTGACAAGAGCTGAACCATCGATGATAATTACATCAGTCATACACGGCTGTTTAAAACCCGCAAAATCATGCCCTCTAACAAAGCCCTGTCAAATGGCTGGCCATGCCTATTCAGGCAGGTGAGATTTATGACCTTCCACCCGACCCTGGCCCTACCTGTGCTCAGTGGAGCAAGTCAAGTAGAAAACTGCAGTGTTTTGCACATGAGAATCACTTGCAATACCCTCTTTCTTAGTTGTCATTTTTTTTCATGCCGTGTGTGCTATCTTCATTTTGGGCTGACATTGGAATAGCACAAACCATCCTCTTCACTTTGATGTCTTTTGTTTCAAGTTGTGCATTACAGTTTTGACAAGAATGGCAGGTAAGTTAATTAGCATGTTTTTAGTTACTACATCAATAGTACTACTAATTAAGCCCCAATAACGCCGTTTGAATTTTTTTTTCAAGATAATTTGAAGTGTGAGTTTAAGGCACAAGGTGTGAAGTTTCCAACGGTACCAATTTCATTTGGTTGAGCAATGTTTTAAGCGAGTTATAATTTTTTTCCTAACGCACCACATTTTTGTAGGCTATTTTCGTCAAGTCAGACCTAAATAAGACTCATTGAGATGTTTTTTGATTTGTGCAGTTTCCCTTCTCCATAAGTCATGTTTCTAAAGCCTTACTGTATTGATTTATGGTATAAATAGTTATGGAAATGCCCCCAGCTATGTATTTTTATTTTTACAGGCAAACCCCTCTCTTTGTCACTGGCTCGAAGGACCAACTTCATGGCACAGCGGACAAGTCTAATCACAGTAAAGACCTGTGAAAATTTCATTCTCATTATGTCAGTATTATGCATTGTACAATTATGTCTTCAAGTATTTGTGCAATTTTAGATAGAAACATGCAAAAGGTACAGTTGCTGCAGTTTTACAAAAGGTAGCGCGCTGGTTTCAGAGAATTTGTCGATGTCAATTTTGTCATTGTCATCCATTATCCGTATAGAGCCAAGATTGAATATAAAATCGCTGCCATCTGTTATCAATGCTTGGAGGGATCTAAATTACGAACATATCTTTCCATTATTATTTGACCATGTTCTCCATCCAGAGACTTAAGGTCTAAAGATATGAGTCTTTTAAATGTTCCTAAAACCAACCTTAAAAGTTATGGAGAGCTGGCATTTCATTAATGTATTTGTGGACACATGTGTATGTTTTTGGTGGTATGCACCTATGAGTATAAAGATATTGCTTATTTTGTGATTGCATTGTCTACCTGTAAGAATTGTCACTTATTCTTCTTTGTGTTTCATAGAAATGTAAAGTGCTTAAGGATAAGTGCTATATGGTGACTTTATTATTATTATTATTACACATTTTGGAGACAAGTGATAAGTAACAGTAATATCCAAACAAGTGGAAATAACACCACTACTTTGTCGAGTCACTGTGGGATTAATATTGTTGTCAGCCACAGAGAGGAAACGTTATTATATCACAGAGATATTGGTGTATCATCCACCAGTTTTAAATCTTTGTAATCTTTTTTGATAAGAGCGGTATTTCATATTTAATTATGAATCATATATTTTCCTATCAGTTATGAATCATCTCTGCATAAGTGAACATTGTGTTATGAAATTTGTATGTCTGAGAACTTCAGAATTTTCCCAAAATAGAAATCAAATTTTTATTTTGATCCTGTATTTAGTCTTTGTTGTTCACATTCTTAAAAACGGGATGTATTATTTGTTTCAAGCTAAAAAATCACCACTAGCCTCTACCTGTGCTCACTAGACCGTAACTGAGCTACCCTGCCTGGCCCTAAAGCTGACACTGTGACATATTTATGGCTTGTGGGCGGTTGAACTAAAGAGCAGGACTGAAACTGCTGTGCATAGGTTCTGCATCAGGCAGTGTAACCTTGCCCTCCAGTATGGCAGCTAGCTGTGACTTCTGGCAGACATGCAGCCTCCATCCGTCGCTAAGAGATGCTGGAAATGACTGATTCTCGTGGCGGAAGAACTCGTGTAGATCGCATTCTCTGTTCTGGCAGGAAATGAACAATTTTGAGAAAAGCTGGCAGTCTTCCTTCAGCACCTTATCCTTGGCAACGGTGCTGAGCTTTTCTTGCTGAAAGAAGCCCATTTTTGTCTTCTTGATTGGTGCATAGAACGAGCTCGTATCTTCATGCTTTAGTGTCTCTAAAAAGGTGAGTAGCAATCCTATTAGCACTACAAGGGGATGCTATATCCTTGGTGTCCAGACTGAGCAGATCTCCAGTTTCTTCTTGAAATGGATTGCCCATTTCCTCCAGTGTGCTTGTCAACCTTTGGACCTTCTCCGGGAAGCTTTTCTGGAAGGTGGGTGTCTGTTCATGATGTTTCGTCTGCTTTGACATATCCCTCAACACTGACGCCTCCTCATACTGTGCAACAAGCTGTGACACTGCAGGGCCGGCAACCATCCACCTTCTCAGTGCTGATGGATCTTCAGTGATTCCGACTGCTCCACCGTCACCTTTGATGACGGCATTAGCTTGCTCATGTGCTTGGTTGATTGCCATTCCTGAGAAATCTCTGTTGGATTTGTGGACAACAAATTTCCCAGTATGGAAAGCTTCTGCAATCTGTGGGTGTCGCTCCTCCAAGGTCAACATATCTATTAGATGTATTGGAAGCCATCGTGCATAGTTCACGTTGTTATTTGCATACATGTATGGTATCAGCTGACATAAGGCCTGACGGTAGAGACTGAAGTTGGATTCTCTCAGAGACCTGATGAATAGCAGAACAGCTAATTCCATTGTCAGCACAAAATGCCAGTACCGGAACTGTGGACTCTGTAGTTTGCGGTGTTCACACCAGTCTTCAAAACTCCTGGCGTGAGTGGGGTCAGCCAATTCTTCCACATATGTAGAGTAGGCTGATTTCAGGAGCTTGTAGAGGCTGCACGCTGTCACCTGGTGGGCTTGGCGGGTCTTGGTGACACTCGCAGCTGATAGGAAAGAATCTGCTGTGCCGGATGAAGCTACCCCCGCCTCAGTAAGAGCTCCTGTCCACCCACTGTCTTGAAGGAAGGAACCGAGTGAACGCAACACAGTCATCTCAATGTGTAATCCTCCGAACATGATGAGGAATTGGCTTTCACCATAATCTTCAGGCCACTGCCACTGGATCTGCTTGGCTGTAGCATATATCGGCTGATCTGCTGTGATCACAGGCACTTGTCCGGGGTTAAGCAGCCTCACCGCATCCCTGATCTTGTCCATGACATGTCGCACTGTAGCAACAGAGTGAGCTTGGTCTCTCAGGAGAGGCAGCAGAGTGGATATACAAGCTTTGAATGCAGGACCCCTCTTCTTGTCTGCGTGATGGGAAGACCATGTGATATTTACATTGTCATGGACCTCTGTGATGGAGACTTTCTGGAGCCATTGATACTCCAAAGCCAGCTGTGGTTTCAACATCTCCATGTCTGGTAGAGTCATGTTAGTCACTTGAGGAGGAGGTGGACTCTTGTTGGTGAAGTGTGCAGGCTTGATGTTTGCATAAGAGTCTGGAAGTTCTGGAACTGTCTTCACCATGGTACCCCTTACTTGCAGTTTCTCCCGCTGTTCTCCCTCATTCTCATAAGTGGGGTGCTGGAACAGCGATATACTTGTACCATGGAAAGATGTTGTTGATGTTGAAGCAGACGGTTTGTGGTCTATGTTGTTCATGGCCGAAGTGGTGAATAGTCCTCTACGCAGTTCTGGGGGGCAGACGACTCCATCTCTGATGTACTTGGACACAACAGCATCTCCCAGCTCGGCAGAAATCTCCAGCACTCGATCATAGGATATGCTTAGTCCATTCACATAGAGCATCTGTACGAGCTTCTTCATCCTGGCCTTTGCAAACACTGACAGACCAATGTAGATGGGTAATGGTGTCTCTCGATCCTTTGAATGTCTGTGGGTAGGGGCACCTTCTTTGAATCTAGCATAGCAGTTATACTGCAGTAGCTGCGCCATGGCCAGGTCCGTCTTGGAAGCTCCAAATCTGAGTTGAGATTTAATGTCAGCCCCGTGCTCAACCATGCCAACAAACTCCAGCAGAGAAGGTGGAACTACTTCTTCAGTGGAGTCCATGTTGTATGTTCCGTCATTTAAGTTCTTATGGTCAAGCATGTCACGCCTCAGGATCTTTGCAGCTTTGGAAAGAATGATGGCATCAGAGTAGGCACAGCTCTCAGACAGGGCAAAACCAACGTCATCTTGAAAGGCCAACAGGATATCTCTCCCTTTCTTGTGTGCTTCCAGTTCAGGGAGCTCTTCCAAGATCTTCTCTTTCAGCCTGGTTGAGTTGACATTGGGTGCCTTTACCCCTAGCTGTTCAAGTCGTTGTTTGTACAGATCCACCAGCTCTGCTAATCTGAATACTGTAGGTTCCTCAGAGTTCAGTTTAGCTTCTGTAATGTATGCTAGGAGCTCGGAGAAGACAATAGGGTATGCGTTACTTTCCTCTTCCATGCTGCTTGCATTTCTGCTCAGATGAGTTTTCTCTTTGTTGTACAGAGCAGCGAGGCAGGTAGCGTGGTACTTTAACTCCTGGGCCACCACATCACCAGCACTGAGAATGGCTAAAAGCCGCCCATCATTAAGATGTTGAGCACACTCATTTAGTCGCTTGTTCAGCTTCATCGTCATTGCCTGTCTAAGATCAGATGATGAAGACTGTTGTTCACAGAGAAAACAAACAGAACGTTTGTGGTCAATACTGGCTCTCCTCACCTTTGAAGAGCTTTCTGCTTCTGTACTGCAACAATTGGCTGACCTTTTTCTGGCCCGTTCCAACCTTGTGTTGCTGAAGAGCCCCCTGCAGCTTTGGTGATACTTCGCTTTGTTTGCTCGAAGGGTTTCTTCCACACCACTGCCTTCGTCTAGGCGGGCAGGATCGAACTTAATTGGCATTTCATTGATGGACTGAAACATGGGTATGTTCTTTCCAATCATACTGTACCCATCCTGCTCTATGGCATAGCGATTTGGAGGAGATTTTAATTCTTCATCCCTGTCTTCTTGACATAAACAGCACTTGGTCCAGTCTGTTTTCCATCTTGGTATTATAGCAGTTGCCATTGTACGTACATGTAAGGCCGAGGGACTATCCTTTTACCACCTTAGCACATTAGTGTATGGGATGCAACTAGGTTCGCACATCATAATGGCATGTCCTACACCTAGTCCGATCATTCATCTAGCGCCATTTAACTCCCGTGTGAACTGTACACCATCCGGGTAACTTAAAGCCCCATTACCCTTGGCTCGGCTCTCCCGCGCTGGCACACCCTGTCAATTCAGGTGCGGCTACCTAATTATGAGGGGCTTATTAGATAGCATTTGGGAGACTAAATTAGTAGTAGGCCTATTTATAAACAAAACAACAGTAGCCTATCGGTGTTGTTTCACCTAATCTAATTTAGTTGACACTAGACCCCATGCTGGATCTCACAGCAATGATGTTCGCCAGTGTGCCCTGGCTGTGCTTGAACATCACTTCTCTAGTATTTTTTACTGTCAAGTATCCTCATCTGTAGACTTCATGCACAATAAATACATTGCGTCAGATGTAGTCATTGACATTAGGAGGCACTCCACATGCTACCATCAGCTAGTTTGGTCTGCAGTGCAAGCAAACGCATTGTATTTGGGTGTGGTCGTTGGAGTGCACAAGCAAATTCTTGGAAGTCATAGGTGAGAGTTGGAACATTATTGAGGATTAGTGCCACGGGTCCATCCTGGTGATGTAGCTGACTTCTGAAACAAAAGTTCAGTTTAAAATCACTTAGATTGTTATAAAATGTTCAAAAAGCATATAAAGATGGTGAATATTATGTAAACATATGTAAATTTGGATTCTTCATGGTTGATTACATATATTTTGATACCAAAATCATATAATTTGCTCTACTGCATCATGCTGTGTGACATTATATAGTATCGCATACCGGCAATGGCGGCCATCTTGAAAAATGGCGGCCATTTAAAAAAAAATGCGTGGCTAACGTTCAATTTTGAAAAAGCATGTTTTAATGGATATGCATGCCAATTTTGGTGCTTGTATGACAATTTGAAAGATTCCTCTCATATATGCTGTTATCTGCCCCACCTCGCACGAATACACACAAAGGACTGACAGCTGGTCATAACAACACTATCACACACACACACACACACACCCCACCCCCCCCCCCTCCAACACGCGCATCCCCTCTTCGGCCATATCCCGATAGATATCTCAGTCGCGTGTTATTTTGCTCGATGTATTGTGACTGTCGGAAAGAAAAATGCCGTTGTATCAGAGGTGTGCTTTATTTACCGCTGTTGTAAGCAAGTTTTCATTACTTATGAAAAGAGTATAGGAAATGCGGATTTTACAAAATGCCGTTCGTTGTACCCAAGGTCCCATTCAATCTGAGGCCATTATACTTGAGATCTACTATAGTTTGCTTGTTTGGGATGATGGTTTTGCTATTTTCCTTTGTTGTGGTCCACGCTCTGTTGCATTTTGCTGTGAGTAACTCTTCATGAATATGTTTACAATACGGTGAAGGGCTTCCCTGGACACATTCATATCCAGATTAAAAACTTTGCAGAAATTACCATAAATTGAAACTATCCTATTGCAGCACTTGTGCTCTGTCGTGTTTACATAGAAACAATAACCAAAGAGAACGAAATTGTAAAACTTTTCACTTGGCTATGATAACACTCTGCGGTTCACAGATTCCATGAAAGCTTCAGTGTGGGTACTGGCAGCTTCTCCTGCTAATTCTTTGTGTTTAGAGGCGACATAGCCAGCAATATAAAAAAGAGCCATTTTTTCATCTGGTGATATATCCTGCACCATATCACTCTCTGCCATGTTATCTAACAGAAGAAACTCTCCATCTGTGAGTCCTTTGTCGCAGTGGTCACATTTATGGTTGGTATCTTTGAGTCGTGTAATCCACTGGAGCGTTTTGAAGCATAAGCTTTGCTTTATCTTTTGTGTGCATGCTGAGCACCTCATGCTCTGTAATGTAAAAATTGCACCCTGCTGATCTTCGAAAGTGGGCAAAGTGCCTTTCTAAGTCATCTTGTTGAAAAAAAAGCCTACTATACAAATGTAAGGATGTCTGTAGGGCGATGGGGTAGTCAAGAGATAATGACAGAGGTCGGCTAGTCCATTCTAAGGCTTTGGATAGATCTTTGGTAAAACACGCCATTGTTACTCCAGTTGGTCACATGGCAGTAGCTAACAATGCCCAGTCTTGTAAAAGTTGAAAACCTTTCACGCTGTCCTCAGTTGAATTGATTGCGAGGCGATCGGGGTCTTTCAGGTGGATTTTCTGATTTGGCATTTTACAGTTAAATAGCTTCCACAGCTTGATAACCTGTTCAATAAAAACTGCAGTGTCTGTCCAAGAATTACTGCTGTGTTCAGAGGTTTTAAGGCTGAACTTGTTTCGTCCGAGAATACGCTAAGTGCGAGCGATACTCTCTGTCTCTCAACACTTTTGGGGTACACACTTGCTTTTGTCAGCTTGGATAATTTTACAAGCGACTGTGCCTCCTTCCCAAACAGCTCCTTCAAGTTTGACCACTTGGCTAATTTAGACTCACCAGCTGATGACCCTGATACTGGAAACTTTAATGTTTTTTTTTTTTTTTTTCAGTAATCCAGTTATTTCGGATGTAATGTGCACAGAGCCGCACATTAAAAATAAAGGTTGTGACGTGTCGCTTAATGAACGGACAACCCACTTCACTGTAGGGTGGAAGGGAGTAAAATTTTCTTAAAAAGCTTGGTTTAAATGATTATTATCATTAATAATTGCAAGCACCCCAGCACCACAGTTTTCCAAAGATGTTGTTACGTTTTGAACATTCTCAAACTGAAATGCTGCTGTAAGGGCATAGCATGGTAACAGTTTGGCAATGAATTTTTGTGATCCGAACATGCATTTGACCATAATACACAAGAGTGCAGTGGCTTTTTGTGTAGGGTCATCCACAGCATGGCCAAACATCACCCCTCCACTGTAAGTTAATGAAGCTTTTACATAAACCTCGTCAACTAGGATGATGCATCCTCTGCTTCTCTCCTCCTGTCTGTTAAATATCTTTTTGAAAAAGAAAACGTCCTCTGTGTTTTTTGCCACATGTGTTATTTCTCAAAGTGTTGATATTGAAGGTAGCTGGATGTGCTGTCTTAGTTTGGAATACAGAGCGCGCGATCTTGCCAACCAAGAAAAGGCAAGGCAGAGATCATTTGCGCTGTAGAGGCGAGAGTTGTTTTGCTGCATTTAGTAGGCTTATTTGCTGCTGAATAAATTCCTCTTTTTTGTTGTCAAGGGAGGCATTGTCAGGAGGCGTCACATGTTGGAGGACCTCGTCCAACTGGCTCCAAAGAGGTGATGTTTCCCTTAGGAAATAACGGGTGGAATGTTTGCTTCAGGCTTTGGTATGCATCAAAATGTATGTTTTGTGTGAATTGCATATTATTGTCTTCTGAGACAAGTTGAAAATATATTGAAAATGCGAGAACTGGCTCTTTTCGGTCCTTACTCATCAGCATAAATCTCTTCTTTTCGGTGTCACAACAGTCAAGGCCATAAAGCAGTAACTTTGCTTGAAGTATTGTCAAAAAAGAAGCCGTTGCAAACGCATCCTGTTCCCGGAATTTATTCATTTCATCACATCTGTTGTTCTGCGACCACTTGTAGATTTGATTGCTGGCCGAGGATTACTGGGACGGAGAGGTTTGCAAGAAGGAGGCACATTTTCAAACACTGATGGTGGTACTGCTGGCACAGGATACTGGCCACGCCGAATCAAATTTATGTTAGGGGGCCAGTGAAGGGCACAACATACACCTATATGGTCAGTGACACTTTCAAAAGCAAGTTTATTTGGTAAACTAGAGATCCAGTTGTGGCCCTCATCTGTGCTTTTTGGAAAACTATACACAGGTACTTTCTTATCGTCCTTTTGCTGGCTGTTGTAGCCAGTTTTGCACCAATACGGAGCATTTCCGTCACATATTTATTTACTCCACCACTCATGGCTCCCTTGTTGCTTCGATCAAATAACAACTAACTCCTTTGTTGCTTGCTTCTAACACTCACAGTCATTAAAACAACTCCTTTACATTCCATGAAATCCAGCATTTCCGTCCCATATTTAGTTACTCCACCACTTACGACTCCCTTGTTGCTTCTATTTCTAGTCAAACTCCTTCGTTGCTTGCTTCCAGCACTCACAGTCACGGTCATTAAAACAACGAACTCCTTCATATTCTGTGAAATCCACAGCCAGAACATCATATAATATAAAATCAGCTATTTTATAATCTGGAATGCACGTAAAGCATTTTAAAAGAAAATATTCTGATTGCCGACAACTTAGACGATTCTAAATTTAAACCAACGGTGCCACGTTAGATAAAGCACATTCATGATTCACGGTTTCCTTTGTGACGACGAGCAAAAGTGAGATCCACAATTTCATCTTATATTATTCCTGAAAAAACAATCACAATGAGCTTTTAATTGGTCTCATTTTTATAATTGTCAGTAATCAGAATAGTTACCAAAAATCAATAGTTATTTAAATCAACTAAAGCACAAGTTTTGCGTAAAAGGTTATAAAAGAAACATCAGACACTCAGACAATGCATCATCACGCATGCAGTTAAACTACATGTAAGTACCGGTCGGTTACACAGGTGGCTGGTCAGGCCAGTCTGTGAAATTGACCTGCTTTTCTCGGATGCACTGCCTGTCTAGTAGGCCTTGGCCAAAAGCGAAATGAAATGAAGCCTCTGTGTTGGGGCTCTAAAGCTGTTGGCCTCAAAAGAGGATGAGACATGTAGATAGGGAGAGAAATTTGAAATGATAGTGAGATTATGTGGGAAAGAAAGAATGACAGGGAGAGAAAGAAAGAAAATTTAGTGGGGGATTATGAAAGAAAAACAGAGCAAGAGCCAGATTGTCTTGAGACAGAGATGATGACAATAGCAGTGAGAAAGAAGAAAATGTACTTGAGTCAGAGTGAATTAAATTTTTACTAAAATGATTGAAGAATTGTTTCTTTCTTTGTTTTTTCAGTATTTTTTTTGTGGATTTTTTTGTGTGTAGAGATGAATGGTGAACACTGTTGTACAGATTTTTTTTTTCCGGGCATTCCCGCCAATTTATACACACTGGCTACTCAGTCTGTTCATTTGTCCATCTGTGTGTCTGTCATATATATATATGTAAATCTAATAATTGTCTGCCTTTCTGTATATGAGAAATATGACAATGAATTTATAAGGAAACCAGTTCCTAGAGGAGAAGATCCTGTTGTTTGGTTGAGGCACATCAACGCATCCTTTTCCTATGCTACTGGAGGAAATTGGCAAATTCACTCATTGCCTTTGGGACCTTAATTCTTATTTGTTCTATCTCCACTTTTTGCACGACTGAGAAATTCCACGTTTTATTTGTGTCTTTAATATCATAATGAGTAAGAATAAATCGGAACTGTGAAACAGCTTGACAAGTGCCACAACACATTTTGAACAAGTGTCAGAGTGTGTATTTGTTATATCTCTTCTACATACTAAAAGATCTCCAGTTTTTCAGAAAATGGAGATAGAACAAACAAGAACTAAGGTCATGATTTGATCATTGCTTTCCCAAAAGCATATGTGCCAAGCTACAGCTGACCTTTTAAACAACTACATGTAGCTGAAGCTCCCAGCATTGCCATGAATAACCCTGCTTCTGCTCTCCACCTCTCTCCAGGATGTCCATGTACCCCTTTTTATCTCTCCCTATCCCCCCTCTCCCCCCCCCTCTCTCTCTCTCTCTCCTCCCTCTCTGTCTCTCTCCCCAATGCAAATCTCCCAAGCATGCCTCAGTGCATTACGCATGCTGTTCCTGATACAAAAAGTGCACTGAATTGAAGGCTTTCAAAATTCAGTCAAATGACAACCATGAAAGCCGAAAGAACACCACACGAGGAGGAAATGAATTTTTTAAAAATACATTTTTATTAAAAAAAAAACCAACACCTTAGTATCATCAGTATCACTTATCAGTAAAGTCAAAATTGAGCAAAAAGAAAAGGTTGTATGTTGCGAAGCCCCGCGTGAGAAATAAAACCCAAACAGTACAAAGCAAACTAAAGAGAAGACAGAAAATGCATAAATTTTCGGCTTTCGCCTTTGTCAAGCACTTATCAGTAATTATCACTGGTCCACATATGAACTGTATGAAATTTACACCAACACATATGAAATTTTGAAGTTATACTCTTTATGGTTTAGTCAGTAACTAGTGCCAAACATCAGCAAGTGCTGAAATATTTACAGTATTGATAATTTTAGATCACCTCTACTGAGCCTGTGCCAGCCTATCACATCAGTCATGAAATAATTTAGATCAGTTATGGAAAAGTGCACTTCAACCATTCGATGGGACATTGTAGTTAAGCAAACAGTCCTGAGTACATTCTCTTCATCACCAGTCACGTGTGTAGGTCTTTATTTTAGGTTCACTGCCCTTGGCATTTGCAGCTCACTTTTCTTGTTCTTGAGTCTGTAGTAGGGATTATGCTAGTTTCTTGTTCTTGAGTCTGTAGTAGGGATTATGCTAGTTTCTTGTTCTTGAGTCTGTAGTAGGGATTATGCTAGTTTCTTGTTCTTGTGTCTGTAGTAGGGATTATGCTAGTTTCTTGTTCTTGTGTCTGTAGTAGGGATTATGCTAGTTTCTTGTTCTTGTGTCTGTAGTAGGGATTATGCTAGTTTCTTGTTCTTGTGTCTGTAGTAGGGATTATGCTAGTTTCTTGTTCTTGTGTCTGTAGTAGGGATTATGCTAGTTTCTTGTTCTTGAGTCTGTAGTAGGGATTATGCTAGTTTCTTGTTCTTGTGTCTGTAGTAGGGATTATGCTAGTTTCTTGTTCTTGTGTCTGTAGTAGGGATTATGCTAGTTTCTTGTTCTTGAGTCTGTAGTAGGGATTATGCTAGTTTCTTGTTCTTGAGTCTGTAGTAGGGATTATGCTAGTTTCTTGTTCTTGAGTCTGTAGTAGGGATTATGCTAGTTTCTTGTTCTTGTGTCTGTAGTAGGGATTATGCTAGTTTCTTGTTCTTGAGTCTGTAGTAGGGATTATGCTAGTTTCTTGTTCTTGTGTCTGTAGTAGGGATTATGCTAGTTTTTTGTTGGTTTTTTTTTTTTTAGAATTTTGCCAGGGCACCGGCCTTGTTTGGCCTGCTCTCCTCGACTTTTAACTGCCAAGGTATCTTTAACGTGCACATGGGCCCTCCGGGTTTTTCGTCCCTATCCAAGAAGACTAGGTGCTCGATCCTATTCCTACCTACCATAGGATCAGGGACAGGAATTTTACCCAAAATTTCAACATGCCTGCACCGTCAGGGAATCGAACCCGGTACCTTCGGCATGAGAAGTGAACACCTTGCCTCTAGACCAGCGTGTCCCCAGTAACATCATCACCAGTAATGTCACATTGTACATTTAGTAAATACTGTACACATGTAAAAAGTCATCGACATTTCGTCTTCTTAGAATGATTCTTGTCACATACAAGAAAAGACTATTAATTCACACATTGTTGAGTTCTTCTTTATCGTTATGCCAGGAGAGTCATTGGAATTTTGAAAATTACATTTAAAAATAGGGTGAGTGACCTTTATCGTACACACTGATCTCAGAGGAGGTTCACAGAGTGCTAGGCTTTCTTTGACCCCACTTCACCCTTCTTCTGGAGCAGGCAGCCTCAGGATCATATCATCAACCACCCTTGAGCCTTACATGGATACAATCTGGAACCTGCCAAGTTGCACTCAAGGTTTTGCAGATAAACCATTGATTTTGTAATTTGTTCTGATACAGATTCTGTTGTCCATCTCACCCGTTTTTACAGTAGAGCGTTTCAAGTTTGTTTGTGCGAGTGAGATTTCGTACAACGTTTTGAGATTGGAGAAAGCAGGTCGACATGATAACCTTCACATTGTGTTAGGAAGAAGCAAGACGACAGGCAGAATATACACACACATGTTGTAGAATGATTGGACAGAAGGAGACCCTAAGAGAAACGCTCACCAACCACTGGCATTTTGTACGCAGAGGCATGTAGCAAAAATGTTGTTCCTGCTTATAATTTCGAAACTGTTAAAGATATCAATATGTCATTTTGTAAAAAAGCTGATGACACCATGAGTAATGATAAAGTAGCCTGGGGTAACCATAGCTCAACAAAACCACCAAAATCCTTGTTATGCCGGAATGGACGATGATTTGTTTCCTGGTGGAATTAGTGATACTGATTTTGCATGTCCAATTAAATCACCTGGGCAGGCTGCTGCCATTCACTTTTCATTTGTGGCTGATTAAACCTGGGGCTGTAAATCAATATTACAGTTTACAATGCCTTAAGAAACCATGTGCAGGCTCCTGTTTAATCAAAAGCCTCTTCTTAAACCTGATAACTTCATCTCTCACAGAGCAGATAGGACAGAATAATCTGATACGAAGCCTATTTGCACAGTGTGATACAAACAGAAAGAAGGGCGAGAGTAATAATTTGTACGCATGATTGAAATAAAAACTGTGCAGATTCTTTGTGCTGTCAGAAGATATAATGGCTTTTCAGAGAGGAGTTGGTTTTGTGATCAGTCTACTGTTAGCATGTAGGTATTATTGTGTTTTTTATGTCACACTAAATCACTTCATTTGTTGGGTAATAGCAACCAAGTACAGAAATTATACATTGTTCAAGGTATTTTATTTTCAGAATGAAATGAAAATTTTTAAGAGGGACTACGTAATATTTATAAGTGTCTCAAATGTGTTGTACACATTTTGAATACATGTATAATTTACTAACACAATGTCAATAAATATACACCCAAGACTGATATAATTCAAAGACAGATGTGCAATTATTTTAGTTATTGCATGTGTTCAAACAGGCCAGACACTGATGACATCACAGCTCAAAAGAGTTGCAAACAACACTGAGCAGTTCAATTGGGTAAACATTTTTTTAAACATACATGTACAGTCCAATCCACTTATCTCGACATGGCTTTTCTCGACATTCTGGGTAACTCGACACAATTTTTAAGTCCCAACCTGTTCCTTCTTTAATGCTACTAAATATGGAAGTGGCTATTTTCACGACATGTCGTGGAAATCGTCTCCGTGAAGTTTTCCACGACATGTCGTGGAAATGGCCTTGGTGAAGTTTTTCACGACGTTTCACGACTTAATACAGCTACCCCAGCCCCTTTTCGCCTGATTAGTCAATCTGACTACCGCCCAATTGATACAAACTGACTAGACCCTCACGCCCCCCAGGTTCCGACCTCCCGCTCAGTGGGGGCCGCCATTTTGAGTCAGAAAACGGTAAGCTCTGATTGGATGAAAAACGTGTCGTGAAAAAATCTCTCCACGCTTTTTCCACGATATGTCGTGTGCCTAGACATTTCGACTAAATATTTCCCCGTAACTCGACATGTTATTCCATTCTTTCCTCTTATATCGACACATTTCTCTCCGACCGCGGCAAAACGAGTGCACTAGATCTACTACTCTGCTACCAAAAATGCCCACGCAACTCCCCGCATATAAGGTCTCCTTATTTCTTTTTGCGGTGTTGGCGGGGAGGGGTAGGAAAAGGGTGTGTGGACACAGAGGATGACCCTCGGCTTCAGTAACGCTAGTGTGGAGTGCCATGCATACGCGCACGGCAGTCAAAAGTACGCCTACAGAGTACTACAGACTGAGTATTTCCCCCCCCCCCCCCCCACAAAACATTCGTGCGCCGTTGATACTAGGCCTTGACCTAAATCTCTTGGTTAACTGCCGTACTGTGTGTGTACCGGTATTATCACTTCTTCTGAAGAAACTGTCAGGTCGAGGTTAAAAGGAAAAAAGTAAAGCACTGTGCATATGATTGCTACGGCATTTCACCGATATCGGCAAATCTTTGCCACGCAACTGCTCCCGCACAACACTGATATTGAAGGAACAGGTGACAGTATGACGACAATTAAAAGAAAAGGGGACATAATTGCGTTATTTATTGGACACTTCCAATTATGATGATGTTTGCCCCCCCCCCCCCCTCTTTTTTTTTTCTCTCCCACCACTAATCTGCTATTTCGACTTTCTCTTTACTCGACACAAGCCAGACGGTCCCACTGATGTCGAGATATATTAGGATTGCACTGTATATAAACAGATCACTTTTTAAAAATGTATCACCCAGAAACTTGAGAAACTGGGCTACAGAAATGTTCATGTACATAGATTTATTATTTTGTATTTTTTACAAAATTTGTCCTTGTGGTTTTGCTCAGTGCATCCTTGGCTTTCTACATCACAGCAAGTTGCATATGAACACGATCACTTTTTAAGAATGTATCACTGTGACTGGGCTACAGAAATGTACATAATGTAAATGTAAATTTATCCTTTTGTAAATGTTTTTAAAATTTGTCCTTATAGTTTTGCTCAATGCAACATCAGCTAACCCACATCACAGCAGATTTCACAAGGCGATCCATCCTACCCATGGGCCAGGGCGGCTCGGCCCCACTTGGAAAGTCAGGTCAAGGACAGAGTGTGCAATCAGATGTGTCAGGAAGCACGGATTTAAATGTATGAATTTCTTGTATAATTCTGCAACTGGCCGGTGCACACCGGGCTCTGAAGTTGTTCCTTCGCAACCTCCACCTAATTCTGCAGAAGGTGATCAGTACCAATTTATCCTCCCTTGTGACACATCTACCGGCTTCTCATGGGAGACTTATAATAAGACCCAAGCTTGTGTCAGAAAATTTAGCAACCATTCGAATTACAACGATTCGGCTTCACATTGCCAGAGTTTAGGGGGGTTTCTGATGTCCGTGAAGAACAGAGATAAAATGGAAATTCTTCGACGTTTTGTAACAGCTAGTGATGAAAAACTGTGGGTAGGTAGTAATGACCAAGCACAGGAAGGCAGGTTTATCTGGTTGGAAGATGGTGAGATTCTGACTTCAGAGTTGATTAAAGAACTGTTTGATAAAAATGAGCCCAGTAACAGCAGTGGAGTTGAAAACTGTGTGGCAATTTCCAATAATTACCTGCATGATCTCTGGTGTAATAAAAGACTGAATTACATATGTGAAATACCACTAATGTGGCTGTAAGAAAAATCAGTAGGAAGACTATTATGTCAGATTTGCGACCTCAGTTCTTGTTTGTTCTAATTCCACTTTTTTGCACAACTGAGAAATTCGATGTTAAACGCTTGAGGCTTTAGTATTATGATAAGGAGTTAAAATAAAACGGAACGGTCAAACTGTTTGATAAATGCCACAATGCATTTTAAACAAGTGTCAAAGTGTACCTGTGTTATACCTCTTCTATATACTGAAAGATCTCCAGTTTTTTCAGAAAATAGTGACAGAAGAAACGAGAACATAACTCACGCTGTGTCGAACTAGGACCAAAAAAAAAAAAAGCTCGAGAAAAGTTGTATGTTTTGAAACCCTGCCTGTTTCTGTCAGTGAAATGCGGGGGTTTGTTACCTATATATATGTAGTTGTTTTTGTTTGCACATTTCAACCTTAATGTTAATTTCCCTGCTGTGACCTGGCAAGTTGTCTGTGTGTGTGTGTTTTATTTTTGTTATTCTGTCATCTGTCAGTTTAATTCAATTCTCTGTTGTTGTTTTTTTCTTATGTTTTGGTTGAACATGTCAAAATTCACATAATTTTAAATTTTTTTTTTTTTTTTTAGTGCTGACCATTGACATTATGACATTGTCCATACTACATGTATCTGCTTTGCCTCAATTGAAGACTGAATTTAGTTAAACACAACAGGCCTACTTGTGGTAATATTAATAATCTTATGTATTTTAATAAAATATGGATAAGAAATTTGTCATTTAATTTAAAAAGGTAATTTCCAGTGTTTATTGTGTACATGTATATTATAAGATATTTGTCTTTAGGTTCACTAATTTTTAATGTTTATTAATTGGATGGATAAGTACTTATTTAACATTTAATATTATTTATTAATTAATTGTGTGGATAAGAAATCTTGTCTTCTGATGCAGTAATTTTTTGTTAACATTTACGAACTGTGTGGATTAGAAATAAATTTGTCTTTTGGTAAGGTAATTTCGAATGTTTAGTAGTAAGAAACTCTTCAGGTGGAGCGAGGCGATCTTCAGACGAAGATTGGATCCTTTCATTAGATGTTTCGGCCTTTAACTTCCTGACATCTTCTAGAACCCCGGCCACACTGAGTTCATGAGTTTTTTCATGTGAATAAAATTTGCCTTTTAGTAAGGTCATTTCTGATATTCTGTTCATGTTCTTGTATGAATGTGAAATCATCGCTTCATTCATTCCTGGCAGTCCAGAGTTCTTTTGCCTTTCTTTTACTTCAGCTAATCAGCTGGTCCCTGGCATTCACAAAAACAATGCATGATGCTTGACCTTCACAAACTGAGCACTAACTAAAACAACAGAAGTTTGTGCTCACAGACATTTATTAGTGACGGAATCTGTCATCCCCGTGCTGTCTTATCTTATCTCCATTTTTCACAAAAACTGAAATAAGACCACAATATGGCATAACATTAACAAAGTGTATTCTATCATTCCTGAATTAAAAAATCATGAAGATATCTGCACTGAATGGTAACCATGCACAGGAAAAAGAACATGCAGACGGCCTGGAAGAAGATGGCAGGATGACATCAAAAAGAGAAGAGGGAACAACATGGATGAAGAAGACATCAGACAGAAAGGAATGGAAGTCATTGCCCGAGGGCTACATCCTGCAGTGAATGGACAATGCCTAGGTAAAGGGTGAAGATAACTCAAGTTTGGTCGTGCAATTATAATATCATCGGTGTAATTCTCTCAGTGCTTTTTACCAAAAATTTTTACATGAGAGCAAAAAAACTATTTCCTTCACTGGACAGGATTGGGCCATTTTTTAACACATTAATCGCAAAATCATAATTGATCTTCAAAACGATGACAGATAATTTTTGCTAAACTTTGTTAGGACACGTAATACATGTTGTACAGATACACTCTGGAACAAGAAAGATTGGTCCATTATAGTCCACAAAAAGTGAAGTTAGAAGATTAGAGAAGTACACAGACGATATTTTACAGTGTTAAAAATTTGTTCTAACACTTCGCACAGTTTGATTACAAAACACTGCAGGTGAAA
Source organism: Onchidella celtica (assembly GCA_963931925.1). NCBI lineage: Eukaryota > Metazoa > Mollusca > Gastropoda > Systellommatophora > Onchidiidae > Onchidella > Onchidella celtica. The sequence goes on along the minus strand of OZ007579.1, from coordinate 35,688,415 downwards.
GTGATTTTCACCAAAACTTACTGAAATGGAGATAAGACAAAACAGTGCTGGGGTAACAATTCATTAAAAAAAAAATAAAAAAAAATCACAGCAGTTACAATACAGATCTTTAAGGTTAGAAATTAAAATGAATGTGAAATGAGATGTCCTAATTTCATCAGTGTTTAACTTAGCAAGAGGGAACATCCATAAAGTCTGTATCCTCAGAAGAGGGTGGGGGATGAGGGAGGGGTTGGGTTGATCCCCAGCATATGAAAAGCCAACATAGGGAGGGAGATGGGGTTTAACTCATTCCCTTTGGTAACTATTGTGGGTGCGGATGGGAACTCTCAACACTCTCCAGTTTGAAATTTAGTCATAGTGCAAAGATGTTTTTTCCTTCACTCAGTATAAACACAAGCTATAGTACACTAGACAATAAAGTACAGGAAAATCAGTGATCCAGGGTGGGATTCAGTATGTCGAGAAGTTGGCTTAGATACTGTATTAGTGTTGGAAAATTGGTGTCCAGTAGAGCTGAATATAGTTTTCTGCAGCGAAGCGAAAATCCGTGAGCCCAATATTCAGCTTACCATAGTGAATGAGTTAAGGTAATTGTACATACCGGTAGGCCTACTAGTTGTTCCATTGACTCTGGGAATACACAGATGTGTTTTTCAAGTTGCGTTTCGTTGACCAATGTGTAAATTGAGGGGCAGAACAAAATTTCCTTTCATACTATTTACATATGTGATTCTACTCAAAGAAAATGTGTCTTTTTTTTTTGCCGGCTCAAAATACCAGAACACTTTTCTACTGTTCAACTCAGTTGTGGTTCAAAATCAATGAAAGTTTACTACAAATATAGCAAACTTCAAAACCTTTCAAAATATGCCCAAGCACATTTTACGTCTTTCTGTGTGTTATGTGATATTCTGTAGAATTTATGACTTAGCAGTTGAAAAGCCTTTCATGATTACATTGGAGGCCTTACTTCCTTTATAACATTATGTGTATGCCTTGCAGTGCAATAACATTTTAGAAGGTTTTATTTGTATGTTTTTGTTCTCCAAACTAAGTTGTTGGGTAAAGGTAACAATCAAATTTCTAATGAAAGTTACCATAGCCCATGCAAAATGCCACTCAAAGTTTTGAAACATCCAGGCCCGATCATGGATATTCATCATTGTAGAGCCCAACACGCATACAAGGGGGAGGGAGGGAGGGTTGGGGTCAAGCTTATGAAAAATGTACATAAGTGGGAGGGGTGGTTAAAACTTGCCAAAATCAAACATACATACTTTTTGGATGGCCCTCGAGTGATGGAGGTTGTCACATCACTGTGCCGCACTGCTATCATAGATGCAGACAAAATTGCCATCCCTGCATTTCAAAATATTTTGCACAAAAGATTTGTTAAACCATTTTAAAAAAAAAATTGTTTGTGCACATTTCCAGCTTTAATTCAACCAATTTATATGATTTCAAAAATTGGGTTTGCATATATGACATGTCACAAATCTGTCACAGCCTGTGGAACCACCATAACAAAAACAATATGACAATTAATCTCAAAAGTTTGTGCTATTACTATTAGTACTGGTACTAATTTAACTCTTTAAGATTGGACCAATGCAGACTGCGTTGCCATGTCTAGCCCAAAATGACTGACCAACACATACTGCGTTGTCTGTAAATACAGTGGATGAAAAAGGTTTGCCCAAACACAAAAAATAATTCCAATCTTAAAGAGTTAAATAACAAAAATGCACACATAACAAGACATTGTGGTTTGAAAAAATTCTGTATAAATGTAGGCAACAACAATGATTTCATCAAACACCTAAGCAACTTCCAATTTCACGTACAGACGAGCAAATTCCACTATATCTATCACCAAGCAATGAAAAACACTTAATTAAATACGTTGACCAGACATGGGCAAACCTTTCATAAAGAAAGCGCCAGACCTGAAAAATGTGAGGATGCGGAAATCCAGATACTCTCGCCTCACAGTAAAGCCCTTTTATAAATGACAAAATGTTAAGTTATTTGAATGTAGGTTTTTATAGAAAAAGTTCCTGTTTGAGTTTCATGATGGCGGTTGCTTGTGTATGTTATGTTTATTTATTTATTTTTTGTTATAGCTCAGTGACTGGTGCGTAAAATAATTTTCAACTTCAATCAACGTGGAGAAGGGGCAGCCAAAACTGCTTTGTGGGCAACAGATTGCCCATATCCGGTGTAGACTAAACAAATAAATAACTGTGGATATGGTACAATTTATCTCCCTTTCCACAATACGAAATTCTGAAATAAATACTGCTCTTCCCAAAAGTAAGCTATCTGGCAAATGAAAATCTACACCTTAAAAATTTAATTAAAAAAATTCTGAAATAAATTCTCCTCTTTCTAAATGTAAACAATCAGGTTTCAAAAATCTACACTTAACAAGATAATACAGAGGGTTGAAAGACAGAGACTGACCCATATCACCAAGGCCTGGCACTCCTGTATTTGTTATAAAAGAAAGGAGGGTGGCTATTCTTCAAGAAGTTTCAAGAAACTTAAAAAAAAAATAAAATTCACAAGTTTTTCATGGGAACTTCTCTGTAAGGCTAAATTCAAGGAGGCCTATTTCTCAAGGAATCCTTGAATCTAAAAAGGTCGCAGGAATCCGGTCACTGCTCTCTTCCGTTTACGAGGTCTAGTTTTGCAATTTCAAGCATAATTATGTCATTGTTGAACATGAGAAAAATATTGAATAAGAGGTAGCAAGAACACAGTACAAATATCGATTTTTAAAAAAAACGGGCTCAGTGACAGCTGGCAGTTTTGATGGCAACTAAAGAAATAAAAACATACAAAAGAGATCATTTGGTGGTTCCAAATACATGCACATTTTAACTCATTCCCTATGGTAACTTTTGTGAGTGGGGAAGGGAACTCTCAACATGATCCAGTTTGAAATTCAGTCATAGTTCAAAGATATTTCTTCTTTCACTCAGTATAAACACAAGACATAATACATTAGACATTAAAGTAAAGGAAAATCAATGAACCAGGACAAGATTCAGTATTTCAAGAAGTTGGCTTAGATCTTGGTGTTGGAAAATCGGTGTCCACTCATGCCGAATATTCGGCTTTTCATAGCTTCGAAGCGAAAATCCGCCAGCCAAATATTCGGCCTAAAGTAGGGAATGAGTTTAGTGCTAGACCAACCATACCAACAAATCATTGACCATCTCATCCACTAGTGTATCGATGATTTTGTGGTTTTGCGTTAAGACTACTTTATCATTGCCTGTGGTGAGATCTACATTCTCACAAAAGTGGCGCAGCAATATTGTAGAAATGTTTTGGAGACCAAAAGTTTGAAATGCCTTCCTGTAGAGTGAGAAAGCTGTTGATATACCATTACAAGAGATAGATGATGAAATATAAATGACGATGTCATCACCCAATGAATGATGTATAGAAGACGACAGACACCTGATACATAGACGACAGTTAGTAAACAAGATAAACATCTACACAGACACATACAACCCCAGAGACTACAACCCCGACCTGGACACACCATAGAAGGCAATACCTGCACCTCCCCCCCGGCCGAGAAACAACTACTAGAGCGTAGCCGCTCTATTTTATTCAGAATTCAAGGGAAACAACTTATACTAGACCTCTCTACAGCCTACCCTTTGTACAAAGGGAAACAACTCTACTCCCCTCAATTCGTCGTTTTTAAATATCTACACCTCATTTTACTGTACATATTCATTCTCTTAAACAAGTACTTGTCTTAGTCCTTGGCGATTTCTACCTTTTACCCTAAGTTGCCATGCTCCTTCCATCTTGACAAAATTTTTATCTCGCATGGCAACTAGGGAGATCTAACCTTCCTATTTTATCAAGTAGTTAGTAACGGCACTTGTACAGCCGTTATTTTATCATAAATATATCTTAAGGCACTTTTACTGCCGCCTTCAATTTAAAGAAGTATAAACTACTTTTATTCTCATCCCTTACTCTTTTTCTCTATCTATGTAAATATCTGAATTCGATTTTATCACCTCTTAAATTTCCTTTAAATGATAAATATGAAATAAAGGCCCAAAAGGGACCGGTGTTCAGATCTGAAATTCCCCCTTTTGCCACTGGGTTGGCGCCCACACTAACATCCGTTTAACTACTAACACCTTATCCTACATCGCGGCCCGGGGCCCTACTCCAGCAGATTTACAGCTGGAGGGGCGCTCGCCAACCTCGGCCTGCGAGATGCTATCGGCCCCTCTCCACCCCGACAGATCTAATCTCAACCCCCTATTTTCTTAACTAACCAACATAGGGCCGCTATGGAATAGAACCTCCCCAGCCCTGTACCAGCAGATTTTCCACCCCCCCACACTTCTTTCTCCAGAAACCTACTACTGCTATCTGCCCCCTTCCCACTACCCCATCTAGAGCCATCGGCAGACCACCATGGCCACTTCACACCCCACCCTGCTCCAAACAAGTAAATTAGCTAATAAATTAGGTAATAAACTAGTAAATAAATAAATAAAATGCCAGCGCCATCGGCACACACAAGCCATGACCATCCCCTCATCCCTTTTTTTTTTTTAGTGTGAGACAAACAGTCACGTCCACCACCCCCCCCCCCCCCCCCGCCCACCTTCCCCCAACAAAACATACGATAGTCTGTCCCCCTTGCCCATGGCAGGGGCGACAACAACTAAATAAACAAAGTAAATTAAATATTTAAACACTTACCGCCCCTGAAGTGGGGGATAAATCCTTCCAAGTCACGAGGATCCCCCACTACCCCTCCCCCCCCCTCACCCATGATAGGAATCTTTACCCCCTCTGTTTTTTTTGTTGTTTTTTAATGGGCGCCAACAAACAAGGGAAGAAGAAGAGACCCATAAGGGAGCCCTTTTGAGGGCTAAGAAGAAGAAGAAGAGACCCATAAGGGAGCCCTTTTGAGGGCTAAGAAGAAGAAGAAGAAGAAGACACCAAGACAACAAGAAAACAATAAAACAAGAAAAGGAGGCACAAATGCCCAGGGCAGCGACACCTCCCAAAATAAAGATCTACTACACAATGAATGATGTCAGCAAGAGAAGGGTACTGACGACACTGAAATGTCTTCATGTCAGTATCTTGTGTATAGACCAACATATAGCAACCTTAGTTCTTGCATGTTCCAACTCCCTTTTTTGCACAACTGAGAAATCCGATGTTAAACATTTGTGTCTTTAGTATAATGACAAGGAGTTAGAAGAAATCAGAACTGTGAAACAGTTTGATAAGTGCCACAACTCATTTTAAACAAAATGTTAAAGTATGCATTTTTTTAAACCTCTTCTACAAACTAAAAGATCTCCAGTTTTTGAAAAAATGGTAGTAGATCAAACAAAGGCTAAGGTCACGACATCTTTGGCCTCTCTTTCAAATTGACAACAATCAACACAAAGTTGATTTTTAACTCTTTGTGTGCCAATCACCAATAAAACGGTTCTTCCGCTGGTCACATTTGTGCCAATCATCAATGTATCGGTGCACTAGAATGCTAGGCTATTTTGTTTCAGGAAGAAAGAAAGTTGATTTTCTATTAATAGATATGTTACTGTAGTTAGTCTTCATTCATCTCCCCAATCATTTTCTTCCTGTGTTGGCAAATGTGGAAAAATTAATGGCACACAAAGAGTTAAAACTTTCAAAACAAAGTTTTCATACAATATAGATATTTTTGTTATATTTCCTAAGCAAAAAATTTCAGACAAAAACTGAATAAAAGCATTTCATACATTATATAATATCTGTTTATATAATCACATTAAAACTGGACTAAGTATTGTACAGAAGGAAAGTTTTCTGATGTGGCTGAGATTACCTAGTTTTCTGCAGCTTCGTGGACAAGCTGGATATTCTTACACTTGACACATTTAACCCAATATTACACTCAGGGTCTAACAGACCTCAGACACTCACTCTCTTCGTCATAATATCCCCCAACCGAATGTAAAATAGGGTAAAGATTTACATTTATAGATGATTACTGGAATGTACTGAAAGCACTGGAAATGTATCAGATTGTGGGGGACTTTCGTATAATCTGCTTTTGGCCGAAGCAAGTACCTCTGTATAAACAATCTACACATTCAATATGAGATTCAAAATCAAATTTCCGTGAGTGTCACTCAGACTTGAGAATCCTGAAATCTGTAACAAAAGATTTCACCAATTCTGCAATTTGTCCTGGATACCAAATTTAAAAAAAAGAAAAAAAAAAACTGGGTCAATCTAAGCCTTTGAATCCGGAAGCTTTGGTCATACATGAGTTGCAAATGCTGAAATTTGGTCCTTGCTAAAAAAAAATAAAAAAATAGCACCCACTGATTTCCAGTTACCACCCTCCTCCTCCATCATTATGCAAAGGAGCAAACCCTTTGCCTGGTTTTTACTGAGATCAAATCTTGGAAAAATTTTGGGTTTTTTTGTTTACTCAGATCAAATATTGAAAAAACTGTGGCATAAAACATGGCCATAACAAATCTCACTGTGGCAGACGAAATAAAATGAACAAAATTCATCGGCTGATGACCAGAACTGACTGTCAATTTTTGGCAGAGTTTCCGATTATGGCCAAAATTGGCTTTTCTAATAGTTTTCCACAGCGTCTATAAATATCTATGCTGTAATCTTTCAAATAGCCTCAGAAACCCAATTCCAGATCAATATGTTTTTGTCCATAAGTTTATAAATTGTGAACAGGCCAGAACTAACAAATTTTCTCAAAATGCAAATCCTGGACATTGACAGTTCTGGTTGTTAGCCAATAGTATTACAAATGTCACAACACTGAAGTAATAGTTACAATATATCACATATCAGGAAGAGAAAAATGATCACATCTATATATAGATATATATTTGGAATATCATAATGAGCCAGTAACTTACAACAGCCAAATTTCTGAGCTAGCCAGAGAGATAGAACACAGGCAAAATATGTAATCATAAAAATGGAACACTCCAAATTTAACATCATATCATCCCCTTTGAATGACAAGGTTCTCCTCCCTTCCATCAACTTTTGAGAAGTTGATGACCGAAGTTCCATGTGCTCATAGCTTTTAGAGATACGATGTTTTTCCCCTTTAAGTAATACTTACAAATTACATACGGAAAATGCAAAAAGTGGAGATAAAACCTTGTCATTCTATATGGCTTATGTCTGATAACAGTATATTTTCTTTTTCACTTTTGATATGAAAATCTTTCAGTTTCAAGCACTATGAGCAAGTGCGAATGTCTCACCCCCTGAACTAAAAAATGCAAACTTCTGAAAGAAGTTCACTATCAAACAGAACAGCCCCAAACCCCACAAGTCACAGAAATGATCAGTTTGTTTCATGTACGTTCAAATCACTGCCTAGCAAACTTTAGGCTCATCATATCTTGAATTAATCTGAAATAAGACTTTACCGCATGTCAGAAACAATCTCATTATCATATTTTGAATTAATCTGAAAATAAGACTTCACAGCATGTAAGAAACAATCTCAGATTCTAGTAACATAACAAAACTAATATCACCTATGAAACAAAGAAGTTCACTACAACTGTGTGGACAGTCCGAACCCAGTTATTTGAATAAAGCAGCTTCACCAAACTTGCGATAGTCAGAATAAGCTCGAATTTCATCATTGGTCTTCTCGATGCCCATCACCATACTGGATGCTTCAGAGACAGGCCATGCACTCACGTTGTGACCTTTGGCCTTCAGGTCATCAAGAACAGCTTGTGGGATTCCAGCTGTGAAGTGGCAGAGAAACACAATCAAAAACATTACCAACACTGCACACGTCAAAGGTCAGAGTTCATTAGCCATCTGAAATGATTCTAAAGGCCTGTTTACACTGGTAGGTTTAAGAAATAGAAAAAAAGGAAAGGATATCTAGCGGAAAGCTTGTTGCGTTTATTTTGGATGTTACCCATCTAGAAAGGCAGGGGTCCACAAGACAAAAACTGATACGTGTGTTTACAACAGCAGGAAGATCCACCACTGTTAGGTGCAGATCTGCAGATTTTATGAAACAAGCATTTCAATGGCTGCCAGATTATGACACAACTAGTCAGAACTGCTTTCAGCCCATTCACCTTTTTCACTATAATATAGTTCATTTAATGACCGGCCCCATTGTCTTTTTCACTATAGTATAGTTCATTTAATGACCAGCCCCATTGTCTTTTTCACTATAATATAGTTCATTTAATGACCGGCCCCATTGTCTTTTTCACTACTGTCAAATAATTGGGCCCAATCGTCGGCTCTATTGTTTTCTAAGGGTTAAGATTTGGCAGGCCCTTCAGATGATTTGAGACCATGAATGTACGTGTAACTGAGTTGAGAAAGTCAAACTATGATAAGAAAGGAAACTTTCACACTGGTCAGTCCTTGTACTTTTCCACAGAAACGTTCCTGGTGGGAGCACCCGGTAGATCTTGCACTACTGCTACATTTACTGACTTACATTCTGCTAGTGTCTCGGGAGGATTCCACTGACTATGAACTCTAGGAGCAGCTATAGCACTGGAGATGTTCAGATTGAAAATGACTGAGTTGACTATTGACTCCACCACTCCTGAAACAAACACACAAAATAAGAAAAACATAATAAATGATATCTTCAATGATGCAATTTGATTTACACAAATCAATTCTTGAGCTTGGGATTCAAGTGAGGTGGCTTCTTGTGAAAATGACCTACAAATCAAGTGACAAGATGATTGTATGAGATCTCAACAGACTGGAAGCTTTGGCTGAGGAGCACAGAAACATATCCTCACTGCTCTGCGCTAATGGCATTAGACATTTTTTGAGAAAAAACTGTTTCTTATCCTGTCATTTGGTGACTTATGCCATTATAATTCTATTGGATTATTGTATTTTTCAACTGGCACATTTCTTTTTCTATAATATCTGGTAGCCCTTATGCTCAGGAATGCAATGAACCGTCGGCTGCTTTTTGACATAAGTCTGACATATGCCATTATCGTAGAGCAGTGACAAGATAGCTCATGACAAACCCTGAAAACTTGCTAATTCTTTGCCGTATCACAGGTCAAAAAGGCTCCAGGTCAGATGGCTGCTGGATTGGAAAAGCTACATGAAACTCATGGTGAAGGTAAAACTACAGATGACAACAAGAAAATTTATTGCAGATGACCCTACAAACTTGTATAACGCCAGTCTCCACAAACAGATACCATCCATGATGTGAGCAGCACTTCACATTAAATATAATAATAATTTTTGTCATCTGTATCCTTTATAGCAATTGTCACCAAAGAAAGATACAGAAGATTGTTTTTGCCCTCCACTATTCGCCTCAACAAGACACTTTAGCTAGATGTGTGCCTGATTTCACAAAGGTTCCTTATCATGTCACTTCATGTATGCTTGTTATCGAGTTAACTGAGTTGTGATTATGTTCACGTAATGATGTGCAAGATATGTGTACCGTGTATGTGCTCTCAAACATCCTGTTGTGTTTTGGAACAGGGACTAGATTTGTGTAGATGCATGAGGACTTTATATGTACTGACAACCTCGAGCCAAACAAATACCACCTTGACACAATGTCATGGTAAATGGAAGTCGTTTATTTACAAGGAAGTGGCCAGGGACTGAACAGTAACAATATGCCAGTGTGGCCGGACAATACAAAACATTGACACACAACACCTCCCGACCGAGCTTTTGGTACCCAGTACCCGAAAGCAGAATTTTCAAAGATCCAGCACAACCCGTGGTCTTCTTTGCCTTTTCGAACGGCGTGGGTTGTCCGGTCCGAACATCTTCTGCCTCGGCTCTTGTCGTTGAGCCTCAGTAGACTGGGGAGGTGGTGGAATAGATGATTCTGACACCTCACCAGGGTCAGCGTCCTGGTCAGCCCCATATCGTAGACGAAGCTGCTCTATGTGGCGTTTCCAGACCGGACCTCTGGGACACACACGTACCAGAAAACTTCTGGCTCTTTGCTGCTTTGACACGATGGCTGGAACCCACCGTGGATCTTCGTCGATTCTGGGTCCATAATACGCAGCGTACACTGGAGTTCCCGATTTGTAGGAGTGCCGTACCTTGGACACCAGTGACAAAGAATTCTTTTCTGCACTTACCATTTGCGATTGTCTCCCCTGCGCAACGTGTGCTGAAGACGGTTTGAGAACGTCGATGAGCGATCTGATTTGACGCCCATTTAATATTTCACTAGGTGACAAGCCACTCGAGAGCGGAGTGCGTCTGTACACCATAAGGAATTCTTGGAGAGCTGACCTGGGTGGCAACGAAGATTTCCGCAAAGAGTTCTTGAAACTCTGGACGAGACGTTCTGCCGCACCATTGGTTGCTGGATGATACGGTGCTCCTGCAAGGTGAATGATGCCATGTTCGCGACACCATGACTGAAATTCATCTGACGTGAAAGATGAAGCGTTGTCACTGACGATAGTATGAGGATATCCAAAATGAGCAAAGTCTTCTTCAAGAAGTTGAATTGTAGCTTTGCTAGATGTTGATGAAGTTTGATGAATGGTTGGGTACTTGGAGTACGCATCAATAAGTACCAACCAGTTGTGACCCATGAAATTTACTGCATGGTCGATGTGAACTCGACTCCATGGTTTCTCAGGTAGAATAGACATCCTGCTTCACACGAGAGGTTGTCTTTTAAGTGTTTGAAGGAGTTCATTTCAAAAGTTCTATGTTGTTCACTTGAGGATGGTGGCCAACCTTCTCTGCAATATCTCATAACAGTGGAGATAACTGCATCTCTCGAACTTTCTTTGGCAACCATTCCTTGATCAGTAGGGTTGAGTTGACTACCTATGATCTTGATACTGCACACTGAATCCATGTCCACACCTCCCTCCTTTTCATCAAAAGCTGTGTCTGGGCCTGAGGGTAGGCGACTGAGTGCATCCGCATTACCATGTTTTGACGATTGCCTGTATTCAATGTTGTAGTCATACTGACTAAGAGTTAGAGCCCACCTAGCCAGCCGATGAGCCGCCATAGCCGGTGTTGCTTTGTGTGGACTAAAAATATTGAGAAGAGGCTTGTGATCAGTAACAAGAATGAACTTTCTTGCGTAAAGAAACTGGTGAAATTTTGACAACGCAAATATGATTGCAAGAGCCTCTTTGTGTATTTGACTGTACTTCCGTTGAGTCTGCGAAAGTGTTTTTAAAACGTTTGCAATAGGTCGCTCACTGCCATCTGCATTGCGGTGAAAAAGTACAGCACCTATGCCACATTCTGACACGTCACATGAGATTCCGATTTCCAGAGACGGATCGAAGTGAGCAAGGACAGTGTCTGTACCTAACAAATCCTTGACTTGTTGAAATGAGGATTATTGTTCCACACCCCACTTCCAACGAGTGTCCTTTTTCGTCAGGTTGTAGAGAGGATCAAGCATTGTTGCCAAGTTTGGTAGAAATTTCCCGTAGAATTGTATCTGTCCGAGGAAAGCACGCAACTCTGAAATGTTTGTAGGAGCTCGCATCATTGTTATAGCATCTACCTTATGTCCTTTTGCTTTTCCCTCTAGAGAGAGAACATGTCCTAAGTACTCAATTGAAGACTTGACAAATTCACATTTTTCCCATCGACAGCGAAGACCTTTCTCTTCTAGACGCTGGAGTAAAGCACGAAGGTTTTGAAGATAGCTGTCTGCATCGGTTCCGCTTACTAGGCAGTCATCCATGTAAACAGCAACGCCGGTCAGATCATGTGTCAGCTGATCCATCACCTCTTGAAAATACCCTGGAGCTGAGGTAATGCCAAACGGAAGACGTTGTTGAAGCAGTACCCCTTTGTGAGTGCTCAGAGCGAGTTTCTCTTGTGATGCTGGTGACAGCTTGATCTGGTTGTACGCATCTGCAAGGTCAATTTTGCTGAAGTAGTAGCCTCCGCCCAGTCTTCTCATCAGATCCTCCGGTTTGGGAATAGGGTGTCTGTGTGGTTCCAGTTGAGGGTTGACCGTCACTGAGTAGTCACCACAAACACGAACCTGCGAGGAAAGGTGTCCTTGCTTATCTTTTTTTCTGATGGGTACAACTGGTGTGCCATAGTCGCTGAAGGTGGTAGGTTTCCAGACCCCTTTAGCAATACCTGCGTCATATGCTTTCTCCAGGTCATCTTGCACTGCTAGAGGGACAGTGCGATGTTTGCAGAATATAGGCTTGGCATTGTCCTTGAATTTGACGTCTAACTCAAAATCTTTCAGCAAGCCTAGTCCAGATGAGAATAATGTTGGAAATTGTGAACTCATCTCTTTACATGCAGCCACCAACTTGTTGTCTCGCTGAGACGAATTTACAGCAGATTGTGCTGTTTTAATCTGTCGAACATTCTGCAACAGTTTATCAACAGAAATTCCCAGCTCTTTGATAGCAGTTCTACCAAGTATGTTCAGTTGCGGTACTTTAGTGACGATAAAGTTAACTAAAATAGGAGTAGACTCCTTTATCAAGACGTGTTCTTGAAAAGATCCTAAGACAGGAAGCAAGTGTTTAGAAGCTGATTCAAACTTGCTTGCCACAAGATGAAGAGAAGGTTTCCCTAGCTGATTCCAGACATCTAAGCATATGAAGTTATCGCCTGCTCCTGTGTCTACTTCAAATAGGACAGATTTGTCCTTGATAGTTGCGTTTACGTTGAGTGCAGGAAAGCTCTGGGTTCTTTTGACTGTCGTGATAGCTTCTATCTTCAAAAGTGATTTCTTCTTTTGTAGACAGACCTTTTCAATGTGACCAGTCTTTTGGCAGAAATGACATACAGCATTCCTGAATCTGCATTCCTTACCAAGGTGAGTACCTCCGTAACGAGGTTTGTTCCGCGCCTTGCTTCCGTGGGCCTTTGACGACTGAGGAACGAATTTTGAAGGAGTTTGAGGTGTGTGTGGTTTTCTAATTTTCCTGACTTGCAAACCACCAGTACCATACACTTTCTTTTGCACATTTAGCTGCTTCCTCAATCTGTGTTGCTATCTCAATAGCCTTTGCAAAAGAGAGTTCATCATCTTTTATTTTAAATAAAGCTTTAAGAACAGCTTCATTGTCGATCGAACACATGAAGTGAGTCCTCATTGCTTCATCCTGAGGATTTTTTATTTCAAAGAAATTGCAAGTAACAGCGCCTTGTCTGATTCTCACTGCCAGCTCATGTGTGGTTTCCCCAGGCTTTCTTTTCATATTAGACCAAAATTTGTAACGTTCTTGAACGATAAAGCGTGTTCGGTGAAACTGCTCAAGCATGAAACTTTCAATTTCAGGCATTGTAATACTATGAATGTGCTTTGGAGGAGACATCTGTTTTGCTAGATTCTCTAGCAGTTTAAAAATGACTGGTGATTGATTGGTCAAAAAAATATGCGTTCGTTTACACTCTTGAACAGAATGAGCTTCAAGAAATGTGTTAAAACGACTGCGATAATCTGTCCACAGCTCTGTGCTTGGGTCAAAAGTCTTTGAGGATTTTTTATTTCAAAGAAATTGCAAGTAACAGCGCCTTGTCTGATTCTCACTGCCAGCTCATGTGTGGTTTCCCCAGGCTTTCTTTTCATATTAGACCAAAATTTGTAACGTTCTTGAACGATAAAGCGTGTTGGGTGAAACTGCTCAAGCATGAAACTTTCAATTTCAGGCATTGTAATACTATGAATGTGCTTTGGAGGAGACATCTGTTTTGCTAGATTCTCTAGCAGTTTAAAAATGACTGGTGATTGATTGGTCAAAAAAATATGCGTTCGTTTACACTCTTGAACAGAATGAGCTTCAAGAAATGTGTTAAAACGACTGCGATAATCTGTCCACAGCTCTGTGCTTGGGTCAAAAGACGTAAAAGATGGTATAGATTTACTATTTGCTTCTTGAGAAGTATTTAATAGTGACAACAGAGACTCCATTTGTTTGCAATGCTGAGCCTGTTGTGACGCCATTTGTTCACGGAAAACAGATACCAGCTCCGCCACTGGCCCTGCCATTGTGCTAACTGATAATGGAACTCCCCTCCACACAATTGTCTCGGAAGACTTCTCTTGAAGTTAAAGTAGATCTATCTGTGATCTAGATCTAGACTTCTCTCTCATGTGCTTCTCCCTTCCGATGGGTTAATCTCACTTCTAAGAAAACTCCTTGGACTTCATATCATTCTAGATCTCGAATGCATAATGACTTGATAACATGCTGTCAGCCTGATCACTTTTCTATCTACACAATCACCGATCCAGAAATGTTAAAAACCAAAACTGTATCATGACTTCTAGTTCCATAAATCACTTTGAAAGGATCCCATCCTCGTCGCCAATTGTTGTGTTTTGGAACAGGGACTAGATTTGTGTAGATGCATAAGGACTTTATATGTACTGACAACCTCGAGCCAAACAAATACCACCTTGACACAATGTCATGGTAAACGGAAGTCGTTTATTTACAAGGAAGTGGCCAGGGACTGAACAGTAACAATATGCCAGTGTGGCCGGACAATACAAAACATTGACACACAACACATCCTGTGAATGAGAAGTCCCTCATGGGATAATAAAGTGATTCTTAATCTTATTCCATATTGGTATAAGTATCCAGCTATTTCTGCTTTTTCATTGGGAAAAATTTGCTTTGAAGACTTTCACTGAAATCTGAAAGTATAGTTCCTTAACCGACTCACTGCCATATGCTGCTCTGTGTGGTCCATCCCAAAAATACCCATTTCAAGTAATAAATTCACTGTTAAAATACCCCAAATTTGGCATTTAATCGTATTTTTTGAAGTCCCTGTACACTGTTATCACTGGTATCCATATCAGTGGTCACCGTCCTTCAACAAGCGCAGTATGAGAACTCGTTCTCTGAAAGAAACCAGCTGGGAGTGAATCAGTTAATATAAAACATTAAGTGGAAAAAAAAAAAAAAAAAATAGTATAGATCTACGCCACATCTTCCACAAGGCACTGAAATTTCCGCAGTTAAAATTAAATAACGATGTAATTGAATAACAAACAATACAGATATTCCAACATGAGCATCAGTTTCCATGGTCTCTACCTGTTGGTATCTTGATGCCATTGGTAGCTCCAACAATGATTCTGTGAGCACAGGGATGTTCTTTGTTGTACACTAGAGTGGGACTCATGCTGGACAACGGTCGTTTGCCATTTTTAGGTGAGTTCTGAGGTGGGGGAGGGAAAAAAAGTCCTATTACTTTCCTCATGACACAAAACATTTCATGTACTGGTGTATAACAATTTTCTCATTTTACAGGGGAGTGTTTTAAAAGTTTTCGTCACTTCTGTTATCCTTGGATGTGGCAAAAAATTATAATTGCAATATCATGAACCCTCTTGCTGTGACACGGCTGATATACGGGCCATCATATGTTGCGGAATACTGCCCCACGGCTGATACATCGGCCCTACTGCTTATCCTAAAACTACCGCGACATTTTTCTGGCATGTTTTTTTTGCATGACTAATTTTGTCTACTTTCTGCTGTCTTTCTACCCGATAATCCATTAAGCTGGTAGTCTAAAGGAGGGATGGGAGTTTGGGCTTGGCAGCAAAAGAGTTAATGATGTTGATTTTCACTTGGTGAGAATGTGGATCTCACCATAGGCAATGATAAGGTACAGCTTAGTCATAAGTCAAAACTACCAAAATCTTAGATATACTCGTGTGTGAGATGGGAGACAATTTGTAGGAGGAGTGGTGAGGAAGTATGGGGTTTTTGATACATATAAGAATAGACCTGCCAACTAAGCCACCATTTCAATAAGGGACACACCTCAAAGGCACCTAAACCCATGTCACTGCTCTATGCTAATGATACAGGCCATTTTTAACACTTATGAGATATGAAGAAAAAACTGTTTCTTCTCCTGTCATTTGGTGACTTATACCATGATTCTATTGGATTATTATATTTTCCTATTGGCATTTCTCTTTTTCTATAACATTATCAGATAACCCTCATGCTCAGGATTTGCAATGAACCATCAGTTGCCTTTTTGGTATAAATCTGTCATAAATCCATTACTGTAGAGCAGTGACGATATGCTCTATAAACACAAAGTGAAACTATCATTTAGCTGTGATTTCTATAGAAATGAGAACACTTGTACAAAACACTGTAATGCACTTCACAGCCCACATAATTTACTCAATGTATATAATGAGCATACTGTGCATACTATCATTATCATCTTGCACTTTACTAGACTGGCCTTTGTCCTCAAAACCTGGCAGGAATTTCTTTTTTTGTAAAAATAGACGCATTTCTCAAGTCCTTATCAACACTCTACCTCTTTGAAGACGGAGTTATAGGGCAAAAATGATAATGTGTTTACAATAGCAGGAAGATCCGCCACTAATATGTACAGATCCGTAGATTTTATGAAACAGGCATTCTGACTGGCTACAAGACCATGACATCATTAATCAGAACTGCTTTCTCATCTTTTTCACCATAATACCAATGGGCTGATGACCAGCCCCAACATTTTTTTCACTGTAAAATATTTGGAGCAATCATCAGCCCTATCGTCTTCAAAAGGTTAATTACTGGGTAATCCTGTAAACTAAGGGACCTGTGAAAAACATGGAGTGAAAAGTGAGATAGGAAGAGTGAGGAATTGGCTGACATGCCTCATGTGAACTCTCAGTAAGGCATGAAGGAAAGAGTGAAGCCTGAAGGAAGAAGACAATGGAAAAGAGTGAATGAATAAAGACTTGGAGGTGGCTGTGAAATATTTTGTATTTTGTATACTTCTTGGATCCCATTTGGGTAATTTGCCTTAGTGTCACTGCAGCCCAGTTACAACTGGAGCAGACCCGTCATCACTACAGTGTAGCATGGTTTCTTTGCTTGTTTGTGAGTGTGTGTGTGTGTTTGTTTGTTTGTTTAGTTTTAATTTTGCCCGAGGCAAATATGACGAAAGAAGAAAAACAGAGAGACAGTGAACAACATAAAACAGAGAGGAACTAGAAAAACAGCTAAACCAATGGAGGGAACCGAAACTTGAACACAGAAAGGCTGGTCAGAAACCAGAGTAGACTGATAAATGGATATATGGTAAAAACATGAAGACAGATGAAGACCCAGATGGAAAAACGACCACAGCCACATATACAGAAACTAAAAAAAATCCATGTTTTAAGATTGAAAGTCCCCAAGTGCATTGTTAACGGAGATAAAAAGAAAAGCAACCTGTTTCACCAGAGGGAGGCTTTACTTCAGTAGAAAAAAACTGGGCTTTGGGGCAAAATAGACATTGCAATGATTTTAAAAATAACAAAAAATCTTCAAAGTTGGACTATGGTTGTTCTTCCATCTAGATCTAGGTCTTCAGACAGGACTTACTGGAGATGACGCGTCCATGGTAAAATCTAAAAGTTCATCATTCAGTATAATCCCAGTGTTTCCCAGCATCAGCTTGCTGCCAAATGCGTTGTTGATGCTCCTGTGAAGAATCAAACATTTGAATGCTTGAAAGTGAGTTATTCAAAACCTGACATTCACTTCCAAATTTTCCTCCAGGAGCCATCCAGAAAGTACATGATACGCTTTGACAGGAGAAGGGCATTTGCCTTGAGCATACCATAAAAGCTGTTGTTAACTCTTTCCCTACTGACCAGCATTCCACTTCTGGATGGAGCACCTCGTGGGTTTACACGCCATACTGTACTGTGCTTTTGTACACAAAGATCGCCTTCCTACACAACAGCTGTCCAAACTATACACTTATCGCACACGTGGTATCGCTGGACATGCTAGGACATAGGAAGCTTTACCATGAATTTTATTTTTATGGTTCAATGTCAGGGGATGTTAATTTCCAAAACGGTTGTCAAGGAATACCTTTACAACGCAGGCTGTGTTGTACTGGCTGCCGCTACGGAAGCGTGTGGCACAGTGTGCACTGTATGGTAGGGAAAGAGTTAAGGGACCCTAGTCTTAATACAAAGCCGAAGCGAGAAAATACTGAGCTATGTTCCCTGCTTCAAAAATTCTTATATATAAAAATAAAATGTTACTTAACCCTCCAAGTGCCGCTGGCCGATTAAAACGGATTAAAAAGGTCCCGTTCTGTGGTGCTATTGCCGATTTATAAATAGCTGATAAAGACATATAAAGACAATAAGACCTCTTTATTTCTTTTTGCGGTGCTGGTGGGGAGGGGTAAGAGAGGGGGTGTGTGGCCATAAAGGATGACCCTTGGCTTCAGTAACGGGAGTGTGGAGTGCCTTGCATAGGCGTACGCCAGTAAAAGTACAGAGTACTACAGACTGAGTAATTTTTTCCCCCACAAAACATTTGTGCGCCGTTGATACTAGGCCTTGACCTAGATCTCTTGGTTAACTGCCGTACTGTGTGTATATCGGTATCATCGTTTCTTCTGAAGTCAGCTCGAGGTTAGAAAAAAAAAGGAAAGCACTGCGCATTTGATAGCTACAGCATTTCTCCGATGTTGGCAAATCTTTGCCACACAACAATGATATTGGAGGAACGGGTGACAGTGTGCCGATAATTGAAAGGAAAATGGACATAATTGCGTTATTTATTGGACACTTTTCCCAAAATAATGGTAGACCTGATGAAGGTGAGGTAGATAAGTTTGGCTGGGCAGCTGTTTATGATGAAAGCACTAGAACCAGACATGATATAATTTTCATCCAGAGTGTACAAAACTATACATTTTCTGGCAGGAAATTGAATGACTAATTGTTTTTAGCAGCAGTGAAACAATTAGAGCAGCATAAGTGTCCTTCATTGTTACTAAAAGTGAGTACTACTGGTATGTCAAAATGATAAAGGTCGTTTCAGGCAAGGTCAAGGTCATTACACTTTATGATGTTATCAAAAAAAATGTTTCTTCCTTTAGTCCTTTCATTTTCCTGCCAGAAAATGTATAGTTTTATAGCATTTGATTGAATATTGTGTACAATATAATCTATTTTCAAACCTTATATTAAAACCTTAAATATCCTCTGACACAACATAAGAATATGCCTGACACTTGGAGGGTTGAGATAAACAATATATGGCCTTTAGCGTCTTTACAGACGGTCTTAGCAGCTAGAATATTCACTTTCACTTTGACTGACAGCTTCTCTCGTGGCTTATTCTACCAATGTTTGACCCGAGAGTGCGATGGCAGTGATTGCAGGTCAGTCTTTTGGGTTCACTTTGGCGAGTGTTTTCATTCCGCCTGTGTTGTTTTGTCAGGTATGTTTCTTTTGCCTTGAAGTCTATTGCGAGCGTGCCACTGCGCAATTTTTGTCTCCATCTGCTTCGATCATTTGCAAGGTTCTCCCATTCATTGGGGTCGATGTTGAATGCTTTCATCGTGACCTTGCAAGTGTCTTTGAATCGCAGATGTGGCCTACCTCTGGGTCGGTTGCCAGTAGCAAGTTCCCCGTAGAGAATTTGTCTGGGGATGCGATCATTTTCCATACGGTGGAGATGTCCAAGCCACCGCAGTCTTTTTTTGCCTAGGAGAGCCTGAGTTGATGGAATGTTGGCTCTGCTCAGAACTTCGATATTTGAGATCCTGTCTTGCCACTTGATCTTGAGAATTTTGCGTAGGCAGCGCAGGTGGAAGGAGTTGAGGGATCTTTCATGTTTGGAGTAGGTGGTCCATGTCTCTGAGCCATACAGCAGGGTGCTTAGGACGCAAGTTTGGTACACGAGTACCTTTGTTTTGATGGTCAGCTTGCTATTGTTCCACACCCTTTTTGAGAGTTTGCCAAAAGCTGTGGCCGCCTTTCCTATTCTGGCATTTATTTCAGTTGTTATGTCTGTGCTACCACTGATGGTTGAGCCTAGGTAGCAGAATTTTCCCACTTGCTCCAGAGGAGAGCCATTCAGCATGATTGGGTTGGGGTTTCTCAAGCCTTGTGTCAGAACTACAGTTTTTGAGACACTGATCTTTAGCATGAATTTGTCACAGGCTTTGGCAAGGCTATTGATGAGAGCCTGGAGCGTGGTTTCATCGTGGGCCACGATTGCAGCATCATCTGCGAAGAGGAGCTCTTGTAACATAATATGCTCTGTACGAGATTTTGCTTTTAGTCTGGCAACATTAAAAATGGAGCCGTCCACTCTGGTGTTAATAAGTACTCCACCTGAACATTGACCAAAGGCATTCTTGAGTAGGGCTGCAAAATATATACCAAATAAGGTAGGAGCAAGAACACATCCCTGCTTCACACCGCTGTTTACAGCAAATGAATTGGATGTGCAGCCCTCAAAGTTGACACATGCCCTCATGTCAGTGTGGAAGGATGCAATAAGTTTTAGCAATGTTGGTGGACAGCCTATGGATTTAAGGACTGCATACAGGCCAGATCGGCTTACGGTGTCGAAAGCCTTTGTTAGGTCCACAAAGCATGTTATAAGCGGCCTGTTTTGTTCTTTACATTTTTCTTGGATTTGCCGAAGTGCAAATATCATGTCAATAGTTGATCGTTTGCTTCGAAAGCCACATTGTGTTTCTGGTAAGACTTTTTCCGCCAGTTGTTGAAGGCGGCAGAGGATGACGCGAGCAAAAGCCTTTCCAGTAATGCTGAGGAGGGATATGCCTCGATAGTTGTTGCAGTCGCCTTTGTCTCCTTTGTTCTTGTAAAGTGTGACAATTTTGGCGTCTCTCATATCATGTGGTATCACGCCTTCTTTCCAACACTGCAGTAACAGATTATACAGGTGTGGTAATAGTGGGCCTTTTAGGTCTTTTAATACCTCTGCAGGAATGTTGTCACTTCCTGTGGCTTTTCCAGCAGACAGGTGGTCGATTGCATTGGAAAGCTCGACTAAGGAAGGTTCAGCGTCAAGTTCGGCCATTATTGGCAGTTTTTGGAGGTGTTCCTCAAAATCTGGTGGAATATTTTTCTCAGTTGAATACAACAGAGAGTAATGCTCTACCCACCTATTCAGTTGTTCATTTTTATCTGTGATGGGTTCACCATTTACAGACTTAAGTGGGGCGCTTTTGGTGATGATTGGCCCAAGAGCTACTTTCATCTGACTAAAGGCGGTTTTCATATCTCCCTTTTCATTTGCCTCTTGTATGCTGTTACACAAGTCTGTCCAGTATTTGTTGGCGCAACGTCTTACCTCCAGCTGAAGTTTAGCTTTTGCATTTTTCAAACAAGTTTTTGTACTCTGATTGCAATTTTTGTTATACTCATTGAAAGCAGATTTCTTTTGCTCAATGAGAGGTAGGAGAATTTCGCTGTTCTGGGCTACCCAGTCGTTGTTTGAAACTTTATGCTGTCCAAAAGACTTGATGGCACAGTCATGAATTTTTGAACTGAGAGTGTTCCATGTTTCATCTACCGAGTCACATTGGGTGACATTATCCATGCTTTCAGCAAATAACTTTTCAAATGACTTTCTATTTGATTCATCTCTGATTGCTGTTACATTGATCTTAGGGATTGAAGGGGCTTTTGATCTGTATATTTTCTTGGCCGAAATTTTGATTTTGCTGACTACCAGTGCATGGTCGGTGTCACAGTCAGCACTGTGGAGGGAACGAGTTATTTTTATACAGCCCAAACTCTTCCTCCTTGAGAGAATAAGATCTAATTGATGCCAATGGCCAGACCTGTAGTTTTCTTCTTTGACTGACCCGGAGTCGGGAAGTCGAGTTTCTTGAAGGGCAGCGATGTCGATGTTTAGTAGCTGAAGTTCTCGATCAATAATTTGGGATTTCCTGATGGAGTCAATATTAGTGAGATCTTGCTGTTGCAAGCCTGGGCGCATTGTTCTGACGTTCCAGGTACCAAGTTTTAGTATTTTTCTGTTTTTGCCAGGTGCACACTTTACGTCAGCTTTTTGACTTTTGGTCTAGCTCCAACCACCTTAAGAAGCAGGCTGACGTGGCGGAACAACACCCAACTGCCTGGGGGCTGCCCAGGTTACGGCGGGCGGTAGTTGATCAATGCAGCTGAAAAGCCGCTCCCACCGACAGAGGGGACCCCTGGCGCTCATCCGTACGCCAAATGGATTGAGCTTATCACCGGTAACTGCCACCTCCCGTGTTGTGCCCATCCGTAACGGATGGCTGGAGTGTCCTCTCCAAATCGGAAATGGGTGGGCTTATAGAGGAGAGACAGACGCTTGCCAAGCCCGAGCAAACGCCTCCTCGTTTTGCTGCCTTGCCTGGGCTATTTTTAAGAGATGGTGCTTTGCCCAGAGGCACCACCCCTCTCTCTGCCATTCTAGTTAAACCCAAGGGAGAGACCAGGTCAATACATTTGGAACTAGTCCGGCTGCAGGAGATGCTGGAAGCCAGTTTGATGCAGTTCTCCCTGACAACCACCTTCGGGTCTCCACTCCTGATTTTCTGTCTGGGTTTACTCCCATAGCCTTTGCTATCATAGCAACACACAAGGCAGTGTGGTATTTGTATTCAGGGTTACCTTCCCCTAGTCTTCCTCTCTCCCGAGATGACCCACAAGACAGTGGGGGTGACAGTAGCAGGCTGTATTGTGTACTGTCGTACAATAGCAGAAAACTCTGGCCTGACTTACGATAAACAATACATTTCAAATAAAACAAGTTTTCTTTAACTTCTGTAAAATTAAGTCCCTGGCACTTGTGTGTTTTCATGCTAGTGCCAGCCAAATTGTTACTCACAGAGTAGCAGAGACCATGAGCTCCGAAGCGTCAATGACGGACAAATGAGTGGTCCCACCAGAAAAGCTTGGTTGTAGCTTGGGCCCATAGTGATTCTGTTTGGGGTAGGTCACGTTGGTGATTTCCTTGGCCAGACTCTGGGCAAACTCATCACTGGTCAGCTCTTTGTACACATTGGTCATGTTGTCTGTGAACTCTGGGTCACCTAGCAAAGGTCGCTGAGCAAATGCAAACTTGAACACCTGGCATCAGATTGAAAAAAAAAAAGCATTTATTAAATTTCTCTTGGTACGTGAAACTGACTACTGTCAGTATCAACTGCTAAATATTATACCATAACGGAGCTAGAGGGTGAACATGTAAGCCCCTAAAACTTTATGAATATATGGGACCAAAAATGATGAAATTTTGTACATTGACTCATTTTTTTAATATAAATTACGTGGACACATACATTTTCAACAAAATGTAGTTTTTAATATTGTTTATTTACTATTTTTGAGCCATAAAATGAAAAAGAAAAACATTTTCGTGGAGTGGAATTGAAAAAGCATGATCTTGAATATAAAAGATGGAACAGGGTGACCTGGTACTTATGATCTCGCTTAGGCCTAGTATGCTTTCAATCCCTACTGACCATATGCTGTGACAGCACTACATGCAGTTCAAAGTGATGACTCATCACTAACTGAGGCAAACTGGGGGGACAGGCCATGAAGGCTACAAATGTGTCGTGCTTCGTCAGACGTGTGCACCTGTGATGTACGATAATTACTACATGTAGCATGGTCATTGATCGTCATCAATCGCCCTGCGGAGTATGCTCTTTGTCTACACCGGGCTTTGTGACCACATGCCTACACTCCTTGTGTCACAATCACGTGGTCAGTCTGTTCCCAATCCCATTCTGTGAATGACACAGCACAGGAAACCACCGGAAACAAATGTACTCCTCAGTTTCCAACTTTTGCATCTGACTCTCTCGTAATTTGATTCGAAACATGGCTGCCGTCAGCACAAAGAAAAACAAAAACGTATCGATATATAAGGCTGAGCTCTACTCATTGAAAATAAGACTTTTATTTGATACAACAACTTGATTTGCTGAAAGAAAAAAAATCGATACTTGCAAACATTTCAATTCACTGCCTTAATTGAAAAGTATGATCCCCCTCCTCACCTCCACATACAAACTTCACTGATGGCACACCACTGATGGTTCAGGATGACCCACCCAGGACATAATTAGAAATTTGTCTCTACTCAAAAGTAATAAATGTGGCGCATTTTGGCACTGCCCGATTTGAGAAAATTTTAAAAAGATGTCGTAGGCTTAATTTTATTGCTTTTGCGTTTTCAGTATTTTTGAAAAGTCTCTTTACTATTCCTTTTCCAAATGATATTTCTGTTTGAGAAGAGAAAATGCCTCAAAATTGGCTTTGAATTGAATCACCATCAATAATTTTGATGAAAAGCTGAAACTTTAAAAGCGTTGTTCTCAAAACTGTGGTTCTGTCACTTCCTGTCTTTGAAAGGCCATATCTTCTCTGCTAATTAAAATACAGCAATATGTTTTTTACCAAATGAAAGGGCTTTGAATAACCTACTTGGTGATACCAGTATCTCCATACCACCAACATTTTGTCAGGCGCCTACAGAAATATACAACCAAAATTCTACACTTGACAAACACGCCTCTCTGCTTCTTTCTAAAGTCCCTAAATACAATGCGATGCAAAACAGTGCAAACCTTGCTGAACATCCTAATGCAAAAAATATTTTCACAGATTTTTGCCTCAATTCGCAAACTGTTTCCATTTTCTTCACTTGGTCCTATGAAATTGGGATTGTCCCCGCTAAACCTATAGAGTTGGCAGTTATGCTGTGCTAGTCATTGTGTTTACCTCTATCGACTGATGATACTAATGATGGGTCAGATTGTTACTGTGTTTATCCCATCAGCTGACGGTACTAATAATGGGTCAGATTGTTATTGTTTACCCCATCAGCTGATGGTACTAATGATGGGTCAGATTCTCATTGTGTTTACCTCTTTAAGCAGATGGTACAAGTGATGGGTCAGATTGTCATCATGTTTACCTCTATAAGCTGATGGTACAAATAATGGGTCAGATTGTCATCATGTTTACCTCTATAAGCTGATGGTACTAATGATAGGTCAGATTGTCAATGTCTTTCCCTCTATCAGCTGATGGTAAAAATGATGGGTCAGATTGTCCATGTCTTTACCTCTATCAGCTGATGGTACTAATGATGGGTCAGATTGTCCATGTCTTTACCTCTATCAGCTGATGGTACTAATGATAGGTCAGACTGTCAATGTCTTTCCCTCTATCAGCTGACGGTAAAAAACGATGGGTCAGATTGTCCATGTCTTTACCTCTATCAGCTGATGGCACTAATGATAGGTCAGACTGTAATTGTGTTTCTGTGTTTCCCTCTATCAGCTGATGGTACTAATGATGGGTCAGATTGTCATTGTATTTACCTCTATCAGCTGATGATAGGTCACACTGTCATTGCCCTGGTTTGACTTCCAGTCTAAATTGTCTATCATGTTCAGCATCAGGGCCACCATAGTGCCTCCAGCAGGGGGTGGGAGACCAATCACATTCAAACCTGTGGTGAGAAAACCATGCCAAAAATTCTTCATATAGACTGACGGACTTTAATAATTCCGCACCCTTACTTTAACCCTCGCAATGATACAGAAATCTGCTTCCCTTGTCCCCCGGTTGACAGGCCTGATCCAGGAAAACTATGCAATTTCAGTACTAAAAATAGAAGATGATGTCACAAACCTTGACATCGAAGGCTTATCAACTAGACCCCGAGGAAGTGGTAATACGAGTTCATGGCCTTATCATTGGCGGGCAAGGGAGTTGCGACCATGGTAACATGGGCATAGCAACTGGGGCCCGAGAAGAAGGATTACGATATCATGGTCTTATCGATAGTGGACAGGGAGGAAAAATACCATGACATCATGGCCTTAACACTGCGAGAGTTACATGTACTTTTTTTTTACACACAGAGCAGGCATGAATAAGGCAATACAAATTATTAGTTTGTTTTTCATGTATTCATCAATCTGTACAGACAAGCAAAACTGAGTTTTAATCATATGGTATTTTACAAAAAGTTATTGCCCTGAGTCATTTTAAAAAATGACGGACAACACACACACACTATTCTTAAAATTTTATCAATATAGTAGCTGAGGTGCCCCCCCCCCCCCTCCTCCCCACTTTGCCCGCTGCCTGGGATAAATCTGTTTTTCAGTTCCAGTTCTGGGTGATTATACGGCATCCGCTTCACCTTGCTTATTCCATTTAAATTCATTTTGTTTTTGCAGTTGTTTCTTTGTTTATTCTTAAATTGTCTCAGTTTATTATATCCAGTATTTTTGCTTTTACTGCACCCTCTTCGCACATTAAAGCTCTAAGCACTCCGTCAGCAGTCAGGAAGTGACAATGAACTGTGCACTGAGTAGTTGGCGTAATGGTGAACACAGCAGAAGGAAGTGATGACATCACGGGCTTGTGAGCTTGTGAAAGGGAAAACTGGAGGCAAAACAGTCAGCAACTTTCTCCTCGGCTTCCAAAAACACCAATTACACCACGACTGAGATTTTAATTTTTACCTTTAAACTTCGTTGAAAGAACTTCCGGATTCTTCACTTTATAATCCTTTATGTCCATTGCGGTGATCAATGCCTTGCTGCTCACCATTTGCAACTGTAGTTGAAACAATAAAAATCACATAGAAAAAACAGCAAAATGCTACAAATGACATGGTTCAGCATGCAAACGCAGAAAAGAAACTAAATATACACGCATTTTCTTCCTTAAAAAAAATGTGCAGCATTTCAGAGAGGTCTTCATTCATGCGGGCGCCTTCAGTCACCTGGCAGGAGGCGCACTGTTCAATGCGAAGTGTCAGCAGCGCAGAGTGACAGCCTTGCGAAGTGCCTGCCCGTTTTCCAATACGATGACCCCCACAGCATTCAATATGGCCCATAGGATTCAAAACAACTCCCTTAATTTCACAATTAATATTCTTAAAAACTTTTACAGAGCCACCAATCTTCTCAAGAATACTTTCACAATAATACCTTGTGTTTTTTCACATTTCAGTAGTTGCCTGAATCAAATAGCAACATACAGTAGACACAAGGCAGTCAGTTCAGCAGAGTGCCTGTCAGTGTCAGGCACAAACTCTCTCAGAAGGCGGCCTTCGCAACTGAACACGCCTCCATTAGAACCCATAAAAACCCAGAAATGAAAAAAAAAAGATCCACAGGAAAAACACCCAAAAAAACCCAAATAGAATGAAAGAATTTTATGTCTGGCTATTTTTGTGTTTCAGAATAGCAAAACAAAATATTTGCCTATATTCAAATGTTCTTACTAACTTCACTTGTCACTATAAATGATGCTATCTGGTAAGAGTATTACATAGAGCTCCTGTGTAAACTGGAATTTCTAATTAAGCTTTCTTATATTATTATAACTAGTAACTGCCCCATTCTTCGAATGGTAAAAAACAAAGCTCACCACTCCAGACCGAAAAGAATCAGCACAAAGACATTGATGTCGAGACACTTTGGGTCATCCACATAAAATTGGCGATCAATAGGTAGATCGGATAGTATTACAGTAGTACACAGTGCAAAGTAGTGCGCACCGAGCATTTTTCAAAGGCTCATGTGTTCATAAAAAATGATCTAAATATTTACGCACAGTTTTCTTGGTATGAATGAATGGCACTCACCTCATCTGTATAACACTATACTCGGTATCACTATCAAAGTTTTCCTGGCGTGGCTGGATCGTGAACTCTATTTTACATTTCCGGTAAGAGGCGGAAATGACGAAATTGATGGAAGTACATTATCACCTCGTATTCGCAATCATGAATTGATAACTGATAATTATAACTGAATTTCTGGGAAAAAGTAAAGAGTTTCGGGAAAAAATGAGCTCGACACGTACAGGCTTAATAAATTTTACATACATGGGCCAAGTTTCATTTCTCTACGTTGCGTAGTAAAAAAGCCTTTGTGGTCGCAAAGTTGGGCCCAAGCTCCATTATTATATGAAGCCTGCACAGTCAATTAAACTATACGAAGCTCACAGTCACAGACGAAGAAATGTCAGATAAAGCATCCAAGTGAAAAATTCGTTTAAAAACTGCTGAACTCCATCGCAGAGCCATGCAGTTCACCAGTGTAGACCTACATACACATACACAAATTAACCTTTTCACATCACCGCGCACAACATCTGAGTGCCCCACTTTACAACCTATCGAAACGCTGTGCACTTCAGTTGAGTGACTCTTTGTTCAATTTTTCACTTTGCAGCTCTCCAACTCTGAGATTGCCAAGAGCCATATAACGCATTGCACAACGTAAGTTTCGGTACAAAACATATTCTGTTTCCCTCTTCCCCTCTCAGTAATCTATCCACAGTTACTGCTACCATATTGCAGATTAATTCGGAGATTTTTTTTCTTCTCAAGCTTACCCAAGAATTATGTGCCTACAGGGAATAATTACTATGAAAAAAGAGCATTCAGAGGGAAAGTGAGCCACGTGGTGTGAAAAGATTAAATGTGTGCATGTGTACTTGTATACTGAAATGGAGCGAGCTGCAGAAAAAGTGAAAACAATGGAATTCCACAAAGTCTTTGAAGTCTTTCAGCCTGATCAGACAATGTTAAACAAGTGTCATGATTCGGATGTTATTAAAACTCACGCAGAGAGTGAGTTGTTTTTTTACCAGGGCCATGAGAAATTGGCTGGCGGCCTTGAACGGTCCTCGCGAAATTATAGTTGGTGAGTAAATAAATGTAAAGTTAAACTGTTAGATTCACGCTTGTGGGTTTTAATGTTCGTGATTAATAAGTAATGGAGTAGGGGTGAAACAAGGTGGGGACAGTTGACATTGTTAAGTATGACTAGACAAGTTTTTGCACGTTAACTGGCTGGTAGAATAGTGCAGACGTATTACTACAGTTAAAATGGTGGGAGGTTTCGACCTATGAGATAGCTGAACTAATTGGGCCAGCGGACTAGCACGCTGGGTAGTTGGATAGTATATAACATCGTGTAACGTTCAGATTTAGTGAATACAGACGAGAGAAGCATCGTTTCGTGAAGTATCTCCGGTTGGCCAGTACCTGAACTGTGTGGTCTGAAGACTAAGAAGTCCTTGCTAACGGACTGACTGAGCTCTAGAAAGAAAGGTCTGAGTGGGCTGACCTTTGAAAGCCCACGCTGCGCTATTTTGATGTTCGCGCCTCCCAGTAGGCGTGAGCAATGGTAATATATCTTAATTATTCAAGTATAATAGAGATCGGAGATAGAGAGAGAACTACAGCCTCATAGGAAGACTAAGGAAACCCCAGCTGGCACTCGACCACGAGTGTCCTGTATGATAGATCTATTGCCATAGTATGATTGGAATAATATAGCACATTGTTGATGAATTGAATAGTGATTGTGCATAAAATATAGTCTTTTGGCAACTGCTTAAATTACCTACAAGCCGAAGAGTGCTTCTGTAGGCTTTGAACGTACTGGGCTCTCCTAACATTTAAGCCCATATGATTTATGGAGAGTTTGCCTGGCGACTGGCCAGTGGCGACTCAACTGTCACTTTAAATTGATATCCAGTTTCGTATAATATACCTATTTACTATTGATTGCAGTACCTCCATAGTTACATGAATATCATTGGTTAAGTTATTAATTAGAGTTTTTTGGTTTGAATATATACCTCTATTGTCTTTTGTTTTGTTATTAATATTTATGTAAACTATGGCCTGACCGGCCTGACATATATACGCTCTAGTTATTTAGTACTTTTCTTGTGTGGTTGTGTCCGAGTGTGAGTTAGCTGCCTCTCGTGCAGTCGTAACATCCCCAAGACCCTAACTCTGCTCGTGACATCTGGAGGGGACCCCACTGACATCTGAAGAGGACCCGTCACCTTCTGACATCTAGAGAACACTACCATCATCGGAAGAGGACCCCGTCAACAGCTGCAGGTCTACCACTCTAAGACTCCACTGTTATTTATGTAATTTTTGTAGTTTATAGTTTTGTATACTGCTGATTTTTTTGTTTGTTTCTCCCCCACATGTCTGGCATGTCCTCTCGTCATTGATCCTGGGACCACTACGAGGGACTGACAGCTAGCATCGGGAAAAGACAAGACCAGCGCTGTGGACCAAAGGAAAGAGCCAGTCCATTTTGCCCAGTTAAGTGAACCATCTGTATTTGTCTTCGTTTGAGGGGTTCGTCGTTCCAGCTCCCCTACTTTTGACAGGCATTATTTTTTTCTTTTGTGTTAGATTAGATAGGCGGGAGGTTGGAAGGGATCAAGACTCAGCATACCTCTTTTTGCCAGACTAGCAGATCTAGATGGCGTTTAAAACGGATAGGAGATACGCTTTGCCTTGAATAGTTCTGTAGGGACCTGTTATTCGTATAGATTGTTAGCGTTCTATCTTCCTCGTATTTTAGGAAGACGTCTCTCCTGTTCTTTTTCTTACCTTTTTGTAGATAGTTTCAGGTTAGTCAGGTCTGTTGTCGTTTGTTCTTTCTGTTAGTCTCGTCTTACTCTCCATGTAATTCTTTTCCATTATAGTGTTGCATTATTATATTTTGTATTCATACTTGCTATATTATTGCCTGGGATAAATCACGTGTCTAGGGCACGTTGAGAGATAATCTGGATATTAGAGTTGTTAGGCTGGTATAGCCAAGGAAGTTCATATCGTGAATATTGATTTATTCCGATTTATAGCAGAGGGAACGCTGCTAGGAGTGTACGGAAAATACACTGGGAATATTACATTGGTATCGTTAGTAACGACCAATCACGGAAGCAGTAGACTCACTGCTTGAGGATTAGGAGAAATAAGTGGAGTTAAGTGATCACTGAGATAGCTCAACCACTACTTGGTTGACTAAGACGTACAGTTTGTTGTTGATTTCGTTAATTTCGTTCATACTGCAGGAACGAGCACCCGCAGAGTGCAATTGATAAATTGCTTCAAGGGAGAATAAAGTTGGAGATTTTTCAGGAGCTGTCCTCGATTAGGACATTATTATATCGTATTATCGACCGATATCATGGCCGAACTACAGAAATATTTGGAACTGGCCCAATCATTTGGCATACCGGAAGCTCAGCGTGCTTCTTGGGTAGACCAGAAACTGAAAGAAGAACGAGAAGAAAAGGCCGCGGAGAGATTACGAGAAGAAAAGGCCGCGGAGAGATTACGAGAAGAAAAGGCCGCGGAGAGATTACGAGAAGAAAAGGCCGCGGAGATATTACGAGAAGAAAAAGCCGCGGAACGAGAAGATAGAGCCGCGGAACGCGCGGAAAAACAGGCTCAAAGAGAGTACGAGCTCGCTTTGAAACAGTTAGAAGCGAAGCAAGCCCAACCTACCGGGGCTCCGGAAGTTACTTCCAATAATAAAACGAAGCCTAAATTGCCAACCTTTTATGATAAGGTTGATCGTATTGATTCCTACCTACACCGCTTCGAACTCCATGCCGTTTGCGCGGGATGGCAGCGTAGTGAGTACACGTCATGCCTCGCCAATCTTTTGACAGGGAGAGCGTTGGAAGTTTTCCATAGCCTCACTATTGATGACGCTAGGGACTATGACATTCTAAAGACCGCGCTATTAAAGCGTTTCCAACATACGGAAGATGGATTTCATAAGCGTTTCCGCGATTGCAAGCCGGAGCCATCTGAGAATTTCTCTACTTACGTGGACCGCCTCCGCCACCTACTCAGCCGTTGGACTGAGTTGGCCGGTGTGGAAGAGGGAAACTATAAGAAACTATATGATTTGATAATTAAAGACCAAATATATATGTCCTGCCACACGGACCTGGTGGCGCATTTTAAGGAACAAGCCCCCAAAACTACCGTCGAGATAACATCGATAGCGGAACGGTATGCTGCAGCTCACCCTAATCGATCGTTAGCTAAAGCTAAAGTAAACGAACCGTGTTACGCCGGCGCTGCTACTAAGACACCGGTACCGTCGAGACAATCAAGACAGCCCTTTCGACAGTCGCCGCAGGTTCGTCCACGGTCCGAGCCGCCGGTTAGCAGGAGGCAACCGAATCCCCATAAATTTTCTCGGGACTGGGAACCCCGATATACACGTCCTTTCCCTACCGGAGGACCGCGTAACAACTACTATCAAGCGCCCACATTTCCTTCTTATCGAGGTACACCTCGAAGGGATGATAATCCAGTCTACTGTTATAGATGTGGCGCCGGAGGCCACATTGCGCGACAATGCAGAGTTAGATTAGATGCGGCAAATGCATGCTCTGTAGCATTCACCGAAAACCGCGGTTACAGAACTAGGAATGCCGAAACCGTAGATAAAGTTATTCCAGTGATGTCCGCCCTCCACGAGCGAGGCGCGCTGACATTGTATGAGGGACGAGTAAACGCCATACGAGCATCCGTATTGCGAGATTCAGGCTGTACGACCGTCGGTGTACGTGAATCCCTGGTCCGTCCTGCACAACTCCTGGATCGCGATGCGACTTGCATTACTTTTGGTGGTTCAGTTGAACATTTTCGTTTGGCGGAAATATATGTTGACACACCGTTTATAACTGGTGTTGTCACGGCCTGCGTGCTACCAAATCCGGTCGCCGACCTAATCATTGGGAATATTCCCCACTTAAAGGACGTCTCCGATTGCGAACTCGGGATTTGGGATGATAACGACATTGCGTGTGTCACGACAAGACAACAATCGCGTCGCCAGAGTGACGACACATTACGATCGCCTGTCGTCGATTTGGATGTAACCCCCGAGATTTTTCGTAACGAACAGCGCACAGATCCATCACTAAAGCCCCTCTTTGCTAAGATTGATCCGGACAACCCGGATACATCCAGGTTCTGCCTTAAAGACGACCTCCTATATCGCGTTTTTCGGGGAAAGCGCGAAACTATTTTGCAATTGGTCATACCGAGATCATTTCGCCGAGACATCACCCGCCTCGCGCACGACACGCCATTGGCGGGCCACCAAGGCAAAGCGAGAACAAAATCGAGAGTCCTGTCTCAGTTTTTTTGGCCCGGGGTTTACGGGGACATAAATAGCTATGTGTCGCGTTGCGATACATGCCAGAAAAGAACCCCCAAAGGAAAAACTTCGCGGGCGCCTATACAAGAGATGCCGCCGGTTTCCACTCCATTTCAGCGAGTTGCCGTCGACATCGTCGGGCCATTACCGAAGTCGGATAGAGGCCATCGGTTTATTCTATCAGTAATCGATTATGCCACCCGTTGGCCTGAGGCTGTCCCTTTAAAGGAAATATTGGCCGATCACGTCGCCGAGGCATTGGTGACCATATTCACACGTGTCGGATTCCCGTCCGAATTATTATCTGATAGAGGTCCGCAATTCACCTCTGACCTTTTCAGGAAAGTATTGGAACTCACGGGCATTAGGCAGAAACTTACGTCGCCATACCATCCACAGTCCAATGGCTGTTGCGAGCGCTGGAATGCCACCATGAAAACTATGCTGGCACGCGTTTCCGCCGATAGACCTGGTGACTGGGACCGTCGACTTCCGGCCATCTTGTTCGCATATAGGGAACTCCCAAATGCGACAACGGGTTTTTCCCCGTTTGAACTGTTATACGGTCGAAAACCACGTGGCCCGATGGCCATTTTACGCGATTTATACGCCGGTTCTGATACCGACGTTCCTGATACGCGATCCGCGTATCAGTACATAGTCGATCTCCGACATAGAATAGTTAATGCATGCGACCTGGCTCGACAATTTGCATGCGTACGGACCAGGTCATTTATAGGATATCGCGATCGGGGTAGTCGGTTAAGAACCCTGTCAGTCGGAGATCGGGCATTGGTGCTGTTACCAGAAACGAATAACAAACTACTCCTCACTTGGAAAGGCCCCTTTCTAGTTAAAAAGCGACTCTCGAGAGTTAATTATCTCATTACCATACGTGGTAACGATAAGGTGTACCATATTAATATGTTGAAAAAGTATCTTACCGATGATCAAACTCATCACGATCATTCATGCCATGTTGTGGCCCAAGCAAACGCAGCGATGGTCACTATCGATGACAACGACCGGGAGCCATTATCTATGACAAGATCGCTCCTATCCTTGCAAGCCACAGAGGACGCGACTTCCGTTAATATCAATCCAGAGCTGGATCAAAGTAAGACACAGGACATCATGAATCTTGTTCGGGAGTTTTCGCCAGTATTCACTGATTTGCCGGGTAAAACATCCTTAGTTCAACACGTCATCCGGTTGCACTCGGACGTACCCGTGTTTGTCAAACCCTACCCGCGCCCGCTGCAAGCGCACGACACCATACAGTCCGAGGTGGAAAAGATGCTCAGCTTAGGAGTCATTGAGCGCTCGACGAGCCCTTACTGCTCGCCGATTGTACTAGTAAAGAAAACAGACGGTTCCGTTAGATTTTGTATCGATTACAGGAAGCTTAACGCCCTAACCATTTACGATGCTGAACCTATCCCGAATCAGGAAGATCTATTTGCGCGATTGGCCGAGTCGTCCGTGTTTTCGAAAATAGATTTGGCTAAAGGCTACTGGCAAATCCCAATGGAAGAGGCCAGTAAACAGTACACAGCGTTTCAGACCCCTATGGGTCTCATGCAATGGAGATTCATGCCATTCGGTCTCGTAACGGCACCAGCGACATTTGCGAGGATGATGAACATCCTATTGCAGCAGACACCATGCGTCCTAAGCTACTTTGACGACATTTGCGCTTTCCATACGGATTGGAAAGGCCACTTAGAAGCACTTCGTCAAGTGCTTAGTAAACTTCGAGATGCCGGGCTTACAGCTAAGCCTAGCAAAGTCTTCCTGGGTTATACGCAGATTAACTTTCTGGGACATACTATCGCCAAAGGCGTCCAAACACCGGACGACAGTAAGATAAGTAAGATTTTAAAACTCCAGGCTCCTCATACTAAGAAGCAGGTTCGTAGCCTGTTAGGCTTCTTAAGCTATTATCGGAAATTTGTTCCTAATTTTTCGGCCCTTACGGCCCCGTTATCCGATCTTACAAGAAAAGACAGACCCAACAAAATTACCTGGAATACGCAGTGCGCCACCGCGCTCGCGACAGTGCAGCAACTGTTCTCCAGTTCGCCGCTGCTTATACTACCGAATATTAGGCGCACCTTCACCGTCCGAACTGACGCGTCGGACCAGGGAATTGGAGCTGTTTTGCTTCAGGAAAGAGATGGCTTATTGCGCCCTTGTATGTACGCTAGCCGGAAATTACTTCCGAGAGAGCAGAGATACGCTATTATAGAGCGAGAATGCCTGGCGATTGTATACGCCGTAGACGCGTTTTCCCGCTACCTACTTATGACAGAATTCGTCATCGAGACAGACCATAAACCGTTGTTATTTTTAAAATCGAACCGAGCCAAGAACGCTCGTTTGACCAGATGGAGTCTGGCCCTTCAGGAATACCGCTTCATTATAAAGGCCATTCCTGGTGGAGATAATGTCCATGCCGACCTATTATCACGGTTACCTTAATCTTGTTGTATTTTAGTCTGTCATATGTATTGGCGTTGGATACTGATTAGCACCTCATTCAGAGACCGAGGGATGGTATCACATATTGTTCACCCATTGTGAACACTTTTCACCTACCCCTGTGCTTTCCTTTGTTCCAACAGCTATTTTACTGACGTCGACCCGTATTTTGGCCACACCAGACGTTGTTGCCCAGGGTCGAGGACGAGAAGATCATGGCAGACCAGGAGTCCAGATCCACTAATGCCATCGATGCTACTATAGTTATCTTTTCTTGAGTATTATTCATTGTATGTATGCATTCCTGATGACATTCGCACAGGATCAGTGTTGTACTCTAAAATTTTAGAGTTATGATTGTTAATGTCTACCTATTTAGAGGTAAGATTTAATCCTCAGAGAGATATATACTTTTGGACGGAGCCTTAAGATTTTCATGAAGTTTTGTCCATCAATGATACCCGTCCTGTAGGTTTTTTTCAACTTTAGTACTAGTCTTAGTTATTACCTAGTATTCTTAGTTAAGTTAACCTTTCGAGCAATTTCTCGACTCATGCCTTCCCTTTACGATAATAATTACGCCTGTGTTTACTCTTAAGTTGAACAGATTTATCCGCAATGAGTGATAGA
Organism: Onchidella celtica; assembly: GCA_963931925.1. NCBI lineage: Eukaryota > Metazoa > Mollusca > Gastropoda > Systellommatophora > Onchidiidae > Onchidella > Onchidella celtica. The sequence continues at coordinate 35,652,457 of OZ007579.1, read as the reverse complement.
AGAAAGACGAAAAAAAACAAGAAAAAAACTTACATCTTCCAGAAATTGGTCCCGTAAAGCGCCTTCGTACAAACTGTTGGCATCATTCTGAATTGCTCGTAAAGTCTGGGCCAGATCTGGTAAAGCAATGGTGTCGTTGACATCCTTGAAAGATCCCTGCTGTAAGAATACTTCCAGTGGTGTGCCAGTGAAATCGTTTATATCTCTGTTTCGAAGGGTTCTCGCTGTGGAGACAAGAGAGGAGTAGGCGAAGTCTGCATGGGTGTAAGTGAAATCAATAAGTCAGATATTCTTCGGATTCTTAAGTCACTCCACTGGCTACCCATTAAGGGAAGAATAGACAAGATTTTGCGCTTTATTTTTAAATATTTAAACAGGCTAGAGCTAGTGGAATCATGCCAGCCATCACGTACTTTAAGATCAGTAGACGTGAAACTTCTCGAGATACGCACAGTCAGATTGTTGCTTGGTGAAAAGGCTTTTCCTATTGGTGGGCCTAAATTGTAGAACAACACCAGCACTGATACTAAAAAAAGTGAAAACATCATCCCATTTAAAAATAGGCTCAAAACTGAATTGCTTAGGACTGATTTTGTTGAAACTGAATGGTGTCCTTTTTTGGTCTCAGAGGTTTAAGGATGAGAGTAGATCAAGTGTTTGTTAATGTGTGTGAGTGGGAGCATAATGCATTGATTTTATGACTCACTTGAGCCTGAGCAATTTTTGGCCCAACAATCACTGAAGCCTGGCGTTTTTTGGGTTTAGTAAAAAATTCACCAAAATAAACCTAATCAAGCAATCACATTGAAATTAAGTCACAAAACAAACCAATAAATGTTAGATCAGATAAAACAAACAGAACTTCAATTGCTTTGATAATTTTCATTTTATGAATATTTGAAAATGGACAACATACAGGGTCACACAAAATTTTTTTTTTAGCAAATGCATGTGAAGAAAACAACCAAAAGAGCTCTCAATTGTACTTATCTGTGTTGTTTTTGTGTGTATGAATGATTTAGATCTACTACTACCAGTAGTATTACTAGTACTACTAGTTTTGGCCCAGTTCTTCTAACTTTTCCTTTGACACGAGTTTCTGTTGTGACTTCCTTTAGTCGGAAATATCTCAAAAAGTTTCTTAGAAAAACTCGACCAAACTTTAAATAAAACGAAAAGACAGGTCCGGTAAGCGTCACACCGAGTCCCGCAGCTCGCACTCGCTCAGGAAAAGCACGGGAGTTGTTGATCGATAATGCTAATCCCGTGTATGTATGTGATCTGGCTTTGACGGTTGTAGGCTCGTCCCGCAAGCACACAGGAACCGGCTCAAGTGAGTTAATCCTGTTTTTAATTTTAGTGAAGTACCTTAGAGCACATCATTTTCTTGTGGATTTGTGTGCTATACAAGCAAATTATTACATCACATTACACAATTTCTCCTAAAAGCCAATAGAAAACTGTAACAATTCAACAAAATCATAATGACATAAATCACCAACCGCCGGGAAAAGAAATAGTTTGTTCTTTACTTCTCAAAAGTGTCAAAAATGACTTATGTCATTACCACATAGCAGTGACAAGATGTTGTACCATTAGTCAGGGGACCTTCAGTTTAGTAAATGGGCTTTTTGCTGGACAAGATTTTTTCCAAGGATACCAAAAATACCCCCTATCAAAATCTCATCCAGCTGCGATCTAGAACAACAAGGTTAAGTCCACAATCCCCACTGCTTTTTGCTTGATGTTACTGAAAGTAAAACCACACTGATGGGCCCTGGTACAAACCACACAACTTCAAAATGTCATAGTTTTATTTTGTTTCAGTGGAAACAGATAGGACTTGATTCTACATCACATGTAAAAATATCTAAGCACAGAAAACAATGGAAATACACAAGTTTAGAGTTTGGAATTTGGATTTTACAGCACATTGGCACATTAACTGTCACTTTATGCCTTTCACCCTATTTATGTTTGGTATTAATTGGGGGGTCCTGAGAGTGATTTTCTAAACATTTATAGAGAGGGCTTTTTCCTTGTGATATTTGGATTCAGCACATTCAAATTAGCAGGATACAAGTACGCAAGTCATCATGATGCACACGGTTGCCATGGTAATGCCGCTATTTTGAATTTTTGGTAATGCTAATTAGCAATTTTCAAACTGCAAAGGCTCATCCAATTTCAAATGGATTTGTCTGATTTTTTCACCCCATATTATGAAGAGCAGTATCTCTGTAAATATGCATCCTTTTTTCTTATATCTATGGTGATTGACTTTTTTAGACATTTTTGAATTTGGTACATTACAGAATCACAATTTTGTTCTGAATTTTGCTAAAAAATCAAGTGTCTTTCAAAGGTCGCAGATGATATCCCAAAATTGAATGCATATTTCCATGCGTTGGGGTGTAAGTATGCTTTATGCAAAATATTATTTCAATCGGTTCATAATTAAAAATGTAGTTGACAAATGATTGACAAAAAATGACTTTTTGAGAAAATTGCAAATGAAACTTTACTAACATGAAACGGAAGCCCAAATGAAATTTTCAACGGTCGTACACTTTAGAGCATTCCAGACTGGTATGCTCGGCCACCTTCCTCAACTTCTATCTCCTATCTGGCCTTTTCCCGGGGTGCTGCACGCATTTTCTTTCTCTTTTGCTCCTTTTGTTGGGCAGCTAGCTGTAACGCACATGCAGCCGCCGGGTCATGTTTACATGAACCACGAACTTTCACCTCAGTTCTAGCCAGTCAGAGCGCTCACAGCCGGGGCCGCTCATCTGCATAATTTATGCCAGCCAATGAACGCGGCAGTTTGGGGTCATAGGTTAGAGCGATCATGCACAGTTGTACTACGAGCTCATGCAGCCTTGTAAGGGGGTTTGTTTCTTGATACTGATAATTCATGTTAGGAAAGGTGAAGGCCTGCAACCTTGACACAAACATGTGGCAGAGATGCAGACCAAGGTATCGCTTCCAAACTTTCGCTTTTGTATGAGCTTAGACCGCTGTGGCGAGCTGTTGCATTCAGTCATTTTTTGGTCTTTTCGAGCTAATTTGAGGTCATTTTTCATGACCCCCACTGCCCACATATGGTCATTTTGAATGAAAAAACGTGTCACAAGACAATAAATGTGGTATATTTGTGATTTCAAATGGCTGAACTTTCTCAAGAACACAAAAACTAAAAATCGATACTTTGAAGCAAAAACTCGATTTCAGGACCCGCTCCCCCCCTTAAGAGCTTCAACAGTTGTAAGTTTCGCAAAAAGAAGTAAATAGCTCCATTACAACAAAATTACATTGGTAAAATTTTCGAAAATTGCTTCTTATAGATTTGAAAAGCATTTTGACAATGTTTATTTAAGTTTCTAAATCAAGGTCTCAGCCTCTTTCAGAAAGGACAAGATGCGCTGAGGGTCCACGTCAGAAAATCATTTTTTTTTGGATCCACAGGCATAGTGCTTTCTTTGAATGTGCATGGAATCCACACATCTCAGTCCAATCTTTCCTCATTTAATCAGTTTTTTCTTCGGTCGGTAAAGTTGACCTTGCATGGATTATGCCAAAAACCACTGACAAATAATGATATATTCATTCATAATCATGTCACATCTACCATCACTAAGATAATAGTGAACAAAGATCAATATGCTGAGAGATATTCCTCAGTTTATATTTTCTGTTGGAAGTGAATCAAAAACATCAACTAGCAATTCGTCCCCTCAGAATGACAAGGTTCTATCTCCACTTTTTGGCTGACCTGTCACACACTGCATCTATAGGCCTTCTCTACTGTGTGTCAAGGTACCAAGTGGATTCGGCGTGTAACTTGTAAGTACTACTAAAAAGAAAAAAGTTGTATCTCTAAAAGCTATGAGCACATGAAACTTCAATCATCAATTGTTCAAAAGTTGGATGGAAGGCAGTTAGAATCTTGTCATTCTAAAGGGAAGATTTGAGTAAATCACAATACAAGTACAAACCTAGTTCTTCAGACACTACAAATCCATTTTCTGCTAGATCTCTTGCTGGCTGAAGCAAATCTCTCCAGGATAATCTGGCCAGAGACAGAGAGAAAGAGAATGAAGGAAATAAATCAAAAAAAAAAAAAAAGATAATCAATGAATACCAGAAGAAAGGAGAAGTCATAATTTGCAGTTGGTATTCACCACAGAGACATGAATTGTTTGTATTTTGTATACTTCTTTAATCCCATTTGGGAAATGTAATTCTATTTAATTTTGCCCAGGCCGCCTGTTTGGCCTACCCATCTTGATTTCTAACTGCCAAGATATCTCTAACGTGTGCAACGTAGACATGGCCCAGTGACATTTTCGTCCTTATCCGAGAAGACTAGGTGCTTTATACTACCTACCATGGGATCAGAGACAGGAAAACATGAGAAAAATCCCAAAATTCCAACATGCCTGTGCCAACCGGGATTCGAACCTGGTACCTTCGGCATGAGAGGCAAGCACCTTGCCTCTAGACAACCGTGTCCTCTTTTCTTGTTGCTCTAATTTGCTGTCAGCAAAATCTTCTTCTATGTTCACACATGGCACTATCAGGGCATAAAATGTTTGTGCTCTTTATTTTGCTTACAAACATGAACAACCTCCTCTGCATTTGGAGTTTACTGGCGTGTCGGCACAATAATGGCCACTTTGTGACTCTCACAGTTTTTTTCGTTATCTCTCTTTGAGCTAGCTTTCAGCCCTCAGATGCCTATAGGTGAGATCAGATAAAAGTGATGTTAAAGATCTAATGGGAAAAGGCCCGTACTGCAAAGTATGTCTATGAATTTTGTAAATATGATAAAAGTCTGTAAATCAATTTGTAGAGTACGACCTCTTTCAGAAATGACAAGATGTGCCGAAGGTCCATGTCAGAAAATAATTCTTTCATGGATCCGCAGGCATAGTGCCTTCTTTGGACATGCATGCAGTCTACACATTCAGTTAAAATATAATTTATTGATAGATAGCAACAGCATGCCACACATTCGGCATTCAGAATGAATTCACCAATTCCTTGCAGACACTGTGTCAAGGAGTAAAATGTATATCACAAGCACGTCTCACTCATTAAAATATCATAAAAACCACAGAAAAAATCATAGTTTAGTGTCCATGACGCAGTGGAGAATTTTATTTTTTTGTTCAGGATTATCACACCCAAACACCTGGCAATCTGATCATTTAGTCTTCTTGTTATGCGTCTTATTTTAGAATTGGAATCAACAGTGATTTTCTTGAAAACTGTCTTTAAAATTTGCCTCGATTTTTTGGCATGAGCTCATATTTCACACATTAACCTAGTGGAACTGATTTTTTATTTGTTAGACTGTCGTTTGGTTTTGAGTTATGGTAACTTTACCCCAGGCGACACTTACTTGCCATGTGTTGAGTGTATCTCTTTCAATCCTTTCACCGTACCTGGCACGCCCACACTTGCCACCCTCTGAAAAGTGAATTGAAAAAAATTACAATATAAACCATAGAAAATGTGTGGGGTCACAGCAATGTTTGAAACAGAGTCAAAATATGGCAAAATGAAAAAGTAAGTTGCAAAGCCTTGCGTAAGGAATTCTACAGAAATGATACAATAAAACACAAAAGAAACTGTATCGTTTCTATATTATTTCTTATGTGAGGCTTTGCTACATTCAACTTTTTCTTTTTGCCATATTTTGAATCTGAAAGCATACGTTCATTCTTATATCCAGTGACTTAACGGCTGACAAATCATTGCTCCAGCAGTGTTTTATTCTATCTCCACTATTTACAAAATCTGGCCACCCACGCAAGATAAATCGTGCACATTCTTTATACCAGCCAAATTTCTCCATCTAGGTCACATTAATAATGGCATTTGGATTCAATGCAAATGAAAGATTAAAAGTGCTACACCACAGTTCCCAGCAGAACACTGAGATGGGACAAAGCTGCTTTTCAACCAGCAATTTGTAAAAAGGGACGCAGAATGAAATTTCTGATCATACTTTTTGAATTTAATCAACGAAAATGCATCTTTTTTTGCAGCTCAAAATGTTGTAAATAAATAATATCAAAGACTGAATTTTGTCCAAAATGGATGTATCAACGAAATCCATCGTCATAAATTACAAAAGTACACAAAATTTCAACCTTTTTGGTCAGATAGTCACCATGTTTTAGGTGCTTACACATTCACCCTCTAGCTCTATAATAGTATGATTGAGTTAAGACCACATTATGGCATAACAACGTATATTCTATTGTTCCTACAAAATCTGTGAAGGTATCAAACTTTGGGGGAACAGATTTTAAAGTGTTCAGTTGATCTAACATTTAGTGAACACTATAAACTTTACTAGTGACTTTCTTGAAATGTGTTGATATGGAGACAGAATGAAGCATTACTTGGGTGATGAAATGTCAAGTGGTATCTGCTCAATGCTTTTTGTTAACTAGACAATATCACATTTTATTTTTACAATATTTTATTGGTTGCAATTTACTCTTGTATTCATGAACCAGGTATTCCTGAATCTACAATCTCACCCCGTCTAGGCCTGGCTGTTTTAATGAATCAATACTCAGTGCTTCTGGAGCCGTCTCTCTAAAGTCATAGCCCCAGGACCTCTGGAACTTGTGGTCATGGACAACGGCAAATCCACCCCTGATGAACAGAAAAATGTCAAAATTACAAATTTATTAGATGTATGAAAGGGTCACAAGTATTTCCTACATTGGCCTATATTTCCAATATATATTTAAATTCAGTCGGGGGATATTATGATGAAAAGAGTGATTTTCTGGGGTCTGTCAGTGTTTGGAGGGAAGGTGAAATGCATGAGTTGCATGATGTGAAAAGGTTTACATATAATTCTTATGCATTTGTAATAAACATGCCTTAATTGTTCATGACTGAAAAAGGATCTGGTAAAATAAGGTGCCGGATGTTGGGGAACTTGACAAATGGGCATGTATATTCAATAAACAAAACTCTTTTCTACAGGAACCACTTAAACTAGTATTTAGAGGGCCCTTCGGCTGATAGCTACCTGTTATCAGATGCTAAATTATAGAAATTTTTCAGCACCAACTGATGCACTAATAAATATTCTGTCACTAACAAGATGATGGACATCATGCACATAATCACAGTGATATTGCGACAAATAATAGTAGTATGTAACATTAGTCATTCTCACTGTAGCAAAAAAAAACCAAAAAACCCAAAAACACTGAATTACTTTTCGTACTACACCACAATACTATTCTCTATTGCCAGATCGTATTTTCGCTCTCACCCGCCAATTCCTGAATGGGCTGGGTTTACAACTCCCAAACAAAATGCTGCAGCAACTGTGGCATCTACAGCGTTGCCGCCATCTCTGAGAACCTGAAGTCCTATATCACTACAGCGAACATCATCACAAGCCACAGCAGCATGTCCATGAACCTACAAGGCAGGATGTACCCAACATTGTAAGAGGCCATTCATAACAGGTATTCACAATTTTGGCAATATTAAACCCTCCTCCTCCTCTTGTTTAACTTATTCGCTATGGTAAGCTGATTATTTGGCTCGCAAGCTTTTGCTTCACTACGGTAAGCCGAACAGACGGCTCGAGTGGACACCGATTTTCCAATACTAATAAGTAAGCCAGCTTTTCAAAATATTCAAGCTGTCACGAGTGGAGTGAGCGGGATTCAAGGATTACGGGGGCATGGAAGTGAGGGAGTGACTCACGGGATAGTGAGGCTGCTCACCTATATTGACTTCTGTTAGTTAACGTTAAAGCGTGAAATGTTGTGAGTTGGGGGGTCGGCATGAGGCGAGAGCGCTGTACTGACAATCACTGCAAGTTAAGAGGTCCCAGGGGACAGACGTGAGATCAGAGCAGTCGGGAGATTGTTGTGTGTTTTCCAGTGATGACTGGTAGGTTGAACTGTGATTTATAATTATGATGATTGATGTATTATATTCGCCTATGACCATGATGTAAATAAGTATATGTGAGGAATGTGGAAGTCAGTGATTACTGTGTATAGAAATGTGCGCCATGAGCGATAGATGTAAGTTAGGTTCATGGATTCGTAGCGAGAGTGAGTGCTGTGTGGTACGGTGGAGGTGTGTTACCGTAAGATGTGTGGTGAGTGAAAGGTGGACTAGTGTGTGTACGCTTCATGGTTTGTAATGAGGGGTGAAGTGGTTAGAAATGGTATGGTATTATACCAATGTAATGTTCTTCTTGTAGGTGCCGGGGTCGGGCAGAGACGCCACTCGCGGTGAGCGAACTAGCACAGGGGATAGGCCAGCATAGGGCCGAAGGCTACTCATAGGCCAGTGGAGTGAAGCTGTCGCGCAGGACAGTAGGAGCGCATGAGTCGTGGCAGTCGGGCCACAGACAGGGACGTTGTATAGAACTGTTAATGTGCTATTAAGATGTACTACTGTGATATTGATATACTACTGTGCTATTGAGATACTAATGTGAATTGAACTATTAATGTGCTATTGCCATGTTGAGGGGCTATTGGAATGTTACTGTGCCATTGCCATGTTGAGGTGCTATTGGAATGCTAATGTGTTATTGCACTAGGAAGGTGCTATTGAGAGACTGCGGTGCGAGTGAAATATTGTGCTATTAAGACATTGAGAGGAGAGGCTGAAGCCGAAGTGTCTTTAGAAAGTAATTACCGGGTTGTGGACCCGAGGAAGAGTGCATGTGGGAATAAGGCCGTTGGACGGTAGTTAGATTCAATAATATAATGTATGTACTTGCACTTCTATCTTTATCTTTATGTATAATAAATGTGTGAGTCTGATGGGTTGTTCTGTTAAGTGTTATCCGTGTTCGTTCGTGATTGTTGTCCTGTTATAATTATTACATCTCCCAGTCTGGGATTTGTGACACAAGCCTAACCTGGTTCATTCATTTTCCTTTACTTTAATGTGTAATATGTTATGTTCTGTGTTCAAATTCAGTGAAAGAAAAAAAAACATTTTTGAATCACACCTAAATTTCAAACTGGGTAGTGTTGAGAGTTCCCATCCACACCAACAAAAGTTACCATAGGGAATGAGGTAGGTTTTTCATACCCTTGGTTTCACCCCAATCCCAGTTCCCCTCTGACAAGTCACTATAATGTTAAATATCCATGATAAAGCCTAAAGCTATTCAAGTGGCAGTTTGCAGGGACTATTTGACAGTTTCACTACAATTATGATTTTTTATATAATCCTACAATTTACTTTGTTGAAACCCAATACAACCAAATCCTTTAAACCATTACCATTCATTAAATAGTAAACATCCCCGAAATCCCCCTGTCCCTATGTATTCTTTTCATTTGTATGTTATGACTGTTGCCAAACAGTGACTGAATATATAGAGGGAGCGTAAACTATTCTTTGTCTTCACAACTCATACTTATATTACAACCCTTGCTCTCAAAGGAATGAACTCGCAGCACAATTGGAATCTTCTGCTCTAATGTCCTTTAAAGCCAATTTCTCTTGTAGGATAAGTTTAAAGTAAATATACCCAAATATACACATATCTAGCAAGAGAAATAGAGATAGGGTCTGAAACAATGAAGATTATATAATTCCTTTCTGAGAATGCAGAGCTAAAACTCACTCCCTAACCCAAACACTACAACCCTCTGTTGGACTGATTTATCAGTATGCTATTGTTTGCTTTCGGATTTTCAACCCTTGAGCAAATGTGAACAAAAACTAACTGACTTTTATGACATCATTTTTACCTGCTTTGGCTCCAGATAGATGGTCAGTATGAGGGCAACTGTCACTGCAATTGCAAACACTACTGCTGAGACGATGATGATACGTAAACCTTTATTTTGAGGACCATGCCTGTGGATATATGAATGAAATTGAAACTGATACCATGACAACGCTGATATGCAAGTCTGTGTCTTGTCCAAAACTGTTTAAAGTTCTCATAACATTCATATGTCAGACAGAGTAAATGAGTGGATGTTATCAATAGTATAATGAAAAGCTTTCCACTGCCACTGCATGAGCCAAGGCAACTTTTGTTTCTGAATTTTGAAATAAGGCTGCAGCTTTGGTTGATCTTTTTTATGGCCACACAAACAGAATACTGCAGGCAGGGAACTGATAGAATGATACCATGTATAATTTCTCCAGCATTCTACTGAATCATAGCTCAAGTCTGCTATGACGACAAGCAAAATTGATGGAACTAAAGACTTACAAAATACTGTTTGTACTCTTTTGATGGTGAAGAGGTGAGCTCTCCGCACGTGGACTGTCTCCATTATGGTAATTTTTACCGGGTCCATCTGTATCAATCAGTCCAGCTTTGTCATCTGCAAAATAAATAAGTGTTAATTACCAGAAACCTTATCACTGTTATCTATTCAATTTTGCTTTAATTCTCAATTGGTGTGTTCCCCTCCACCTAAATTTTAACCAGGTTCTTCTTCAAGTTACATCAACCATTTCTTATTTAACCATGGAGCTATTAATAACACTGGAGTGCGAACAGCTGATTTCATGCGAGCGCATTAGAAGGCGATAGTCGCCATCTTGTATAGGGCAAGCACGGACTGCGCCTCAGCGTTTACTCATCCGTTACACTACAGCATCTGCTTTCTACCTTCCCTTTCCTTTTCCTCTGCTAACTCCTTCTTTCTTTTCCTCTGCTCCTGTACCTTCTGTTTCTTCTCTACTTTCTTTCTTTCCTGCTTCAAAAAGGAGTGAGAACTGTTCTCATTCAATTTAAGTCAATGAATTTACTATAAAACTAGACCTTAATAGCCTATGTATTTGGATTTTTACCACAGTATTATTTTTTGTTTCTCATTAAATTCAGTTGTTTACTATTAGCTGGTGCGCACTGGCTCTTTTGAACCCTTGTTTTGAATACATCATGTAATCATAATAATAAATAATAATGGTGCTAGTGATCCCAGTTGATGCACATACAACACTGATGTCACAATGCAATTACCAGTGACCGCACCTCATGCAAAGTGTCAGATGAATGCATGTCGGTGCAGTCAGTGCCATATGTGCATAATCATACTCATAATACCCAGAAAACATTTTTTTTAATGAAAATCCACCCGAAGTAGAATGCCCAGAGCACTTCTGTGAGCTTACACCAGACCACTTAATGGTGAAATCTGTAGGGTCACATAATTATTTACCTTTGAACTCAAGATGGAAGTTGTGCGAACACAAAACTTGGGAAAGTCATCCAAGGCAAAATACAAGCTTAAACAGCAGTCATATGCTATGTGATGTTGTGATCTCTTGATAAGAACGTCACAAAACGTGGATTAGTCACAAAAACACTGGTAAATGAAACTGTATGGAAAAACAAATACTGACCGCATCAACGTGCTGACTGCACCTAGTGCATTGACTATAGATCTAGAATCTAGATTCACAAGGTGAGAGATTGCCCTGTAGCCGTGGGAATTTATACATTTTTGTTTGGAAAAGCTCTGGAATGCACAATCCAGCTGTGCTCAAACCCCTGAATAACTAGGCTAATGGCTCTTCTGATTTTTAGATATAATATATATACTTGACTGAGTGAGTACAACCAAGCTGGTAGATTAAGATGTTCTTCTTCTTGGCTATCCAATCATTTGCTACATCTCGGCCTATGATTTACATATATTATTATAATTATGCCTCTCTCTCTCTCTCTCTTTCTCCCTCTCTCTCTCTCACACACACACACACACCAGCTCCTGGATCTTAATGGGTCTATGGCAAAACCAACATTCCCTCAGTTCTTTAGCATGTTTTGTGTGTGTGTGTGTGTTTTTTATAATTGTTATGTACACCCTCTCAAATGATTGTTGGTTATCTGAGAGAAACTGACTTGTAAAGTTTCCTCTGTCCACACGCTGATTTTTTTTTTCTTTTAACATGACTCATCATGAGCTAAACTAACATGCGGTAAAAAAGAGTACTACATAGTTCCCTTCCCTTTTACTTCTAAACGAGTGACCAATAAATAAAAATACCATAATATAAAAACAGCATAAATCATAAATTTGTATTTATTATCAAACACTTTAAAAGAAAATAATACAAGTATATGATAATCCGTAAATAACATAAATGTTAATATTTCTGCTTGTATCTTTTAATTTTGATCACCACCGTGAAAAGAGAAAAAAACAGCGCTGACTAGGCCCTATCTATTACATACAATAGTGTACTGGGCGGGCCTTGCGCTGCCATACTTTGCCCTACTTTTTCCACCATCTTGGGGTTTCAATAGTGCGCGGCTTGCAGGGCAAGCGAAGAGGGCTGTGCGCACTCCAGTTTTATTAGTACCTCCATGTATTTAACTTATGTTGTTTACAATGTAACAGTTCAGCAACATGGATGTTTGAGAATAGGGAACTGGAGGAGAAGTGGGAGATGGGCAAGAAACTGATAATGTCATCTTAAATCATGGTCCAACCACTGAAACAGGACTACTGAATGTATTCTTGATTCTCCTAGAAGAAATGCCCAATCGATTCAAAAGATGGACCACCCATTCCCCATACTGAATTGGCAAAACTAGTGTTTACACGTAACTCAGCATTAATCTGACCTATGAAATACACAGACAAAACAAATTATGTCCTACGAGTTTCTCCCATGTCCTGACCAATGCGAGTGATGTTATCAAATGGCTGCTCGATGGATTCCATCTTTTTTGGCTGTGTTAGTGAAGTCTCTGCAGTTACCGCTCAGAGCAAGAGAGTGACAATCTGAAAGCATGAAAAATATTCTGTTGCATTCCAATGAGACCCTTGCAGCTCATAGCCATATTCTGTGACTAAAAGTCAACCATTAACCATACAACAAACATTGTGCGTATTAATGACCAAATCTGCCTTTTTCGTGAATGAAAACAGTCGACACTGCCTAACATGATGTCCGGGGGACATAATAAATAACATCACACTCTCCATCAAATCATTTTAAGCATAGGTAAACTGTGATTCTTTTTTTTTTAAGGAGGGAAGGGGATTTTTTGTTTGTAGGGCTACCTGTATTACTATTAGGGTGTGTGAAGGGTTACTGTTTAAAAAATGTATATATTCATTCAAAGTGATGGTATATGATTTTTACATTTTAAAAGACAATGCTCTGCTTCATTATGACCAAGACGGGCAATAACAGTATACTTTACTAGATCCATCTAGATGAAAAGTGAAAGTCAACATAAAGACATCAAACCCAAAGAGACACTAGACTATACATGCAGTGCTGGATCCAGACCTCCCATCTACATGAGGGTATCTCATGTATAATGCGATCCCTGAATTTGTAAGACCTGGGTAGGTGTATGCAAAAGAGTTTTGACAGAGCTGAATGAAACTTAAAGATAATATTGACGTTTTAAATTCTTAAGCAGTCTGGTCAGTCCAATCTGGCATTTCAATGTCATAATCAGAAAGTTGCTCTAATGGATGCCTAACACCTATTAAAGACAACTCCCCCTCCTGCTGGTCACACTCGCATCATGTAGCACAGCCTAAGCCAACACAATAACATCGCCCATCTACAGCGGCCGAGTGAGCATGGTATTTGACACCTTCGTGGACTTGCTGGCACTGACTGTCTTTGCTCCATGTCCGGTGAAAACAATTGAATCTCTAATTGAGTAGTTTAAAAAAAAAGTAACAAAACTGTGGCCACGCATGTTACGGTACCTCCACTTGGGTAACCAGTTTGCTCTTCCTCCCTATCGTAGCCTCCGTTCTCAATGCCCGACCTGAGTAAACTCAGTGGCCCTGTGAATCTTACGACATCTGATGCATCATTTACTATTAATTATACTGCATTATCGATCCACTTGATGAACAACATGTCACATGGCAACATATTTGAGCTCACATGAGTGCTAGGGATCAGTGATGTCAGCAGAATAAAATTTGTAAAATCCTAAACTCATTGACAAAGCGACCACATCCAGTCGTATACATGGCGCCTTGCCGCATGCTGGGTTTGTGACATAATAGGTGTAGGCATGGCAAAGGCAGACACAGAACAATGGCAGGTACGAGCTGTAGCGAAAC
>OZ007579.1:35542465-35638170 GCA_963931925.1 Onchidella celtica | reverse complement strand
TTCCTAACTTCTTCAATCATCGCATGGGGAATCTTTCTGTATCTATCTTTAAATGGTGTTTCATCTGTTAGCTTTATATGATGTTGCGTGATGTTAGTTTTTCCCAAGTCCAAATGATGGTTCGAGAAGATATCGCTATATTTCTTTAAGAGTTGTTTTAACTGACGCGCCTCGCTTTCAGTCACATTGGATGGTATGGTCTGTAACATGGCTTCGGTGACATCAGACACTTGTGGATATTCTGCAGTCTGATTTGACTTTGTTTGAATCTGCGCCACTTGCACGGAACAAACATTGGTGCGCGTAGGAATAGTTAGCGTACGAGCTGACGTATTCCTAACTAGTACATTTGCTTGACTAATTGACTTCATGGGTTTAACATCAATCACCCCTGAGCTCACTCTGACGCCGCCAGGTAAACCATTGGTGAATTCTTCTAGTATGACTGTGATAGGGGCTGTCAGAGCCGGCATACATAAATTTCCCGCAATCATTTTCGACTCACCAGGCCGCAAAGTCTCTTGACTATTAGTACAAAGAAAACCAAGATTTCTATCACTCTTTACGGCTGACACATGGGACATCACCGCCCCCAGCGTTAATTCCCATGCGGATGGAAGAGAAACAGCTGGAGAACATAGTGGTACAAGCTCCTGCAGAATATTCATGCCAATTAGGGCGGGGACACGTTTGTTATATTGCGTGTCCGGCACTACAAGGAAAAGCGCATTCAATGGTTTGGAACAAAACGGCAAAGACACATTAATCTCACAAACACCTTTATACTTTAAAGTTTCCCCACCTGCCCCATAAATTTCCATGACAGAGGACAGGGGTTGAACGTCAATATTTCTGTTTACACAAAACTGATATGAAAGGCACGACACCATAGAACCAGTGTCCAGTAATGCCTTTGTACGAACATTATTCAGACTAATGAAGACCTCATTAGCGCGTCCAACTAAAGGCACAGGGCTTTGATTGTAACCGTCTAGGAGTCGCCCCGCCGTCCCAGACTCCGTTCGTTTAAAGGACACTGAGTTTGTTTATGGCCAGGCCTATTGCAACGATAGCATCTAGGTTCTGTAACATTAATTCTAGTCTGAGGTCGAGCGTTCATTTTCAACCCCTCTACTGCTTTTGCCAAACTACTCATCTTGCGCTCTAATCTAAGTACAGTATCACCGTCAGCCACCTGTTCCAGACTGTGGACGGTTGGCCTCGATGCCGTGACTGAGGTTTTACTTCTTACTTCCTCCACGCGGGCGGCAACTAACAATTTCTCAAAATCTAAATTTGAGTCGTATTTGTGCTTGATGGCCTGCTGCATGATGAGATCTACCATACCATGGTAGAATCTCGACCTCAACATGGCCGCACCCGCTGATGTCATCAGCGGTGGAGATTTTTGCGATATCTGGGCTACTAATGATTGAAGACGCACAGCCCACGTTGTCACAGACTCCTCGTGTGTCTGTACAGCTGTTGCCACCTTTTGGAGGAGATCGGCCGATGGTAGAATATTGCCATATAAAGAGTCTAAATTGTGTAATATTCCGTCACACGTTGCTTCCTCTCCCATCTGAACAATAAGATCGGCAGGGAGGCCCTTTAACGAACGACGCATTGCCGCAACTAATATGCGGTCTTGATAAATTTGTGACCTCTGGAGATCTTTAACCTCCAAACGCCACTGCAAATACGAGCAGTGGGACGAAACTCCATCGTCCCCCGAAAAAGTAGACAATCTGGGCTGCTCAGCTGCCCTCATAGGATACATTGTATTAACATTTTCTTCCGTTGCAGAACCTGACGGAGTTTTAGGGCCCCGCAACTTCTTAACGACTTCTTCCCTATCCTCAGGCCTCAGTAAATCTATTGAATCAAGAATGGACTGAAGGTCTGAGTTTTCCTTTGCCGCGGCAACTGCTGTCTTTCTGGACGCCATCTATCAATCACTATTTATGACAGAAAAGTATCAACAAACAACTCCAGCAATTAAAACTTTACAGTATTGAAATAATATGCTTAAATGCAGACACTTCTACGCTCCCAGCTACACCGCGAAGTTAAAGGGGAGGGGGCGTATCGGTTGCACGGCGGTCAGTGCGTCACGGTACAGTGCACGAACGAAAACACAGCGGTATAATTAATGTTCACCGCCGGGTCAAGTAATTTCAGATAAAGACGAACAACTTAATTAATTCGCAACGGCGTTCACTGTAGGTGTAGGAATCTCGACCAATATCAATTCCTCAGCCACGCGAACACTTCCCACTCTCCGCGTTATCTTGACATAAACAATACGACTTGCTATTACATCATTACTACACTAAGCGGACCATGGTGTGGACGATGGACCCAAAGGAATGCTCGTTAATTGCATCTGATTTATAGCCGTCCAGGTGCTCGTGCTCTAGAGAATCGGGAGACCACCGGAGAGCAGATAATGCCTTTACCACTGATACTGACCGTGCGAAATCTCCGCGCATACGAACACTTACTAACGACAATGTGCCAGAAACTGCAGGAGGGACAGAAAGGTCACTCGGTGCAAACGCTAAACTAAAATATAAGAAAAGGGAAAGGTCAGAAGGGGTGGAAAACCACACCAACCAGAAGAAACAATACTATTCATGAAGTGCTAATTACTGCATCGCTGCACGGGAAGTCAGGAAACAGATAATAGAGATAGCTGAAAATAACATAAGGGTTTAGGTTCGCACAATGCATAAATGAATGGCATTGAATAATACAATGAATATATAAAAATGCTCATCAAAGGAAGCAAATTAATACAAATAAAAATTAGACAAGTTAAACAGCTGAGGCCACCGCAGACGAAATCCAAACGACAGGGGTGATCAGTCCCTCTCGTCCGTTTCTTCTGTGTAAAGAATGGTCTGAAATAGGCTAATATTTGTCAGAGATAACTTCTTGCAACAATTCACATATTAACACTAATAACAGGTAGTAACACAAACACAGACGGTTTGGAACACAAGGACGATTTTTTGTGTTCAGGGGGGAGTATGTGGTATGTGGTATTTTGGCATTCAGTATTTTGTCTTAGAGGAGCGTGTTCCAATCACAGTGCTTAACTGTGAGCGACAGTTAGACTGACCCGCCCCCAAGACCGTGGGAGGATGGGAAAGAATCGTATAAAACCCCGGGCCTGTCAAGCCCCAAGCACTGCGTCTCTTCCCCCAGTCGAGAGCAGGTGTGTGTGTTATTGAATAAACGTCTTTTGTGCCCTACAATAGACTTATATTCTTCTTTGACAGGTACGTGCTCTTTAATACTTATAATACTGTTCTTGCTAATTTTAAGATGATAATATCAGATGCTATCAGATATTTACGATGAGTGTAACTCTGTAAGCAATAGATGTATTTTCCTCATAAGTATATACGACTCGGGAAGTTATGAAAGAGTTCTGTGGTTATGCTGTTTATATTGTTTTAGATACATGTAGCCTGCTGAAATGCCGTATACTATTAGCCTAACCGAGCAGAGTGTTTGCTCACAAATGTTATGTTATATCGACGACCACGATATTAGTGCGTACTGAATGTTTAGAAGTCTTTCGATAATATTGTTCTCTCTTTCTCTCTCTCTCTCTCTCTCTCTCTCTTTTTCTCTCTCTGATATCGCACATCTCATGTTGTGTTTATTATCTTCACTCTTGATTTATTTACGTTTTATACATATGTATTATTATTATGCTAGTCGTGTTAACTATGCCATGTATACATTTGTCTTGTTGTTAATTGGTATACTGTTACACGACTGCGTCTCTTCCCCCAGTCGAGAGCAGGTGTGTGTGTTATTGAATAAACGTCTTTTGTGCCCTACAATAGACTTATATTCTTCTTTGACAGTGTGAGCAGTTTTACCGCCCTGGCATGAACCGAGTGAATGTGGCGGCCTAACCAGCCGCAGTAACAAGAGTGAAACCCACATGAATGGTTCATCTACACCATATCTACACCTTCACCCTCACCCTAACACCATCTTGTTACACATGTATTCTTAAAAAAATAACAATGTTTATTGCTATGTAACATCTGTATTTTTGCATGTTTGTTTCGTAATATATGGTACCGGGCATGTCATAACAAGTAACCGTATCAAGAGTGTTCAGTTTGGTACGTAGTGTTCTGGTGCGCATGGGTTCTGAAGCAAGACTGTAGTTTATTAATTTTATTATATGAGAGAGAGAAAGGGGTGGGGGGCACATGATTGTTTATTCCGGGCAATGCCCGGTAGGTCATCTAGTAATAATAATAATGCACGATAGCAATTATACGACGTTTTGTCCCGTTAACAATCAGGCTCTACACGCTTTACAACATTTATATCATATAAATCACACACACAGTACACAGACATACTCCAGCTGATGTTTAAAAGTCATAAGATTTTCAGTCTCTCTCAAAGACAGAGGCAGAGAATTCCAAATCTGATGTCTTTGAGAAGAAAACGGTTTTTCACCCATGGTCTTAAGGGACATCTTAGGAATTTTACACGTTTTAGTGTCTGCAGATGATCTAAGATGTCGTGATGGTACATAGGGAGTCAAAACACCAGTTACATATCAGTTAAAAACCTATCTCTATCATAGTATCGCTATCCCAATAGTTTCATCAGTTGATTGGTGGGTGCTTCCAGTAGGATCTCCTTCTGTCCTGTCGTTGTGTTATAATCTATATATTCGGTCTTGCTTTTCCTAGCTAAACGTGACATGACCGTTATCGAGCCGACGCGCTTTCTCGAAACTTAACCTCAAAACTTAAACCCAAGAGTTTAAATTAAAAGCCTTCATTATCAAGAAAACGAAAGGTATCTATAACATCCACCTAACCTAGTTATTCATAATTTAAATTATGCACAGTAAATTTGACTGTGGCTAAAGGGGGCATAAAGTACTTCATCCTCGATTCTGACATTTTGACCCATCCTCCTTCCCCCACGTACGGTTTTAATATGCTTGGACTCAAATCCGCCCCCTCCATCTACCATCCGCCAGTATGAGGGTGCGACCTTTAGACCAGTAAATGATGATGATTTTAATTTAAGAGGTATTTTTGCATTCGCTTTTTGGCTATTACACCAGAAACCTGATTTCTTAAAAACATTTTTCTTAGTTATATTTGCTCTAATTTGCTTGGAAAGAGTAAATAAAACCAAACTTTTAAATTCATTACCTTACTTTAAAAGTGTAAGTCCGCTTCCCACCTATCCTCCCCCCCCCCCTTTGCTTCCCCCAGGTCGAGTACACTTTTAATACAATGGCGGCATCCCCCCCCCCCTTTCCGAGCGTACGTACCTAACAGAATATGATCCCTAATGACACAAGCACGTTTCGCCTAAAAGCGCCAAAATTACGATGTGATGTTACGTGATCTGAACGCAGCTGGATAGGTCTATCGTACGGGGTCACCGTGTACAGGCCAATCGTCATCAGCTTGTTCTCATTTGTGAATCACACCTAGTACTTGGCCCTGATTGACCTCGGTCCACTATGAGACATTTGCTGTACCATTCACTGTGAAGCTCTGAAGCGTTTTCGTTTCCTCAATGATGACAGTTTGTATGCGGGCTAGTCAATCACTAATGACGATCACTTCTGACCATTTGTCACCAAAGTTCAGCCCTTGTTAGTCCACACCGCATACTAACCGATTTTGATTGGCTGATTAGTCGGGTACTGACGTCAGGATATTGAGTTTCAATGAGATCCAGTTGGTTGGCTGGTGGGCAAATTTCTCAATGAAATTCAGTGTTGTGACGTCACCATCAAACTACATATAGTTGGCCGATCCAATTCGGCTAGTGCGTGTCAAGCCTTAAACTTGGTGTTTTTTGTTTTTTTGTTGTCCTTCTAGCCTCTTCTATTGATGTACTGGGCGTGTCCTGTAAAGATATTTATTATTGCCTATCTGTCTTTAGAAAATCGTGAAAAACAACAACTTTACAACCAGTGTCATAAATCGGTACCAGGCTCTTGTTTGTTCCACACCACTTTTTTACCCAAATGAGAAATTCGATGTTAAACATTTGTGGCTTAAGTACACAAGAGAGAGAGACAGAGAGAGAGAGAGAGAGAGAGAGAGAGAGAGGGGAGAGAGAGAGAGAGAGAGAGAGAAAGAGAGTGAGCGATGCAGCGACAACAACAAAGTACATTTAAATACGAAAAACAAATAAATTGAAGCAAATGTCACTCTCCATAACTACAATGTATTAGTAAAAGCAACAACAACAAAAAAAATGCACTGAATTTCTTTGAAATGCTGGAGCCAAAACAAGATCAAGCAAAGCACACAAAAAGAACCCTGGAGAACGCTCTTTCCAATTGGCTTTGGGGGCAGCAGATGTAACTGACCAATGGAGTCCTGAGGTTTACAGTCCACGATATACCAAACACGTATCAACAAATTTCCTAATTCGAGCGATAGGGGACATGTTGGTCTAGAGGCAAGATGCTCGCCTCTCTGTCGAAGGTACCGGGTTCGATCCCTGGTCGATGCAGGCATGTTGGAATTTTTTCGTGGAGAAAAATCCCTGTCCCCGGTCCTATGTTGGGTAGGATCGAGCCCCTAGTCCACTCGGACAAGGATGAAAAACTCAAAGGGCACATGTGCACGTTGTGCACGTTAAAGATGCCTTGGCGGTTGGATATCGAGCAGGGCAGACCGAGCAAGGCCGCTGCCAGGGCAAAATTCTATAAAAGCTAATCCCTACCACACAACAATAGTAATCAAACAAGAAAAGTGAGGTGTAAATGCCAATGACAGGGTACCCCGTAAAATAAAGACCTAAACACTAATTCGAGTGTTCAGCTTTGTTGTATCGACTCCCTTTCTCTGTGTTGGCTATTCATAATATCAGATTAGGAAGCTATGTCTTTGTTCTGTTTTCCTCGTTGACTCTTTCGGCTATCCATATCTCACCAATGGACCATGTGTTGTTGTTGGTTTTTTTTTGGGGGGGGGGGGAGGGAGGGTCTGTTTGTTTGTTTTCATACACTAGTAAATTCAACATTTATGAATTAGCTCAAATCTATCATAAACGTTATTTATTTCGTGACCCATCCTTCTAAAAATTTGAAATCGTGGTAAATAAATAAACTTCTCGAACTCAAACGTGGGTTCTGTTAAAAGTTCTAAAACGAAAATAAAATAAAATATGGTAAAATAAGATAAAAATTGTCACTTTTTATTTACGAGAAGGGAAGCTTATCTTTGTATAAGCCATCAACTTCATCACTTTCTTATGCTTATACAGATACGGGTTCAAGAGACATGCTTTCGTGCACACCAATACATAAACGTGGACAACCACCGCTATAACCACACACTCATGCATAGTTTTAAAAAAGGGTGAGGCAGGGAGGAAGAGAAGGAAGAAACGGAAAAAAAAAAAGTTTTGGGGGCAAAACCGCTACGATGTGAAAGTGAAGGGAGGAATGCGGACATAATTCACGAACACGCAATCCAGAGACATACACCGCAACCTTATTACGTACCACCCAGAGCTAGCCTAATCATGATACACAGCAGGAAAAATTTGATGGACACTATGTTGTAATACGCCGTATAAAAGCTGAGCCCATCCACAGATCTACAGCTCCTGCCCACATTTCGGCAATATCCCTGGTCTACTCTACCAGAGGTGACAACAGCAGAATATCCATCCAACCTCCTGTAAGTACAAATTAACTCTCCTAACATCTAGTTATAGACCAATTTATCTATCAAAAACTTCCCAAAACGGGCAAAATTGAAGCAATCACTTTTATAGACCAATTTATCTATCAAAAACTTCCCAAAACGGGCAAAATTGAAGCAATCACTAAATAAATGTATACAAATATTATTCACAAAAAACTAATTTGTTGATAAATTAGACAGTGTTGGAACCAGGTATCGTGTTTCCAAAACAGAAGTGAAGGTTAATTATCAAAAGCATTGGCTGCAGCAAGAGCACTCATTAAGTCAATTACTCTTCAGCGAAAAAATTCACAGGATTTCTCTTCGTTTATCAAGGATTGTAATACATTTTCCAGCGAACAGAATTTTGAGGGAGTAAGTGCAATGAAATTGTCAAAGGTGATTCAGTTAAAAATCAAAAACAACAACGACAACAACAACAACAACAACTCCCCAACATCTTGCCCAAATAAAGTTTACAGCGTTAAGACCAGGGACAGAAATATCAAACTTCATAATCCACGTTTGTTCCACGACATGATGTGGAATGCTTCTATATCTGTGTGCATTACAATAAAATGAGACGGTTTTAGTTGAACGGAAACTACCAAAGCAGACAATAAATTTTAATGTGCCCGGCATCTTTACAAACATTTGCAAAGACTTCAGTGCTTCCTCTTTCTTATAGAGCAAAACTTTTGGAAAGTAGCCTATGTTATGGCGTATTGAAACCTGAAGCTGGCTCTGATTGTTCTTAAAGCAGTTCGAGCCTTTACAAAAGCCTAAACATCCTTTACAAAAAGATAAAAGATTTCACACACAGGAAAAGAAAATAAAACAAAACGTCGTGTGTGTTTTTTTTCTCTCTTACGACTAAAAGTATTTGAGTTTTGAGTTTGAGTTTGGCTTTTACGGCCCGTCGGCACGATGGCGGCCACTTTGTGCCTTTCACGGTCTATTTGGGTACATTTTCTTTATTTATGTTACGTATTCAGCAGAGCTTTTATGTTTAACATAGAATTAAATACATGTACAGTCACATAATTGACTGAAAATACAATGTGAAAGTTGCATGAATGAAAGGAACATCAGTTGTTAAAAGCTTGTAATTTTTCCAGCATTGGCGTAGCTGACATACAAGGAATTAGACATCATGAACGGAAAGCATCTTCTGGTGGCTACTGTCTTTTTAGTGACAGCCTGCGCTGTCGCTTTGGCCGAGTGAGTGTAAAATTATCTCCATTCATTTCTTTCTTCCATGTCATTTCGTCTTGCATTCTTGATACACGAGAGAGTCTATTTGACCTCACACTCTCTCCACTGACCCCGCCCCTTAAAAAAAAACTTCTTTTTTACTACAACAGTTTATCAACAGTTTCTTTTTCTTTTCTTTTAACCGATTGTGTTTCTCTAACCACGACTTCCACATCTGTCACTTTTTAACGTTACTCTCCCCCCCCCCGTCAACATTCCCCACCCCCTCTAGTTTCTGCCAAATGTCTATATTAAGCCTCTTTAAAAATTCATAACACATCTTTATCCCACTCTCTTGCCTTGGTTTGCTCTGTCTCTCACCATAACCAAAACACTAAGCTCGTCTTCACTAACAATAAAATCGTCGTCACCATCATCATGCATCATCATCATCATCATCGCCACCATTACCACATCATCACCACCACCACCATCATCATCACCACCACCACCATCGTCATCATCACCACCTCCACCAACACCACCACATCATCGCCACCATTACCACATCATCATCATCACCACCACCACCATTATCATCACCACCTCCACCAACATCAAAACCACCACCACCACCACCACCAGCATCATCATCATCTCCATCATCATACTACCATTCTACCTCATTAATTTACCCTCACTTCCAACTTGAACTAACCCCATTACTTTCACCCTTGCAGCAGTTTGGACGACCCGTTTCTGTCCTCGGCGTTAGGCGACTTGAACCTCAACGGTCTTGATGACAAGTTTTCCCGTGGCAACAGGCTTTATCAGCCCAGAAGTCCTTTCGCTCTTGGAGGAAGTGTTCATGTGTGAGTCTAAAATGTCCCGTCTGAGGATCAAGATGATTTTGTCTTCGGGAACTTTAACCATCAAATCACGACCTTAGTTCTTGTTTGTTCTATCTCCATTTTCTGAAAAACTGGAGATCTTGTAGTGTGTAGAAGAGGTGTAACAAATTCTCAGTTTGACACTAATTTAAATGCTTTTTGGTACTTACCAAGCTGTTTCATATTTCCGATTTATTCTAACTTCTTATCATGGATGCTGAAGCCGCAGACTTTTAAAGTCGAATTTCTCAGCTGTGCAAAAAGTGGCATTGGAACAGACACGAACTTATGTCGCCAGATGGAAAATCATATCACAAAGTAGATTGGGGTGTACTTGAAGTTACTACCACTTTCTCATCCCACCATCACCATCCATCATCATCCTAACTGTCGCCACTACCAACAAATATAATATGGAGAATAATACAACAACATCATTAACAACAGCAACAAGTGGAAGAGAATACAAACAGCAAAGTAACGACATCTAACAGATAGTAACATACATGTATTAACAACAACACAATAACTCCACCCACAGTGTATTAAACTCTGGCAGCAAATTATGAAACGTGATCATAATTATTAATATTCACGCCAGCGACCACCATTGAAAAGCCGTCTTCGGTCAGCTGAGCAAATGTCATAGCCTGTACATTATACATGTATAGGCTACTATTTTCCCACGATTGACCTTATCAGCAAAAGCACGTCCAGCTTGGATCTTTTGTACTTCATGGAGACAGTGGCATCCGACTTTACACCTTCTCCCCTCTCTTTCTCTCTGCCATCGCTCATTCTCAGTCTCTTTCTTTCACTCTCACTCTCTCTCTTTTTCACACTCTGTTTCTATCTCTCTCTGCCCCCATTCCCTCTCTTTCAGGTCATCGTTTTGTTTCTGTCTACCTGCCTCTCTCTGCCCCCCCCTCCAACCCCTTCTCTTTTCTTCCTATCTCTCAGTCACTCTTCTTCCTTTTTCTCTCCCCCCCCCCCCTCTCACTACATCTATTGTATTCATTTCTCTTATTATTCCTGTATTGATGTCTTGATAGTCATCTTTTTAAGTTCTCGACTTCCTTCGTTCTCTCCCCTTTCATCATCATTATCATCATCAGTGCATTATCGTCTAGACGTACAATAGTGCACAAGAACAAGTAATTAAACCACCTAGGGCCTTTCAAATCTAAACCACATTGAACCCCCCGACCCCTGTACTCTTTCAGGGCCAACGTGAGTGATCTGGTCAACCTTCTGATGGGACTAAGTGGTCACGTGGTTGGTCGTGCAGGCTGGATCGTGCATGACGCTCTGAGGAGTTTGTGAGTAGCCCCGGTTATTTTCTGAATAAGTGACTGTGGTCTGGATTATTTATGGTCACCTTTGACATCATCACCATTATCACCAGAGTAGTTGTTGCAACTGTGCTACACAGTTTAATGTAAGATTAACCATCTTCATTATGAGACTGAAATGGATAGGTAGGGAAGAGGAACAGACAGACACAGACAGGCAGACAAACATACACAGAGACGGATGGACCCACCGACAGATAGACAGACAGATAGACACACAGGCGGTCGGGGATCATATATATATGAATAGTCAGAAATAGACAGAAAAGGGAAACGGAACAATAAATTGTAGACAAACAAAAAAAAAAAAAGAACAATAAATTGTAGACAAAAAAAAAAAAAAAGGCCCGACTTGACGCCCATGCAAAAAAAAAAAGAAAATCAACAAAAAACTACAGCGACTACGTTTAGTTATACCTAAAGTGAGCGTGTAGGGTAAAGCTGTGTTTTCATGTGTACGGAAATGGAACGGCAATGGAACCGTCGAAACTCCATCACGTCACAAACAGAAAAAGTATTTCCATGCTGTCTTCTTTCTGTTTCACTACCTGAAGGATTTTTGACGTATCCATCGCCGTACACATGAAAACACAGCTAAAGGCTTAAAGTTATATCGCTTAATACGATCGAAGTTCCACCAGTGTGAACAACTTTCTTGGAATAGCCGGTTTACACCCTGTAGGCCTACTGGTAAGGCCCTCATCGCAGCCTCATTGGAACTAATACATGTACCAAGTTTAGGATACATGAATTTGCATATTGGATTTCTCTGACGCAGGTTTGAAGGAGTCATGAAGTCACGGTATCGACTCGGCAGTGGGGGTGTCTCCGACTATTACTATCCATCCATTGCTAACCCACAACAGTTCGGTGGAAAAACAGGATTTGACGATTTCGATAACCTCAAATTCTAGTAGGTTTCTATGCATGTACTTTGAATAGGACATTTTTTGTAAAATGCCTTGAAGCAACTGAAAGATAATAATACATGTATTATTTATTACGTGTATCGTATGTATAAAAGCGATATAATTTTATTTTAAAAAAAATATATTTTCCTTTATTTACAAATATTTATTTACGCTTTGTAAATTTGGTGGCTGTGATACTTGTGCAAATAACTGTCAGACTTTGACCGTCAGAAAGTAATAAAATTCCTTCAACTAATTCATTTAAAAGTATTTGGACAGAAAGAGCTGTCATCTGCACTTTTGCCAATTTTATACATTGGTGCGGTTTTTCGTGATATGGCCGGAGAATTTTTTGTTTTCACTAGTAGTAATGGCTATGTATAATTTTGCCACTTTTTTCTTTTTCCCACAGTTATGTCCCTTGAATGGAGGATCGCAAACGAAAACAGACCGGATAAGGACAAATCACTTTAAATGAAACACTACCATTATCACCGTTGCTATTACCGTTTATATCCCCAACACTGACATGATTAGAGTTTGATTCACCATCAACAAGGCTGAGCGGGCAGTGAAACTGAGCTATAAGAACCTACATCTTAATTTTAAAAAATCATTTATTTATTGATTTACTACAATCTTTTTTACATACACCGAAACCACCTTGCATGTTTCAGTGCAAAACAATTGTCAACTTATATTGATTTACTGTTTTTTCAATGACAGTTCCAGCGATGAGACACGTTTGCGAATCAATGTGTAGCAGAGAACTCATTAGACCTAGGCTATATGTCGCCCCCCCCCCCCCCGTTCCCAGTTTGGCAAATTCTATAATCCCATGAACATACACCCCTTCTAACATTAGATAAAGTCGATTTACGATGAAACTTTACCTTTTTAGTTGTTTGAATAAGTTGTTTAAAAGTCCAATACTCATTAAATATCTATTTGCCGTTCATTTAAGTGACTTCAAAACTTAGGCCCTATCACAGACTAATAAAATATCCAGACTAGATGAGCCCATTGTATGACGTCACAAGACAGCGAAAGGTCCGCCATTGTAGGTTTACGGTTGCGACCGGCGCTTCAGCATAGCTACAATGCAGAGGTCACTAAAAATCCATACGGTCATCATTTGTAACGATAAAAAAAAGGCAGCTGTAGACAATAAAATGAAAGGATAGGCAAGTTAATACATTATTAATACATGTACAACCAATCTTGACAAATAAAAAGAAATTTCTACTGCAGATAGAACTAGAAAAGAATCGGAATTTCCCGAGCGGCGGCCACGTTGGTTATACGGCCGCATCTCATTAACTTCCGTAAAAAAACGACACAGCTCGAAGCTTGTGTTTCCAGTCTGGTTGATTTATTAGTCTGTGGGACCTATACGGGATTTTTACAGTGGTTAGATTTTAATTGTCTTCAAAGGACGCAGTAGATATGTACACAGTCACTTCTTATTTTACATCTGTCGTTGTAATAATATCAGTATTGGTATGAAAGATCATGCTCCCTCTGTGAACACTACGTAAAGAAAAAACAAAGCTTAACAACTTTACAGGCTGACTCGATTTTACAATCTCAAGCCCAACGCTGTAAAAGAATTCTGCTGGCGATGAATATTAATGGATGCTAATAATAATTAATAAATAAAAGATCTGTCTTATACACCACGTTTGAACACAGTTGTCACAATAGTTTTGCAGTGATTACATGCAAGAAATGGTGTCATATCCCTCCCCCTCCCCCCTCATCTCCCCCCCCCCCAAAAAAAAAAAAAACGCCGACCGGCGCTGCACTGTGGCGACGACGTGCCTGCTCCAGTTATAACTGGGCTGCAATGGCACAAAGGCAAAATTTCCCAAATGGGATTAAAGAGTTATACAAATACAAATACAAATACAAATATCTTTCAATAAAAGTATTTTCTTCATAATGCAGTTGTGACTTGTATAGCCTACGTCAATGATTGTGTATTTAAAAAAAAAGAAGAGACAGAGAGAGAGAGAGAGAGAGAGAGAAAGAGAGAGAGAGAGAGAGAATCTATTATAGTGCTAAAAAAATGCAAAAGAGGAGGCGATCAGTTGAAAAGAACTTGGAAGATGTCCGTGTGTGATTGTTTTTGAACATTGTTGTAGGCTTCTTTGCTTGTCAGTGAGCACGTGTTACCTTGCAGATACCGGTCAACGTCACTATTCCATGTCCTGACAACCAGAAAATCATCTGATTACTAAATTTACTGCCAAACACGTACATACTGAAGATTAACTCCTTGAATGCCGACAGTGTATTGTTATGAGTAATCGTTTGTATAAGGCCTGTGAATTTGTTTAAAATTATGAATTTTTGGACATTTGATAAATTTTAACTTAAAAGTTTCCCCATTACGTTTTGAGTTAACCATAATAATCAATTTAAAAAATAACAAGGCCTATGAAAATCATAGCAGTCCTGCTTTGGCATTGAAAGGGTTGAATGGAATCCTAACATAAATTATCTCTGTGGTCTGCGTCCCCATCAACTTCCTTTCAAACTAATCCAAACCAACCAAACAAACAAAACAACAGGCATCACACATAAAGCATAATCCAGAGAAGCTTTATTTTGCCATTGCAGTACAGAGTAAGGTCTAAAAATTGAGTTTTAAATCCGGGAGAAATATAAATAGATTGGGCAATTAAATTATCGGGGAAGAACGATTAAAAACAACAACAACAACAAAAAACAAAAACAAATGAAGGAGGAGGAAATATAAGGGGAAGATGATGACATTGACAAGGAAGAGAAGGACAAAGAAGGAAAACATCAGCAGCAACACGAGCACATTATTCCAATTAAAAATTATCCTCGCTGTGTGGCATTACTATGTGTAACCAGCTGGGGCTCCCGGAGTTTGATAAACCTGCATCCGCCCTTGACCCCTCTCCGTGTACCCCTCTCTTTCACTCACCATCCCTCCTCTCTCTCTCTCTCTCTCACGTACAGTCGCCGGTGCGCATTGGAGCATCACGCACGTTGTTCCTATTAGTATTAGTATCATCAGGGAAATGTACACTGAACTGAACATTCTTGAAAGGCAGACTAGTGATAGCCATATTATAGAAGCTGAAAGAGGGTACCAAAAAAAGATGAAGTGAACCGATAATAGACATGTCATGTACGTCTTCTGAAAAGTAAATGCCTTATCTTTATAATTAGTATCGGGGACTGTCAATGGTCGTTTTATGACATGGGCATCAATTGTAAAATATGGAAGATTATACTTTTAGCGGTTAAGTCAGTAACTGGTGCCAATTAAGCATCGACAAGTCCCGAAATAAACTATTGATGAAGATTGATGATAAGTAGATAATTATGAAAAAAAAAAAATAGAGTGGCCTAATTTAGAAGCTGGTCCATGAAGAAGAGAAAGTAACAAGTGCGTGGGAGTTAGATAAAAAAAAAATACATACTATAAAATTCCTTGCATTTCGGCCTACTTTACACTACGCCATTATCAGATATCATCAAGAAACATACATTAGAGCATCACATGTACGCAGATGATACCCAGCTGTACATACCTATCAGCCATGGTGAGGAAGATCAACAAATTTCAACAATTCAAAACTGTCTTCATGATATCAAGGACTGGATGTTTAACAACAAACTTAAATTGAATGACGACAAAACAGAAATCATCATGTTGGGAACAAATCAGTTAAGAGCAAACATAAAGTTTGACACATTGGATCTTGGCAATGCCACTGTTAAGGTTGAGTCATCTAGTGCCATACGAAATCTTGGCTTTTATTTTGACCCTGACTTTTCTATGAAGACCCATGTGGCAAGAATTTGTCAAACCATGCACTACCACCTTAGAAACATAGGAAAAATAAGAAAATTTATTGATGAAAACACAGCAAAGATTCTTGTTCATGCTTTCATTCTGAGTCATCTGAACTACTGCAATTCCCTACTTTTTGGCATTCCCGATTCAACTCTTTCAAGGCTTCAAAAGATTCAAAATAGAGCAGCGAGACTTGTAACACTAAGTAAAGCTTCGGATCATACCGAGGATATTTTAAAAACTCTCCATTGGTTGCCTGTAAAAGAACGTATTGAATTTAAGATCCTTTGCATGGTGTACAAATGTTTAAATCAGTGTTCGCCAAACTACCTTTCAGAACTTATAGAAAAGTACACACCGCCACGCAATTTAAGGTCCTTATGTGACAGTCAGCTCTGCATGCCTAGATCCAGAACAATGCTTGGAGAAAGGGCATTTTCCATCTGTGCCCCAAAACTTTGGAACAATCTGAACTATGATATAAAAACAACTAATTCAATAGAGCACTTCAAATCGAAACTCAAAACATTGCTTTTCAAAAAAGTGTATGATTTATAGATTTATATGATTTATATTTATCTGTCAGGCCAGAGTTTTCTGCTATTGTATGACAGTACACAATACAGCCTGCTACTGTCACCCCCACTGTCTTGTGGGTCATCTCGGGAGAGAGGAAGACTAGGGGAAGGTAACCCTGAATACAAATACCACACTGCCTTGTGTGTTGCTATGATAGCAAAGGCTATGGGAGTAAACCCAGACAGAAAATCAGGAGTGGAGACCCGAAGGTGGTTGTCAGGGAGAACTGCATCAAACTGGCTTCCAGCATCTCCTGCAGCCGGACTAGTTCCAAATGTATTGACCTGGTCTCTCCCTTGGGTTTAACTAGAATGGCAGAGAGAGGGGTGGTGCCTCTGGGCAAAGCACCATCTCTTAAAAATAGCCCATGCAAGGCAGCAAAACGAGGAGGCGTTTGCTCGGGCTTGGCAAGCGTCTGTCTCTCCTCTATAAGCCCACCCATTTCCGATTTGGAGAGGACACTCCAGCCATCCGTTACGGATGGGCACAACACGGGAGGTGGCAGTTACCGGTGATAAGCTCAATCCATTTGGCGTACGGATGAGCGCCAGGGGTCCCCTCTGTCGGTGGGAGCGGCTTTTCAGCTGCATTGATCAACTACCGCCCGCCGTAACCTGGGCAGCCCCCAGGCAGTTGGGTGTTGTTCCGCCACGTCAGCCTGCTTCATAAGGTGGTTGGAGCTAGACCAAAAGTCGAAAAGCTGACATCAACTACCGCCCGCCGTAACCTGGGCAGCCCCCAGGCAGTTGGGTGTTGTTCCGCCACGTCAGCCTGCTTCATAAGGTGGTTGGAGCTAGACCAAAAGTCGAAAAGCTGACGTAAAGTGTGCACCTGGCAAAAACAGAAAAATACTAAAACTTGGTACCTGGAACGTCAGAACAATGCGCCCAGGCTTGCAACAGCAAGATCGCACTGATATTGACTCCATCAGGAAATCCAAAATTATTGATCGAGAACTTCAGCTACTAAACATCGACATCGCTGCCCTTCAAGAAACTCGACTTCCCGACTCCGGGTCAGTCAAAGAAGAAAACTACACCTTCTTCTGGCAGGGCCTTAGCAGCGAACAGCCGAGAATCCACGGCGTGGGCTTCGCCATAAAAAACTCCCTTATCAATTCGATCGCAACTCCAATTGGAGTGTCAGAACGCATCATGACACTCAAACTGAACACCCGGTCTGGTTTTACCAACATTATCTGTGTCTATGCCCCAACACTTACCTCCTCTGACGAAACCAAAGACATTTTCTACGAGGCATTGCAGAGGACTCTCCACAACATCCCTCTCACCGAAGGCCTGCTAATTCTGGGTGACTTTAACGCTCGAGTGGGAGCAGATCACTCCGCATGGCCAAAGTGCATTGGGCACTTC
Source organism: Onchidella celtica (assembly GCA_963931925.1). NCBI lineage: Eukaryota > Metazoa > Mollusca > Gastropoda > Systellommatophora > Onchidiidae > Onchidella > Onchidella celtica. The sequence continues at coordinate 35,620,324 of OZ007579.1, read as the reverse complement.
GGCATTGGCAACATCAACGAAAACGGGCAGCGCCTTCTGGAGCTATGCTCCGTAAACTCATTATGTGTTACAAACACGTACTTTGACCTTAAGAGATGCCAAAGAACATCATGGCGCCATCCCAGGTCTGGCCATTGGCATCAATTAGATCTTATTCTCTCAAGGAGGAAGAGTTTGGGCTGTATAAAAATAACTCGTTCCCTCCACAGTGCTGACTGTGACACCGACCATGCACTGGTAGTCAGCAAAATCAAAATTTCGGCCAAGAAAATATACAGATCAAAAGCCCCTTCAATCCCTAAGATCAATGTAACAGCAATCAGAGATGAATCAAATAGAAAGTCATTTGAAAAGTTATTTGCTGAAAGCATGGATAATGTCACCCAATGTGACTCGGTAGATGAAACATGGAACACTCTCAGTTCAAAAATTCATGACTGTGCCATCAAGTCTTTTGGACAGCATAAAGTTTCAAACAACGACTGGGTAGCCCAGAACAGCGAAATTCTCCTACCTCTCATTGAGCAAAAGAAATCTGCTTTCAACGAGTATAACAAAAATTGCAATCAGAGTACAAAAACTTGTTTGAAAAATGCAAAAGCTAAACTTCAGCTGGAGGTAAGACGTTGCGCCAACAAATACTGGACAGACTTGTGTAACAGCATACAAGAGGCAAATGAAAAGGGAGATATGAAAACCGCCTTTAGTCAGATGAAAGTAGCTCTTGGGCCAATCATCACCAAAAGCGCCCCACTTAAGTCTGTAAATGGTGAACCCATCACAGATAAAAATGAACAACTGAATAGGTGGGTAGAGCATTACTCTCTGTTGTATTCAACTGAGAAAAATATTCCACCAGATTTTGAGGAACACCTCCAAAAACTGCCAATAATGGCCGAACTTGACGCTGAACCTTCCTTAGTCGAGCTTTCCAATGCAATCGACCACCTGTCTGCTGGAAAAGCCACAGGAAGTGACAACATTCCTGCAGAGGTATTAAAAGACCTAAAAGGCCCACTATTACCACACCTGTATAATCTGTTACTGCAGTGTTGGAAAGAAGGCGTGATACCACATGATATGAGAGACGCCAAAATTGTCACACTTTACAAGAACAAAGGAGACAAAGGCGACTGCAACAACTATCGAGGCATATCCCTCCTCAGCATTACTGGAAAGGCTTTTGCTCGCGTCATCCTCTGCCGCCTTCAACAACTGGCGGAAAAAGTCTTACCAGAAACACAATGTGGCTTTCGAAGCAAACGATCAACTATTGACATGATATTTGCACTTCGGCAAATCCAAGAAAAATGTAAAGAACAAAACAGGCCGCTTATAACATGCTTTGTGGACCTAACAAAGGCTTTCGACACCGTAAGCCGATCTGGCCTGTATGCAGTCCTTAAATCCATAGGCTGTCCACCAACATTGCTAAAACTTATTGCATCCTTCCACACTGACATGAGGGCATGTGTCAACTTTGAGGGCTGCACATCCAATTCATTTGCTGTAAACAGCGGTGTGAAGCAGGGATGTGTTCTTGCTCCTACCTTATTTGGTATATATTTTGCAGCCCTACTCAAGAATGCCTTTGGTCAATGTTCAGGTGGAGTACTTATTAACACCAGAGTGGACGGCTCCATTTTTAATGTTGCCAGACTAAAAGCAAAATCTCGTACAGAGCATTTTATGTTACAAGAGCTCCTCTTCGCAGATGATGCTGCAATCGTGGCCCACGATGAAACCACGCTCCAGGCTCTCATCAATAGCCTTGCCAAAGCCTGTGACAAATTCATGCTAAAGATCAGTGTCTCAAAAACTGTAGTTTTGACACAAGGCTTGAGAAACCCCAACCCAATCATGCTGAATGGCTCTCCTCTGGAGCAAGTGGGAAAATTCTGCTACCTAGGCTCAACCATCAGTGGTAGCACAGACATAACAACTGAAATAAATGCCAGAATAGGAAAGGCGGCCACAGCTTTTGGCAAACTCTCAAAAAGGGTGTGGAACAATAGCAAGCTGACCATCAAAACAAAGGTACTCGTGTACCAAACTTGCGTCCTAAGCACCCTGCTGTATGGCTCAGAGACATGGACCACCTACTCCAAACATGAAAGATCCCTCAACTCCTTCCACCTGCGCTGCCTACGCAAAATTCTCAAGATCAAGTGGCAAGACAGGATCTCAAATATCGAAGTTCTGAGCCGAGCCAACATTCCATCAACTCAGGCTCTCCTAGGCAAAAAAAAGACTGCGGTGGCTTGGACATCTCCACCGTATGGAAAATGATCGCATCCCCAGACAAATTCTCTACGGGGAACTTGCTACTGGCAACCGACCCAGAGGTAGGCCACATCTGCGATTCAAAGACACTTGCAAGGTCACGATGAAAGCATTCAACATCGACCCCAATGAATGGGAGAACCTTGCAAATGATCGAAGCAGATGGAGACAAAAATTGCGCAGTGGCACGCTCGCAATAGACTTCAAGGCAAAAGAAACATACCTGACAAAACGACAGAGGCGGAATGAAAACACTCGCCAAAGTGAACCCAAAAGACTGACCTGCAATCACTGCCATCGCACTCTCGGGTCAAACATTGGTAGAATAAGCCACGAGAGAAGCTGTCAGTCAAAGTGAAAGTGAATATTCTAGCTGCTAAGACCGTCTGTAAAGACGCTAAAGGCCATATATGATTTATAGATGATACTAGAACTGTTACTGAAATGTATCTTTGGATGTGTTAGTGTGTAGGTGTGATATACTGGAGTGTTTGAGACTGTGTATTCTATGCGTTTGTTAAGCGCCACCGAGCACTTTAAGTGGATTTTGGCGCTATATAAATCAATTATTATTATTATTATTTGGAATAGGGTGGAATTTGAAGTTCCTGCATTCGTTAACAATAAAGTATGTGAAATCTTGGGGAAAACAACAACAATAACACAAAGTTTGAATTGTTTTGCTGTTATTAGTAATATTAAAGGATTCAGCAAAGCAGATTGGAAACACTTTTAATGAAAATTTTAACTCAGACATCGAATCGTCTTTTAACGCATGCACCATTTCTTTCTTTTGTTGTTGTTGTTTTGTTTGTTTCATCTGATTACAATAATACAGCTGTAAACAACAAAAACAGACTGGTACTATATCTCTTCTAAAAGTAGAAGGTAGATATGGCAGTTTGCAAGGATTAATTAAGAAACACATATGATTTTTATGTAACCCAACAACATAAGGTTAATTTTGCCTTTCTCCTCACTTTTCTTGAATTCATTAACATGCATGTAATTGAAAAGTGTGCGCGTGCAACCGGGAAACTTCCCTCGCCCCATGCAGGATTTCTATACTGCGAAAACTACCCCTTCTACGTCTCTGAGTAAAAAATAATTATAGTGAGAAAAATAAGCATTCAATAGTGTCCATGTAACGACGGCCAGTAGGCACTTGGAAAAGTCAATGGTCGCGGATCAATAGATAACTGATACTTATCTATCTAGATCTAGTAAACTTCCGGTTGCGAACGCTCAGTTCGTAGCAGACGCAATGATTCAAAATGTAAGCAATGCTGCACAACAGCCCCTGACTAAGGTATCAGAATGTTTATTTCTGTCTATTTCTCAACAGTTATTATAGTCGTATTGAATGATCATCCAGGATTATAGAGACCTATGTCTTGATGTAGATCTAGATATCTAGATCTAGTCTATTTATTTTAATTAATGTGTTGTTTTTATGACAGGCGCCGCCAGCAGGACCGGTCCACTTCTTGTAGGCTACCCAAACCACGTAGATCTAGATCTACCTTTCTCTGCAATTTAAGTAAATAACAACACAAACAACTAGAGTCAATGCATTAGGTGCGATCACCAGGCAGGAAATGGTAACTGCCTGGAAGTAAACTAAGTTAGCGAGCTGCTGACTGGCTCATTTTAACCAGTGAACTTTGGGTTTGTTGATGAACACCTAAAAATTCTCTCCCAATTTACCTAGAGATGCTTGTCAGAATATTTTTCATGGTCAATTATGTTATAAATGTTATTGTGAATTTGATGTGATAATTGGTCATAAAGTTTGGAACAATGTGTAACAGTGAGCTTTACTCAATAGCGGTAAAAATTCTATGTAATTAACGCATTCGGAACTCCTCCCGATCTAATATTGTAGTACCACCTTCCCATTCTCTTCATTTCCAATTCTCGTCCTCCCAGTCTTTACCTCTAAAGAAGGGAAAACTGTTCTCATACAATTAAGTCACTGCATGTACTAGACCTATTCACTGCCGGAAATATTTGCCTTCATCGGATGTAGCATGTAGTAGCAGCTTGAGTTGTGATTCTCTTGATTTACTTCAGCGTAATGTTCAGTGTTGTATCTCTTATCAGGTATCCATGCATAAAGGTGGAGTCTGAGGCTGCCATGTTATCCACACAAGCAATAACAGATCAGCAGAAATCACAATTAAATTATATTATGAAGTTATCAAAAGACAAGTCATGGATGATAATTACCTTAACATGATAACGGACAAAGTGGAAAGGTACGTGAACAGAGTCAATTGTAGGGGAGTGTTATCTCTTACCTTTAGACAGCACTAGCATTTTGATAGAAAAACTGGATTTACAACTCAGCAGTCTGGACAGAGCAAATTGAGAGAAAAGTTTGGTTTGGTTTGGATTGGTTCTTGTTCACCAAACAGGAAACAGAATCCTAGCACACTGAGTATCCCTATAAAGTGCTCCTTTCCCCGCTACAAAATCCACTTGAGGGTTTTAATTCCTATTTATGGTCCCAGTGGCCAACTGATTCCATAATTGTCGGGTTCGTCCAGCCTTGTTGCACATCTTTCCCTCACCCCTTCTGTACCCTGCTGTGAGATGGGGGGACAATATAATGTCATTAAGCTGAACTTATACAACTAGTTGTTTTCACCTGCTGTTTTCTTGGGATTACTATACATAAACATACATCTCTCATTCACATACACACACATTCTCACAAAAAAGAGACATACCAAAAAAAATGGAATTTGCTTGTTGGATTCAGTACATCAAGGGAGGTAATATTTAAGGTAATAATATGTATACTGTGTATTACCATATATAGTGATATACCAAGGTGTTTTGTATTGTTTGTCTTTGAGAGACTGAAAATCTTGATGTTAAACCAATCACTCGTTATCCAAATTACTCTTAATGCGAAACACAATTGTTGGTTTCCTGAATTTTGGCTTAAGCAGGTTCCACTGTAGTGAATTTAGGACCTCAAGATACATTTCATATTGATCACAAAATATTTTCACATAATGATTTAATGTTACTGCAGTTTTTGCATGGACAGGAAAGATCTCAAGCAAAACTCCAGGTTGGAGAGAGTTTCCAGCCTTTTATTTTTCACATTAAACTTGTAGGAAACTTGAAACGCTCACCATGGTGTTGTGCACAGTTGAGTTGGATTCACTTGTCTCGTGTTTTGATGCAAGATAGAGATGGAATTACAATCTGGCATGTATCCTTTTTGTATATGATTTTGAAAATGTATAAAAGTGCAGAGTGAAAATCATCATTGCTCTGCGCTTAAAAAAATGTTCTTTTCCTGTCACTCGGTGACTTATGCCATTACTCAGTGTACTCCAGAGATCAGCTGTTAAATATAAACAATACAAATCTGGAAGTCTCAGCTGATTTGCTGAGTCATCTGTCCCACCTTGGTATTGACAAACAAAGAGCTATACCTAACAAGAAAAGATTCAGAGGCAAAAGAGGTGGAAGGCGAAAACAAAAACAAATAACTGTTTTAACTCACTCAATCATCACCTCAACTGTTCCACCATCTTACTCCCACCGACCATTCACACCCAGACATCTTATCACCATCAACACCGAGCCTGACATCATCCAAACCTCTCATCATTTCAAAATCCTATTACTAAATGCTCGGTCAGCTCGTAACAAGACAACAGAAATATCAGAGCTAATTAGTGAGGAGAATATTGACATCGCTTTTCTAACTGAGTCCTGGCTCCGCCCAAGCGGAGATGAAGTACAGATTTCGAACCTCACACCAGCCGCATACACCGCCACTTCATTCCCAAGACTCACTGGCACTGGCGGCGGAATTTGTGTCATTCACAGGCTGGGGATGAAAGTCGTCCATCAACAGATCTCAACCTTTAAATCCTTTGAGAGCTGTGAAGGCACAGCTCAATTAAAAAACCAGAGTATCACTTTCGTGTGCATATATCGTCCTCCACCAAGCAAAAAGAACAAGCTCTCAACAAAGGACTTCATTATAGAATTTCAAGATCTTTTGGACATCTTTGCGACAAACAAGAAAAGACCAGTGATTTTAGGTGACTTTAATATCCATTTCGAAAATGCGAGTGTGATACAGATGTAAAAACTGTGAAATCATTGTTACTAGCCCAGGACTTGACGCAGATTATTGATAAACCAACCCATTGCAAAAACCATGTCCTCGACTGGGTCATTACAGACAATGTGGGTAACATCATAAATACGAAAGTGATGGACAAGTGCATTTCGGACCACTATGCTATCTTTTTCGAAATGCCTCTAGAAAAACCCCGTCATCAGAAGAGACAAATTTCATGCAGAAACATGAACATCAATGAGACAGACTTCGTCAATGATCTCTCGGCCATTCTACCAACATTGGAAAACTGCAGTGACAACCATAAAGTAGACAGTTACAACACCAAAGTGTCAGAACTGTTGGACCACCATGCACCAGTGAGGGCTAGGACCGTCACTGACAGACCACCTGCTCCATGGATGAACCTCGAGATCAAACAGGCAAAATCTGAACGTCGTCGGGCTGAAAGGAGGTGGAGAGATTCCAAGATCTCTATAGACAAGGAACTGTTTAAGAAATTTTGTACAAAAGTGAAAGAACTAATTTTAGAGGCCAAGCATGCATATTACAATGCAAAATTTATGGAGTGTTCAACATCAAAGGCTTTGTATGCTATCACAAATTCAATGTTTGGAAAGTCCAAAAACACATGCATTCCCAAATGTTATCCCGAAAATGAGCTTCCAGATAGATTTGGTTCATATTTTAGTGAAAAAATATTGCAAATTAGAAAATCATTAGATGCATGTAACCCCCCATCACCAGTTCATGAAGTATTCCATGGTAGGTCTCTCGAATCATTCAGAGATGTGTCTGAAGCTGAAGTAAAAGAAATTGTTAGAAAGTCCCCCCAAAAGTCGTGTTCTTTAGACCCCATTCCAACTCCATTTCTGGTCAAGCACTTTGATAAGTTATCTAGTATAATTACTGCCATCATCAACCACTCTTTGACTACTGGAATAGTGCCCAGTGCTTTTAAAAATGCCATCATTTTACCTCTTTTGAAAAAGGCCAATTTGTCACCTGATGAACTAAAAAACTACAGGCCTGTGTCAAACCTTCCATTCCTGTCAAAAATCCTAGAGAAAGTGGTCATGATACAACTCAAAGAACATTTACTACATAACAACCTCTTTGAAATATTCCAATCAGCCTACAAAGAGCATCACAACACCGAAACAGCATTGCTCAGAGTAAACAATGATCTTTTGTGTGCAGCGGATAAGGGGCAAACTTCAATCCTTACCTTGTTAGATTTAAGCGCTGCCTTTGACACAATTGACCACAATATTTTGCTAGATCGGCTCTGTCACACCTTTGGCTTTTCGGGTACTGTCATGGAATGGTTCAGTTCTTACCTTAGAGGTCGAACACAGTGTGTATCTGTCAATGGTCAAACATCTAGTGTGTTCACATTGAAGTTTGGGGTACCCCAGGGCTCTGTACTGGGACCCATTTTGTACACTCTGTATACAACACCTTTAAGTTCCATCATTAAGGCACATGATATCTTTTACCACATGTATGCAGATGATACACAACTTTACCAATCTGTTCCTCCATCTGACATTGAAACACTCATAAAAAAGTTTGAAGTTTGTATTAGAGATGTTAAAAACTGGATGATTACAAACAATCTTCAATTGAATGATGACAAGACAGAATGTCTTATGTTTACCGCCAAGAGTAATGAACTTGTAACACCAAAACGCATTGTCATCGGTAATGAATCTATTGCATTTAGCGAGAAAGCTAAAAATCTAGGGGTATACTTTGATAACAATCTCTCCATGGATGTACATATAAATTACCTTTGTAGACAAGTGTATCTTGAATTGAGGAGAATCTCTACCATGTCACAATTCTTAAGAGAGTCATCAAAGAGAATCTTAGTCTCCTCCTTTATTTTATCAAGACTGGATTACTGTAATGCACTCATGGTTAATTTACCAACTATAACTTTAGGAAAACTTCAAAGATGCCAAAATAATGCAGCTAGATTAGTGATGAAGAAGAAAAAACGTGACCATGTAACACCAATGCTAGCCCATCTCCACTGGCTGCTGATAAGATCAAGAATAGCCTATAAAATTGCTGTATTGTGCCATAAATCTCTTCATAATAATGCACCATCATACCTGTCCAGCCTGATTCCAAAATATGTCCCACCACGTTCCCTTAGATCGGGTGATCAAAATTTGTTAACTCTCACCAGACCATTGAAGAAAGTAGGGGAGAGATCTTTTAACCATTCAGGTCCTAAAATATCGAATAACCTACCCCAAGAAATCAGAAACATCGAGTCAGAATCAGAGTTTAAGGCAGCCTTAAAGACACACTTGTTTAAACTGGCCCACCAATCCCCATCCATCTAATATCGACAAAATGATCTTCTGATTGTATGACGGTATACATTTGTTCATTTGATGTAACATGCTTTGTGTTTTTCCTGTGCTTATAAGACTGATTGTGCATATAATGTGTTTATAAAATGTACAGCGCCTTGAGCCGAATCAGGGATAAGGCGCTATATAAATGATCTCTATTATTATTATTATTATTATTATGATTCTGTTGGATTATTACATTCTCCTATTGACTCATTTCTTTTCCCATAATATTATCTGACATTCCTCATGCTTAGGAATGCAATGAACCACGAGTTGCCTTTTGGCATTTATTTAGATGCCATTATTGTAGAGCAGTGACATTATGCTATGCTACATTTCCTTTGTAATAAATATCATTATTTATTCAAACAGAAACCTGTGAAGAAAGAATGTGCCAGTGGCAACAAAAATGTCCATTCAACCATGGAAGGAAATCCTGCAAAGACTCTGATGGCTGAAGTAAAGAAAGAGGTGAAGATTGCTGCAAATGGAATATGACAGTACTCTAAAAAAAGTGAACTAAACTCTGTTAATCAACTTGTTTCATATTAAGAACCATAACTGCACAAATATATTCTATAAAGAATTTTTTTATTCATCTGAATTGATATGAATGTCATAATAGCGTGTATAGGTTCATCTTTGTTTTGTAAAGTTCAGTTCATGTACAGTGGACCATCATGTTTAATGACACTGCTAATAACGAGACCTTTCCCAATAGCGAGAACATTGTAAATCCCCGTTTTTTCTACTATATGAGATAAATAATAAAATACTCGAATAATGGCAATCGATAATCAAAGCACCTGCTATAGCGAGAGAATTAATTTTGAGTGCGTACGGCAAATGGTGGGGGTGGCTGCAGAACAACGTGTTAAGAGTCAGTTCAGTCAACAATTACAACATGGTCGTTCTTTGTTTGTTAAGTACTACATGCCCACCTTGCGAGTTGTGGCCCCACCTGGCCATCTCTCGCTTAGGCCTAGTATGCTTTCTCTCCCTATTGACCACGTGCTGTGACAGCACACTACATGCAACCAGCTCAAAGTGATGTCTCATCACTCACTGAGGCAAACTGTAGGGCTACAACCGTGAAGCTTCGTCAGACACGTGCACTCTTTGGTCACTACCTGTGGTGTGTGATAATTATTACATGTAGCACGGTCTTTGACGGTAATTGATCGCCCTGTGGTGTATGCTCTTTGTTTTCACCGGCCTTCATGACCACATGCCTACACTCCCTGTGCCACAAACACGTGGACAGTCTGTTCCATACTTTGAGTGATACAGCTTGGGAAACCACCAGTAACAAACATACTCGTCTGCCTCAAACTTTCGCATCTGACTCTCTTGTAATTTGATCGAAACATGGCTACCATCAGCACAAAAAGACTACAAAAAAAAAAAGGTACTGATATGAAGGCCAAGATCTGCGGTCAGTTTGATATTAATAATTATGTACGCTGATGTACAGGACATGCCAACAAGGGAGGTAACCATTAAAACACACTATTTTCATGGTTGCCTCCCTTGTTAGCATGTCCTGCACAGAATGGGGTATTTTAATCCCTTACCTTGCCTTTTGTACTCTTTCAATGAGACCTCAGGTATAACGAGACATTTTTGGTGGAACATGACCTCTCGTTATAATCAAGTTCCGCTGATTTGTTAACCCTCTTAGCGTGATGAGCCACTACGGCTCATGATAGTGTTGTTCCAAATACTTTCTGATCCATGTTTTTAATGCGTGATTTCCGTTTGCTGCCGAAATAGACTGCTTTAGACCTCCACTAGTCACAACAAAGAGGACAGCGAGAGTGATTTCGATGACCAAACTTCTGAAGAAATCAGTGACAGTTCTGATGTCAGTGATTATGATGAGTAGATATCATTTTGTTTTGTGTTTAGTTTCATTTGAAACGTTCTTCATTATATTTGGAATAATAATTCAGCATTATGAAAGGATTTGTAAGGTCTTGTGGTGGCTTGAAGGGAACAGGTAACAAGCCAAAGAGTAGATCTAGGTTAGCGCTTAGTGGACAGTGGTCAGGGGAACACTCGGCTGTCTTCAAACACCAACACAAACTTGCTAAGATACTTTGCTTGCAAAACATTCCTTGTTCAATACCCTTTCAGAAAATGTATACTTTTTTGGGTATCAGGTTGTAAATAAAGCCACAATAATTAAATTTAAAATGTACGTGTGTCAGCAGTTCTTTGGTAAAATTTTAACTACATTTCTTTACAACACAAAAAATTTTTATCCCGCGCTAAGAGGGTTAAGATATTATATAAAGGAATAACATATCATCATGATGATATTTCTATATTTCATTTATTTGTCTGTGGTCCTGGTTGTCAAGCTACCAGAGTCACAGATTTCAGATGATGCTTCCATCCATTGTGCAACAAATCTGAGCAGTGACAAGACAACTGTGAATCAAATATTGACATCAGGAGAGACAGCCACAGTCAGCACACCTGGTGTGGGTAAGTGGTGCTAAGGCTGGCAAATAGTAAATTATTTCAGGAAGCTGCATTGGAATGTGGCTGCCATTTTCTCAGTAAATTTATGTGATGTAGACATTGACTTTGATGAATCATCCATCGTTATAAAAAATCTTTTGCAGGAATGTGTACAATATTGTATTCATTCAACTGCTAGTATAAGCACAGCCTAACAATACATAATCCTGTAAGAAAACAGAGACCCAAGCTTAGCATGTCCTATAAATTGATGTTATCAATCACGATATACATTGAGATTGATTTGATTATTTACACTCTGCCTTTTTTTTTTTCCCCTCAGTGTGAAAATTGAAATCAGAATTATATGTTTATACATGAATTTTGTTTGTAAACAAGGATTAATGGTGACAGTGATTTTACCATAGTGGACTTCCTTGATGGTTATGAAAAGTGGCCGTAGGATCCACACAATAAAATCTTTTTATCTAGGAGTTTTCATGCCCACGGCGCTTCGCAGCGCATTAGGCAGGATACCCCCGTCTTTAGTTTTAACAGCACCTCACTGCATTTTAGACGGTGTTGGGTTTATTTATTCAGAAAAATTGTACAAATCTGCCATTATTGTTATTCACTTTACTTTGACAGCTGATGACTTCTGTGTTTCTGAGATGCTGGCATACAGTCCAAGTCAGAAAAACCACAGGACTGTCAAATCATGTGAACAACATGGAAAATCACGGGATCATGAAGGTGATGACATTGGGACAGAACTTCAAAACAATACTGGTCCAGAAAATTCTAAGACTGATCATTTAGGAACAATTTCAGCACAAAACAGTGTTCGTCAGGCAACTCTTTTTTTGAATCGCCACATGGAAAATGACAGAGGACATACTGAAGGAGGATCGTTCAAATGTGATATGTGTCAAAGAACTTTTTCTCGGAAGTCGAGTGTGAAGAGACATAAAAGAATACATACAGGGGAAAGGCCATTTAAATGTGGCTTGTGTCAAGCATCATTTTGCCAGTTGTCTCATTTGAGATATCACATGATGAGACATACAGGGGAGAGGCCATTTAAATGTGGCATGTGTGAAGCAGCATTTTGTGAATCAAGTGAAGTCAGAACACATATGAGGATTCATACAGGGGAGAGGCCATTCAGTTGTGACATATGTCAAGCAACATTTCGTCAGTTGGGTCATTTGACTACTCACATGAGGAAACATACAGGGGAGAAGCCATTCAAATGTGATATGTGTCAAGCAGCATTTGCTCAGTTCGGTGATTTGAGAAATCACATGACGAGACATACAGGAGAGAGGCCATTTAAATGCAATGTGTGTCAGGCAGCATTTCGTAGAAAGATTACTCTGACAGAGCACAAGAGAATACATACTAAAGAAAGACCATTCAGACGTTAAATTTGTCCTTATTATTTATAGTTGATACAGTGTATACATTAGTTGTTATGGAAAAATTGTCATAGTTATGATTAGCATGCAAAGGCTGTTGGTCTGTTTGCTATATACAAATGCTTTGGGCATCACCACCAGCCGCAGCTGAAGGGCCTACCATCAAGACTCCAGTTCAGCACCTCCAGTTTCCAGGGCCTAGTTGTCAATGAACCGAATTGCTAAACTGTCCAATTAACAAAAACTTATGGAATTACGTTTGTATTGTTAATATGAATTGGTGTTGTTAAAATGTTTAAAAATGTGTCATCTTGCCACCATATTTTTAAAAATAATTTCTCAAGGATATATGTTTCTTCATCAGAGGCTTGCATGAAAATTACGATTGTGGTTTAGCATTATGGAAATGTTTGATTTGCGCTCATTAAAAATGTCCGTAAGGTAAATTATACTTGGAATTTAATAAATATGTCTCTAGTCGCTCAGTACAATCTATTAATTTTAAAGTGTTATTTTGTTACTTTTTTGCTGTCCATGAGAGTTGTGGCCTGCTTGTTTTCAAAATTGAGTTGTCATTGTTTTGCTTATTTTGTGACATGAGATGCCATTCATATCATGTGATGTGCGTCATCAAAGTCCAGTAGCATGTTTATGAAACTAAAAGAGTTTACACGACACCACTGGAAATGTGCAGGAAAGAGAAGATTCCAGTATGACGTGTCTCAATTTAAAATTGTTACAGGTTGACACAAAATTAAACACCAGTATCAGGGAATCAGTTGCTTCAGACAGAGCATAGCATTAGCAAGGACAACTCAACTGCGATTGTCCATCATTGGCAGTTAAGCAGTCTCTGATTTTGCTACCATGTTCTGTAGACTGTTCAGTTTGTATTTTTGCCAAACAAAAATCACTACATTTGTCATCTTCAAACTGGGACCTGAAGTCAGAGCAGCTTTAGGTAGGCTACAAGAAAAGCATGCTTCAACAATTCTGTCCACATTCCTAATTGAAATTAGACAAGTACACTTAATTTGTTTCATTGACTAGTCTACATGTATTTGTTTCTGTGCCAACGTCACAATACAAATCAACATTTAAATCTACAGAATTACAGGGCATATGCGCATGGCACTGTATAAAAGTACAATGTGTACAGTGTGTGCTTGTCTGTCTGAACTTGAACCTGTGAGAGGACAAAGTACACAAAGTAACTGTAGGATGCATAGTTCAGAACAGGACTTTATCCACTTATCTCACTTTGCAATGCAAGCCAAGAAGTTTATGAATTACATTTTCTTAAATTATCTTTATTGACATTAAAAACAAGAAGAAATAAAAAAAAATGTCAGTAACTTCCCACATCATTTGTAAACTGTCACAATTTAATTTACATGTGGCCATGACTGAATTAATTGTGACCTTAACAGATTTGAAAAGGCCTTCTTTAAACTTTGTTTTTGAAAAAGCAGTGATCACTTGAACTAAGTTAAATCAGCAAACACAATGTTCCCCTTTAATTACATTACGTACACTCTGCTTTTGAAACCTTTGTACTTCTCCCCTTCACAATGTTGAATGTTCACAGTGTTGAAGGTTTTCAATGTGAACATTCAACATTTTTACGCACAATGTAGTTTGAAAGACAGGATTACGAGTATGAGTACCATTTATGTTATTTAGCAACAAAGTCATGGCAGTGTAAAAATTTGATTTTCAGCCAGAGACAGTGTCTGAATCAGTCGGTGACTAATATTTAAACTTTATTTTAGTTACTTCAAATCTTACTGCAGTATGCAGCAATAACATTACTTTGTACAGTTTGTTTCATAATAATCTCATGTGGAAGTTACTGTCGGCGTACAGCATACTCAGAATAGCTTGATAAACAGTTTTCGTGAGAATGAGATTAATCTGTCTGTCAGTGTCTCGCCCACCCTATTTGTCCATCCATCCATCCATCCACCATCTATCAATTAATTGTCTGTTTACTTTGTTTGTCTGTCTCAGGGTCTGTCTGTGTCTCCTTTCTCTCGAGAGAAAGCACGGGGAGGGGGGGGGGGGGGATACGTAGTGAACTTAACAAACACCCTGTCAGTGTCAGCAGACATACACATAAAGATCGTTCAGTTCAATGGGGAAGAGGGAGGGCGCACATAGCGATACCAGGTTGCTGGTGCAGGTAGAAATTAAGCCTCTTTATCCGTTGAGGTGCACATAGAGAACGCTGGTAGGGAAACAAATTTGTCGGAATGTCGAACGAATTTTTGTCCGCTCGCTTGCCGCTGATTTTGTGCTGAATGATGCACGCGGTGTGTAACTGCGCAGCTGGATGTTTAAATTGTACACATCAGTTCTCCCGATCCGACACCTTGTAATCGAGACAAGTTACAGGACAATGGCATTAGACATGGCATGGACGTAGAAAATGTAGTAATAGCAGTCTTCATTCTATCTCAGTGTCTGTCATTTTGGACAGAAGAAACAATCTTCCCGCTAACAGGCCAGCAAGTACTGGATAGAAATCACTTAAAACAAAATTCAAAGGGAGCTCGACTGCTGGTTTGATCATTTATTGTGATAAGATTAGATAAGATACCCAGCATCCCCCAAAATAAACATGTGCGCCCCCATCACCGATTGACTAGGGCTTATTGTGTTGCGCTCTTGTGTGTGTGTGTGCTTTTGTGTCTTTTTTTCTTCTTCTCGTAGTTGGAACCATATTATACATGTAGGCCTAC
This sequence comes from Onchidella celtica, assembly GCA_963931925.1. Taxonomy (NCBI): domain Eukaryota; kingdom Metazoa; phylum Mollusca; class Gastropoda; order Systellommatophora; family Onchidiidae; genus Onchidella; species Onchidella celtica. The sequence continues at coordinate 35,604,933 of OZ007579.1, read as the reverse complement.
TACATTTCTCTAACTTCTTCATTGGATACATTTATAAAGAATTATCGTGTCTTATTGCTTAATTCTCATCTATAGAAAAAATCATTGCACATTACACGTTGCAGCACCCAATTGTTTGTTTTTACATTTATTTTAGGGGGCTCCCTTCTCTTGGCATTTAGTTACACCTCCTTTTTCTTGCTTTAAAAAAAAAACAATTTTTCTTGTTTTTGTTTTTTGTGTGTTCTGAGAGCAGGAATGATTTTTTTTTTTTTTTTTTAAATTTTGCCCGGCCAGCTGAAATTGTTAGGCCTGCTCTTCTCAACTTTCAGCTGCCATTGCCAAGTCTAACGTATGCAACCTGCTCCTTATCGGATAAGACCAGGCGTTCCAACATGCCCGCACTGGGAATCCAACCCGGTACCTTCGGCGTGAGAGACGAGCACCTTGCCTCTAGACCAACTTGCCCCATTGCAGTAACTAACCCATTCCCTACATTTAAAATGCATATCCAATTCCTTACAAGTACATAATGTGTGTAGGAAGTAGCGGTTCCTACAATGAAATCAAGAAAAAATAAAACACTGAACACGCGCTCAGACACATACACACATAATGGGGGAGGGGAAAGCGGGGTTTGAATATATATCTGTAGCTCATCATTATTATTACAATATTTTACACAGTTTATCAATAAATTACATACATTTATTTTTTAAACTTTTATTTAACCTTCTGCCGGCGCAGATTTGCTGGCTTTCTCAATGTTCACCAGCAGCTGGCTGACAGACGCTGGTTGTCTACTCCCGGTGTAACAGGCCAAAATATACCCCCCGCCCAGACTATACCCGGGGTTAAACTGGCCCATTCCTTACAGTTTATACCCCGGGGTTATTTTGGGCTAGGCCAGATTATACCCCCCCAGTCCAGATTATACCCCCTACTTAAAAAAAACAAACAAGTCAAGACCACAGTTTATTTCAGCCTGTTCTTTATCACTGTCATCAGATATCATATTAATACATACATGAACACATTCTTGTGAAAATTTTGTGACAATACATTTATTAATTTTGAAGTTATCGGGAGTTCAATGAATCCCACTATTGCTATGATGATATTCGATGGCAAAGGCAAAATTAAAGGCATTAAAAGCAATATTTATCATATTTAGAGGCTGATTTGAGACATAATGTTTCCACAGAATGTAGATAAATACTTGAACAAGTATCGACCAAAACATAAAAATCGTCAAAAACTCGGATATTTGTGTTTCATGGTTTCATCGCGATTTTCTCCGTTTGGTCCAATGCGACTTCCGTTGAGTTGGTGGGACCATAGATATAGTACACGGAGATCGCACGCTCAGCGAATCTCGCGCGATGCCACAGTGCGCATGACCGACATAGCGATAAGCCTGAATCGCTGACTGGCTCAGCGTTGCTTGATTGTACCAGAGTATAGATCAGATATAATATCTATACTGCCTGATTGTACTTTGTAGGCTGTTTTACAGAGACGATGCGCAAGGAGAATCATTTTTAAAACAAGTGCTAAAAACAAAAAAAGAGGGGGGGGGGGGGGGTCTAAAATGCACCGTATCAAACAAAAACAAATATATTTATATAACGCTATCAGTATCAAGAGATGTTACCAACGATAGTGACTTGGCTATTGGCTAAACAAAAAAAAAAAAAAAAAAGGAAATAAAATGATAATAATAAATGAAGAATCTGTTAAGACTCGCAACCCTAGCTATTAACAAAATAGATATTTCAGGGGGTCTCTGCCTCGGATCCTAGTTAGTGTTTAGTAGGAAAAAATCGGCATAGATATAAATTACAAATATGGCTAAAAACCGGTGTTAGCATCATTTGTGTTAAGGTTATGAACACCCCAACCATTATTTCACTGTGGGCTATATTAACATTTTCATTTATCCCACATTTTCCAAGATGTCTCAAGTTGAAATATCTCACACACGTTCTTTCACTCTTGCCTCAAATTTTGACAACCAGAAACACGTACGCCCTAAAACCAATTAGATTTTGAAAACTTAGGCAGCAAACCAGGCAACCTAATATGTTAGATACATTCCTTATCATGCACTCATAAAAAGGTCATGAGCCCAGATAGCGTAGCAAAGCATGACACTGATAGGTCTACACTCTACTTGACTGTTATGGTTGCGGCAAATTAGCAGTAGCAGGTTAGTCTGATTAGAGTTACTGGCATTCTCCAGGAATAGCATAGCGCTGTGGTACTGAAACCATTCATTTAATCTTAGATGACTTGGTTCAGACCCCAAATATTGGTGCGGTTCCAAGAGAGTTCTAAAAAAATACATCTTTTTTCGGTTTCAGTTTTATTTAGGTCGAAGTCAACCACACAATGATACATTTATTTCAATAGGCCTACAATTTAAGTTTTAACAGCAGAAAAAATGGTAAAGCAAAAACAACTAAACAACAGTAAACTTACTTAGAACAACAACAACAAAAAAATACATGAAGATCTACATCCCATCTACTTGATGGGAATATAAAAATTTACGGTTTATCATTGCCTAACTCTGATTGATCTAGTCGAGCAGACTATAATTACTCCTTGTCTGCACCCATGAAATATCTAAAATAGTTTATTTACGTTTCCAAACAATACTGTTGTGTTGTGCAAACTTGCAAAATATGCTGGTCCTCCTAATTTAACGCCTCTAAATAAGTAAATATGAACGCGAAAGTAATAGCAGACAACAAAATGTTTACAAGCGGAAGCCCCGCATTCAGGCTTATCGCAATGGAGGGCTACTTCCTGTCTGGCATCACTTTTCATTCCGCCAGCGGAAGGAGTGCGCGATCTCTGTGTTACTGAGCATGAAAATGTGACAGCTTTTACTATAAAAATTCACACTTGTTTAGATTGAAACTGTGTGTCGTTATAAGTTGATTGCTTGACTAGTTGCATAAATTTTACTACATAAACTGGGGAAAAAAAATCACCATTCAATTCAACGGATGTTTGGCTCACTAGACACCTAGAAGAATACGATAACAGAATTGTTTTGTTATTATTAATTTGTTGTTGACTAAAGTGAACTTCCGGTTGGAGCGAAGGATCTGAAACGAACGATAATAATACTGAAGTGTAGCAGACGTGCGTCAGTGAACGCTGAGCCGTCGCAATGGTTGAAAGTATGAAATGCAGCGGCACAACGGCCACGGACTAAGGTGTCAGAAAGTTAATTTTGTACAAAAATGTTCGGTAAACGTGCAGTATCGCGACATATGTTGTTTACATCCATGGCGGCCATCTTGTGACGTATCTCTAGACATAACAATAACATGGCTAAATTGAAAAAAAAAATGAAATGCCTCCTTCCATGGTTAGATCTAGACTTCTAGTCTAGTGCAAATGAACATTTTGGTAAACGTGCAGTATCGCGACATATAACATGTCGCGATACTGCACGTTAACCTCTAGATTTAGATCTAGAGTCTAGATCTATCTAGATCTAGATCAAAACAATCTAGATTCTAGATCTAGATCTAGATCTAAAATCTAGATCTATAGTCAATGCACTAGCCCTAGGTGCGGTCAGCATATCGGTGCGGTCAATATTACTGTTTTTCCATACAGTTTCATTTACCGTTGTTTGTTTTTGTGACGTTCTTATCAAGAGATAACGGGAGGTCTTCCCCCCGTCCGCGCCACTTACCAAAAAGTTAACAAACATAATATGATTAAGATATAGATCTAGATCTAGATCTAAGCTTAAACAACCTGCATTGGAATGGTCAGATGGACCTGTGGGCGTGAAGGTCTAGATCTAGTCAGTTTGTATCAATGGGCGGTAGTCAAATTGACTAATCAGGCGAAAAGGGGCTGGGGTAGTTGTGTTTTCTTGACTGGCGCGGACGGGCGGAAGACCTTCCGATATCACAACATAAGTTTAAGCTTGTATTTTGCCTTGGATAACTTTCCTAAGTTTTGTGTCCGCGCAACTTCCATCTTGAGTTCAAACTTTGAATCAAAGGTAAATATGTGACCCTACAGTTTTCTCCATGTAGTGGTCTGGTGTAAGCTCACAGAAGTGCTCTGGACACTCTGGTACTAGCAGATAAATGCGGTCCCGTCGCCTCGTTCGCCATTTTACCTGCGTGTGGCCGGAATCGATTCCGCGTATCGAGGAAAGAGTTCCGTACTCGAGCGCCAAAGACCAGATGCTAAAAGAGATGATACATAGCTACCCCGGGGGCTTTCCCTGATATGTCAATCTGACTACTGCCCAGACGAACATCGGCCTACGGCCTCGATGATACAAACTGACTAGACCCTCACGTCGTTACTTATCAATCTGACAAAGTGGCGCTCGAGTAGCCTAAGGTACTCCTCCCTCAGTGTATTCACCGCTGCTTATCGATTCGGAATACAGTATTCGAATCCGCCCAGACGCAGGGACCGCATTTCACTTCTAGAGCCCTACTTTGGGTGGATTTTCATTAAAAATTACAATTACAGGTTTTCTGGGTAGGCCTATTATGAGCGTGATTATGCACTGTATAATAATGGCACTGACTGCACTGACATGCATTCATCTGACACCCTGCATGAGGTGCAGTCACTGGTAACTGCAGTGTGACAACAGTGTTGTGTTTGCATCAACTGGGGGGATCACTAACGCCATTATTATTTATTATTAATATGATTACATGATGTATTCAAAACAAGAGTTCAGAGCCACTGCATACCAGCTAGTAGTAAACAACTGAATTTAGTGAGAAAAAAAGAGTAATATTGTGGTAAAATCCAAATACATCTAGGCTATACTTCAAGGCATTTTGCAACTTGATCAAAGAATAGGTCTAGATAGTATTATACTAGTAAATTCAGTGACTTAAATTGTATGAGAACAGTTCTCCCTCCTTTTAAAGCAGGAAAGAAAGAAGGTGAGAAGAAACAGAAGGTAGAGCCAGGAGCAGAGGAAAAGAAAGAAAGAAAGTTAGCAGAGGAAAAGCCAAAGGAAAGGGAAGGTAGAAAAAAGAAGTGGGTGTGTCGTGTGGTGATGAAGAGCAGCCCACAAAAATAAGGCAAAATGCCAGCATGAGGACGAGAAAGAGTGGGAAGAAGAAAAGAGGAGAATGGGAAGGTTGATTATCAGATCTATTTTGATATTGATCGCACAGAGAGCATGCACTGATGGCACTTACATGCAGGTGACTGCAGGGCCAGCAACTTGTGACTGCACCACCAACAGGTGACCGCACAGACATGCAGTTGATGCTTACACATGAAAAGTGTTCTGACTAGCACAGATTAACTGAGAGAGAATTTTAAGTGTTCACTGACAAGCCAAACGTTCAGTGGTTAAATTGAGCCAGTCAGAAGCTCGCTGGACTTTGTTTACTTTCCAGCATTTACCATTTCCTGCCTCGTGACCGCACCTAATGCATTGACTATATATACTGGCACCAATCATGGCATGCAGCTGCAGTGGCTTGAGTTATGATTTTCTTGATTTATTTGGGTAATGTTCAGCGTTATGTCTCTTATTAGGTCTCCATACATAAAAGTAGACGCTGAGGCTGCCATGTCATCCACACATGAAATAACAGAACAGTACACATCACAATTATATGATGTTATCAAAAGAGAGGTCATAGATGATAATTACCATGAACAAGACGGTGGAAAGGTAAACAGAACAGATGTTGTTGTATTTTATCTTACTTTTAGATTCTGCTGGGGTATACAGAACTGGACTGACAGGCTGGGCAGGGAAAATTCAGACAAATGACATTGTGGGAAATTATTCATCGTTGTTTTATTTTAAATGTGGATTAGTATTACTATTAGACTCAGAGCTGTTTGTTGGTTGTTGTTATTTTTTAAATATTAGTTTCCCCTACTTTAGTGCTTATTAGCCTCTTTTCTAAGTTAAAGTGAATACCCACTAAAGCTGTCTTTACCACTAGCTATCTTTCAATATTTAAAGGCTTTCTAACAGGATAAACTTTGCCTCTCCCAGCCCATGACATTTACTTTCAAATTGAACACTTCAAATCCAGATGGACTCTGAAAGCGAATTGCCATATTCATGCAATTAAATGTAAAAACAGTTCGTTTTTAAAATATCTATCTCTTCTCTTTCTAAACATCATCAGAAACTTGTTAAAGAAGTTACTGGATGTGATAACAATGCTATTGGAAGTATAAGAACTGGACAGCTGGATTATCCTACAGTTTTTTATTAACATGAAGTCAAGAGGGAAGTGGGGGGGAAACCAGAACAGTGTCAGCAGGTCGGCAAACTTTGAACATCTCCGCCATATTTCTTCTCAATAATCGTAAATTGTAGATCAGAATTTGTACCAAATGTCAGCGCAGTTATCTCAATAACTGTCAGGATCTCAGTGATCTCCAGCAAGAGGTGTAGAACAATGGATTTGGTTTAGTATTATTATTTTACACTTACTGTAATTTATTTTCGTTCAAACAGAAACCTGTCATAGATGAATATACCTCTGATGATGATACTGTACGTTCTTCAACGAAAAGAAATCCCATAGAATCTCCGGTTCCTGAAGCCAAAAAAGAAGTGAAGGCTGAAGAATGGTGGAACTGTGATCAGTATAAGCAGGTACAAGGAAGTAAACCGTTTGTCAGTTATTCAGGTTTTTGGCATGGTCTGTTTTCAGTCATTTAAAAAAAAAATTTTTGTTTTTGTAGAATATTGTTCCACACGAGAAACACCTTGATAAATTTACTGCAAAAGATGTGCATGGGAATGTGTGAGGAAGGCAAAAGTATTTCATAAAGAGGCACTTTTGAGATTTAATGTACTGCTTTCCCCACATCAAAAATAACAGATTATGTGTCAAGTTTGAATAGTTCTCAAATGTTCAGCATTGTTGTTAATTAAATTGAATACAAATGTACATTTTGGAATAACTATATTGTCTATATGCAGCTGAACATTCAAAGATAAAGATACACTACAGTGTCCTATTGTAACATTTTTTTTTCTTGTTGGTAACAGTGGAGCAAAAGTTTTAAGTATCAGTGGGATATAAGTGGAACAGCAAACACCTCTTAAATTTTTATAAATTTGTATGATTTTGTGTTCATCTCATGTAGCAAACTGCTTGTCAGTGAAGGCAAGGAGCTGTACCTTTACATCAGTGCTCAGTGTTTTAGTAGAAGTATGTTGATATAAGAGCATTCTATGTTGATCAAAGAATGAAATAACCTGCCAAATTATGAGGAATCATTTGTGCTATTAAAGAAGGGACGGGCCATCTCAAGGCAGAGCATTTACAAAAGGATGTTAAGATAAGCGGAAACTGCATTTTTACAGCAAATTATGATGCTATTTCATTTGTCTGTTCTGTCAATCTAAACAGGAGTCTGTGCCAGCCAATACCTCCAGCAAAGGTCCAGTAGAACTGAGTGACCACAAGACAAGTTTGCATCAAATAAGGGAAGCAGAAGGGACAAAGTCATTGACCAGATCTGTGGGTAAGTGATGTGGAGGTTACAAAATGTTATAGTGCTTCAAAAACGCATGCCCTCTGTCTCCTGCAATTTTTTCAAAAACCGATTGTGTATTGCAGTAATTTTTTGCATGCAATCTTAGATTTTTCATGACCAAAAGATTTTCTGATCGGTAAATCCACAGGCAACTTGAGATTCTCAAAGCATTGGGTTTCTTTTGTCTTTTTGAAATATTACAAAATGTATGCCTCAAGTGTGTACCTTTTTGAACAGAAATGGTGTCTTTATGTTTGTAACACTGCTAAATTTCTATCCTGACAGCCCGAAGGAATTTTTTTTACATAACTTAATGAAGCAAAACAGGAAATAAGATGGGTTTTCAAAGGATGAAAATAGTTTATTCAAGTCATGGATGACCAGCAACCCACACACACCACCTTTCAATACATTCAGGCAAAGGCTGCAAGATAATAGCTTTCAGATGAGGAGCACAAATTTCTGAACAGACAATAATTATAATTTAAACTTTCACATCAGAGGGTTGCACTGGTTATAATTGGTTTTCATTCTCAGTCATAGCTGATCATGACATGCTGATCAAAGAAAGTAATCAGTGAAATTCTGTGTATTGGGTAAAGTGTCCCTTTTCTGTACTCGTAGGTTGTATTGCTTCTGTAATCCAACAAATAGCATTGTTTACTCAGTGTCTGAATAAAATCAGAGGTATGGATCAGGGAACACGATAATTGAGACTCGAGAAACTTCATTGTCAGATGATATTAGGTTGTGCGTCCACTGGACTATTTTTGCTTGTGGCAAACAGGAAAGGTTTGACTTAATTCGTGTTGCTTGGCAAGCAAAAGTCTGCCCATGTTCACCAGCGCAATTCTTGCAGCCAGACAGAGAGCCGTGTGTCACCATTGTCTCTGATGTCACATAAATTTGAACGGAGACGTAGATGTGTGTAGGGCCTACTGTATTTGCCGTTGTGTTGTTTTCCTTTTCTAGAGATCAGTAATACAAGCATGGATGGTGATCTCAACAGTGTTATTCAGGTGTATGAGCTCTACAAACTTTACACACTGCTGAAGTTGTACAGAAGGTACAAAAGTAGAAGAAAATGTTGGGTTCATCAGATCAACCGACAGAGAGACAGTTTGGGAGCGTATGCTTGCTTGATGCCCCAGCTCAAAGACGACCAACAGAAATTCTATAACTACTGTAGAATGTCCATACAATTATTCAAGTCTCTACTCACAGAAATCAGAGATGACATATCAAAACCAGACACCAACTTCAGAAAGTCAATCCCGCCAGAACTCAAGTTAATGCTCTCATTGAGGTGAGTATTAACCCTTATCCCTTTCTTTTCTTTTCATTTTACTGCTGGTGCTTGCAGTGGAAGGTTGTGACTGCTGCGTTGAAGTGTGTGATTGGGCATCCACTTACGTGGCATCAGGCTGGGCCTTCTTGTTCAGTCACAGTGTCTTGAATCTGTGGGTTCTCGACTGCAGGCTCTGTCAGCTGAGTGTCCTGACTTGGACCCTCCACCTTGGTTGGCTCCTGGCTTATTTCTAAGTTCCCCATTAACTGGCCATGTGCCACATGTTCCTTGAGGAACTGCATTTGTTCAAACAAATACCAGTTGGGCTGCTTTGAGACACCAGACCCACTCGGCACAGATGTCATCTGGGCCAGTATCCTATTAAAAGTACCCCTTAATGTTGCTCAGGTCGTCTACAGAAGGTAACTGAAAAGATGTGCAAAAGGAAGTAAATTGGAGAGAAATGATATCATTATTCTTTCAACAGAAGAAGAAGAAGAAGGTAGTGGTGATGGTGGCAGTGGTACTTATGATGATGATGATGATAATGGTGGTGGTTCCAGATTATAAAAAAAAAATTCCCTCCTTTTATTAATTTCTTTCTTTCTAGGTTTTTGGTGACAGGAGAAAGTTTTCAGAGCCTACATTATCAATTCAGGGTAGGCAACAAAACTGCCAGACAAGCCTTGTATGATGTTTGTGATGCCATTTGGAAGCGTCTTGGACCATTACAAATGCCTCAGCCAACTTCAGAGTCCTTCATTGAAGTATCCCAGAGATTCCTTGAGTTGTGGCAGTTTCCTAATTGCATTGGGGCAATAGATGGAAAGCATATTAAACTGAAATGCCCTAACCTCTCTGGAAGTCAATTTTTTAACTATAACTCTATTGTTTTACAAGCTGTGGCTGATGCGGACGGATTATTCCAATTCATAGACGTTGGCAGTTACGACCGACACTGTGACGCAAGAGTGTTCAAATATTCCTCCTTTGGAAGAGCACTCACTGAAGCTAAACTGCCGCTTCCCGAAGATGCGCCAGTTTTTGGATCAGAACCACTTCCCTTCGTCTTTCTTGGTGATGAAGCTTACCCTCTTCTTCGGCATCTTATGAGACCATTTTCAAGAAGAGATCTCAATGACACCAGGAGAATTTACAATGACAGACATTCACGCGCACGAAGAGTTGTTGAATGTGCTTTTGGGATGTTGACGTCTAAGTGGGGGGCTTTGCAAACTACTTTACAGATGACCCCAGAACATGCCCAGTTAATCACCTTGGCGTGTTGTGTTCTGCATAATTATGTTAGAAGGAGTGAAGGAAAGGATTTTGCGAGTGATTTACAATTCACTGAAGGTGAAACACTGCAGCCAATCGACCCAAGGCCTCATGTGGGTCGTCCAAACCAAGAAGCTCTCAGTGTTAGAATGGCATTTGCTTCTCTCATGGAAAAAAACTTGATCTCTCTAAAGCAAGCTCAATCAGCACACGTTGAATGAAAATATGTCTTACCATCATGCTGAAGTTCATCTGCAACGTCTTCCCATGTCAGCTCTGTTTCTTTTCTATTTTTTGTAGCCCTCGCTCCTGATATTGTGCAGAACTTCTCTTTTTTGCACAGTGTGAATCAGTGATTCAGCTATCTCTATGGGTATCTGTTTTGGCATAGCTGTGTTTTTCTGGAGAAGTGGATAAGACGGCTCAAGACAGAGATGAAGATCTAGGTGATAAATTATAGATGAGATGGTTTGAGAAAGTGGAGGCTTTTAAACAAAGATATAACCTAGAATATAAATTAAAGTGAATGCATTCATACACGAGTTGTCATTTTGTACGCCTGCTCCTTTCCATGTGGTTACCTCTCCCTCCTCCTCCTCATAAACAAAACCAAAAGCCAAATATGCAAGAATACGATCAGAAAAGAAACAACGCCACAAAAAGTAACAGAAAGACAACAACATCAAATTTAATATACTGATAGACGAAACAACTGTAGCAACAACTAACACACCAGCATGACCTAGTAAAACAAAACCGTCTCAAGTTCTGTGGCCTGCCATGTAACCTACTATTATTTTGTACAAAAGGCACTGTTGTTTTGACCTAGGTTTGGGCCCAAAGTTAGATTGGGTGTTAGCCGCTGAAAATATACTAGGAATCCATTTTATTTTAAAAAATGCTTCAGCTGGAGTTACATTCAACAATATAATAGCCATGGTAAATCAGAAATGTAGGCCTACTTACATGAGGAAATTCTTGGGTTTTGAACAAAACTGACGAGCGAATCGATCGTGTTTCGGCGGCCAGCGAAAATGGTGCATGTGCTAAAATACTGCAGCACGGTAAACTCTGCTGCAAACAAGCAAAAAGTGGCTAATTTGCATCTTTGCCGGGACACGCAACAGCAATAAAGCCCAGTGGACGCACGGCCTTAATGAATGTTTTACTCTTAAAAAAGCTGCTTTAAATTGCTGCTTTAGATGTTTATTGGAGCTTTTTTATCTAGTGATGGGGATATTGAAAGCACAGTATTAGATATATATATATAAAATATATATAAAAGACAGGGATCAATAGCAAATCTATAGTATAACCTTTTCCCTCTCTCTCCTTTCTCAGAGGTAAGATTTATATGTTGATCAGGGTAATTTTGCATTGTACATGCAGCAATTATTGGTTTTGTTTGTCATTGTCCTGGCAGCCGATGTCTCAAATGTTCCTGGAATAGGCCTACTGACAAACAGTTCAAGTCTGAAAGTCCCCAATAATGTCAAATTATCTAAGAAAGAATGTGCGTCACAAAGTCAGTGTTTCCAGGCTGAAGATTGTGATGCCGAGTCCAAGTTGAATGCCATTCACAAAAATATTCTGGGTTCACAATCTGGATTGATGTTGATGCAATATGATGTGTGTGAGGCAACACTGTCTACAAACTTCTATGTGGAAAATGACAAGAGAAGACAGTCTGGAGAAAAACCATACAAATACAAATGTGACATGTGTGGAGCAACTTTCTCTCAAAAATGTAGTATGACAAGACATAGCAGAACACATACTGGGGAACGGCCATTCAGATGTGATGTGTGTCAAGCCACTTTTTCACAGAAAAATGTTCTTGAAGTCCACAAAAGGAAACATGCAGGTGAGAAACCTTTCAGCTGTGATGTATGTCATGCTGCATTTTCTCAAAAAGGCAATTTGGAAACTCATAGAAGAAAACACACAGGTGAAAAACCATTCACTTGTGATATTTGCCAAGAAGGTTTTCGTCAAAAAATAAGCCTAGAAACTCACAAACAAAGACATACAGGTGAGAAACCTTTCAGCTGTGATGTATGTCCAGCAACTTTTTCTCAAAAACGATATTTGGCAAGACACATAATGGGGCATACAACCAAGGGCTCATTTGAATGTGATGTATGTAAAGCAACTTTTACCCAAAAACTCAGCATGATTGCGCATAAAATATTACATATAGGGGAGAGACCATTTCAGTGTGATGAGTGTCCATCGACTTTTTCTAGTAAATGTAATTTGAAAAGTCTTAAAAGGGTACATTTAGGAGAAAGACCATTCAACTGTGATGTTTGTCAAGCTTGCTTTGCCCAAAAAAGTGATCTGACGAGACATGGCAAGATACATACAGGTGAAAAGCCATACAAATGTGACGTGTGTCAGGCAACTTTCTCTGAGAAGTTTGGTATGACAGTTCATAAAAGAATACATACAGGAGAAAGACCTCATAAATGTGATATATGCCTGGAAACATTTTCTACAAATCGCAGTCTGAAAACACATAAAACACGACATACGGGAGAAAAGCCATACAAATGTGATGTGTGTCAAGCAACTTTTTCTGAAAACTTCAATTTGACAGCGCACAAGAGAATACATACAGGAGAAAAGCCGTTTAAATGTGAAACGTGTGGGGCAGCTTTTTCTACAAATCAAAATTTAAAAAATCATAACAGAAAGCATGCAGGGGAAAGGCCATTTCCATGTGATGTGTGTCAAGCAACTTTTTCACTGAAGAGCAATATGATAAAACACAAGACAAAACACACTGGGGAAAAACCCTACATATGTGATGTTTGTGGTGCAGCATTCTCCCGAAATTATCGGTTGACTGCACACAAAAGAAGACATTTAGAGTATAATGTAGAAAATGAAATAAGCTCAAGTGGTACAGTACTGCTAGTCTGCAAAACAACTGTATAATTATTGCATGATTGTGTTTGCTAAAGTTCAGTTGATGAAAATTGTTGAATGAAAATATTGTACTTATGTGTAGGCCTACATGTTGATAAATATTAAATGTGATAGTTGGATTGATATGGCTGTGATCCAAACATTGGGAGTTGAAGAAACCAAAGCCTGCACAATGGATTTTCCTTGTAGTCCTAGTCCAGGTCTTCATCTGCCTACATTTTAGAGTTTACATTCAGAGTACTGTCCAAAGCAGAAAGTAATATTCCAATCAGTCTCCATGTTGAGATATTTTTGTGATCAAATTGGTGTGGTTGATTTGTATACAATCTGTCACCATTTCACCAAATATTTATTTTTCCAAGGATATGAAGCTTTACAGAGACAATTTTGAGTTTATGATATTGCTGTCATATTGTGGATATACATGTATCTATTTTAATATCGAAAAATTGAAAGCAATGATAAATATGTTTGAAGCCTGATTATATCAGTAGTTTGGTTCATTTTAGATACTTAATGAATGGACATGAAATTTGAAAGTGATTGCTGACCTGAGAATGTTGGCATATTATTGTTTAATAAGTGTTGAAAAGCCACATCAGAAGAGTGGTCAAGAAAAACGGATATTATATTTACATGTATTTTGTTGTCTAATCTACTCTTTTTCACACAGGAGTAAATTACATTCTTTTCATGGTAAATAGATTGGATTGATATCTATGTTGCTAGGTAGGTCTGTATGTGGGACTGCTCATGTTTACTGCTCTTGGCCAATCAAACCCAAAGACAGGATTATGCAGAGATGCAAAGTCACACAGAAAGTACAGTATTTTGCCATTAAATAAAAATACAGTTAAATACAGACACTGTCAGGTCCAAGGCAGGTAGTGATCATATTAATCTCATATTTTGTGGTGAATAAGAACTTTTAACATTTGACAGTCGCATTGTTAAATCGCGAACAGCAGAACATTGAAGCGATTTTGCCTGAGCCTGTTTCTAAACATGCCCAATATACAGGGATATATAAATTATGTACTTTAGTGCATGGTGTAAGCCTATTGTATGCTGAGTAGGCTGTTCAGAGATTGTTTTCCTGTTCAAGATGAACACATTTCAGTGTTTTATCTACTTTATGGCCATAGACCTTTTCTTTTAATATGTTTTTCTAATCAGATCATAATTTACAAAGGGGAGAGAAGGGAACAAATGAAGGAGAAGAGACAGAGACAGATGGGGAAGGGGGAGACAGAGTTTGGAAGAGCAGATATAGAGAAAGGGAGGGAGAAGTTTTGGAGGGAATGAAAGAAGTGTGGGGGAGGGGTATAGAGAGGGAAAAATCTTGTGTGCACATTGTGCACTCATCGTGCATTGTTATGATTACACGCTTTATTACTTATTTCTGCATTGTGCAAAACTCTGTTGTAGTTTATTTGTTTAATAAATCTGGTTGTGAGCAGCTGGTTTTGTTTTTTTACTTTGTCATTGCTCACCATTTTCTTTTCTGTCTGTCAGTGACTATGAGAGCTGTGGCCTATTTCCAGTGTCAGTGTGTCAGTGTCAGTTGCATTGTTTTGCCTGTTAATTGTTATGCGAGGTTTGAGATGCCATGCATAGTCATAAATGAAGATGACAGGGGGGGGGGGGGGGGGGGGGACATCAGTTGTTACAAAATGAAGGTTTGGAGACATTTGCATTTTAAAAATTTGAAAGTCCATAGGTTCAACAGAGGATGCCTTGTCTAATTTTGCTCCCATTGCTGGACAATGTTTGTTTTTCACTTAATCGGTATGAGAGGATCAAGATAGTGGCTAAGAATTGAGGAAGGTAACAAAATAACTCACATTGTATGACAACTGACGTTCTTCCCCTGCAGTCTTCAAATGCTGTATGCCATTATTATATTAAGCAGCATTTTTGTGAAATGAATAGTATACAGAAAGGTAGAGACCACAAGAGCATGACGTGTTTCAAAAAATTGGCTGTCAAAATGTGGGCCAAAACTATGGACAGTAGAGCCATAAAATGAAATCTCTCTACTTACTTCTTTTATGAATTTTGTTGATAAAATTAATCTATCTTGGCCTTAATTTTGAGCTGCATAAGCTACACTATAAGTCCAACCGTAAGTGAGATATAATTAATAAGTATTTGGGTTTGAGGTATGGGTTCCCATGCCATGGTGCACATGACTCATCAAACATGCGTAGTGTGTCAGAATACACGTAAAAACCAAAATGTATATCAAGAGAGATTTGGAACTTTTTGCCACCTTGCTTCTATAGGAAACACTAGAATCTTACTGGTTTTGTTCGCAGTACAGAATTTTTTATCGGATTTTACTTCTACTTTGATGTAAACTTGTGTTCAACGTTTGGATGGATCCAAAACTTCTCTCCCCAAAAGACGCATGTTGCAGAGAGACACATTAGTGATTTCATGGAACTGTTTTCTTACCAAAGTTAAAATTCTCGTTGTGGAGAAACATACTTATAAGGTGATGAAAATTTACTATCAAGGAGTTGATGTTGGACCTAATACGTATGTGTAATACATATGTATGTATAATGCCAGCATGATGACGTATGACCTATGCACTATCAAAGTGACTAAATTTCTGGAAATACAAAATGAGGCACTACTATTCATTATGTATGTCATTTACTTTTCTGTTTCAATTTTGCTTATTGTCTTTATCAAGATTTTTTTTTTTTTCAATTGAATGCTAGTACAATTGAGCCTTGCACTTAATAATGTATAATAATGTATAGCATTTATATAGCGCATATCCATTTAAAATGCTCTATGCGCTTTACACAAACAACATGTCAACCACAGAGCAGAATGGAGCTGCCTGCGAAGCGCTCAACACACTGCACTGCTTCTTTCTCTCTCCCCCTATCTCGCTCATTCTCTCTCTCTATCTCAGAGTGTCACGAGCAGAGTTAGGGTCTCGTGCAGTATCTCCGGTTGGCCAGTACCTGAACTGTGATTTGAAGACTAGAAGTCCTTGCTAACGGACTGACTGAGCTCTAGAAAGAAAGGTCTGAGTGGGCTGACCTTTGAAAGCCCACGCTGCACTATTTTGATGTTCGCGCCTACCAGTAGGCGTGACCAATGGTAATATATCTTATTCAAGCATAATAGAAGATCAGAGATAGAGAGAGAACCACAGCCTCATAGGAAGTCTAAGGAAACCCCAGCTGGCACTCGACGACGAGTGGCCTGTGTTATAGAATTATTTCCATAGTATGATTGAAGTAATATGGCACATTGTTGATGAATTGAATAATGATTGTGCATATATATAAATAGTTTTTTGCAACTGCGTAATTACCTACAAGCCGAAGTGTGCTTCTGTAGGCTTGGAACGTACTGGGCTCTCCTAACATTCAAGCCCATATGATTTAGGGAGAGTTTGCCTGGCGACTGGGTAATTACGCAGTTGCAAAAAACTATTTATATATATGCACAATCATTATTCAATTCATCAACAATGTGCCATATTACTTCAATCATACTATGGAAATAATTCTATAACACAGGCCACCCGTCGTCGAGTGCCAGCTGGGGTTTCCTTAGACTTCCTATGAGGCTGTGGTTCTCTCTCTATCTCTGATCTTCTATTATGCTTGAACAAATAAGATATATTACCATTGGTCACGCCTACTGGTAGGCGCGAACATCAAAATAGCGCAGCGTGGGCTTTCAAAGGTCAGCCCACTCAGACCTTTCTTTCTAGAGCTCAGTCAGTCCGTTAGCAAGGACTTCTAGTCTTCAAATCACAGTTCAGGTACTGGCCAACCGGAGATACTTCACGACACGATGCTTCTGCTCGTCTGTATTCCATAAATCTGAACGTTACACGATGTTTTATACTATCTAACTACCCAGCAGCGCTAGTCCGCTGGCCCAATTAGTTCAGCTATCTCATTGGCCGAAACCTCCCACCATTTTAATTGTAGTAATACGTCTGCACTATTCTACCAGCCAGTTAACGTGCAAAAACTTGTCTAGTCATACTTAACAATGTCAACCATCCCCACCTTGTTTCATCCCTACTCCATTACTTATTAATCACGAACATTAAAACCGACAAGCGTGAATCTAACAGTTTAACTTTACATTTATTTACTCACCAACTATAATTCGCGAGGGCCGTTCAAGGCCACCAGCCAATTTCTCATGGCCCTGGTAAAACAACAACAACTCACTCTCTGCGTGAGTTTTAACAACATCCGAATCATGACACAGAGCAAATTGTAACGCAGCCTGTTAGGCGCAGTTCACAACTCACAGCAGTTCACAACTCACATCAGTTCACACAAGACACAACTCAAATAATATTTGAATATTTATTAATAACAATATATATTTAATAATGAATAATAAATTCTGGCGGGGGGGGGGGGGGATGATATGGATAAATTTTAATCTATTAATTTCAATTTTCAATTTTGCCCGGGCAGCGGCCTTTCGGCCTGCTCTTTACGATTTCCAACTGCCAAGGGGGGGGGGGGGGGTGAAATGCCAATCTTCCCAAAATCTCACGTCAGTACAATAATTATGTAGATCTAAATGATTAAATACCCGCTTTTCAGTGAGTCTCGCCTCAACACATTGAGAAGAGTGCCCTTTGCACAATAATACCCAGATGTGATCGTCGTGTATTGCGTAAAAGGAGCTGCGCATGAAATACTGCACTAAAAATAGTACATGTATTGATTATCAAGGTACCTATGGTGCTCTTTCTCAATAATCACACACCCATTTAATGTGTGCCAGTGAGCATAGATCACAGGAAAATACTTGCTTAGACAAATGAAGAAAAAAAACAAAACTATTAAAAGTCTTCAGGGACTTGATTTGTAACTTTTACTTTTAGTACATGTACATCATTATCAATCATAATGCTCATGGGAAATTGTGGAAATGATTTTTTTATATCCAGTGTTCAACTGAACTGCACAGGCTCCGAATAGCACAGTTCATGTACATAGCTACAATATAATTTAAATTAATGTAATACTAATACAACTACATGTCATTATTATCTCTATGTGTACATACATGTATTACTATTAGCAGAGAGTTTGCCTGACGAACATCAGTTTTAAGTTTAATTTCCAAGTTATGTGTCATGTTTTGATCTTTCAATTTCAATCTTTGACTTCTTGTCTTCTTTTTTTGTTTGTTTTGTTTTATTTCGAGATTTTTCTCATCTGAACACTAGCCATCACGTCACAGTCACAGCACCTTAAAAATTCATAATTAGATAATAATTATGAATACTGGGTTATGATACTATTAGTATTACTATGCAGTGTCGCCCATTTTGACTTGAACCAGGAAAGTGGGCAAAAATACAACACTGAACATAGACAAGATCTATAGTAGTTGGTAAAAGCTGTCAATGCTGGTTTTGTTTCTCATTGAAAGGTCTGCAGTCTTCACAACCTCCACTTTCGTTTTGATTTACATGAAAATCTCTGTGAAAAAAAAACAACAAACAACTATTTTCTGTGTGATTATAATTAATATTGCTTCTCTTCTCTTCTAACTTTATGAAAGTTTATGTCAAATGGAACAAAAATGTTCAGATATTATAATTTTAAGAAAAAAATCTGCTTTTGAAATTTTAGGTTTGGGTGTTGTTGATTTGGCCACCGCCGTCCATTTATGATGTTGTCTCCCCTGCCCCCCCCCCCACACACACACACCCGTTTCTTCGTGACTAGCCTAAGTGCTAGACTGAAGTGTAAGAGTGTTAGAGCCCCTGCTTGGTTTAAAGTTGTATGGGAAGATTTAATCTGTATAATAAGCGTCCGTTCTCAAAGTAGGCACCCCAATCGTTATGTGTTAGGGGCGCGTACGTTTACGTACCATCCCTAACCCCATCCGTATCCTCACCACTAAATCTCACCGAATCCCTAAACCCTGCTTCCTATACTTTCAACCAAGACCTGGAGGAAAAAAAGAAAATATGAAAGAATAATTAATCATAATTAAATTCATTGTTACTGACCATTTCGGGAGGAACTCTAGTCTCTAGCTCTGGAGTCACAAAAGGCTTTAAAATACGTACCCCTAGCTCTAAAAAACAACAACAAACCTTGGGGGACGTACGTACTTGCAACAACATTCCCCCTCAAAACCAGGCCTTATCTACTCATTCATTGTGTGCACCCACGAGTCCACTACTGTCCTGTAACGGCCAATAGGCACTTAGAGAACACATCGTTCATTTACTGAAGACGGATACCAGACAGAGCACCTGTGTGAGTGCGAGTCTCCCAGATGTCAGCTGAACTGAAACGAACGACCCTGGGGGTCTATGCGCAGACATTCGCTTATTCAAAAAATATTATATATTACAACAGCACAGAAACCACTGATTTAGGTATTGAAACGTATGATTTTGTAAATGAATATTTGCGATTGCTAAGGCTGAACGTCTTTAACGTCAGGGATTCACTATCCGCCGCCATCTTGGTGGTATAGGCTGTGAAAAATGCCCACTGTTTGTGCTGTGTTTGGCTGTCGCAATCTTACAACGGACAAAAGACACCGCTTCTTTAGCGTACCGGGGATTCGCAGACGTGAAGGGGAGGCAGCAGAGGAACTGAGTAGGAAAAGAAGACATTTGTGGATTAAGGCCTTGAACAGAAAAGGCATTTCCTCCTCAACAGTCCGGGTACATCATGTCATATGTTCTGACCATTTTATATCAGGTAGGCCCACAGAGATACTATATGACCAAGATAATCAGGTATGCGGCGGCTGATTGAGGCCGCAGTGCGATCACGCAGCCATTGACTTTGTAAAGCAACATCAGTCGCGGTGCAATAGGGGACTGATGAATGAGAATAGACATAGGCCTATATAGCGCTGCATGCTCTAGACTTGGATACGGGTGGTAAAATCCATGAAAAAAAAAAAGGGTCTGGACAGCATAGCCCACTGACGAACTTCATTTTTGCCTTTACATAATTATATACCGGTATATATATATTAATTTGTCAACATAATAGGTACAATATACTATCTAGCTAGTAAAAAAGCTTAAAAAAAGTTAATGGTCTCTGACTGTGAATTATTCATGTTTGGACTTTTTTCCTTTTTGGCAATTTCGGAATGACGGTACTATGGAATTGAGATGTATTTAATAATTGATAATAATAATAATTTTTTAAAGGGAGGGGAGGGTTGGGTGGAGGTATCGATGTGATTCAATATGTACATTAACATGGTGATCTGGTGAAAGTTATGAGGGCTTCATTTAAGGCAGCAATGTTTAGTGCAATGTTATTATGCCTGATCACATTCAAATGCCTTCATAATGCATTATAGTCATCACTACTTTAACATACAATTTCTAATACAAAGTATTATTTTTTGGTAAGCTCTTGAAGTTAGCTTTTCAATTTTAAAATTCAACCCAGACAACAACATTCAGTTATCATCGAGCATTGTCATGTTTCCATTAAATTATATCAGTATCTCTGAAAACTTAGCCTATGACATTGGCCTTAGCCTAACAGCCTGAAAGTTTTTTTCTTTTTTTTTTTTTAGGGCTCAGATTCCAATGCATTTGGAATGTATTCATTTTGTGCATGACTCAGTGATTAGAGATCACTAAATAGGACCAGGTGTATTATATAAATCAAAAGAAATTTGAGAAGCAAAAAAAAAAAAATTTATTAAAATTTTATAAAGGTACCTATGTAGGTAAGTTCGCACGCACCGGTAGATACATAAAGGAGTTCAGAGTGGCTGGTTAGATCAATGAAAATGAAACACTGCCAGAAGGAGACCATAACTATGCACATCCTTCAACTGAAAATCATCTTGAAAAGACACAAAGTAAACTGAGCAAAATGAAGGAGCGTGAGAGGTGTAAGACCCTCGAGTGGAAGAACATTTCAAGAAAACTTCAGCGGAAGGAGAAAAAGCTACAGGAACTCCTTGGTGAAATCAAAGACCTCTCTTTCTCTCCATAGTCCATTTGTACATACATAGCTTGTTTGTCCTATGGAGCTTTGCAACCACACTTTATTTTCAATAGCAGGTCAGGCTTGATATTACTGGTAAAAGTTCAATGTTGTCAATGTGAGGCCACATGATAGGGCTAGTATTTCACTAGTCGTTTCGCGAAGCAGGAAAGAGAGGGCTGGCAAAGCCATGCGTGGAATCTAGTTTATTGCTGTATGTAGTGTATATATTTATGGCAAAGAGGCAAAAAAAACCATGAGTTGGCCCTTTTAGTGTTTACTATCTGCCGTCTTTGTCGAAACGAATACAGTTTTTTTCTTTTGGTTTGACAATTTACAGAGGATAGATGGAAGGGAGTGCATTCCCCACTTGCTGGAATTAACATAGTCTACACCATAAACAATAAGCTGTAAGAAGAACCAGCTGATGTGTAGTGCCTGTATATTTTGGTAAAGAAAAGAGGTGTAAACTGAATAATCTTTCTGTACAAAGAAAATAGTGGGAGTGTTTCGTCGGCTCCGGGAAATATGTTGGCTGAGCTCTTTTTCCATCACAACAGTTTAAAAGTGACCGCATAGTTTTTCTATGGTTTTCATAATGTTTCATCAATTAAAAAAAACTGCATACATGAGTAAATATTGTTGCATGTGTACATGTAGGCCCCTATTTCCATCCTAATCTTTATATAAATTTTTTGTGTCAAAATGTGCATGTAACAGTAAAAACATGTGTGTAAATTTTGTTCATATCTTGTGGCTCTGGAACATTTGAAGTTTATCGTATTTTGTGGCTCTTACATTAAGCAAGTTTGGCCACCCCTGTAATATATCATGTGCATGGTATTTTCAAGGATGAGAATTCTCAGGAAATTTTCTGATTTGTGGAGTTTTAAAATACTTGTATTTCTTTGTCCCAAGTGAACACTATTTTGTGTGTTCCCTATTAGGGCCTCTGCATACACATGTGTGTTGCGGTTGGTAAGTGATGTGTTACATCATAAGTTCAGGAAAATTTTCTGTCAATAGTTCCCATCCCTGTATTTTTTATATTATAGATTAAAATACATGTATATGATGCATTGATAAGGAGAATTAATGACATTACAGGAAAACCAGCCTACTTACATGACAGGGCAAACCCAGACTGGGTTCCAACGAAAAACATGGGCTATGGGAAAGAGTTCGAAAAGGCACAAGCATCATTTGGACGTATTGTAACACGCAAGAAGTTAAAAACAAAGGATTTAGCCACCACTTCGACCCTTCTGGAAGCTGATTCAGACATGGGAGATTTGCAAGAATCAGAGCCAGAAACATCATTTACTGAAGAGGCCAGCAATGAGGTATTACAAAGTGTATCATCTGTTTTTTCTAAGACTGTCCTAGGACTATTCATTTGACTTTAACATTTCTGTGGCATGCAAAATAAGTGAACAACAACATTTATGCCATTCTCAAAAGGTCAACAAAATATAATAATATCACTTTCACTAAGTGAAGAAAAATAAAAGGAAAAAATTAAGTTATATTTCTTAGAGTTTATGTCATTGAAATATATCAAAGGACAGCAGACAGATTTATAAATATTGCTTTAATAAAGGGTTTGGAAATCTTATCTGTTCCTGCATAACAGTCACAAGGAGATGGGCTGTCTTTTCCTCTTAAAACTATAGACTCGAGACATTAAGCCATATTATACCAGAATTTTTGTTTGACAGTTTTTTCAGATTTTTTTAACGTTTTCTATCTATTCGGGTAACATTTAATTTTATCACATTTGTGTGATTTTTTGGTGAAAAAAGCATTTATCAATGAAAAAAAGAAACAAAAAACTGATTGTATTATATTTGGCAACACTCATAGCTATAAATTCAGCTGCACCCCAGTAGGGGCCACCAGTAGAAAATATTCTAAGAAACTGTAAAATTTACAAAAATCAGGACACACATCATTTTCCAGTTCAGAATAGGTAATAGTCTATCTGTAAAGATGTGGTGGTTTGAATATTCTGCTGTGATTAAACTGTTTGAAAACACTAGCCAACCCGGCAGAAAGTCAGGAAGAGTAACGACAGATCACTTCCACCTGCTGCTCAACACTGTAATAGAGGCAAAGATGGCCTATCCAATCATACTTTTAGTCTATTCTACCTAGCGAAACTGCGTCATGATGCGGTCCAAATTTATATGTACTTAGCCTGCAGGCACATTGACGAAAACGTTGGAACACTTTCTTCTGTACAACTCAGTTGTGGCTCAAAATCAATGAAAGTATTACAAATATAGTGAACTTCAAGCCCTCTTAAAATATGCTCACAACGCCTTTGCGATCTTTCTGTAATATGATATTTTGTAAAATTTAAGTCTCATCGGTTGGAAAGCCTTGCATGATTATATTGGAGACGTTACTACCTTTATAATATAATATATTATGTGATATTTTTGTTCATTGTTTCTGTCTTCAAATCTAGGTCCCCAGTAAGGATGGAGCACCTTTGGTCTCTGAGGCTGCCATGTCATCTCTACAAGAAATAACAGATCAGTACACATCACAGTTATATGATGTTATCAAGAGAGAAGTTATAGATAATGAGTACCTTGAACATGACACTTCTGACAGTGGGCAAAATGAAAAGGTGAGCAGCAACCTAAAATTTTTTTTTTTTTTTTACTTGTAAAGCTGGGGCAAATCTGGATGAGTAGTCTGGATGAAGTGAATGGAAAGAGATAATAGTGCAGCTGCCAAATGTGGGTTGATTCATTAGTAGTAATAAATGGCTGTGAACAAAAAAATATCCCTCACCTAGTAACAATGAAATGAAAGTGGAGGTTTATTAAATGTGACTGATTTCTATACAGTAGGAGTTAAAAGGTATTTTTCACATCCATTTCATCACCTGTGCCTCTGAACACTCTCATTTCATAGTAATTATTCTCCATAGATCAGTGGTTCTCAACTTGGGTGATATCGTGGGGGGTGGCTCTGATTTCTGCAGGGGTGGAAACAAAGAAAAGGGCGACAAGGGGGTATAAGACGATGATGGGGGCAAGAGTGTTCAGAGGCAAATGTGGTGAGTCATGCGATGTGAAAAAGTTAACCTTTTGGTTTATGAACAAGTAAAGGCAATATAAATGTCTTCTTTACACATAACTGTAAAATCTGATGAGCAAAGCATATATGCATCTCATTCTTTCAGCCCTGTGCCTAAGGCCTAACGATGATTATGCAAGAGCTGAATTTCTGCCATTCTTCATTCACTTGTTTGTTTGTATAGGAATATCAGTATTTCCATTTTTCTTTTCGTTGATTTATTTAATGATGAAGATGTAAAAACAGCACCTGTGCTTACTATACTGTAAATTTCTCCTTTCTACACTGCATTAGAAACCTGTGGTGAATGTTGTTGGATGTGATAACAGTGCCATTGGAACTTTAAGAACTGGACATCTGGATTATCCTAATTCTGGAATAATTCTGGAACACGAAGTCAAGAAAGAAGTGGAAGATGAAGAGCAGTGGAAACCAGAACAGTGCCAGCAGGTAGGCAAACCAGAATTCTTTGTAAGTGTGGATGAAATTGGGTTAACTTTGTTTGGTCAGAAAAGAAAAGTACGCTGAAGTGTCAGGTCTGTGGAAATATTTATTTCACGTGAAATGGACATTCCATCGTGTTTGAAAAGGCCAGCCTAAGGTTGTTATACAAGAGAGAATATAGACAGTATTTTTAGTTGATATTACTATGTGTATTTTGAAAGTATGTTTGAACAGAAAATGCAATTTCATGACGTTTGAAAAGGCTATCCTGGGATCGTTTTGTGAACTGAAAGAGATAAAGACAGTATTTTTGGTTGATATTACTGTGAAAGTATGTTTGCATGGAAAATGCAATTGGTAATGGTTGTGCCCTCAACAGTATTTACTTTTATTCAAACAGAAACCTGTAGTGGATGATGATGACACCATTCACTCCACAACAAAAAGAAATCCCACAGAGTCCACAGATCCTGAAGTGGTAACAAAGGTGAAAACTGAAGAATGCTGTAGTTGCAGTCAGTGTTATTCATGGGTAAGGACAGAAATCATTTGTTTGTAAATTAACTAGTGAGAGAGTGTGTTAAGCTTTTCTGTTACGGTAACAAATTAAAAAGTTGGGTTTCATTCATTACTTTTTCAATCAAATAAATTGTAGGATTACATTAAAAAAAAACCATTTATTGGCCGTTTCCTTTTAAATTTTGATGGAAGACCTTATTATGGACACTCGCTCCCTATTCTATAGTGGTCGTACTCTTGTACAAGGTGGAGGAGGTGTGTTGAAGCTAAGTGTATGAAAAGTGTGCAAATATTAAAAGACGCCAAAAGATATCATACATGCTTTATAGATGGCGTCTCCTGATATTTCTCTTTCCAGAGCCGTCTTAAGGCATGGGCATACTGGGCAGTTGCCCAGGGTCCCCAAGGGTCTAGAGGGCCTCAGACATGCAAATTTACAATATTGCTTTTTGAAACGGGGAAAAAGGGTGGGCTGCAGCCTATTGCTTTAATTAGGGGCTCATAATGATGTTGAAACAGCCCTATCTTTGTTTGTCTTCTCAACGCCGCCAGGCATGTTCATTAGACAGTGCTTCCAACAGTGCTGCAACAGACCACAAGACGACACTATATCAAACAGCTGGAATGGACGGGACAGATTCAATGGACAAACCTGTCGGTAGGTGCCACTGAAGTTCACAGTGTTAATCTTTTACAACGGAGAAGGGTATTAGCTGTAGTTGCAGTTTCTCTGAAGATGACACTGAAGTTCGCAGTGTTAATCTTTTAGGACGGAGAAGAGCATTAGCTGAAGTTGCAGTTTCTCTGTAGATGACGCTGAAGTTCACAGTACATGTGAAGGGTTTCATCACAAAATGCATTATACAACAAAATTTGAGGGGTTTTTCCTCTCATTTGGAAGATAAAGGAACATTATGTCCTAGAACAGTATACTTTTCTCACAAAATGTGCTATACACCTCACTTTCCTTTGCCTGAATATCGAGTTTCTTCACAAAATGCTCTAAACAACATTGCGGTTCTGTCACAAAGTGCGTTGTACTTGACCTCAACCATTTTAGCCATTCAGAGAGCACCATTCCATTGACTTCCTGCCACACCTCCATGGTTCAATCCTTGTTCACATTCCTGTCTATCGTGTTGCCATATTTTTCATAATCGTTCATTACACACGCATTTTAATCTCATCAACGCCATGAATGCCTTTGATGACACGTATGAAGATGTCAATGGAAGGCGGAAACGTGCTGACAAATCTGAGCACGCCCAGGAAAGAGGGAAGCGAGCGAGGCATTCGGCTGGTGGAAAAGTGCCGCAGATCAGCTGTGTGCACACTATTAATAAGGGCTGTTGCTGGGCAGAGACCCTGACACAGGAAGACCTGGCCTTAAATCAGGAGAAGTTTTATGCATCTGGCAAGAAGGTAAGAATAATAATTCTTTACAGATTTATTTCTAGGAACCAGCACGGCCTTTTGTCTTGGTCTAGGCCAAGATCTAGATCTAGCCTAGGTCTTGGCTACTCATAAACACAAAAAAAGTAAAAAAAAAAGTTTTCATAGGAAAGGGGGGGGGGGGGGGGGGAGGGATGATTCAGTTTCTGCCACATTCTAAGCTTTGTGTTACAATGAATTTTCAAGAGATTCTGTCGTTGCACTGTGCAAATTGTTGAATGATAAATCCAGCACAACCGTAGGGGACAGAAGCATTGCAAGTTAAACAAGCTACTTGTTAGGTGAATAGGCTAGAACCAGCCAGTAGTTAGATTTTCTTTGCTATGCTTTCATTCTAGAAAAGACTCTGAAATCTTTTACAGTTTCTCTCATTTGTCTTCATACAGGTTGAACAGGACGCGTATCTGCTACGACTGTTGACCATTCGAACAGCTCAGAGGAGGTTTGTCAGTGAAGAGGAGCGGAAGAGAAACCGAAATGTGTCTACAACATGTCACCTCCTGACAAATCAGGGCACTGGCACTCTAAGAGTCTGCAAGTCAACATTTTGCAGCATTTTGGGTGAGGAACTTATGTAGGCCTAATGCAGGGCTTGACATTCATTTCAAGGTCTGTGAGCTTGAGTTTCACATGCTACAGAATACCTGTTGCAAATAAACTCCAACTCAAATTATGATGTACAATCAAGCAGACCTGATCTGAGGCACTTAGCCTCCTAAGTGCATCAAGGAGTGTCACTATGTTACTTCTTTTTGTAGTTTTATTAGATGATACTGAGAAATTCATGCTAATGTCTTAATTATGAAGTGATTGAAGTGCACCATCTACAGTTTTCAAGAAGTGGGTACAAGGTGGTCTAGAGGCAAGGTGCTCTCCTCTCATGCCAAGGGTCCCGGGTTCAAAACCTGGCCAGTGCAGGCATGTTGGAAGTTTGGGATTTTTCTCATATTTTCGTGTCCCTGATCCTAATGGGGAGTAGGATTGAGTACCTAGTCTTCTCGGATAAGGACGAAAAAATTCGGAAGACCCTGTGCACGTTGCGCACGTTAAAGATACCTTGGCAGTTGGAAATCGAAAAGAGCAGGCCAAACAGGCTGCTGCCCAAGCAAAATTATATGAAATTCATCCCTACCATTCCCTCCCTTTCTCCCCCCCCCCCCCAAAAAAAAACAAAAAAACACCCCGCCCACTGGCACTGCACTACGGCGATGATGTGCCTGCTCCAGTTATAACTGGGCTGCAATGGCACAAAGGCAAATTTCCCAAATGGGATTAAAGAGTTATACAACAAATACAAATAAGATGCATATAATATTAGGTGACTGAAAGAATAATACTTATAATAATAATAAATGAGAATGGATGTGGTAAGTCCAAGAGAAGCAGTAGGTTTAGTGTGATTTTGAATTCTAAATTTATATTTAACAGGAATATCTCAGGGTCGAGTGACTTGGGTGAGCAGATACTTCAGTGAGAATAAGGAGGCCCGACCTGAAAATCGAGGAGGGAGAAGGCATACTGATGTTGATCTTCTGAAACGGGAGGCTGTGATGGACCATATTGGCAGATTCAACGGCAGACCCAGCCATAACAGTCGCCGAGATTCTCCTGGTCGAAGGTACCTTCCTTCAGACCTCAGCATTTCAAAAATGTACCGCATGTTTAAGGCTCAGAACCACCAACAGGTCTCCTTTGCACTGTACTATTCGGTGTTCACCAGAAATTTTAATCTTGGTTTCAGCCATCCGGCATCTGATGTTTGAACCACATGCACACAGTTTCGGAACAGAATTAGAAAAGAATCCTTGAGTGAGGACCAGAAAAAGGTTATGGCTGCAGAATTTATTCTTCATCGATGCCAAGCACGCCAATTCTACAACTGTCTGCAACACACTTACAGTGTGTTTTGACGTGATGGAAAAGCTTGTTCTGCCTAAAACACCAGTTGGACAAGCATACTACAGCCGTCAGCTGTACATGTATATCTTCGGCATCGTCATTCATCGAAGTGATGGGACACAGAGGAAGAATGATATTCACCTTTTCACATGGAAGGAGAATGAGAACAAGAAAGACTCAAACATGATTGCCTCAGCATTGCATTTATTTTTCACCACCACCGTCAGAGAGGAATTGGGCAATTATAGCAAACTACGGCTCTTTTCTGATGCCTGTTTTGGGCAGAACAAGACCCTCAGGCTCAATGTAATGTCGATTTGCTTGCTCTGCGTAACTAGCATTTTCCAGGCCTCAAAATCACCTTCACTTTCCCTGTAAGGGGACACAGCTTCCTGCCAGCTGACAGAGTGTTTGGCAGGATTGAGCAGGACATCCGCAAACAAAACACTATCATGCTCCCGGATGACTACCTGCCCATCATGACAAGACATGGCATTGTACTGGATTTCAAAAAAGAAACTGCTACATTCGTCAAGAAATCCAGGACCTTCAAACTGAGCGAAGTGCGCGTGGTGGAGATCAGTGGATCTGGACTGGGCCTCAAAACCTCCTACACGGGAGAATTCACTGTGCACTCCATCCTTAAGAAGGGGAAGAACTGGCACTAGTTCAAGCCT
Source organism: Onchidella celtica (assembly GCA_963931925.1). Lineage (NCBI taxonomy): Eukaryota > Metazoa > Mollusca > Gastropoda > Systellommatophora > Onchidiidae > Onchidella > Onchidella celtica. The sequence continues at coordinate 35,575,858 of OZ007579.1, read as the reverse complement.
TTGCCTCTCCCACCTACCTCGGCTGTGAAGGCAGCGAAAAAGCAGGATGTCATGAAGCTCCTTGCTGAGATCAGTGCTCCCCCAGACTTTGTGGACTACTACACCAACATTCTTGGTGTTAGTAGTCAAGAAATTGATGCTCACAGAAGTGAGAGTGACAAGTGATTCTTATTAATTGAATTTCTGATGCTTATAGTCTTGTGACTACTGTACAAAGTTATGATTTCAGTTTTATTATTGTTGATTTTAGTGAAATATTCTTGCTGTCTCAGAGGAATGTTTGCTTTTTCTTTCCTTTTCAGGCTTTGATGTTGTAACTCTTTTTGATAATTTGTCATACCTTAAATTGTCATTTGTGCTTTGATAGTTAGTTAAATTGATAAAATATTGAGTTCTGTCAAATGTGGGTGGCACAGAAGATCATCATGACAATTCTTTATGGGGAACCCATGACAAACAACTCACTCATCTTTTTCGCACTCTATAAACTTTTCTGTTTTGAAGTTGAGTCATAATGAGCAGGCACAAACAGGTAAAAATGCTTCAAATCATCATTTGACCCAGAGTTGACTAATAGTAAGTAATATTTTCCTTTCCAGGACTTTCATTTTGAAATTTCAACAATAAATATTACAATGCATTTTGTAAAAAAAGTCATAATTAAAAGTGTATTCTATGTACTTAATTCTGCACACAGATTTGCTTTCTTTTGTCTATACAGAGCCTAACATGTGTACTTTGTACCAGTGTGAATGAATATTCAGTGGAGGTTGCCATTTGTGTGCTTTTAGATTTTCTCATTTTTCTCAGGTTGAGCAAATTTGTGTATAAGGCATTTTGTGATGAAACCCTTCATGTATTAATCTTTTTGAGGAGAGAAAGGCATTAGCTGTAGTTGGAGTTTTTTGGTAGGTGACACTGAAGTTCACAGTTTTAATCTTTTACAATGGAGGAGGGCATTAGCTGTAGTTGCAGTTTGTCGGCAGGTGTCACTGAACTTCACGATGTTAATCTTTTACATCGGAGGAAGGCATTAGCTGTAGTTGCAGTTTCACTCTCGTGCTTAGCTGCTTGGGAAGGATTACTGAATCTATTCATCTTTAGAAAGCAGACCTAACCTCTAAGACCAAACCTAGACGGAACCCTGATAAGGATTTAATGTAACAGCACAAGGAGAAATGAAAATATGCTTAATAATCATGTTTGGTAATTCCATCACTGATTGTATGCTGACCAGAGGATATCACTGAAGAAATACAGTATTTTTGAGAAAATGTCAGTTTCTTGTACATTGTAAAGCTGTGAAGTTCAGCTAAAACAATTGTTTACTCACTTACTAAATAAAGTCAGATCGTCTCAACAGCTGAACTTAAAAATGACTGTGTAAGTTCAGACTGATTTACAACTGTGCTGTTTTTATAAGATACTAATAGAGCAAGAAATTGTCTTCCAAAATAGATAAGTGCAATCCTAATATCTCAACACCAGTGGGACTGTCTGACTTGCGTTGAGTAAACAGAAAGTCAATATAGCAGATTAGTGGTAGGAGAGGAAAAAACAAAAGGGGGGGGGGGGGAAATCAAACCACCATTAATTATGGAAGGATCCACTAAATAACGCAGTTATGTCCCTTTTCTCTTAATTATCGGCATACTGTTCCTCCAGATGATGCTGCAATCGTGGCCCACGATGAAACCACGCTCCAGGCTCTCATCAATAGCCTTGCCAAAGCCTGTGACAAATTCATGCTAAAGATCAGTGTCTCAAAAACTGTAGTTTTGACACAAGGCTTGAGAAACTCCAACCCAATCATGCTGAATGGCTCTCCTCTGGAGCAAGTGGGAAAATTCTGCTACCTAGGCTCAACCATCAGTGGTAGCACAGACATAACAACTGAAATAAATGCCAGAATAGGAAAGGCGGCCACAGCTTTTGGCAAACTCTCAAAAAGGGTGTGGAACAATAGCAAGCTGACCATCAAAACAAAGGTACTCGTGTACCAAACTTGCGTCCTAAGCACCCTGCTGTATGGCTCAGAGACATGGACCACCTACTCCAAACATGAAAGATCCCTCAACTCCTTCCACCTGCGCTGCCTACGCAAAATTCTCAAGATCAAGTGGCAAGACAGGATCTCAAATATCGAAGTTCTGAGCCGAGCCAACATTCCATCAACTCAGGCTCTCCTAGGCAAAAAAAGACTGCGGTGGCTTGGACATCTCCACCGTATGGAAAATGATCGCATCCCCAGACAAATTCTCTACGGGGAACTTGCTACTGGCAACCGACCCAGAGGTAGGCCACATCTGCGATTCAAAGACACTTGCAAGGTCACGATGAAAGCATTCAACATCGACCCCAATGAATGGGAGAACCTTGCAAGTGATCGAAGCAGATGGAGACAAAAATTGCGCAGTGGCACGCTCGCAATAGACTTCAAGGCAAAAGAAACATACCTGACAAAACGACAGAGGCGGAATGAAAACACTCGCCAAAGTGAACCCAAAAGACTGACCTGCAATCACTGCCATCGCACTCTCGGGTCAAACATTGGTAGAATAAGCCACGAGAGAAGCTGTCAGTCAAAGTGAAAGTGAATATTCTAGCTGCTAAGACCGTCTGTAAAGACGCTAAAGGCCATATATACTGTTCCTCCAGTATCATTGTGCAACAGTTGCGTGGCAAAGATTTGCGGATGTCGGAGAAATGCTGTAGCGATACATCAAATGCGCAGTGTTTTACTGTTTCTATTTAATCTCGACCTGATTGTTCTTCAGAAGAAGTGATGATACTGATGCACACACAATACGGCAGCTGACCAAGAAATCTAGGTCAAGGCCTAGTATCAACGGGGCACGAATGTTTTGTGTGAAAAAAAAAACAAACTAGTCTTTAGTACTCTGTAGCTTTACTGCTGTGCGCTTATGCATAGCACTCCTCACTCGCGTTATTGAAGCTAAGGGCCATGCTCTGTGTCCACACACCCCCTCCCTCATCATCCCGATATCACGGGGAGTGGGGTCTAGGTTGGGAGGTGTCCCTCCAATGACCATCCTTCCCACCAGCACCACAAAAAGAAATAAAGAGGTCTTATATGCAGGCACTTATGTGGGCCTTTTCGGTAGCACAGTAGTGGGCCTAGTGCACTTGTTGTGCTCTAGTCGAGAAGAAATGTGTCGATATAAGAGGAAAGAAGGGAATAACACGTCGGTTATAGGGAAATATTTAGTAGCACTAAAGAAGGAACAGGTTGGGACTTAAAAAACTGTGTCGAGTTACCCAGAGAGTCGACAAAAGCCATGTCGAGATAAGTGGATTGGACTGTATTTTTAGAGAATTATAGCTGTGGACATAATGTTCAGCTGGTTTGAATCTGAAATAAATCAACTTTGTACTGTATTTCTAAGGTCAGTTTCATGTTTTGTCTGAGTTTTTTCTTCATTTTTTTTAATTTGTGCATTCTTTTTCTTACAGTACTCGTATTCTGTAAAAATACAAAAGTAAGTATTTTTCCTTTCTCATTCTTACCTTGGAAGCAAAAGTGAATTAATCAGAATAACATGATTTCCCACGCAACAGCTAGTCAGCAATATTATGCTAGTGTCTTTTAATTTCATTGTCTTGACAGGTGACGTCACAAATGTTTGTGAGATGCCGGCAAACAGTTCAAGTCAGAAAGACCCCAGTAATGTCAAATCATCTGAGAAACAGGGAGAATTACAAAGTTGTTATTTCCAAACTGATGGTTGTTGTACAGAATCTGAACTGAATGCCAGTCACAAAAATAATAAGAAATCGCTAGTTCGAATGATGTTAATGCAGTATGATGTGTGTGAGGCAACATTTTCTACAAATTATTTGGAAAATGACAAGGGAAAAGATTCTGGGGAAAAACCATACAAATGTGACATGTGTGAAGCGACTTTCACTCAAAAATTTAGTATGACACGACATAGAAGGATACATACAGGGGAGAGACCATTCAGATGTGATGTGTGTCGAGCTACTTTTTCACAGAGAAACATTCTGGAAGTGCATAAAAGGAGACATACAGGTGAGAAACCTTTTAGCTGTGATGTATGTCACATGACATTTACTCAAAAAGGCAATTTGGAAACTCATAAAAGAAAGCATACAGGGGAGAAACCATTCAATTGCAATGTTTGTGAAGAAAGTTTTTCAAAGAGAAGCATTCTTGAAACTCATAAAAGAAAACATGCGGGTGAAAATCCATTTAGTTGCGATGTGTGTCCAGCCACTTTTTCTCATAAAAATTATCTGGCAAGGCACAGAATGAGGCATACTGGAGAAAGACCATTCAAATGTGATGTTTGTAAAGCAACTTTTACTCAGAAAGTCAGTATGACTGCACACCAAATCATACATTCGGGAGAAAGGCCGTTTCAGTGTGATATATGTGAAGCAACTTTTTCTAGAGATCGTAATTTGAAAAGTCATAAGAAGATACATTTGGGAGATAAACCTTTTAAATGTGAAGTTTGTCAGGCCAGCTTTGCCCAGAAAAGTGATCTAACAAGACATGGAAGAAAGCATACAGGGGAGAAGCCATTTAGGTGTGAATTGTGTCAAGCTACTTTTTCTGAAAGGTTCAGTCTGACAGTTCACAGAAGAAAACATACAGGAGAGAGGCCGTATACATGCGATGTGTGTCTGGGAACCTTTTCTACAAATCGCCTTTTGAAAAGCCACAAAAGAAAACATACAGGGGAGCGGCCATACGCATGTGATATGTGTCAAGCGTCTTTTACTCAGAAATGCAATTTGCGAAAGCACAAAACAGTGCATACTGGGGAAAGGCCATTTAAATGTGACATATGTGATGCGGCGTTTTCCCGAAATTATCGGTTGACCGCACACAAAAGAAGGCATGTTGTACGTAATATGGAGAAAAAGTCTCAGGGTGAAATCAGTTCTGAGTGACAACTGTGCATTGTATTTGTAATCATGATATGGCTGCATTTACTACAGTAGTTTAAAAAATATTCACGACTGATTAAGAATTAAGTTTTTAATGGATGAAAACGGATGTGGCAAATAAAAGCTGCAAGTTGCATAGTGAGAACTGATGGAATGTCTTTTAGCTTACTTTTCAATCATTTATGTGAAAATTTTATTGATGCATACTGAAAGACAGTATGAATTTTGAAAATCCCATCAAGTCGCTGATATGTATAGGTTGTGTGCAGGCGCATAGCAAGAGAGTTATTGTTTACAGTGATGGAGTTGTTACCTGTTTTGAGTTATGAGAATAATGAGATGTCTGATAACGGCATCAGTGTAGGGAAACCACTGATTTGATTTAACACTGTATTGAGCTTGAATCCTGATACATGTAATTACTTGTCCTAGAACTTGTCATAAAGCCAGTATCCAGTGGACAGTAGCCATTGAGTCTTTCAGAATGAGTGAAAAATGTTGTGAATGGCCCAATGTGGAATAGCCTGAGCAAGGCATATCATTTCGTCACCATTCCCTAAACCTGTAGTAATTGGTTTTGACTACATTTCAGAAGCAAAAAAAAAAAACACGTCTATTTTAGCACTACTGATCTAGTGACGATGATTTTTTGAAAGTTTGCTGTTCAATTATTTTTTGGCGTAGCAGTCTAGAACTAAGATTATTTGAGCAGCTTTGAATGTAGTTGATAAAAGTTGATTTTTCAAATGTTCGAGTGCTTAGTCTTAGGGAACAGTGACGATTTATGCACACAGTGTAGTTTTTTTTTTGTATTGCAAGTTCTTTCATTGTTTCATACGTCATTTATTTGTAATGTAGGCGTACGAAATTAAAAATTTTCTGATTCTTGTGATATTTTGATTTTGTTTTGTTACTCTTTCAGTGTTATTTGTTTTTCCTCTTTATTAGAATTATTGGTCTGAGTGAGAGCTTTTTACTTTTAGTGTCATTGTGTGTTGTAGTCCGTGATTCATTGCAATGGTTTGGTATGAAAGATCCCCTTTGAATTTTCTGAGTTATTGGTACATCTTCACTGCTCTACAATAGTGGCATCAGACTTATGCCAAAAGGCAACTGACGGTTCATTGCATTCCTGAGCATGAGGGATCAGATAATATGATAAAAAAAAAGAAATGCGCCACTAGGAAAATGTAATAATCCAATAGAATCGTAATGTGATAAGTCACCAAATGACAGGAAAAGTTGCATTTATTCCTAATATCTCAAAAGTGTCAAACATGACTTATGCCATTACCCAATGGCAGTGACGCCACGTATCTAGTAAAAGAGGTGTTTGTCCAATGTCCAGCCTTTCATTCAACAGAATCAAGATTTTGAGAAAACCGCAGTTGAAAATGAGCTGTTTCTGTTTCTGCATAGCAACGGGAAGCTCTCTCTCTCTCTCTCTCTCTCTCTCTCTATGATATATTATATCATCAATGTATATAAAATCTAAGCTTGTGAAATTTGATAGGGTTTAAGTTTTCATTTTATTATAAACAATAAAACATACACGATTCACAGTTTACTGACGTAAAAAAAAAAGAAAGAAAGAACGAAATGGTGGTGACTTAATCTGACATCACTGATTTACATTTACGGTAGTCCACCAAAGAACTTCAGCTAATACTTGTACAGTATGTGATTAACAGATTTGAAAAGGCCTTCCACAAACAACATGAATGCTTTGAAAAAGGAGCTAAGCATAATACTAGTGACCTCTTGCACTAATTTTGTTGCTGTTCTGGTTGTTGTTATTTTTGTTGGCATCCGCCAGTCTCAAAAGATATGGGTGTCTGTCTGTAATTCAGTTTTGTGCAGCGTCGTATGAGGCTGGACAAGCCTACCCGGGAGTGACAGTCCCTTCCACAGATGGCGCAGCCAAAGGATGACGCTGATTTGTCTCTTTGGGCGCGCGTCTGTCTCCTCATCCGCATTGCCTCGGCTTGTTGCATGAGCATCTCTTCATATAGTGAGAGACCTTGCTTCACTGACTGCCTTTGCACTAATTACACGACGTAATTGATCATAAGTGGACAATCAATAAAACTCTGCAAAACATGATACATTTTGCATGGACTATTGGACTGCTTCAGTTAATCCAGTGCATTAGTTAGCCCTCCCCCACCTCCATTTTTCTTTAAATTCCGTTTCAGAATTAGAAAGCGTACGTGGGCACCCCAGAAACCAAGTTCAGGACAAAATCCTCACCGGTCAAAGTCCCCACGGACAAAATCCCCATCATGCCGGACAACCTCTCTCCCCCCCCCCCCCAACAGGTAAACTCACAACAGTAAAACCCTTTGTCAAAGAGCTGAAAGAACTATAAGCTCTTTGCTCATGAAACAGTTATTGTACGACGTTTATAATTTAGCATGAGGACATGAAATGCAATTTATGGTTATAATAATAATAATAATAATGTATAGCATTTATATAGCGCATATCCATTTAAAATGCTCTATGCGCTTTACAGAAACAACATGTCAACCACAGAGCAGAATGGAGCTGCCGGCGAAGCGCTCAACACACTGCACTGCTTCTTTCTCTCTCCCTGTCTCGCTTACTCTCTCTCTCTCTATCTCAGAGCAAATGAAAAACAAATTTTAACCACAACCCGAGACACAGAATACCAAGACGAACCATTCCTTTTTGCACAGTATGTCCACAACTTGCGCCTGTATAAACACGGTGAGTAGGCCTACTACCAAAAATACTAGAATTGTTCTAGTTCTAGTATCTTTGGTACTACTCACAGAGCTCTGCGGTGCTAGTCTTTTTCGGCCAATTATGAAAGGGTGTGGTGCGAATTGTTGCATTGCTGACATGGATGATACGCGCGTCTCGACAGACGAAATTTGGCGAATTGAACCGTCTCGGCATCATTGTCCAAAACCACTTTAAAAAAATTACATGTAAATTTACACATCTGCGTCCGTTGCTGTACATACTGAAATATTTTCTTTTCTGCAAGGATTCTAGACGCGTAATTTCAGACTCAATAGGCCTACTTTTGTTGCACAGTTTTAACTGTGTGATTGCAAGGAAACAACCACAGTTCTCACACCTGTCCAGGCGCTCACACCTCTCTCAGTAGTTCTGCGGCAGATAGTCATACCCATCGGTGTTTTGGGTGCAGACACTCTGAGTGAACTATGGCCTCGCTAATTTATATATCGTCGGGTATTTTCCATATTGGTGTAATTTTTACTTTTTTGCTTTTTTGAGAAAATGTGGATTTAAAGTTTGAATTGAAGGGTTGTGTAAAATCAGGGTTTTGATCAATATACGCTCTAAAATCGCCCCTTGCATTTAAAATGCTAAAGAAAAATACAACATGTGACACTTATACATAATAAAATTAGGAGTGAGAATCCAATTTCATGACGAAACCTCAAAATCGGGAAAACGTCGCATACAACAATAATTATGGCAAATGCCTCTCGATATATTTTGATAACTGCGGTAACACACTGTCTTATGCACAAGAGGATGGAATGGAAGCACTTGTGTATTTTCTGTCTTCTCTTTAGTTTGCTTTGTATTGTTTGGGTTTTATTTCTCACGCGGGGCTTTGCAACATACAACCTTTTCTTTTTGCCCAATTTTGACTTGTAACAATCGTTAAAAACTTTTAATTAATTTGCTTTTATTTTCTCCATGAGGTAACTGCTAATGCCTATAAACTATAGTTATACATGCAATTTATTCTTGATCATTATCAAATCCTAAAATTATTTACATTTCATACATTTTGTTTAGTCCGTCCTGTTTCATCTTTATAACGGGATTTTGTCCAGTGCTTTTTTTTTTTTCTTTTGGTCCAAGGGGATTTTGTTGGGTGGGGATATTGTCTGCATTCGTCCGAGACCTAATTTTCATGCACTGGGAATATCAACGAATTCGGCGAATGGAAGCGGGTACTCATGTTGAGGGCGTGCATAGCACTGTCTATTGGCCGTAGCTTTGCCTTTGTTTTCTTTTTCTCCTTTCTGTCCAGTGTCCAACATGGTGAGTTTCATCAAAGGCCGCGAATTTACCTCCTATGAGGAATTCCTGCATTCTGTGAAGGAATTGCAAGACACGTCTTGTGCAATATTCAACATAAAGAATTCGGAGAAGGTGGAGAAGGCAAATTTGAAAAGGAAATGTAAAGTTCCTGCCGAATTTGTCATCTCTCGAGCTCAGTACGTCTGCAGTCATTTCGGGTCGCCGAGAATCAAAGGAGGGTCTCAGAAAAGAAGCAAGTAAGTGTCATTCTGTCAACTGTCGTTGTCATGATTTATATAGATCTAGGCCTACCTAGAATCGATCTAGACTAGATTTTAGACCTAGATCTGCCTAGAAAAAGGATCTAGACTCTAGATCTCGATCTTTGAAAACATTTTAATGTAAACACGATGAAAGCTGTTCTCTAGATCTAGACTCTAGATCTCTAGTTCAGTCTGGCATATTAGGCCTACTATCTAGATCTAGAATCTAGATCTAGACACTATCTAGTCTAGATCTAGAATCAAACCAAAATTGGGTTTTGCATTTTTAATTTGTTTTTTCATGCAGCTGATGATGCTGCAGATTTCACAGCAGTGATAGAACTAGATCTAGATCTAGACTAGGCCTATATAATAGACTCTACATTCTCCTTTAAGACTTCTCTGCCCTGGTCATGATGCCTTTAATTTGCATCTCATTCTTATATTACAAACCTGCTAGAGAAAGGGCATGGCATTTCAGTTTCCATTATAAAAAGTCACTGGGGCTGAAGAGACCAGCACACCAATGTATGCATAGGGCCCAAAAAATGTTTTCCATTACCAAAGTCAATGTGGTTGAAAAGATAGGCAACTTGCGCGAAGAGACTTAAAATTTATTAATGTAGTAATCAGGTTTGAATTTAATTTTTCTTTTCAGAACGAATAAGCTTGGATGTGAAGCCAGCTTTGTGGTGGCGTTTGATGATTGGAAGAAGAGACTTGTCATCACACACTGCAAACTGCAGCACAATCATCCAGCAACCAACGCCAAAAAGCCCAAAAGCATGACGTGTATTCAGGAACGCAAGACAGTGTAAGCATATATTTGAATAGTGAGAAACGTGTAATGAAATACGTAGGTTTTATTAAATAAAAATAATATAATAAGCAAAATGTAAGCACCAAAGTTCTTGGGATAAAAACAAAAATGACTGGTGCTTTGGTCTGTCTCCATTGTGTGCCTGACTCAATGATTGTGTTGAAACCAAAGAGGTTATATATATAACGAGAGGTCAGACTAGTGCTACGCAAGTCTCTGCGTGGCGTCGTTGGTAGGTGAAGTAAAGATGGCGGCCAACTTACGGCAAGCCTGCCTCGACCTAGACAGTACGGCTTAAAGTAAAGCCAATTTACGTCAAGCCTGCTTCGACCTAGACAGTACGGCTAAAGTAAACAAATCCAAACCTGAAATAATACGGTCTTTCAGATTGTTTTAATGAGGATTACAGTAGTTATGAGCAGACTTAATTTATGGATTGGGTGAACCACGAAAATGTAAAAAATGTAATCCCACCAAAAGAAAAAAAAAAAACATTATGAATTATGACCAAATACAAAGTGTATGGATGAATTTAAACCTCCATCTCTGAAGAGGAATGAACAAGAATAAAATACTGAGGCCTTCTGACAAAAACTACTTTCGTTAGCACTGGCCTTGACACCGTGTTTGCAATCGCTTGCCGTAAGCAAATATGGCTGCCGGGCTTTCTATTTGCGGCTATGTGACGTGACAGAGTCTTACCTCTAGGTTTATTATAAACTCTCTGGTTGAAACAAATAAATAAATGTGTAAAAAAAATAGATAAGAAGTAATTGAGCAATGAGAAGAGTAATATTTCTTTCTCTATTATTTTGCCACTGTACATCTGGACCAGAAAAACTGCTGTCTGTAGGGACCCAATTAGTTTTTCCACTTGATGTCACAGAACTTGTTCACCTACCTACGAAATTTTGAATTTTATTTAATCTTTTGTCAGAGGTACCACCAAGGCCATAAAATACATGTTTCATCCTCCCCAGAGCTTAATTCTTCTTTTTCTCTTACAGCTAATCATTGTGGGTGTGCATGCCTAGCTGCCACATGCTGTGTGTGTATGTGTGTTGGGAGGGGGGGGGGTGTGTGAAGATGCCGTGCAGGAATTTATATTTTTGGATGACATAAGGGAAACCAATTTTTTTTTACATTCCAGAACGGTCAGTTATTGAACTCTGTGTTTCATGACAAATTCAGTCAGTCATAGTAGCCAGGTCTGTGTATATCACTATATGAAATGAGGGAAATTGTGAGAAAAATTTACTTCGGGGGGGGGGGGGGGTAGGTTCATTTGAGACACTGTAAGGATATTAGGACTGTCTGTGAGCGGGAGGTGCAGGGGCAGCCACCCACTCACCTGGGCAAGTTAGCCTAGGTGAATTTTTTTGTAGTAAATGCGTGGCTTGCTGATTAACACTCAGAACAAGAAATATGCGCCTGACTAAAGTTATGTAACTCATATGGTACTCCTTCTTTTAACTGCACCAAATGTGACATGCATGGTCTGTGATATGTCTCTCATCAGATCTCCTCCTGTCACAAAAGACTCTGAGCCTGCCAGGTCATCCACACCAGAAATAACAGAACAGTATACAGCAAAATTATATGATGTTATCAAAAAAGAAATCATGGATGAGAATTACCATGAAAATGGACAAAATGGAAAGGTGAACAATTCTATTGTTTCGGCTTAACTCTTTGTCTTTAAACACAGATTATGTTTCCCATTTTTGCAGAGTTTTTTTTCTAGATAGATCATCTTCAATAAGCGCTGGAAGTGTTCTTCTGCAATTACAGGGTACGTGCAGAAACACTTTGAGTGTCAATCTGTGTTTAAAGAGTTAACTGTAGATAGTGCTGGCATGATAGAACTGGATTAATTAACAATCTGGGCAGGGCAAATTGATGGAGATGACAGAGTGCATTGGTAATATATGCTCTATTTAGATTAACATTAGAGGAGTTTACTACAGTACTAGTGTTTTTTTTATTTTCCCTCATGATTATTACCCCCTGCTTGTTAGCGTCTTTTTCAAGGCAAATCACAGTGGTGAAATTCATCTTTATCATTACTTGGCACCTTGCAACACTGAGATGCTTTCCAGGAGGATAAAAATGAATCCTTTCAGCCCATGACATTCAGATTCCACACTTCAAATCCAGATCTGATAGGCTTGGTTCTGGTTCAAGCTGATTCCTGTTCATGCACATGAATATGAAAACATTATCTGTTCTTAAAATGTTCAACTGAACTCTTTCTAAATATCATCAGCCACTTGTCAGAGAAGTTATTGGACTTGATAACAATTCTATTGGAAGTATAAGAAGTGGACAGCTTGACAATTCTGGAGATTGCTTGGAGCATGAAGTCAAGAAGGAACTGGAAGATGAAGAGCAATGGAAACCAGATCGGTATCAGCAGGTAGGCAGATTTTGAACATCTCCATTTTCCATCATTTTTCCTCTAAGTAAGAGGCCATCTTTAACGTACTTTTGATCAATTTTGGCTGTTTGGCCAGTTTTGTTTTTCCCCACATGTGCTTTTTATACACTTGGCCTCAACATCAGCAAGCATTTGTAGCTGTAGCTTTACATCATTGCTTAGTGCTTTAACTCTTTCCCTACCACACATTCTGGGCAGTATTCCACGGTTGGACCAAGCTATATTTGAGCCACCATTTTGTTCCCTCAATAGACAACCCAAAAATATGAAATTGTGTGAAAATGAATGTAGATTCAAAATATTCAGGTTTGAATGTACAACAGTGAATTGTATTTACAAAAATTGTGTTTCGTAAACACTGAATTGGAATTGAACATGAATTTCATGAGCCGCATTTTGTGGCTCGCGGTAGGAATCGGGATTTCGCTTGAGCCGCAAAATGCGGCTCGCGGGAGGGAAAAAGTAGAAGTATGTCCATGTAAGAGGAAAGAATGAAATAACACATTGAATTACGAGGATCTATGAAGCAGCAGTGATTGAGGGACTGGCTGGGACCTAAAAATTGCTGACAAAAGGATTTTTCAGATAGATGGGTGGACAAGACTGTGGTTTTTCATCAATGCTCAGTGTTGTAGTTGAAATTTGTCAATGTAAGGGCCAGAGGAAAGAATACTTTAACATGTAGAATTATGAGGAATTATTAAAGAAGGGACAGGCTGGAACTCAAACATTGTGTTGAGCAGAATATCGATAAAAGTGATCTGGAGATAAATGGATTAGATTGTATTTTTTCAACAAATTATGATGCTGTTTTATTTGTCTGTTCTGTCAATTTATCCAGGAATCTATGTCAGTCAATACCCCCAGCAATAGTGCAGTAGATCTGAGTGTAAAGAAGACAAGTTTGTATCAAACAAGGGAAGCAGATGGGACAAATTCATTGACCGAATCTGTGGGTAAGTGATGTGGAGGTTACCGAATGTTAATCTTTCGAAACAGAGAATTGGATTGGCTGTGGTTAGGTTTTCATTCAGGGTGATAGCTGCTCACCATTATATGTTGATTTCACAAAGTCACCAGTGAAATGCCGTGCCATAAAGTGGGCAAAATGACCCTTTCTTGTTATAGTAAGTTGTATTTGGCTTTGCTTAACCCATACCCCGCGCACTACCCGTAAAGCCCGCTGCACGGTCAGTGACCTTACTCACGGAGAATCTTATCTGGGGTCACTGACCCGTGCCGCTATGCGGTGACCACAAACGCTGTCCACGTGGTTCGGTTTTTATTGATCGGTATGAAAACATTCGCTGCTATGCCTTATCACGCTTGGTAATGAATTAACCAGCAAAACCTTAGTCTGTCAGTCTCTAACCAATGATCTGACTTATGATTCCAAACTGACAGCTGTAGTTTTTGTGAGAACGAAGCATGGTAACTAGCCACGCCCTCCCAAGCCCTAAACAAATGGTTTCATCCTGATTGACACATACTAATAAACAAAGGGGCATTTGGGGCAAAGATTATTTCAGAGCTTGTTTCTGATTGGTTCTTAGATACAGACAACTCCAGATGGTGGTCAGCTTGTGAGAAAATGAGATAATATTGCAAATTTGTTGAGCAACAGTTCGCATGTCGATGTTACATCTTTTGAAAGTGTGGGGAGAGCCTTTGAAAGCTTAGTCTTTGTGATTCCGACCAGTGGTTCACTGGTTAACATGTCCATGTCACAATGCGTTTGATTTAGAAGAGATACATTGAACAATAACACGGTGGTCACGTCTCGAAAAGGTCAGTGACCTGATGCGTGAAAATACGGCTTGCGCGTGGCGCGGTCAGCTTGACCTTCCCGACTTTTGCCGCCCGTGCGGTGTGAGCGCTTGCGAGTCAATACCGACAATTGCCGCCCCTCGCAGGGTGAGGGTTAATGCAACAAATCTATTGTTTACCCAGTTTCTGAATAAAATCAGGGAACATAATAGTTTAGACTCATAAACACCTGGTTGTGTGAGAGTACTAATTATTATTTAAGACTTAAAAATGTTGGCTTTGAAAATGTGTATTTTTAGAAAGCACGTTAAAAAGTACTTTTTCAGTATTTTGTTTATCTTTATTGATGTTTGTTTTTTTAAAAATTTCTTCGTGGATATTGAAAACGTTGGCATAAGATATACATGAGAAAAAAGGGGTCAATATTTAATGAACATTTTTTCTCCTCTCTCCTTTCTCAGAGATAAGGTTTTTATGTTGATCAAGAATGTTGCATTTTACGTGCAGCGACTAGTTTGTAAAACTGCAGTGATTTTGTTTGTCATTGTTTTGGCAGCTGATGTCACCTGTGTTTCTGGGAAACTCACAAACAGTTCAAGTCTGAAAGTCCCGAGTACTGCCAAGTCATCCAAGAAACAAGTTGAATCACAAAGTACTTGTCTCCAGGTTGAAGGTTGTGATACAGAATCAGAACTGAGTGCTGGTCACAAAAATAAGCAAGATTCGCAATCTGGGTTGATGTTGATGCAATATGATGTGTGTGATGAGACATTTTCTGCACATTGCTATTTGGAAAATGACTGAAAAAGAAACAAAGTATGTGTGTCAAACAATTTCCACATTTTATTGTTTGAAGGAAAGTCATCCCCTAAAACCAGGTATGCATTCCAAAGTTTTAGCCCAGTAAGCTGACATCCCAAGTGTCACCAGTGTACCAGGAGAAAAGATCAGCTCTCAAGATGAGGACAGCCTCCACCAGGAAGCAAAGGTAGCCTTGATTTGCACAAATCAAGCATCTGCTGAGCATTTCCACTAATACCGTGGTTGAAGAGAACAGTTTTAGTGGCAGCACTTATCACAGTTTCTCCACAGGTGTCATGGAGAAACTTCTATTGCAGAATCAAAAAAGTACCTAGTCAAATACGTCAAATAAATGCCCTTATGTTTTTCCTGCAACTCAATATGGTCATAGAGAGTGTAACAGCTTTTTTACTGATCAGCATACCCTTCAGAGTAAATACGGAAGTGTGGAACTGTCTTTGATTTGACATGTTCAATACATGTGTGTTGAGAATGTTTAGTTAATAAAAAAAAGCGTCATGCTTCAGATGTAATGTAATGTAATAATTAACTTTCATAGCGATCAAATCAACAACAACAAAAAAAAAAATGATGTACTCTAAGGTGCTGAATTAAAATTAAAAAAAGGATTAACATAAGATCAATTCATCATGCTCCCACTCACACACATGAACAAACACTTGATCTACTCTCATCCTCAAACCTCTGAGACCAAAAAGGGACATCATTCAGTTCCAATGAAATCAGACTTGAACAATTCAGTTTTGAGCCTATTTTTAAATGTGACGATATTTTCACTTTTCTTGGTTTCAATGTTGACATTTTTCCACAATCTAGGCCCACCAATAGAAAAAGCCTTTTCACCAAGCCACAATCTGACTGTGGGTGTCTCAAGAAGTTTTGTGTCTACTGATCTTAAAGTGCATGATGACTGGTATGATTCCGCTAGCTCTCAAAGATATTCTGGGGCTGGCCTTTTTATTAGTTTAAGCATTTAAAAGTAAAGCACAAAATCTTGAAATCTTATTCTTTCTTTAATGGGTAGCCAATGGAGTGAGTTAAGAATTGAAAGAATATCTGATGATGGATGAGACTGTGATTAATCTGGTTGATCTGTTTTGAATTTTCTGAAAACGGTGTAGAGCAAAACAATTATCAGAAAGGAATACATACAGTATGTTGTTACTGCTGTTTGAGAATTTTACTTCTTACATCTGCAACTTTGTAGCAGTTTTGTACCAGTACATCTGTAACTTTGTGACAATTTTGTTTGTTACATATGTAACCTTGTGACAATTTTGTTTGTTGCATCTGCAATATTATTTACTACACTAGCAATTTTGTGACAATTTTGCTTGTTACATGTGGACTTTTGTGATGATTCTATTTGCTACATCTGCAATATTGTAACAATGGTTTGTTACATCTGCAATTTTGTGACAATTTTGTTTGTTACATCTGCATTTTGCGACAAATATATCTTGTTTGTTACAATGTTAGTATTACAACTACAACATTGTGACAATTTTGTTGGTTACATCTGTAGTGTAAGTCAGGCTGGTAGACTGACACTTGTCTGACCAATGGGCTGACTGAACATCATTTTGATGTTTGCTGAGATAATTGACAGATGTTTCTGTATATCTCATAAGTGTAAAAAATGACCTATGCCATTAGCGGAGAGCAGTTACGATATCAATCAGTAATAATCAGACATGCATTTTTTTTGGTCATCCTCTGTGTTGTTTGAACATGGGATTGGCAGAATTCTGGATTCATGCCATTTGAGTGACAGTTCTGAGACTGACAATCTCTACAGCTATGCCAAATTTTCTAGGTCCAACAAATTAATAATGAAAATTTCATTATGAAATGGTTGTATTATTTATTACAGATTTATGAAAGAGCAAAAAGTATGAAAATATTCGGACACTTACATTGTAGAAATGATTAGTGAATTCATTTATTGTATAGTTGATCAATTTTCCTCCATTTGCTGATATACCTCTATGGTGTTGTATATCAACTATCATGTACATGTGTGTCTTTGTAATGTGCATGTTTTGTTGACTGGTAATTCAAGAATAAAAACGTTTTTCACAAAAATTTGCACTATATGTAATGTCTGTTTAGTTGATGAATGTATGATTTTGCAGAGAGTGTAGACATTTAATGTCAAATTCTTATTCTTAAGCTTTTGAGTAGTGGTACATGGCTTTTGCAGACTGTAAGTTGTTGAATTGGATTTTTTTTGTTTTGTTTTTTGAATTTTGGTGTAGAACCAGCCTCCTCGCACTCGGGACACACCCATACGTGCTCAGCTCTCCGCGCCATAATGTCGGACAAGGTCTTCTCACTAACAACTCCAGCAAGATGTTGATTGAACAGTCGTCTTGCAGTACCACACAACCGGCTCTTGACTCCACAGCCTCTCTGATGCCCAAACAGTTTTATACGTTCGATGGTGTCCCCGTCTTCTTGTGGTGCTGTTTCTCTCAAAGCTGCGAGAATTTCATTTTCCCCGAGACTAAGAGAGCCTTGCATTGGGGCCTCACCAGCAAGCTTATCCGCTCTCTCATTTCCAGATACTCCAGCGTGTCCAGGGGAGAAAATCCAAGTCAGCCTTTTCAGTTTACTGTCGTGCAGATACTGTACCCATTCAGGTTTGAGGTATCCTGTCTCTATTTTCCTGAGCATGCTCTGGGAATCTGTCACAATGACGGCACATGTGTGGGTGCTCCTCTGTAACCATGCAAGTGCGTATTCAGCGGCTACCTCCTCCATTTTCATACTAGATGTGACTTGATATGCAGCTCCATCTTCTGCCACTGTCCTGCCATCAACGCTGACCGTGTAACCCCATCCAGATCTTTCTCCTCTAGTGACTGATCCATCTGTATACACTACCGCATCTCCTGTCCTGCTGTTCTCGTGCACCAGTTCCAGCACGTCCGCATTAACGGCACATGCAGCCCTCTCACGGCATTCCCGGCCCATGGTGATGACCACTCTAGTGTACCTGCCGGCCATCTTATCGTCCACTTTCACATACTCCTCACCCCTTCGCACATTGTCAAGTTCACACACTTTTTGTACAGTGGCCTCAGCTTCAGCCAACCATGATCTGCCTGGCTTTATTCTACTACCTTTCCTGACATTCAGCTGGTCATGCAGCAGATGTTTTTGGTCTTTCGCCACTCTAAACATTGCCTTAACCTGGGCTAGTGTGTGCCTTTGTTCAATACTGGGGAGCCCGAGGATGTATCTCATTGCTGCTATCGGGGTGTCACGGGTGCATCCAAGGATGATTCTCATTCCAGTGTTTTGAATCTTTTCCAATTTCATCAACTGTGTCTTGGAAATTGTGACGATGCCCAGACCATAGTCGATGACTGATGGCACTGTGGCTTTGAAAAGAATGAGCAATTGGCGCTGTTCTAATCCGAGGGCGGCCATTGTCTTTACTGCAGCCAGTCCACTTGCACAGCGCTTCACTATGTGGTTCACGTGCTCTTTAAAACAGAGGGTTCTGTCAAACTTTATTCCAAGGTATTTAAGTTCAGTCACACGCTCGACAACTTCGCCTCCCATTCTCACTGGTTCAAGGCTTTTCCGCACTATGTGATTGTCTAGTGAGCACCAAAGTGCTGCTGCTTTAGCAGGGTTGACCACAGCATTGTGCTCTTCACATCATGAGTCAACCTCATTCAACGCTTCTCCCATAACATCAACCATGGCGTTTCGTTCTGTGCCTGATGTATATAACAGTGCATCATCCGCAAATGTAAGAACTCTGCCCCTGGGAATGGCCATGTTGGCTAGCCGGCTAGTGTAGATATAGTAGAGAACTGGAGATAGCGGTGATCCCTGTGGAAGTCCTGGCGTGATAGTGACTGGCTCTGACACCCCCTGCTCCAAACGTAATGCCACTGCGTTTCACCAGGGCGCTTGCGACTCAATTGATCAGGTATGGATCTAACTCACATTCAACCAGCAGGCTCAGGAGTCGCTCATATGATATAAATGCATTTTCCAGGTCTATTGCCACAGCCAGTGTCTCTTCCTTTCGCTGAAATGCCTCATATGTGTCATAAGCAAAAATTGCTGCATTTGCCCATGTGTGCTTTCCTTTTCTATAGCTTCCAAGGGTCGCTGGTAGTGCCTCCCCATACTCAAGGTCAGCTGCAAGGATCTGTGCAACCATTTTCTCCATTAATTTGCCAACTGTGTTTTGCATTGTTATCACTCGGTAACCATTTAGTTTGGTGTGATCTCTGCCTGGCTTAGGTATCACTGCCAAGTAGCTGTGCAACCAGTCTTCGGGAACCTTTTTGGAGTGGTACATACAACAGACTGATCAGGGAAATTATGATGAAAGAGACAGAATGAAAACGGAATTACAAGAACTCACTAATAGCACAGCATCCGTAATTACCTTTACAGTTGAAGGCATTAAGTCTATGTTGTCAGCCTAAAAAAACACTGCACCAGGACCCGATCAAAGCTCCTCGCTTGTCTGACGATGAACTGCAGGAACTAGCCGACTTGTATAATGAGAGTCTGATGCTGGGGAATGTATGGCTTTAACAGACCATAAGGTGTAGAGGACTGATGCATGGCATTTAAAGAAATCAAACTGTTGAACAGTGATGCATGGGACTTGCAGACTGTAGATGAGATCTAAGTTGTTGAGTTGTGATACATGACATTGGCAGATTGTGGCAGTGTGGCGAGTAACTTGTAGCAATGTAAATAAATGTGCATGTACATGACATAGACAGATTGTGTTAGGTGTTGAGTTGTTACACATAATATTTACAGACTGGGTGTTAGCTGTTGAAATTTATGACATTGACAGTGTAAAATTGTGAAACCTTCAGATTATATTATTTTTATATGAGGGTCTATGATAATTTTATAAACTGGCAATGACAAAGTCTCTTAATGATAATAAAAAAAAAAAATTAGATTTGAGAAGGGGAATCACAAATTCAGGACCCCCCCCCCCCCCCCCCCACACACACACACACACACCTCAAGTAAAATAAAGAAAGTCTATTTCCAGGAAGCGTGTTTTCAACTCTTTTGTACAGATTGCATGTTTTCAAGTTTCTTGCACCTGTTTTTAAAAGTTGTGAAAATGTAGAATATAATGGTCTTTTCTCTGGCTCCCTTTTATAAGTCCAGTGCACTAGAGACTGTATTTGACACAATAGATGTTCAGCTTGGTGTGTAGTGCCCTGGTGCGCATTGGCTTCTGAAATAAGACTTGTGTCTCGGGTAGGACTAAATTATGAGAGAAAGAGAGAGAGAAAGAGAAAGAGAGGAAAAAAGAGAGAAGAGAGACAGAATGGGAGAGAGAGAGAGACAGAGAGAGAGAGAGAGGTTCATTCCTTACAGTGCCGGGTATCTCTTATAGTCTTATTATAGAAAATAAAAAGTAGTGTCGGGAGTGCATGTACTTTATTGTAGTGCAATTTGGGGAATGCATGTACTTCACTGTGGTGCATTTTGGGGAGTGCATGTACTTCACTGTAGTGCAATTTGGGGGGAGCATGTACTTCAATGTGGTACAATTTGTTTGGTGCATTTACTTCACTGTTTTGCAATTTGGCTTTTTTTTTTTTTTTTTTTTTTTTTGCTCAAAGCTGCACCCCAAATGGCAGTTTCAAAAATTATAAAGTTAAGTTTCTGAAGTGTCAATTATTTTAATTCATCCACTTTAGTTTCGACCTATTGTGTGGTTATTCAAGTTTCAGGCATTTAAAAGAAAAAAGGTTGCAAAAATGTGAAGTCAGTGAGCTTTTTTTTGTGCTCCCTTTGATAAGCCCACCATACGTGAGAGCATATCCCCCCCTGACACCTGTTCAATTTGGCGTGATTTCCCTGCTAAGAGAAACGAGTGCTTCGTGTCCTGGTGCTCATGAGATCATTACCAACAGCATATGCAAATTTTCTAGATTAGAGAAGAGAAAGGGAGACGGAGAGAAAGGTGGACGCACTGTGCCAGGTTTATGATGGCGGGTTCCTGTTAAAATAATCACAGTGACAAACTCTCACAGTGACAGAAGAAAAAGTTTATTGATTTCATATTGGCAACAGAAATTTTCAATACTTCACATGAAAGAGTAGAAATAGACGAACCCATTTCACATAGTTGACCGTGTTATCTCAGCCTGGTATCAGTTCCAGCTCAGTTTTGGGTTTCTGCCTCTTCACTGAGGAAATATGAAGAGAAAATTTAGGTACAGCTTATTAGTAATTACGTACAGTATCAATGGCTTTATCATGAAATTACTGGAAATGACAACGTTTGTTTTGTTGAGTATTCTGTTATGTTGTGGAATGAATTTTATTTTTTGGTATTGATGAATTGGGATTACAATATTTCAAATACAGTATTGTATTCATGTTAACAATAATATTAATTTTAAGAATAAAAAGTGATAAAAAGCATCAACTGTTTAAAAAAGGTAAAAAAAAAAAAAAAGGAATAGAATGAAGCAGTGGAAATCGGTTATAACTGGATGCATTGCTCTGAATCTGATAGAAATATATCTCATTATATCCGAGGTCTCGCTATACCAGTGAAAGGGAGAAATATCGAAGTAAAGAATATCCAATGGCAATGTCATTTCTCTGTATATTACGTTTCATTATGTGTATGGTAGGCAGGCATGCAGGGAGACAAAAAGGGCCTCGGTGAACTGATTGGATTTGTCTTTGTGCTTCAAAATGGTGTAGAAACCCCGTGACCACTGGGTGTCACATATCAAACCATACAGACTACAGTGTATACGGCGTATGTACAATGTGAGGTCTGCGTAAGAAAAATGTTGGACTGTATTCAACCTAGTCTCACGATTAGGCTTCTGGGTAGGGGAGGGAGCTGTAAAGGTGTTTGAGGGGCAGTGGGGGGGGGGGCTACGTTTTTGGGACCCTGAAGCTTCAACTGTTATGGGGCCCCTTAGCAACCAGCAACAAAAAGCAATAGGGCAACATCCAAAATTCACTCACTGGAAAACAATTTCTGTAGGACCCCTCCGTGATTACGGTCCATGAAGCTTAAGCTTGATTGGTTTCATAGTAAACCCGCCAATGGTGAAGAGAGGGTGTGTGTGTCTCAAAATATTGTCCCAGAGAGAGAGAGAGAGAGAAAAAGAGAGACAGAGAAAGAGTGAGAGAGAAAGGGAGAGAAAGAAGGAGAGAAAGAGAAAAAGAAAGAGAGAGAGAAAAAGGGAGGGAGAGAAAGAGAGAGAGAGAGACAGAACGGGAGAGAGAGAGAGGAGAACTTACGGTGGAATGGGTATCGTCATGCATCCCATGAGAGTACAAAAGACACCTCCTTTTGTACAGAAACACGTATTACACGTATCCCCAGACGGCACAGATTGGCCATCCTCGTACGTCTGAAAAATGGGCCACACGTATATTGTACATGTATTACATATAATATTTATCACAAATTTATTGAAACATATCACACGGGTGTGAATAATAATTACTTGTGTTTTCGATATCGTGTTGACAATTGCACTTCAGTCAGATCTGTTGAAGAATTGTTTTCTAATGTGGACCTGCAGCGCATTTTGTCATTTCTGAAGGCTGAACTCTACAAGTTGATTTTTACAAATTTTTTAATCCTTTTACAAGATTCACATAGACATACTTTACACTACGGGCCTTTACAGTAAAATAATTTCAATCGCTGAAGGAAACTTTTTTCTTTTTTTAAATGGCAGTAGTACTGTAACAAAATCTGCATCATTAATAATTTTTCTTTTCCTGCAATGCGCCATGGGCCTCGCCTCCGATCAGCAGGCAAACTATGTGCATGAGATTTTTCGAGGTTCAAAGAAGTGAGTGTCTCATGATATTGTATCTTTAGTAGCAGTAAAAGATGAAAATGGAGTCAACAGCATAAAGCTGGATTTTCATGTGTACGGAAACGGAAACGGCATTATCAATGTCACAAATCCCAGACTGGGACATGTAATAATTATAACAGGACAACAATCACGAACGAACACGTATAACACTTAACAGAACAACCCATCAGACTCACACATTTATTAAACATAAAGATAAAGAGATACGTGCATTACATTATTCAATTCAAATACCATATAATGGTCAGCACTCCCGACATTCATTCCTCTACGGGTCCACAACCCGATAATACTTTCTAAAATATGCTCTGGCCTCAGCCTCACATCTATATATATATTACTTGCTGGCCTCTCTTATTGGTGCCTGCTCAACCTAATCTCCGTATCTCAATCTCCCCTCGAGGTCTTAACAGCACATTACTATTTCAATAGCACATTATATTCTCAATGGCACATTAACATCGTAATAGCACATTAACATCGTAATAGCAATAAGGACAATAACAACGTCCCTGTCTGTGGCCAGACTGCCACGACTCATGTGCTCCCGCTGTCCTGCGCGACAGCTTCACTCAGGCGGCCTGTGGGTAGCCTTCTGCCCAACCCCGGCACAAGTCCGCTCACCGCGGGTGGCGTCTCTGCCCGACCCCGGCACCTACAAGAATAACATTACATTTCTATAACACCATACAATTACTATCCACTTCACCACTCATTACGAACTATCAAGCGTACACACCATAGTCCACATTTCACTCACCACACATCTTACGGTAACACACCTCCACCGTGTCACACCGTACTCAGACTCGCTACGAATCCATGATCCTAACTTACATCTATCGCTCATTGCGCACATCTCTATACACAGTAATCAATGACTTTCACAGTCCTCACATATAACTTATTTACATCATGGTCATAGGAGAATCTAGTACATCAATCATCATAATTATCAATCACAGTTCAACCTACCAGTCATCACTGGAAAACACACAACAATCTCCCGACTGCTCTGATCTCACGTCTGTCCCCTGGGACCTCTTAACTTGCAGTGATCTGACTATTCAGATTTTGCCTCTACTACGCCTCAACTTCACTCACAACATGCACGCTTCAACGTTAACTAACAGAAGTCAATATAGGTGAGCAGCCTCCTATCCCGTGAGTCAATCCTACACTTCCATGCCCCCGTAATCCTTGAATCCCGCTCACTCCACTCGTGACAATCAAAACCCCTTTAAGTAGTGAAAGAGAGAGAATTGCTTCATCTGTACGGAAATGCTATCTCCGTACACATGGAAACACTCTTTCTTCTTACTACCTGGTGGATTTTTTTACGTTTCACTTCCGTTTCCGTAGACATGAAAAGCCAGCTTTAGTGCTCTTCCGAGTGAGAAGCAAAAAAAATTACCTCTCCTTCCCACAGGCAGGGCTTGCCCTCGTCGCCGGGCGCCGACCTGACTTGAGTCAAACACAGCAGTGCAGCTACACTCACGGCTAGTATCAGGGTACGCATGGTCTTACCTGGATGGGTTGGACAGACTGGCTTGTTAGAACAGAGAGATGAGACAACGTTTAGTCATGTCAAAATTGGGCAAAAATGAAAAAGTTGTATGTAGCAAAGCCCCGCGTAAGAAATATTACCCAAACTATACAATGCAAACTAAAAGAGAAGACACCCCCAGAATGTCTTTGATATTTCGGCTGTCGCCTTTGTCAAGAAAAAAAAACAACAGAAAAAAAAATGGAACAGAGAAAACAATCGAACAATAAAAGATTTCAATGTTATTTCTTGCCCAAGGCGACACATCTTTTTTTTTTTTTTTGGTCTCCCGTGTTGGCAACTTAGATGCTGATTTTAATCTCATTCTTTACAATGAAAAACTATGTAAAATTTCTTCATTTTAGCTCGTTTTTTGACAATTCCACAATGTTTTCTCTGAATCAAAATCATCTGAATTGGGGAAATGCATGAGATAACTTCAATTAGACGAACACGAACCTGTGAAGATTACGAAATGAAGAGTTGATTCAGGACTGTGATTTGCCTCTTCTCACTGAGAACAAGTGATACAACCAGAAGGTCTGTGTGTACATTTATATAGTATTCGGCCACTTTCAGCCAGCAATTATTGTCACAAATCCCAGACTGGGAGATGCGATGGTTATAACAGGACAACAATCACGAACGAACAAGTATAACACTTAACAGACCAACCCATCAGACTCACACATTTATTAAACATAAATATAAAGATAAGGATAACAGTGCAATTACATACATACATTATATTCTTCAAGTTAACTGCCGTCCACGGCCTTCTTCCGTAAGCACACTTCCTCGGGTCCACAACCCGGTAATTACTTCTAAAGACACCTCGGCCTCAGCCTCTCCACTCAGGGTCTTAATGACACACTAGTATTCTTTCACTCCACAGTCTCTCAATAGCGCCTCCCTATGGCAATACACCTTAGCCTCCTATACACTTCACGTGGCCATAACACGTTAATACTTCAATTCACATGAATATCTCATTCGCACAGTAATACACCCATGTCACAGTAGTACATCTTAATAGCACATTCACGATCATATATACATCCCTGTCTGTGGCCAGACTGCCACGACTCATGTGCTGCGACTGTCCTACACCGACAGCTTCACTCCTGGCCTATGTGTGGCCTTCGGCCCTATGCTGGCCTATCCCCTGT
The DNA here is from genome assembly GCA_963931925.1 of Onchidella celtica. Classification (NCBI taxonomy): domain Eukaryota; kingdom Metazoa; phylum Mollusca; class Gastropoda; order Systellommatophora; family Onchidiidae; genus Onchidella; species Onchidella celtica. The sequence continues at coordinate 35,550,199 of OZ007579.1, read as the reverse complement.
GCTCACCGTAGGCGGCTCTTCGGCCCGACCCCGGCACCTACAAAAATAACATTACATTGGTATAATACCACACCATTTCTAATCACTTCACCCCTCATTACAACTCATGAAGCGTACACACAATAGTTCACATTTCACTCACCAAACATCTTACGGTAACACCTCCACCGTATTACACCCTACTCACTCTCGCTACAAATCCATGAAGCTAACTTCCATCTATCGCTCATGGCGCACATTGCTATATACAGTATCAAGGACTTCCACATTCCTCACATATACTTATTTACATCATGGTCGTAGACGAATATAATACATCAATCATAATTATCAATCATCGTTCCACCTACCAGTCATCACTGGAAACACTGTCACAATCTCCCGTCTGTTCTCACTCACGTCCGTCCCCTGGGACCTTCTAACTTGCAGTGATAGTAGTACAGCGCTCTCGCCTCATGCAGACCCCCCCACTCACAACATGCACGCTTTTCATTACCCGTGGGCCGTGGGTTAACTTTACTCGACCCCCTTCCCCCGTAACTACTGATCCCAGCTCACCTGCTCGTGACAATTATGTCTAGCAATTTACACCATGATGATGATACGGTATTATTTATAGTGGCGTTAAAAACTGTGATTACAGCAGGTTGTCCGCGGATGCACGGAGTGACGGATGATTAAGCAGCAACTGAAACCATAAACCTAACCTTTGCGAGCTTTTGAAGTAAGTTTTGATGATACAGCACTTCTCATGTTTTTTGTTTCCCATACCCACCTGGTGCCACAAGCACAACTGTGTGAATCAGCATTGCCGGTCCTTGGGATTTTCCCAAAGATCTCGGGATTTTAGAGGTTGCATTTGGGGATCTTGGCATTTAAAAAAAACAACAGATCTTGAGATTTTTCGGGCTATTGTAGACTCTACATTTTGTTATTATTTCTTTGCAAAAAAAAAAAAAATCACACAATTGCCCTTCCATCAATTGCGACTTCACTCCCTTGGCTCCGCCTTTACTTCTGCTTCTGGGCGAATTCTGATTTCGGGAGAAATGTGTTCTTAGGGACATAATTAAGGGGGGTTTTCATGGTCATTTAGTTGATTTATTGTGCATATTGTAGAAAACAAAAAATAACTTACTTTCCTCTCGCTGAATTCTTCTGGGTATCGCAATCGAGTTATAAATGTCTGTGTATCACTGGTGATACAGCATGGCCCCTAGAGGGTTAAGAGGTGAAAATAAAGCCCAGAGGCATTAGGGTCCGTTTGACACTGCTTATGTGAGAGGATTGTAAATTTTATTTGGGGCTGGAAAAAAAATCTTGTTTTAAAAAAAACAACAAAAAAACTCACCTGTTGATTTTTTTTTTTTTTTTTACACGAGATTCCTAGGATTTTTGAAAATCTTCACCGGGAACGTTGGTATGAATGACAAAACCGGGTATTTCTAATGGTCGAATGTAATCGCAGGAACGGATGCCCCATACAATTATGTTTGCTTCTTCAGTGTCAGGACAAGAAGTTAGAATAAACTAGAATTGTGAAACAGATTGGTAAGTGCCACAACGCATGTTAAACATGACAAGTGTCAAAGTGCGCATTTGTTATATATATCTCTTCTATGTGCCAAAAATCTCCATATATTTCAGAAAATGGAGATAAAACAAACAAGAATTAAGGTTCGCATTTTTTTTCATTATTACTTCCAGGAAAATAATTTGTAGGACAACAACAACAACAACAACAACAACTTTACTCAGATTTATAAGTTCATCTGTTTCATGTAACTTTTTCTCAAAGCTCGTCACCACGCAGTGGGTGATTGATGGGCGATTCTAGTAGGATAGCCTTGTGTCCTATCATTCTGTTATATTCCATCTATCGTCTTACTTTTTCTTAGCATAATATGAGGGTTATCATGTCTCTGTCTGTCTCTCTCTCTCGTGTGTGTGTGTGTGTGTGTGTCTCTCTCTCTCTCTCTCATTCATTCACTCACTTACTCACTCACTCAAGCCCCCATGCACGCATGCACCCCCTCCCCCCCCCATACACACGCACTCTAAACATTGTCTGAGCTCTCCTGTATATAAAAAAATAATATGAAATAATAATTTCTCCAACTCAGTCACCCCGGGTCACTCCTTGTGCACGTCGGTTGCGGTGACTGAACTAGTCGCCCTGTTGCAGTGACCTTCAGAGCACGTGACAGACACCAATTACCATACAACATGGAGCTCAAATGTGTAAATGATGAGAACTTGACTTATAATCTGTGGAGGTCATCATTAACCCATCGCCACCCTGCTAAGATAAAAAGCCACAATTACACCCCAGGCGAAGAGAGTTCATGACAATGTCATCAAACTGCACAGATTTAAGTACTCACGTCCATGTGAACTAAATCACCCTGGCATTTTTTGTTTCCTCCCAGACAAATGAACCTGTTTGTGTATCAAAAATGTTTCTAATTCTTCTAAAGCAGGCATGTCAAACATGCGGGCCGCATGCGGCCCCTTAAAAGCAAAGTTGCGGCCCGCGTAAAGGTTTCTACAGCGCGAGCACATTTTATTCTCGTAACATAAATTTACAAAAAACAGAACTTTTTTTCGATTTGATTGTTGTTTTTTTGTGTGTGTGCGATTTTGTCAACCACTATTAACTTCTGGCGAATCACGATTCTACGTCGTACTTACTCCCCTTTGGTTTTGTGTCGATTCTACAACGTATAGCTCGTTGACAGTTGTAAACAGAAAACTTTCTTTTTAGATTTTCACAAAATATCGTCAAAATGGCAAGTGCTCTTCCAGCTAAAAGAAAAAGAAAATTGAACGAAGAATGCCGAGTGTCACAAGAAAAGTGGGAAATACAGTATTTTTTGTACGATGGTGAACGAAAAGATACATTGTTTAATTTGCAACAGTTGCATCGCCACGCCAAAAGAGTACAACTTGAAAAGACATTATGAAACAAATCACCCACCTTACGATAAACATAAAGGTTCAATGCTTGCTTCAAAACTCAAGGAATTGAAGGCTAACTTGACACAGCAACAGACCTGTTTTATGAAAATTCAGAAAGAGAATGTCGCTTCTATGACTGCAAGCTATGAACTCAACCGAATGATCGCCATGAGTGGGAAATCCTACAGTGAAAGAGATTTCATAAAGCAATGCCTTGTAAAACAGCTGAGATTGTATGTCCAGAGAGAGCACACTTATTCAAAGACATCTCATTAACCCGGAACACTGTTGCTGAGCGAATTGACGAAATGTCGGGTAATTTGAAACAACAGTTGAAAAAAAATACAAAAGTACTAGATCTATGTCCTTCATTCTTTTTATCAAACTATTTTTATTAGTTTGTATTCATGAATGCTGCTAAAACATTCGTATACACAGTGTATGTGCATATTAAGCAACAAAATATCCTGCAGTAAATTTTATTCAATGACTTCAATTAGTTGTACTGTGTGCAAATATCTGCCGTGTGTGGCCCCCATGATGACATAATGTGACCCATGTGGCCCTTCGGGAACTTTCAGTTTGACATGCCTGTTCTAAAGTATAACTTCAACTCTTCAAAAGTATAACTTCAACTCTGCAAAAGTATAACTGCAACCCTTCAAAAGTATAACTTCAACCCTTCTAAAGTATAACTTCAACCCTTCAAAAGTATAACTTCAACTCTTCTAAAATATAACTTAACTCTTCTAACTTATAACTTCATGACCGTTCCCTAAGACTGTAGTCACTCAAAGATTCTAAAAACTGATTTTCATATAATTATATTAAACTACCTTCGAAGTCGCATCGAATGATCTTGGTTATAAACTCCCAAGGCGAAATCGAACAGCAAAACTTTCAAAAAACACATCCCGAATAGACCAGCTGTGTGAAAAGAAACGTTTTTTTTTTTTTTTACTTCTCCTGAAAAGTAGTCAAAAGTGATAACTAGTTTCAGGTGACAGTGACGATTGTCCGTGGTCTACCAGAGCTGAAAAATAACGGAACACACAAACACAGAGAAGGTTTGGGGTCTTTTTTTTCTTCAGAAAGATCATTGTCCTTAACATTTGCATTTACTGAGAGAAGAAATATCCACAAAAGAAATAGGGAAATGGTACTGGAATATTTCTATGGTGATGACTATTTGGGCCATGTTAACAAAAATAATTACAATAAAACTTTTCTTCAAGAACATTTTGTCGTGTTTCCGAAAATTTATTATTCTGACCATTTCACCAAACGATAAGATTATTATGGCCAATTAGCTAAGCTCAGTGGCGGACCTACGTTTTTGGGACCCTGAAGATTGAACTGTTATGGGGTCCCCTTCGCAACCAGCAACAACAGGGCAACATACAAAATTCACTCATTAAAAAGTTTCTTCAGGGCCCTTCAGGGATTAGGGGGTCCTGAAGCTTTAATCTTCGTTAGTTTCACTGTAGATCCGACACTGGCTAAGCGCAATCCGAACCTTTACCCTAATCTTCCCCAATAAGAAACGTGAGTTCAGCAGTGTACAAAATTTCATAATTGCCAAGAAGTTTTTGGGTGCTTACATGTTCGTTCTCTAGCTCCATTATAGTATAATGATGTTTCTGTCCGTGATTCTTTTTTTTTTTTGTATTATTATTATTATATATTGCATGCTTTTTTAGCTTACCGCTAGTTATTGATTTTGTATGCGTTATGCACCCGAATGCTCTGTTTAGCCCATGTTAGACAAATATGAGAGGGTTTAATCAGTAACTGAATTGGAGATCATTTATATGTTCTATGATCATTAGCGTGTAGTTGTCACCTATAATAGAGCTAACGTCACCTCGCACGCCTGTGAGATAGATCTACGCATTTAAACAACAGACGCAATGAACTGCTGCACTACAGACAGAGCACTATTCTAAGAACTGAACACACTCGCCCACGATGCTCACAGCCACAGATAATTACGATCCATTCCTCATCAACAAGTTTGACTTTCCTAATCATTCCTTTCTTTTGTAAGCCGCAAACATTTTGTTTTGGTATTATTTACGTGTTGTGTAGAAATATAGGTGTTTTCGTAATCTCAGATCGATTTTCTAGTTCAGTGAGTTCTCCATTATGAAAACTGCCTCCTCTGTTCTGATGTGTCAGTTGTGATGACAACTGCAGGGCTGACTTCGTCGTCAACATTGTCAAGCTGCACCTTTGTAGTACTAGTACAAATTACAATTACCACCATCTGTTACAAACATTCACCAGCCATCATCACCTGCAAAACGATTTAAGATCGGATAATAGCTTGTAAAAATTCATTCCCGCTGTTTTCTATCAGTCAATCGTTCACGGCAACTTTAGACATGTAAGTTAGCTAGATTATCTAGAAATACAATAAATAAATTGTTATCAAGCGGTCAAACTCAGTTCGACGTTTCCAAATTTGTGAATGTGTCTGGCGAAACCAGGCTTAATGTGAAAAACCAAATTCTTGAGAAAACCCCTCCAAAGGGGAACATTTTTCTCCATATTTGCTTGCAAGTATAAAATGCAAGATTAGCTATTTTTACTGCTTTTTAAACTATTTTGCTCGAAACTGTCTTAAAATCATTTTATTTTGATCTTTTAAAGAGGTATAAAAAGTTCACTTTAAGCTTGGTTTCTCCAGATCCATTAACATTTAATCAAATTAAAATTTGTTTTTTTTCCCCCTCCTATAAAGCTGAGCTTCATTATTAAGCTAGATGAAAATGTGACAAGAAAAGAGAGAGAAAAAAAAGTTAGAATACGCCACGGATTTGTTTTCCAAAGGTTTGTGTAGTTTCTTTCATTTTTCGTTCATTTGGAATTTATGCCATTGTCCTCACGGACAAGGAATCTCTGACTACACACGGCATTACGCCAAGACAGGCATCCCAGCTGGTTGCAGTCCGAAAAGTTTTTCTTCCTGCTACGCCCTCGATGGTACAAGCAGGCTGAACAACAATAACAACAACAACATCATCATCATCAACAACAATAACAACAACATCATCATCATCATCAACAACAACAACAACTACAACAACAACTACAGCAACAACAGTCATCACGGAAATAAGTTTGTCTCTTGCTAAATCGATGTAACCAGATCTGGCATGGCATTCTAAACCATTATTTTTGTCCGAACTAATTTTTCCTTTAAATTTCAGGATATAACCTTATATCAAAATCGGTAACGGGTGAATGGCGCGAACAATAGGAGTTTTAACAATGCGTGAGAGTTTAAGGCCTGATTTAAACAATAGTTAATCCACAATTTGAAAAGGAATAAAAATGAGAAAAGACTTGAGCACCGTGAAATGACAAAGCACTCCGAATACTTACTCTTTAAATTCGCGTTGGTTATTTCCCACATTTTATCGATTGTAAATCTATCGAAACCATTCGGAAGAAGCTCTTTTAGTTTGTCCCAGATTTGTCGACTCTAATCAAGTTTTCGTTTCGTTATTTTCCTTCCCTTATTGTTTTATTCAGTGACTCAAATTAAGAGCCATTGCGCGTTGAGTCAAATCTGGTTTACGTTGGTTTTGATTCAGACTTGGCGTTCTTTGGGATTAACTAATGAGACAGATTTGTCTCAGTCTCATTAGTACACGAGATCCCGTTGGACTTGTCAAAATTTCACAAAAAGAAAAAGTTGTATGTAGCAAAACTTCGTGTAAGAAATAATACCCAAACGATACAATGAAATGTAAACTAAAAGAGAAGATTGTATCGTTTGGGTATTACTTCTTACGCGAGGTTTTTGCTACGTACAACTTTTTCATTTTGCCAAATCTTGACATTGCCCATAGCCTTGCTGCGACCCACCGTTTTTCTGTGGTTTTTATAATATCCCGTTAAACTTGATAATCTACAAAGCTGAGGCAAAACATGCTTGACTCAAAGTGCAAAGGCTCTAATAATATAATGCAAATAGGCCTCAGGTTCCGATGTAGATCTCAGTCACTGTTTTTCCGGCGGGCTGTCAGTGAAATTTGTGTCTGCGCAATATAATTACGAAAAGCCAATCAATATCTTAAGAATCCTTTGAAGGATTTCATTTTAACAATTGATTAAGGGAGAGCACAACTGTCCAAATGTTTATGTGTATTTAACTAAAAATGTGTTTGAGATGACGGAAATACTTCAAGTGCTGATTCTTTTTTTCTCCAAGTGTAAACTTATTTCCTTCGCACTTGTGTGGTTTCATGGCTATAGATCTGCCATTTTACGACAAAGACCATATGGTCCCCTCCCCCCACCCTCCAAAACCCAACACAAAACAACAACAACAACAACAACAACCAGAAGTTGGAAAGAAATGCAAAATAATATACGGCGTTGCGCTCAATATCCATTTTGTAATGACCAAAGGAAACTGTTCGTCATACAAGATTTAACTCAGATGAAGAATTTAATAGGGCACATTTGAATATTGCAGGGGAAGAAAAACTCAGTTGTCACAGGATGCGAGTTTTATGGTTACCTCCCTCAGCTCTTAGCTAATCGTCCCCTCAGAATGACAATGTTTTATCTCCACTTTCTGGCTGAACTGAGTTACACACTACACACTACCTCTACAGGCCTTCTCTGTTGTGTGTCAATGTATCAATCAGATTCGGTGTGTAATTTGTATTACCTAATAGAAACAAAATTCTTTTCTCTAAAAGATATGATAACATGAAACTTCAATCCTCGATTTCTCAAAAGTTGGCGGTGTTAGAACCTTGT
>OZ007579.1:35462465-35537465 GCA_963931925.1 Onchidella celtica | reverse complement strand
GGTAAATTAATAAAACGATAAACAATTGTGACATTGCTACCACATTTAAAAAGAAAAAAAAAATTGCCAGAGGTTTTCTATAACGAACTACTTTATAAATACAAAGTTAGAGACTTCCAGCAAGGTCTAGGGTGAGAGCTGAACACTGAACAAAAGTCAGCATTTTCTCTATTCGGCTTTGTAAAAAAAAAATGCTGTTGTTTATATCTCTCAACCTGTCGCCACTATTTGGCGCTGCGAAACCTGTACACGTGAAAACCCCGAGGTGCCTCGTCTTGTCATTCGAGTGCCATTGGTTACATGCGACACACTACTTCCACAGGCCTTCTCCATTGTGTGGTGCCAAAGTATCAAACAGATTCGGTGTATAATGTGTAAGTATTACTAAAAAGAAACAATAACAACAACAACAACAAAACCAACAAAAAAATTGTATCTCTAAAAGTTTTGAGCACATGAAACTTCAGTCATCAATTTCTCAAAATTTGTTGATGGAAGGGAGTTAGAACCTTGTCATTCGAAGGGGATGTAGTGCTGACACTGTTGTAGGGTGGTAAAAATTCAAAACCTTGACTGGTTTGTTTCACTTCGGTTACCCAACACTGTGAAGTTGACCACACGACGTCCCAGCCCCCTCATGCACGGCTACCGAACATTACCATTGGCACGGAGGTTGAGCATGTGCATTCCCAGAGTTTAACGGTAACCCAAAAAGCAACATTGAAACTCTCACTCTCAGGACAACGACGCATCTCGATGATGCCGGCCACAAATGAGCCATCCCCGAAGAAAAAGATTTTGCGAGAGAAGCTAAAAACTGTTTTATTAAACTTTTAACTCTTTGATTATCGTAATTAATTCCACTGCCAGACGACAGTTCGTCTGTTGTAACTATAGTATTTCACTTGCATTTTCTTCTTTTGGGCTAGCTTCATTAGTTTAAGTTGCATTTGCAATAAAATGTCTTTAAAAAGAAAAAATTGAGAAAGGATATTAAGACGCTGACCCAAAAGCCTGTAGACCCAGTAGAACAGCATTTGAGCGACCAAAGCAGACCCATCACATAGGCATAATATGGTCCTGTTGAGTCCGGGTTAATTCCGGTGTATCGGCGAAAAGTATACAAAGTGTTGATGACCATTTCAACTCCAGATTTAGCATATTATAAGAAAAGCATCCAGAAAAACATGGTGTGGAAAAAAAAGAAAAACCTCAAGTACAAAATAACGCCATTGTTAAGCTTTCTGTTTGGAGTTGGCCACTTTGTGCCATGAGGAGTCTGATGGCACCTGATCCAGGCGGAGAATGACTTGGCCCTTCTGTATCGTTAAACAAAGGACCAATGCAGTTGGCCGTTATATCTGAAGCAATATTTCCTTTATTTCTATTGGCTGAATCTTTACGATTTTTATAGAGATGATGTAGCTGGGCACCTTCTGCATAAGAGGTAAATATCGCTGTTTATGAAAATCTCGGAATTGTCCCATTTGTGACCCATACTGTCGATATGGCATTTGAGCTTCGATGAAGAACAAAACAAAATAGAGTATTTCGTAGAAGCACAAGTTCTGTGACGTCAACTGACACACATCAAATATCAACTGATTTACTTTGAAGAAGAGCTACAGTCTTCTTGGTGGCAATTAACTTTTATTTTCTTAAAATTTTATCCTCCAGACTTATCGAGACGGAGAATGTGTACCTTCAGATGATTGCAACAAGTGTTTCTGTGTACACGGGACCATTACCTGTACAGACAACGAGTGTCCTGAAGAGCCTGACCCTTGTGATACCTGTGTACAGGACGGTCAGGTGAGGTTTTAAATGTTGTTGTCGTTGATGATGGCGGTACAGTTGTTTATGTTCTTGTCGTTGTTGATGGTGGCAATGGTCATGGTGGTGATGATCATGAGGAAGTTGTTGCTGGTGGTTATGTTGATAGCGGTGGTGATGGCACTAGGTTGGTGGCGATGTGGTAGTGATATGGAGGTGGTGATGTTTATGTTAGTGATGGTGATGATGTTAGACAGAAATCTAATCTACTGAGACCCACATTTCCAAGCTTCCCACCCCATCAAACCAAACCAAACCAAGCCAAATAAAACCACACCAAACCAAACCAAATCAAACCACGTCAAACCAACCTAAATCATACCAAACAAAACCAAACCATACCAAACCAACCAAACCAAGCCACCAAACCAACCGCCAACCAATTCAAACGAAGGCGAATCAGGGCTAACCAAAATCAAATCAACCAAAGCAAACCAAACCATAGAGAATCAATCCAAAACAACCACATTAAATCAAACCAAATCAATCAACCGAAGCCAAAGCAAACCCTTTTAAACACATTTTTTAAAAGAAAATCCCAACTCTGTAGTCTGTGCTAATCTGTTAATCCTGTTTGTCTGGTTAGAAGAATGATGTTTTTCCCATATATTATAGATCTACCGTGTGTCTTCAGATGATTGCAACAAATGTTTCTGTTTACACGGGACCATTACCTGTACAGAGAATGAGTGTCCTGAAGAGCCTGACCCTTGTGATACCTGTGTACAGGACGGTCAGGTAAGGTTGTCAGTGTTGTTGTTGTTGTTAGTGGTGGTGATGATAGAAATGTCGTCAGGTATTTGCCATATTTCTAAGAAGAATGTTTAGAACTCCATGGACTGCAAGGAAGACAAATGCAGAAGTGTTGAGACAAGCAGAGGAAAAGAGGACCCTCCTAAACAAGGTCAGAAAAAGACAGGGAACAAGACAGGGAACATTTTTTGGACATGTAACGAGAAGACGAGGACTAGAACATTTGGTAACAACAAGGAAATTCAATGGAAGAAGAAGCCGGGGACGACAACGCATAAAGATGCAGGACGACCTAAAGGCCTGGCTGGGAATGCACACCACCAACGACGCCATCAGGGCTACGGAAGATCGCGAGAGATGGAGGGTCATGATCGCCAACGCCTACCGACAGGGCACTTAATGAATGAATGATTTTGCCATATTGTTGTATGTGCATTTGTGCCTTTTCGAGAAAATAAGGATCGAGGCTTTGTCAGCAAAAGGGCTGAAACGCATACCACATTACGTCACAAACACATACCTCAAAAAGTTTTTAACCTGATGGAATGACACTGGTACACAATGAAATTAGGAGTGAGAGAACCACTTTCACGACCAAACCTCAGAATCGGCAAAATGTCGCATACAACAATATGGCAAACTAGATGACCTACCGGGCATTGCCCGGAATAAACAATCATTGGCCGCCCCCCCCCCCTCTCTCTTTCTCTCTCTCACACACACACACACAATAAAAGTAATAAACTACAGTCTTACTTCAGAACTCATGCGCACCAGAACACTACGCACCAAACTGAACGCTTGATACGGTTACTTTTTATGACATGCACGGTACTATATATTACGAAACAAACATGCAAAAATACAGATGTTACATAGCAATAAACATTGTTATTTTTTAAAAATGCATGCTTGAAGTAAACAACTTTTAATTATAGCCATCATCTTCCTTATCTCAATTGCCACCTTCCTGCCAAATTTAAGGCCTGAAGAGTGTATAGTTTGGTCAGTTAGTCATGCCAAAGGTTGCAAGTTACTGAAATATATAATTGATATCCCTCGATATTTTACACAGTGAGTTGCCACATTATTGCAGAAGATGGCTTTTAAACCGCCACAGTAGGCCATTTGACGCAAAATAAAGAATGAAATATGTGAGACATGCAAATATCGTTGCATGAAGCAAAGAAAATTAATTTACAAAACTGTCACCACCACACTGGGACTACCCAAAGGTTCTTCTGGCAAAATCTGAAAATTTTGACAGCCTGGATGGCCGTTTAATTCTTGGGTTCAAATTTTATAGCACTGTATTTCATTTGTTTGGCTGTTTACTATTTGGGCCGCTCGGTCAAACTGGGATTAGTTGCCCACTGAAGCTTTGGGAACGCCAAAGGCCTAAATTTATGGTCAGGATTATGTGCATCACAATAATATTTCAGATGGCCAAATGGCCGCAGTAACGTTTTTGAAAGTTGGCCATAAACTGCTTAGAACAGAAAAATAACATCAATAACTCATAGTAAGCATGTTGGCTTCATGCCCAAACTGCCACGAACTTTATAAAATAATATCTGTCTATCATGTACATGCGTATCGTGACCTTAGTTCTTGTTTGTTCTATCCCCATTTTCTGAAAAAAAAAAAAAAAAAAAAAACAACAACCCCCAAAACACTGCGGATCTTTATGTTTGCAGAAGAGCTATAACAAGTGCACACTTTGGCTTTAGTGTAAAATGCCTTGTGGCACTTATCAAGTTGTTTCACAATTCCGATTTATTCAAACTCCTTATACTAATATGAAAGCCGCAAACGTTTGACGTGGAATTTCTTAGTTGTGCAAGAAGTGGAGCTGGAACAAACACGAACTAAAGTCGCAGTGTATATACTTCAGGCTGATGGAGCTACAGAGAACAGTTTGCATATACTCTAGTGTGTATTGTGTCCGGTGGCTCCTGTGAAGGTTTTTGCTCTTTCCTCTTACAGAGCTATCAAAATGGAGACTGCGTACCTTCAACTGACTGCAACAAATGTTTCTGCCTACATGGCGATGTTGTTTGTACGGAGAACGAGTGTCCTGTGACGTGTAACTACAATGGTCAGGTGGGTAATTCCATGGTTTGTTTGTGTCTTTGGTTTTAGTATTTGAGTTTCCCCCCCATTGTTCTAGTCTAGAGTGAATAGAAAAGGTAGACTGTGGGATGGCACTGAAATGGTGCTGGTTCTTCTGGTCCTGTAATGGACAGATATATACATATATTCAGACAAACGGACAGGCCGATATACATACCAACAGACAGACAGACACATAGATAGATAGATAGATAGATAGATAGATAGATAGATAGATAGATGTCCCAAAAGTAAGCCCCCTCCCCCTCCCCGCTACTGTTACTTCCACAAAAATCAAGCAAGTTTACGAGATTTTGGCAAGCACTTCAGTTTACGCTTACTCTCTGCACCAAATTTCACTGTTCTAGCTTAAGAGATAGTAAGGATAGTAATGCTTTTTCTTGCACAGCCATCATACTTCTTTTGCTCACAACATGGACCAGTACTCAAGGCAAGCTTCTTTCTCAAAATATTCATGATGAGTGCGTTGTCATCAGGTACGGAGATTCTTCTGGGGGAAAACACAAGTAGAAGTACGCTATAAACTGTTAAAATATCATAAAAACCACAGAAACACTGTGGGGAAGCAGGGCTATAAGCAAAGACAAAATTTGGCAAAAAGAAAAAGCTGTATGTAGCAAAACCCTGCGTGAGAAATAAAACCCCAAAAACGATACAAAACAAACTAAAGAGAAGACAGAACTGTCAAACTACATTCGGAGATAAATACAAAGCATCAGAATGGATATAAGAGAGATCCCAAAAGGCCATGTCGATGTTGAAGATTCTCGGAGTTCGGAGCACTCCATCTCAGCCACATCTGATGAGAATTTTGAGAAAAAAAAAATGACAGCCAGAGTTAAAGAAGATGTAAGAAAAACTATTGGCGATAACACCGAAGAGTTTGACGTGCCCAGATCCACAGGTCACCCAGTTCTGGCGGGAAATCTGGCCAAGTACTAAAAAAAAAAAAAACAAACCTGTTTGCCAAATGGGTTTTCAATTTGCTCACGAACAATAGAAAGAAAGCCGGGTGAGATAATGCTGGTGTCTTCGCAATGGAAGAAGGAACAACTTTCAAAGCAGAATGTCAACTCCGAACACACGTGACTTCAACCGGTACCCTCAGATGGGAGAACGTCTCAAGCTGTGTTTTCACGTGTACGGAAAGGAAACAGCAGCGAAAACGGCAAAAAATCTAATCTATATCTGGTAAAAAGAAAGAATGTTTCTATGTGTACCGAAATGACGTTTCCGTACAAATGAAAACATTCTTTCTGTTTCACCACTTGAAGAGTTTTTTTTGACGATTCCATTTCCGCACACATGAAAACACAGCTTAGGAACTGAGATTCCACGGCAAAGAGGACATTGTTTTGGCCACGAGTGCTGCCCTCGAGCTAGTGATCAACAGGGTGACTGCCTTTGTCAGCTGGTTAGGGCGTATACAAAAATACACTGACAGTGGCAACGTTTTGTGTTGATCAGCTCTGATACTGATGTCTGTTTCATGTAAGTTTGATGGTATTTGAACTCCCCGTCCCCTCCCCGTCCATCCACAGATTTTCCAACCTGGCGGCTCGTTCCCTGCAGATGATGGTTGTAACACGTGTACCTGTAGTGGCCCAGATGTCGCCTGCACTGAAAAAGCCTGTCTAGATGTTTGTAGACAGGACGGACAGGTAATTTTGTTTTCTCCCATACCACCGATCCGTGGAACAGTTTCGGCGTCAGCATTTGCTATGATAGATATGCCGTGTCTAGTACTGTCATTTGCTTTGTCAGCCAACACCGACACTTTAAAGCTCTGCTTTTCATCAAACTTCATGTCTCTTCTTTCTGTCAAAAAAAAAATGTCACTTCACTCTGCGACAAAGAGTGTCTTTTTTTCTGTCAAGAATGATGGATCCTATGTCTTTCAGTAAGGTAGCCTTTCTTACTGTCAGTAAAAATAATTTGTACTTAATAGATTATATTTAAAGACAGAGATGGTCAGACAGACGGAAACTCACAGACGGAGAACGGTGCAATTCTCTAACCGCCTAACTTCACTTTTTGTGAACCATTGTTTATTGTTCCAAAATGAATCTTCTTCTTCTTCTTTAAGTCTCTAAATTCCTTGAGGAACATAGGGCCGCAACGGCGCTCCTCCAACGCCACGCGGTTCTGGTAGGTCCTCCTTAGCTCGGTCCACGTCATTCCGGCTGCCATCACCTCAGCGTCGATACTCCTGCGCCAAGTCTGTTTTGGTCCACCCACTTTCCTTTTTCTTTGTGGGTTCCAGACCAGAGCCTGCCTGGTGATGTTGGATTCAGGCTTTCGTAGGGTGTGGCCGATCCATCCCCATTTCGTTTCTTTATCTCAGTTTCAATTGGGGCTTGTCTCATCCTGTCCCACAATTGTTTGTTGGAGATAACTTCTGCCCACCTGATGTGGAGGATGTTTCTGAGACATCGACAAGTGAATGCCTGCAGCTTTTTGGTGTTGGTTTTTGTCACTCGTCATGTATCGGAACCACATACATTGTAGTAGGACAGACTTCACATTGGTGTTGAATATCCGGATCTTGTTGTAGAGTGAGAGGTTTTGTCTACAACACGAATCTACAACATATATTTACATATCCTAACAAAGACTTGAACCACTGTGACCACGGGAAATCCCTAAATTAATGTGTTAAAAAATGACCCAATTCAGTCCAGTGAAGGAAATACAGTTTTTCGTTTGCTCTCCTGTAAAAAAAGCACGTAGAATCTAGACGGTTACAGAATTACACCGAGGTTAAAGTAATTCCCACCCATTGTGGCCGCTGTTGCATTCAGTTTTGGCACTGTCATGTGGTCTAGTAGTTGGGCATGGGCCCCAGTTCATTTTGACTTTTCAGCCCAGACGGAAAAAAATTCAATAATGGAAACTATCCAGAGATTAGGAGCTGGAGAAACAAGACATTGTTACTTTAAGCCTTATGGCACTGAATCAGTTCTGTTTTGTCTCGATTTAGTGTGAGGCTTGGACTATGGAGTCAAACGGGAATGAAGGAATGAATGCATGAATGAATGAATGAAAGAGTGAACGAATGAACACGCAGCCTACCCAGCCAAACAACGCCTGATTCCTGGATGTAACACCGGCTGTGACAGCGCATTACACTTTTTCACGACCCCCCTCCCCAAACACTCAAAAAAGTTGGCCGGCCAAAGGAGACACATGTACACCTGCAACTTCACAACATACACAGACTCTACGTAAGTGTGTTAGTTAGCGTCAGTTTAGGTTTTAATTATATCCATCCTACAACAGTTCTATCAAAACGGAGACTGCGTACCTTCAAGTGATTGCAACAAATGTTTCTGCTTACACGGGGATGTCGTCTGCACGGAGAACGAGTGTAACACTTGTAACTACAATGGACAGGTCAGTAATACTGGGTAAATATTGCTGGGTAATTTCCCCTCCCATCTTGCAGGCCTGGACTGAATCATTATTAGGGAGATTAGAGGACAAAATGACAGCTGGCTAAACCTTTTGTACTGTCTGTCGGTGCTGTAATAGATGGACAGACAACAGACAGAAACAAAGAGGGACAGACTGACAGACGTTCAGATAGATAGATAGGTAGATAGATAGATAGATAGACAGATAGATAGATAGCAGCAAATCACATCTTCTGTAAACTAAATGTAGCTTGAGCAACGAAACTTAATTGCAGGTGAAGGGACCGGCATAACAATCAATAGACAACGTCAACTCATTTGGGCTTCGTCCTAGAGTGTCATCAGAGAATATTCCGTAATCTCTTAACTCTGAACTTCCACAGATTTATCAGCCCGGCGACACATTCCCTGCTACAGACAACTGCAACACTTGTACCTGTTCAGGACCGGCTGTGGCATGCACTGAGATATATTGTCTGTAGTGACGGCAGGTTGGACCTCCTTGCACTTTCTAGCTTATTGAAAAGGGTGACCTTATATGCCACATATATGTAGCCCCAATAAACACTCCCCTTATTAATCAAACTATATAAGGTCACTCAATGTATAAGGGAGTGTTTATTGGGGCTACATGTAGCCTTCATAACCAAACCCCACCCCTGAAACAGTATTTGGGCTACCCGTTTCTCGCTACGGTAACATTGATCTCCGGGTAGCCCAAATTGTTATGAAGGCTACATGTAGCCCCAATAAACACTCCCTATTATTATTTTAAAAAATGTTTCAATCCTCCATCTCCTCTTCATCTCATTTTCTATCCTTTTCTTTGTTCATTATCATCATCATCATTATCAAATCATCGTCGACGTCGTCGTCGACATCATTATCATCATCATCACCGCCATCAGCACCATGATCATCAGCATAGTCACCATCATGATAAATCATCATCACTGTCACCATGATCACCGTCATCGTCAGCAGCATGATAAATCATCATCGTCATCACTACCACCACCATCATCATCATCACCACCACCACTATCCTCATCATCATCATCTTCATCATCATTATCACCACAATCATCATCATCACTATTATCATCATAATGATCATCCTCATCATTACTGCCACCACCACCACCATTATCATCCTCCTCCTCATGACCATCACCATCATCGTCATCATCATCATGATCATCATCACCACCGCCACACCATCATCGTCGTGGTCATTATCATCCTCCTCCTTCTCATCATCATCATCATAATCGTCATCACCTCCTCCTTCTCCGGTTCCATCCGTATTACTTTATCCTACTTGTGTCCATTTTGCGACTTCTCCTTCTGCATCACCTCTTCTCACGTTCTTCCTCTCGCTATCTTACATTATTCCTACTACCTGAGAGTTCCGACCTTGTGCGGGATAAATCTGCCTCCACCCTCCCCCGCTCTGCTCCGTCCCTTTCTCTCCCCATCCCTCCTCTTCCCATATCTGACTGTCTGTCTGTTTCTCCCCTCTCTCTTTTTCTCTCTCTGTCTAAAAATCAATAATCTTGCTTCAGATTTCATGTATGCCAAAGCGCTTTGTTTCTCTGGTCAGGAAATTGTACCAAAGTCAAAGGGCGTGAAAATTAGTAGAGGGCATTTAAATTAAAGGGAGCAAGAAAATAGATCTCTGCATTTTATCACCATAACACTATTTTAGAATAGTGGCTAAAACTTGAATAAATGTGCTTGCACTAGCTGGATACAAAGGAAACTCGGCTAGAATGGCTGCATTAGCAGTAGGCAGCAGGCATCCTTCAGTCTCGGAAGACTATAGAGTTGCGCTCTGGTTGTTTTTACTGGTACAGCGTCTAGTGTGGCTGGCCAGTCCGATGCGGGAATGGCAGTCGCTGTGGCAGAGGGCACAGATGAAGTCTGAGGCTGGTCTGTCTGTCGGGGCTGCAGCTTTTCTTCCCATCCTCTTTGTCTGGTGCTGCCGAGCAAGTGTCTCTTCGAAGTTTGGAGAGACTTTTCTGCACAATCTGTCTCCAGGCTGACCGTTCGAAGGTTATTGCTTCCCAGTTGTTCTGGTCGATGTTCAAAGCTTTTAGAATGGCTGACACTTGAGAAAATTAATTTTATAATTTTTGAAATTGACATTGGTGCTGTAACTTTGAGCAAGGAAATAAAAAGGCCAGATTGCACCACAATGAATTATTTTCCCTTAATCAATAGAAAAAAAATTAGTCGTTTAAGAAATTCAAAACGTTGTGTATTTGATTGCACCAAACTTCCATTTGTATTTCCTCAGCGACAAGAAATGAGCTCAAAGTAAACCTGTACCAGTCTGAGACAACACACACGGTCAACTGTGAAATGAAGTCTATCAGAGACTTCAACTCTTTAACATGAATTTTCAAACATTCTGATTGCCCTTTTGAAATCAATAATTTGAATAAACTGTTTCCTCGACGATTGTGAGAGTCTGTTAATGTGGTTATTAAATATTATGTTGTATATATCGAGGGTTGGCAAACAGAATGTCTTATGTCCGTAATAGTCAAATTGAGAAAAACGAGTTTGAAACTGGCAATTTTGATGAAA
The DNA here is from genome assembly GCA_963931925.1 of Onchidella celtica. Taxonomy (NCBI): domain Eukaryota; kingdom Metazoa; phylum Mollusca; class Gastropoda; order Systellommatophora; family Onchidiidae; genus Onchidella; species Onchidella celtica. Next base: position 35,526,741 of record OZ007579.1, on the reverse strand, counting down.
AATCAAATAATTGAGAGAACTTTAACACCGTCACTTGAATAGTTTTATTGGGTTACGAAATAAAGTCACTCACCTTATGTCTTGGATATCAGCAGGCATTTAATACTTAAAGTACCGCACATGCTTTAAGTACCATCGTCGACTTTTTCCACCAACACCGGTGATCTTTTTTGAGTGAAAATCAGTTTCAGTACACAGCAGGAATTTTTAAATATACGGCACCTAAACGTTGGCTTGTTCACAACAGGGCTGTGGTATGTAGGGAGTATTCTGTGAAACTGGGTACGGTACTTTATGAATAAAACAGGACATAACACATTCTGGCTGTTAACTCTCGATATTTTCATGTATTGTAAGTAACCGCCCCATTATGGGAATGATTAAAGACAAAAGAAGCGGGAAGTAGTCTACAACAAGGTAATAATAGTTCCTCCATCAGGTATGATGATGACCTTAACAACACCAGAGGAATAAAGAACAGAAATTGTTGAGAATTTCAACACATGGACAATAAAGAGAACTAAAGGACACAGAGGACAGAATGGAAAGACAACAAGGTAGCCTAATGTTAACAGTACACAACAGCTGTGCGCACCATAGCATGTCGTCTAGGCGAGGGTGGCCTTGCGTAGGCCTCCCAGTTCAATTAGGCCCATGCTTTTGTGAAGAAAAGAATCAAAATCAGCGACACAAAGCAAACTAAAAATATATTTCCCGACTATTTCAAGTCTCTATATCTAAAGGAGCACCCTCTGCAGGTCAAAAGGAAAGCACCTTCAAAATTTCTTGTAAGTCTGAATTGTGAGGGGGGTGGGGGGGGGGGGCGGCAGATCTTGTAAAAATCGACAGTTTATGGTTATAGTACATATTTATTGTATCACCAATCACTCCTGATAGTTTATATCCAAATCTAAATTTGGACACTGGCTCGACACTTTTTCAACTTGATATCAGTTTTTTTTTTCTTCTCATTTTGACAACTTTTGCTGTCTGACCATACAAAAAGACAGACCAAAAACAGAGACAGACTGACTTGTCGGTGACCACTTACGTATTTCTGTCGTTTTCAGGGACAAATATTATTAAATATCATTGTGAACAATACACTATCCAGATATACCCTCTGTATGTTAGAAGTAATGAAAAAAGGCCAAGGTTTCCATCACCAAATTTGAAAATCAAAGAGTGAAATTAAAATACAAATTAAAATTAAGTTTCTTGAAATGTGTAATTACCACTGTTAACTTCGTTATACAAGCTGCCCTACAGTCCCAGTAGCTGGTGTCAATGTAGATCCGTGTTTTGATAAGTGAGACCATAGTAGAGAACCTGTTACATGTCTTTATTGTTGGGGTATACAATCAAAGAGCTGGCTGCGTGCACACCACTGCTTCTGACAGGGCCTCATTATGTCCTACCATTCTGTTTGTCTAATTATTCTGTCTATCGTGTTGCTTTTTGCCCTAGGACATTGTGACCGTTATCGTGTCCATGTGCGTTCTCCAAACGCAAACTCAAATCACTCTACGTTTGTACCCATAAGACAAAAATAAACTTCTGCACCAAGCTTAGCCGAGACACAACACCAGAAGGAATCATTCCGTCATAGTTTACATTGTGAACTTTTTAAAAACTCGCCGCCGATTGGTTTGCGACGCCTTAAGTGCTCACGGTGCAAATCAGCTAACGAATCAAAAGCAATGCCACCGTCGCCATGGTGAAGCGTGGGTCCGGACAGACATGATGGTGGATATGCGCATTCTACCTATAATTATGTTCATAAAATGCGCGCGTATAAATACGATGAGTACTCCTCTTTTTCGTTCAGTTATGTAGGGGTGTGGTGCGAATTGTTGCATTGTTGACATCTGTTGGACTAGAGTAGAAGCCACGGAAATGATAAATACAGCAGCACAGGATAGAGACGGCTTGTGGAGGATATTTTTGGTCTTATGTGACGTCAGGCGGCACCAGAAGGATTCAAGTTTGAAGATAATGAAGCATGATAACAATATAGCATAACAAATTATAAAAACAACAAAACCAAGTGTGTCAATAAGACAAAAAAAATGATGTACTAGCTTGGCACAAGTCAAAATTGAGCAAAAAGAAAAGGTTGTATGTTGCGAAGCCCCGCGTGAGAAATAAAACCCAAACAGTACTAAGCAAACTAAAGAGAAGACAGAAAATGCATAAATTTTCGGCTTTCGCCTTTGTCAAGTGAAAAAAAACAAAAAAACGAACAATAAAAGACTTCAACAGGAACGAAGTGAAACAGTTTACTTAGCTGCGAGTTCTTGCTTCTTTGCTTTGGTGCTTGCCTTTGAAGTTTTTCCTCGCCGGGGATGGCATGTCATTTTACAAACTTGCTGAAAACGACATGCTAGCACGAATGTGATATCAAATTCGGAATCAGTGTGTCAAAATTAGTAAAATTGGTCGCGAGTGCTTCGCTTTACTGCTTAATAAAAATAATTTTAATAATCATCTTTATAGCCAGTGAATTTTTCAAAAGTGGCGGGGTTGTGTGTTGTGTATTCACAGTAGCATCCCTTGTTTCCGTACGGTCCGTCGTCCGGCCAATCGTAGTGTGTAATCAACCTAGGGGACTACGATTCATCGTAAGCACAGCCGAAGGCTAACCGGGTCCGGTCCATCTGAACGTCTAATAGGGCCTTTACTTACCAAACAAACCATTTCTCGCAGACACATTTTACCCAAAAAATGTCATGTTTGTTTATTATATTGGGGAATTAATTAAAAAAACCCAGCTAAGTACGGGTGTAGCATCTGCAAGCTATCCCTTGCCCTCCCCCGTTTCTTGTTACACTGGTGAGCATGTGTTCATTTCTTGTTGACGACCGCCAGAGTGTACTGTACTCCGTGACCTGACCTTCTTCTCCTAGTGAGTAGTTTTTTCCTCGCCCGCTTGTTGTCAGGTGTTTTGACTCGTTCAGTAAATATTAGTATGTTCCCGAACATTCGATAACACTGTGGAGAAGGGTGTTTACGCCAGATTTGGCCTTGAGTGATGTAACCTGATGACGTATTGATGCGTGATTGGTTAGTTTGTGCGAGGGCAAAGGTAACGTTTATTTCGGGAACTTTCTGTAGGAATGTTTATATATATAGACCTGTGTGAGTGGTTGGTGGGGTGAGTAAGTGAGTTTCCTTTTGTGTGGCGTAGATATTTAGTTTCGCTGGCGTCTTCCTAGTAATTTATTGTTCACTATACAGTTATTAAACTTTAGTATTATTTAATCTATCGTCGGATCTCGTGTTTATTTATTTTACAGCTGTAATAGTTTCGTTTTCTAAAGGGTTGTAGTTAGATCAACTAACTCCCCCCTACTATAACGTGCTAGAACAACCTCAGCTGTTACAACGGGAGTGAACGGAAAAGCAAAAATATCCCCACACACCCCGCCTCAAGAGCTTTAACAGAAGTAACAGTCCTGACCTTGACTGAGATAAGTCTGTGCATCGTGTGTAACCAGCTTTAGCATGGCCTGGTTTCCCAGACTCATATGAACCAATTGTATGAAACAAGGCAATTCTTCATCAGCTTGGTCTGCCTTGAGGCTGATTGATAGAAAAATGGCTGATCTTAAAAGTTTTATCACACTTAAAGTTTAGGACGAATAAAATGTTTCCCACCCAGTCTCAGGATGTCTGCAAGAGAGACTTGAAGGCACTCAACATAAATACTGAGTCTTGGGAGGACTTTGCTGCTGACCGGACAGGACGGAAAGGCACTCTGAACCAGCGCCTCGAGCTGGGAGAGGAGAAGCTGATGAATGCTGAGGCGGAGAAGCGGGCACGGAGAAAGGAGCGCATCAGCTTCAACAGACCAGAGACAGTGTACAAATGTAACACTTGCGAGAGAGACTACCACTCTCACAGTGGTCTCCACAGTCACAGATGACGCTGCCCCAGATAAGCAGATGACCAGGACAACTCATAAGTTGGATGTACATGCATGATCGTTCCCAATCAACGGAGGCCTTATTAGACTCAATAAATACAATTTTTCCGTGTACAATCTCTATTAATTTCTGTCACCTCACCTGTCGGCTTCATCGTCATCGATGTTAGCTGCTACAGTGGATGTCACGACAAAATCTCCTCCACCCAATCCTGTCCTTAGCTTTCCTAGTTAGTTCACTTATTTCCAGCTGGCTGACTTTCTTGATGTTATCGTGATATGTAATGGGTGGTCTTCCTTGTTTTCTCTTTGTTTCTGTCTTTCCTTGAAGGATTGATATCATAAGGGCCGTGCTTTTGTTTCGGGCCGCGTGGCCGATGTATGCAAGTCTTCTTTTATTTATTTCAGGTGTTATTCTTCTGGTGGTGCCAAGCTGTTCTAAGATGCTTGTATTTGTTCTCCTTTCTGTCCAACTTATTCTGAGTAGCCTTCTGTAAAGCCACATTTCAGCTGCCTCCAATCTTGTTATGTCTGCCTTTTTGAGTGTCCAGGCTTCACAACCATATAGTAGGACTGGCCAGATCAAGCACTTAAGTATGTTCACTTTGAGGTCCGTTGGTGTGCCTCTATCCTTCCAAATGTTGTTTAGTTGAACCATTTTGTGTTTTGCCATTCCTATCCTTGTTTTTATGTCCTTTGAGCAGCTTCCATCTTGCGATTTATGTGATCCTAGGTATTTGAAATCAGTCACTTTTTCTAGTGCTGTTTTGTTTACTAGTATCTCCTGGTGTTCATGGTGCCCTGTTCCAGTATGCATGACTTTCGTTTTCTTAGCATTTAGGTGTAGGCCTGCTGTCTTGCCCGCTTCATCCACTCTGTGCAACACTCTTTTCATGCTGGTGATGTTATCTGACATAAGAGCTGTGTCATCAGCGTAGCGAAGGTTTGTGATGTTTCGGCCTCCGATCTTTATTCCCATATCTTCTATGTCTGCGTTTCTCATGATCTGCTCAGTATAAATATTGAAAAGATGAGGTGAAAGTATGCAACCCTGTCTGACTCCTTTCTCGATGTTGAAATATGGACAGTTCTCATTGTTCCATCTAATCGTTGCCTTTTGTTCGTGGTATAGTGCAGCGATGAGGGTCACAAGGTGTTTCGGGAATCCCATCTCAATCATTATATCGAACAGGTGATGGTGCCTAACGCTGTCGAACGCTTTGCTGTAGTCTATGAACGTGATGAAGGCTTCGTTTCCATTGCTTCTTATCTGTTCAATCATTATTTGTAGTATGAAGAGCATGTCAGCGGTTCCTCTGTTGGTCCTGTAACCAGCTTGACATTCTGATAGTTCCTCTTCTACCTTAGATTTCATTCTGTTGAGTATGATGATGAGCAGGATTTTGCTGGTGTGACTGATGAGGGCGATGGTTCTATAATTTCCACAGTCTTTGACATTGCCGCTTTTGTATAGCATGACGAATTCTTGTAGCTTCCAGTCTGTTGGCCATTCATTTGTCTGCCAAATTTTGCATATCATTTGGTGGAGTGCTTTTATTCCTGATTCGCTGGTATGTTTCAGGAGTTCACCTGGTATGTTGTCTAATCCAGGGGATTTTCCATTCTTTATTTGTTTTATTGCAGCCTGTACTTCCTCCAAGAGAGGTTCTGGTTCTTTATCTATCTGTTGTGAGTCTGGTTGTTGGAGGTCCCTCGGGTCTGGTCTGATGTTGTCCGCAAACAGCATCTTGCCGTATTCGTGCCATCTTGAGAGCACATCTTTTGTGTTTGTCAGTGTTGTGCCTTCTTTGTTGTTCAGACTCAAGTTCTGTGGTTGGAAATCCCTCTTTTTTACTTTTCTTATTTGTTCCAACATTTCTTTTGACTTTCTTTGTGTATTACATTCTGTTATGTTTGCACACTCTCTTTCTAACCATGCATTCTTGTCTCTTCTGATCTTTGTTTGGATTTCCTTCTTCAGTGCATGATATTCATCTTGTTTACTAAGTTTTCTGGCTTTGCTCTTTCTTTTTAATTTCTGTATCAGATGGAAAAGTACAAAGATGAGCTTATCTGGATCTACCTCAGGAAATTTCATGTCAGGGTTTGGTTAATATCTTGTGTGTTGGCCTGTGACTTGAAGCACAGCAGTACAACATCTATACACTGACTGAATGAATGAGATTTCCGATTGTCCTTTGAGGAATTCTGAGCCACTCCTGATCAAGCTCAGCCTTAAGTTTCTGAATTTCTTGAGGGCGTGCCCAGTTCCTGGTGCGTCAGTCATGTTATCCCATGGATGCTGTGCGGGATTTAGGTCAAGGGAATATGAAGGCCGCCCCAAAAAACACTGATCTGGTGATTTTGAAGAAAGTTTGGGCAAACACTCGCCATGTGGAGGCAAAGGTATTGTTTTGCTGAACAATTTCTTCTTGGCAATCATCAAAGGTCTAAGTAGAGGAGCAGCAGGGAAGGTCAGTAATTTTTTTTAACGCCGCGACGTGTTACTCAAAAATGGTTTGAAAGCTTCTAACCACCTATTAGCCGAATTAGTCCTCCCAATCGACACTTTGCATTTCGTATACCCATAATTGTAATACACGTAGTATATAAACAATACAAAATCGCTCCATTTGATAAGAAAAGGCTTTTGCGTAAATAGCCCTAGGGGCGGCACACACCCTCCGCCGGCCCAGGCCTCTTCATCACACAAACTCGTTTTAAATAATATATATATTGTACTATGTATACCTTAAGATACCAACATGTATAATAAATGAGCTTGGTTGAGAAGTTGTGGGTTGGAGATTTGCGAGAAAAGCTGCCGCCGAAAATACTGCACGACTCATTTAGCTAAAATTCGCAAAGGTATCAAAATCCCAGTGCCCTGAGGTCTGCGGCAAAGGAATTCAGAGCGAAATACAGCTCTGGCGGGACTGTGGGCGAGAAAGAGTTCGCCGTCGGCATATAGCTTTAGAAGAAAAAGCCAAAGAACATTTCAGTCTTGTTTTGGAGCAGCTTATCATGGTTAGATTTTCCATTCAGAAATTTAATATTGTATATATGACATACAGTAAAGAAGTCGACACCCGTCGCCATATACTATATAGCCTTGGGGAAGAAATCCAAAAAACAATTCAGCTTATTGAGGTTTGACTTTTTAAATATTTTTTACTTAAAGATTTAGTATTGCGTATAATATACACTATAGAAGTGGTCATTATGGATGACTTGATTGAAGAGATGCTTGCAGAGTATGTCCTTGATGAACCGGAAGGCGAGCGCCGACTTTTTATCGATCTGGATGACAATGCTCCTACCCCGGTTCAGCCTCCTCGCGGTGACCAATGGGTTGAATTATTACAGGATGCTAGAAACGAATTTGAAGTTGACGGTGCTTATGCGGTCTTCTCTACACGGAGGGTTGAAGAAGAAGACCCATTTGACCTGGGCGACCTTGAATTGGCCCATGGTATCTATATCAGTTAGGGGAATTTAATCATGGACACTAGAATGGCCCATACCAGAGCAGAAGAAATTATTGCTGCTCTTCCAGATGGTGAATTCTCTATGCATATTAAATTCATACATGATCTGGATGAAAACTGGGTCATTGAAGATAAGATGACTCCTGTCCAAGCTGAGAGAAGAAGAGGAGAAAGGAAAAGTATTACAATTTCAAGAGATACAATGCCCGGTGTTTTAATTGGGGTTGATAAATCATATTATCAAAACGCACATCCGATGTCTGCAGTTGTCTATGGACTCCATTTAATGAGAGTTTCAGATATAGCTGATGTCCTTCCTCTCAGAGATGGCAACCTTAATTGTGTTGCTCAAAGAGTTTTAGAGTATCTTACTATCTTACTATAATTGAGCTAGAGGGTGAACCTGTAAGCCGCTAAAACTTTGCGACTACGCCATCAAAAATTATGAAACTTAGTGTACTGCATTAAATTTTGTCGAAGAGTTACGTGGACACATTCATTTTGAACAAAAATCAGTCTTTACAATTATTTATATTCAAAAAAATTTGGGTCGCAAAAACAGACGCATTTTCATCGGATGGAACCGAAAAGTGTGACCGGAAATTGCGCTCTACGTCACTGTTTACACACTGCTGGCAGAAAGTCAACTTTATCACATCTGTGTATTCTGCAAGAATTGTTGTGTAACAAAACAATCTATTAGTCTTTTTATACAATGCGATCTAGATCTAGCTATACAGTTGGATGTGGTACAAAGAACATTTGGAAGATTTATCTTGCCGGGGTCTGCTAGTTTTCAAAAAGAAAGTGTTTAGACAGGTTCAATGCACCGCTATATAAGCCAGAATATTCGACCGGTTCAATGCACGGATATAGTCGAGACGACTATTCCAGTGCAAAGTTTTCACTCTTGTGTGTAGAGAGAGAAGAACTAGCCCAAGGCTGTCAACTTCCGTTATTCGGGAAAAGCGAGGCTGATTTGATTGCAAAGGCCTTGATCCTCTCCCAGGCTTGACTTCTTTGTTTAGGCTAATTTTGTGATCACCTCTGGCGCCAGCTTTTTCCAATTCAAATTTCAAGGGGGGGGGGGGGGGCACTAAAATAAGCAAAAAGGAAATTTTCATGCCAAAGGGGGGAAAAGATGTATAATTATTTTTTAATATCCAAGAGTAACACTGCTTTAAAAAAAATGTAAAAAAAAAAAAAAACCGTCTTTCCGGGGTTTGAACCGGGGATCTCTGGTTCTCCGGACGAGTACTTAATCCACATGGCCACACAGCCCATGAAACACTGAGTGCAATAAATTGTGTTATTCATGCTGTACGACATATGTACCAAAAAAAAAAAAAAAAGTAATGTGACATGATTATGAGCACATTTAAATGTCTGATCAAAGACCTACTAGCCCCTAAATGTAAATTAACAGTATTTAAAATAGGATCTGCATGTCTAGGGTGTCTGCTTTGCTTCATTATTTTGACATGAAAAAGTAGGTCAAATCTTTGCACCTGTCCTGTTCAATTTACTATTCAGGTTGAATGAACCTCTCCTATCTATTTCACTAGTTAGGTTCAATGCACCTTTCCTTTTTGCTTTACTAGTCAGGTTCATTGCACTTGTATAAACTCTGCCTTTTAAAAATGCTACAAGGGAAAGGGTTTTACTCCAAAAAGACGTCAGAAAATACGCGGATGGGCAGAAAAAGTTCATATTACTGGAGCTACAATTAATGATATTATAAATCAGGAAAAGAATCTCAAGAGAGCAATTATTGTAAAAGGTATAGTGGGAGAGGACATTTACAATAGCAGAAAATACCAGGGTGGAAATTATAGGTATAGACCTATTGAATTCATCATCCACAATGGTCATGCCTGGCCCAAAAACTTTACACTTTCCGAAAATTAGAACAGTCAATATTTATGAAGGTAATGTTTGGGATGCCATTAAAAATATTACAAAAGATAAGCCGTTAGCTGTGTGGTTGTTGGGTTCTATTGAAGATAAAAGATTTACGGCTGATCAATTTGTATTAGAAGATGGCAGCGTTTAGCGGACACAAGAAATAGATGATAAACTCCAGAAAACTTGTCATTCCTTAATAGCATCAGACAATACGGCCACGCTCGGAATTAGAGAGTTTTGCCATTTTGAGAATATTTACCTACTGGAATGATTCAGTACTGAAAGCAATCATCTCTTCCAGCACGTTAGCATTTTTTTTTGGACATTATTAAAGTCTTTTGAATTAAATAAAAGAACGCAAAGTGATTGGAGTCCGCGAAGAGCCTTCCATGAGTTAAAACACAACCCCAACACACCGAGCATGACGAATTTTAAACGAAGAAGAACACGGGTCCCTGGAGTGACCAGAGAGAGCAGAAGAAATTCGTGGAGGGATTTCTTATACATCAGCAGCTGCACCGCACTAAAAAGGCATGGAAAATGATAAAGAAAATTAAGATCACTGCTACCACCTCTGGAATCAGTGATCTTAAAAAACATCACGATTCTTTAGCGGAAGCGGAAGAAGATGTCGCATACGATCCAGCTTTACCATTTGCAGCCAACTGTACTTCTAGCAACCATCACTCGGCCCCCTTCAGGGCTTTCAAACCCTAAGCTGAAAAACCGGCCCTTCATTTCTCAACCCTAGATTCCCTCCCCCCCCCCCCCTTCGAAAACTTTACGTTAGAAGAACTGACGTCCAGCCTGAATGAGGCCAGTAACACACCACCCGGCCCCGAAGAAGCCAATGTCCCTGCGGATCCATGAAAGACTTATTTTCTGACGTGGACCCGAAACGCATCCTGTCCTTCCTGAGAGAGGCTAAAATGTACAACTTGATTTAATTATTTTATACTTGTTTACAAAAGTTTTTCCAGATCTATACAAATTTTTAAAAAAAGGAATTTTACCAACGTGTCAAAATTATTTGAATGTATTTAATTCTATGTTAAACTTAACAGCTCTGAATAAGAAACATAAATAAAGAAAGCGTACCCAAATAGACCGTGAAGGGTGCAAAGTGGCCGTCATAGTGCCGACGGGCCCTGAAACCCAAACTCAAAGATCAATAATAAACTTCTAAAACGTTTACCCCCGACGTCGTTAAAGTGTTTGCTTGATTCATTCAATCAAAATTAATCTAGACCTCAGGAGCTTTCCCTCCATCCTGGTGGAAAGCTAAAATTGTCCCTGTCCCCCACCCCGACACAGATCATTAAGATCCCAAAAATGATCGTCCCATAGCTCTTACCAGCTGCCTCTGCAAGCTGATGGAGCGAATGGTAATCAAACGCCTCAACTGGATATTAGAAAGCAGTCAGCCCTTCTCCCCTTTTCAGTACAGTTTTCGTGGGAAACGCTCCACTACAGTTTGCAGACCTCCATCCGAGAAGCCTTCACTTCTATGCAGCATGTAGTTGCAGTTTTCTTTGGCTTAGAAAAACCATTTGACATTACCCAGGGATAGGGTACACTGATGGATCTTCACGGGCCTGGACCAACTGGCAACCGTCTGGTATTTGTCCGGAATGTCCTTAGTGACCTTTCCTAGGGCCAACTCTTCCAGAAGAGTGAAGGACAACACCATGCCAGAAACTGACGAACAAAATTTAGAGAAGTGATCAATAAACATCCCGATCACAGACCTATGTACAAACGCGCCTCCAAAGATAAGGAATCAGTGGAAATCGCCTCATTTTCAAGTTCAGATGGGAAAAGGGAATACCTCAGTCTCAACCTCAGGCCTCATGTATTCAGGGCTGAAATTCATGCAATCAACTTGGCCTCAAACCATAGATCCAGTTCCCAATCAGGACGCTTTATTACCTTCTCTGATTCACTCTCAGGCTCTAAAAAAATACATATGAAAATCCATGAAATCAATAAGCCTTTACAACGTCTTCACACTCTGTGCAAGGGGGAATAAGAAATTGTTCTCTGTTAGGTCTCTGGCCAGGCATCAAGGGAAATGAAACATCTTGGCCATAGAAACATTAAAACGTAGACTCCGTCTGGGTCATAACCACCGCACACAGCATTTTTCACAGTGGGGGGAGGGGGGGGGGGCAGATCCCCCGACTGTGTGACATGTAGGCCTAATTGCCAACTACTACCAATAAAGGATTTATGCATATCCAAAGAAATCACTATGCCTGCGGATCCATGAAAGAATTACTTTCTGTCGTCGACCCATACCGTGCCCTATCCTCTCTGAAAGAGGCTAAGATCGACAACTTGATTTAAAAACGTTTGTACAAATTTACAAAACTCTTTTGAGAGCTATACAAAACAATATAGGAAACGTTTAACAATTATTATAATAAACTTTATGAGGAGCTATTTACTTCCATTCATGAAAATTAAATTGATGAAGCTCTAAATATGCAACATAAATAAAATACCCAAATAAACCGTGAAGGGCGCAACATGGTGGTTATCGTGCCGAGGTGCCGTAAAACCCAAACTCAAACTCTATATACACCTGAATCCACTGTGTATAATGACCAATATTCTTGTGAGAGGAACGGGATTGATGTCAACTCTGCTGGTGTTGATGGATTTATCTGTGTCTTCCCCAGTTCGCCTTTCTTTATCATAACAACCATGGTGGACAACAAAGTCACGATCAAATTCAGGATATTGGAGCTGTGGGGGCCAGACGACATGGTGCTGATTACACCTGACAGACAGACGATCAAAGATGGAACACAGATGGTGAAGACCATTGACGAGTGAGTTTGCTGTTGTGTACCGTGGTCTCACACTGTCTTTTAAGTTTGATAGCCTAGATTTACTCGTCGGGTGCCAGAGATATAACGGTCAAATCAGATGAGTACCTCCCCCCCCCCCCCGTTGATCGGCGACCGGGGGGGGGGGTATAGATATGCTCACTGCCCACACCTGCAGCACAACCCAGCAAAGGTGGGTTGTCACTCCTAGACTGCCACATTTCGACCCCGGAGTGGATCGGGGGAGGGGAGTATAGAAATAGACCTACTGCCCACATCTGCAGGTGCTAAAATCCCACCGAATGGTGGACTGTCCCGCATAGTCATAGACTGCCACATCTCGGCGGCGTCTGGGCGACAGCTATGGTCCCCTCTTGCTTTGTCTTCTGTCCCACCTTTTTTTCGTCTTTTTCTTTCACACCGCTGTGGCAGGCCAGATTATACCCCCGCCAGACTATCATCATCATCATTACCTTTCTCACCCTGGATCAGGGTATAGGCCACCAACAAACACTTTCCATCCCTCTCTATCATGGGCCAGCCTCTTTACATTATTCCAAGTCTTTCCGCTTCGTTGCACATCATTTTCTCTGGCTCTTCTCCACGTTCCGCGCGGCCTTCCTCTTGATCTCTTGCCCTGGGGATTCCAATCCAATACCTTCTTCGTGATGCTGTTTCCTGGCCTCCTGAGAGTGTGGCCGATCCATCTCCATCGCCTCCTACCAATTTCCTCTCTGACTGGGCTCTGTCTTGTTCTTTTCCATACAATTTCATTGCTGACCTTGTCTGTCCATCTGATCTTAAGTAGCTTCCTCAAACATCTGTTGATGAAAACTTGGATTCTCTTTATGCAGGCCTGAGACGCATTCCAAGTCTCACATCCATACAACAGGACTGACTTCACGTTCGAGTTGAATATCCTCAGCTTTGTTTTTAGAGATATATCCTTGGTTCTCCAAATCTTGCTTAAGGACGTGAAAGCTGCCTGTGCCTTTCCAATTCGTGCTTTGACTTCTGCCTCTGTTCCTCCCTTATTGTCAATGATACTACCAAGATAGCAGAAGGACTCTACATCTTCCAGTGGTTGATCTCCTACTCTGACTTGTTCGCTTGGGGGTGCAACAATTTTTAGGACCTTCGACTTCGCAGGATGTATCCTCAATCCAATAGATTCTGAAATTTTGTTTAGAGCTGTAGTCTTTGCTTGCATCTGGTCGTGCGTGTGCGACAATAGTGCCAAGACATCTGCAAAATCTAGATCGTCCAACTGTGTCCATGGGGTCCATTGTATGCCATTTCTTCCTCCACTGGTGGTTTCTTTCATAAGCCAATCAATCACCAGGACAAACAGAAATGGGGACAGCAAACAACCCTGCCTAACACCAGACTTGATATCAAAGCTGTCAGTAAGCTCGCCATCGTGTACGACTCTGCAACTTGTCCCCTCGTACATGCTCTTGATAAGATTCACCATCTTCTCTGGGATTCCATAATGTCTCAATATTCTCCACAGTGTTTCTCTATCGATGCTATCAAAGGCCTTCTCGTAGTCAAGGAAGTTCACTATCAGTTGGGAGTTCCACTCTAGCGACTGCTCTACTATGATTCTCAGCGTGGCGATCTGGTCGGTGGTTGATCGATTACTCCTGAAACCAGCTTGCTCCTCACGAAGTTTTTGGGTCTGTTGCATTCTGTATTCGCTTGAGAAGAATCCGATTGAAAACCTTTCCTGGGATGGTGGGAAGTGTGCATCCTCTGTAGTTACTACAATTGCTGAGGTCCCCTTTTTTTGGAAGCTTCACGAGGTGTCCTTCCTTCCAGTCCTTTGGAAACTTGCCTCCGATCCAAATCCTCGAGAATAGTGAGTGCAGACCCTCTGGGGTTAAACTGGTCTAGCCCGGAATATACCCTTTGTTTGCCTTTGCGTGAACTGGGGTGGTATGGATGTGCCAGTCGAGTTTGGAGTCGACATGTATTCCAAGATATTTATAAGACTCGACTCTATCAACATTCTGGTTATAGATTTTAAGCGGTGGAAGTGATGTTGCAGTTGTTCGGAAATCGATCACCATTTCCTTTGTTTTCTTTACATTTAATAATAAGAAGTGATCTTCACACTACTGCATACACCATTGTATAGTATTTGAATAAGCGTCTGCATCAATAGGGGCAGAGATCAATCCTTGTATGGTGGTATCATCTGCAAACTTTATCAAGGGGATGTTTGCATGCTTACTTCTGCACTGGCTTGTATAGGTAGTAAAAAGGGCAGGTGACAAGCTGGGGGGCGCCTGTATTGATGGAAATATTAGATGACATGTAAGAATGTGTGTCGGTACCCTTGTGGCTGTTACTTGCCTTCAATTTAACGCACTAGGGTCGATGGATGAGAAAATCTAAAATCCATGCCACAAGATTTTTGTTCACCCGCATGTTTAAAAGTTGTGAAACAAGTAAATGAGGTTGGATCGTATTGAAGGCACTTGAAAACTCAACGAATAGTACCTGGGCATAGTTCTTTGGTTTATAAATATTGTCTAAAAAGTAAAGTATGGCATCATCAACACCTCTCTGTTCACGGTAGACAAACTGCATTGTGTCTTGGAACGATTTAGTAAAGGACAGCAGCCCAGACAGTACAATTTTCTCCAAACATTTCATTGAAACTGAAGTGAGAGCGACAGGACGTAAGGCATTCATTTCGGACCCTCTTTCCCTTTTTGGCACAGGTATAATCTCTGGTGTTTTCCAATAAATAGAAAAAAAAAACATGGCTCATTTGTGACATGTTGAAGATATGTGTAAACACCTTTGCTAATTGACATGAGCAATGTTAAGAATTTTTCCTTTCATCCCATCAGGGCCACAAACTTTGTTTACATTTAAGCTAGAAAAATATTCTAATTACATCAAGCTCGCTCACAACAATGGGCTCTTCATTAAAAAAATTGTTCAATGATATTGCCTTTATCTCCTCTATATGTTCTGTGAAGTCATGGATGCCAAAAAGAGCATAGAATTTATTCAGTTCATTGACATAATTATTCATTTCCATTTTGAACATCAATACGTGTTTGTTTAGGTGAGTACTCCACGACTCTCTTCAGGCAGTTCCATGTGTCCCTGTGATTATTTGGCGCAAACACTTTATCTAATATCAACTTGGACTATGAACTCATGCCTCTCAACGAAATCGGAGAGATGAAATTGTCGTTAGCAGACTTTGTTTGGGTCATACCCACTTCACACACCGCTTTTTCCTCAAGGGGGAAGAATTCCGAATGTGCGGCATGCATTTGCCAACTATCAATGAAGCATACGTTTAACTGAATCTGTCGTCTTCATGCATATCTAAAGAAGGCACCATGTCTTTGGACCCATAAAAGAATTATTTTCTGACCAAAGTCGTAAAATTTACACTGAACTATTTAATTCTATTTGTGAAATTTAAATTGATGAAGTTCTGAATGCCAAACTGAATACCAAAGTAAAGTACCCAATTAGACCGTGAAATGTGAAGAGTGGCCGTTATCGTGCCGAAGCGCCGTGAAAATTGAAACTCAAACTCAAACTTATCTTCATTGCAGAAATACTTCCCTCAGAGTGATTAGTAGTACTGCAAAGTACACGTTTACCGGTAAGTGCTGTCTTCATAACTCCTTGACTCATATCTTAACCAATACCAACTGTTTATATACCACCGTCCAATGTCTGTATAAGTGTATACCACTGTCCCCTGTCTGTATATCACTGTCCCATGTCCGTATACTACTGTCCTGTCTGTACACTACTATCTCCTGTCTGTATACCACTGTCCCTCGTCTGTAAACTACTGTCCTCAGTCTGAATGTTACTGTCTCTTGTCTTTATACTACTGTCCCCTATCTGTATACCGCTGTCTCCGGTCTGTAGACTACTGTCCACTGGCTGTATACCACTCTCCCATGACTATATGCAACTGCCCCCTGTCTGTATACCACTGTCCCCTGTTTGCATACATTGTGCCGTGTCTGCATATCACTGTCCCCTGTCTATATACCACAGTCCCCTGGCTGTATACCATTTGTACTCTGTCACAATGCCATTGTACCCTGTCTGTATAGCACTATACTCTGCCAGTATACCATTGTACCACAGTACCCTATCCTTAAACCATTGTAACCTGTCTGTGTACCGCTGTTTCCTGCCTGTTCACCATTATGTCCTCTCTGTACACCATCATTGCACTAGGGATTAAATATTCTATTCTTGCACACGTAGAAAATGATGAATTTTTGTGTGCAAAATGAAAATTTATCCAGGAATAAAAAACAACAACAAAAAACTGAAAGTCCTGGGCTAAGAGAGCATGAAAGTACTGCATGCACGTAAAATATATGAATGCCAGCATTATACAAGGAATTTTTATGTTTAAATATCACATTTTCAACTATCTGTAAAAAAGATTTGGTCTGAATAGGTAGATTTCATGCATATCCGAAGAAGGCAGTGCAGTATGCCTTAGGATCCGTGAAAGAATTATTTTCTGACCTGGGCCCACAGAGCATCCTGTCCTGTCTGAAAGAGGCTAAGATCTACAACTTGATTTAAAAACTTTAATACACATTTACAAAACTCATTTGAATGAAATATGTACCAAACAACTTTTCAGAATTTTACGAATGTAATAAAATTAAGGCTGTTGTTATGAGAAAGAATCGTCCCCAAGCGGTTTGCGTTAGGGGCGTATACTTATACGTACATATTCCTAACCGCGTCCTTATCCGCAGCCCTAAATCTTATTGAGTCCCTAAACCCTGCCCCTTATCCTTTCAATAATAATAAAAAAAAAAAACAGGAGGAAAATGAAAGAAAAATCTGAAAGAATAATTAATTAAAGCTGTTGTTAGAAGGATTATTTCGGGGGGAGCTCTCTAGCTCTGGAGTAACAAAAGGCTTTAAAATATTTACCCATAGTGCAAAAAACAGCAACAAAAAAACAACAACCCACCCACACACACACACACAAAAAAAACTTGGGGGTCGTAGTTCCAGTAACAACGTTCTAAAATTAATACGAAACTATTTAATTCTGTTTGCGAACTCTAGAAGTTCTGAATATCAAACATGAATAAAGTACCCAAATAGACTGTGAAGAGTGCAAAGTGGCCGTTATCATGCTCGACGCGCCGTGAAACCCGAACTCAAATCCAACCACGTTCTATTTTGCGTTAAAATTGATGGTAAGAAACACATCTAGATCGTATTTAGATTTCCCCCATCGGATGCGCAAGGAAACCTCGGGGCATGCAACTGCCAATTATCAATAAAACATCCTATTATGTAGACTTCATGCAGATCCGAAGAAGGCTCTATGCCTGCGGACCCATGAAAAAATTATTTTCTGACGTGGACCAAAAAGGCGTCCTGTCCTTTATGAGAGAGGCAAAGATCTACAACTTGATTTAATAACTTTTATACTCGTCTACAAAACGTTTCTCAGATCTATACCAAACTTTTTTTTTTTTTTTTGAAGAATTTTACTAATGTGTTAAAGTTATATGAATGTAGATCTATATAATTCTATGTTAAACATAAAAGCTCTGAATACGAAACATAAATTATAAAGAAAATGTACCCGAATAGACCGTGAAGGGCCCACTGACATTACACAAGGAACCTCAGTCCAGAACTACATTGTAAATAGACATTACGAAAGGAACTCCAGTCCAGAACTACATTGTAAATAGACATTACACAAGGAACTTCAGTCCAGAACTACATTGTAAATAGACATTACACAAGGAACTTCAGTCCAGAACTACATTGTAAATAGACATTACACAAGCAACTTCAGTCCAGAACTACACTGTAAATAGACATTACGCAAGGAACTTCAGTCCAGAACTATATTGTAAACAGGATGTTGTTAACAGTACATTAGGCGCGTCGCCCCAAGTTTTTGTGCGCTAAGGGTGTGTATTTTAAAGCCTTTTGTGACCCCAGAGATAGAGGGCTCCCTTGGAAATGCTCATTTACAAAACTCTTAATTAATTATGATTAATTATTTTTTCAGATTTTTGTTGTTGTTTTCCACTTGCTTTTTGGTTGAAAGGGTAGGGGGCAGGGTCGATAAGATTTAGGGTTGAGTATAACGACGGGGTTAGAGATAAGTACGTATACGTACGCGCCCCTGCGCAAAATGCTTGGGGACCGTACGTACTTATAACTTGTAAATAATACTAGACTAACAGTACTATGCACTGCGAGCACTTCAGGCGTCGCGAACCAATCGGCGGCGAGCTAAAAAAAAAGTTCACTACAGTAGACAATGACACGTGTGTTCACGTACGTGGGAGACGTTCGGGAAATTCTTTCACTTCCTTTCCTTCTTTTACACGGATGGTAGGGAATCTGATCAGCTTGGATCCATCCTTTCCACCCCTGACATAACAGTCAACTGCAATGCAACCAGGAGGCATTTTAACCGCTTAGACATATCTCTAAGCTACACTCGTCAGCTGATGCACTCGCCATTTTAGGTGTCGGAAGTACAAAACAAGAACATTCTGTGACGTCATTCGCAATAGGCCTAAAGAGAGATCTCACTTCCTCCAAATCGCGAAACTAGGTCGCTGCGGTAACAAGAATTGAAAGAGACTTCTTCACCAAAGACAGTGTGTTTCTGTTTATTATGGTTTGTTCATATTTTTGAGCTGAATGAAACTATTAAGAACCGTCTGCAAGTTCTTGCGTCCCCTCAGAATGCACAAACGAGTATTGTTTACCGCAGCGACCTACTTTCCTCTCCATGCTAACAGTGGTTTCGCGGCGTCTCCCGTGTCTCGCAATGCAGATCGACCAAGTGAAGCTTATCTATACATGCATACTCTCTGTTGTCATCCTCTTTTAGATTGGCACAATGTACATTGCCACCATTTGTCTGTCACCAGGTACCGTGATAACTGCCCAGCATCCCGTGGGTTTAATCTATGGGGGCTACCTACCTTATATAAAAAAGTTCATGATCTTCCGGGACATGGTACACGGTCAGTTGCCATTCCCATACGCTGACCTCATTGATGAACGAGAGAGAGAGAGAGAGAGAGAGAGAGGAGAGAGAGAGAGAGGGGGGAGGGAAGGGAGAGAGAGAGAGTGGGAGAGTATGAGTGTGAGAGAAAGTGTGAGAGAAATAGAGAGAGAGAGAGAGTAAGAGAGGGAGAGAGAGAGAGAGAAAAAGAAAGAGTGAGAGAGTGTGAGTGAGAGAGAGAGAGAGAGAGAGAATGAATGTGAAAGAAAGCGAGAGGGAGAAATGGGGAAAGAGCGGCAGACAGCGAGGGAGGGAGAGAGAGAGAGAGACAGATGGAGAAAGAGAGACAGAGAGAAGGCCGGGGGGAGGGGGGAGAGGGAAAGTGAGTGATAGACAGTGAATGAGAGAAAGAGTGAGCGAACGAGAGCGAGAGACAGAGAGAGAGAGAGAGAGAGAGGGGGAGAGAGACAGAGAGAGAGAGAGATATTCGTGGCGTCAGTGTCGTTTCAGCAGTGCTATCTCGCCCCCCCCACCCCCCGCCCCGGATGCGAGAATCTTTTTTAGACAGCGTTGCCGGAAAGGAGGTACTTCTTTGGAATCCCCGTGACTATTTATAACAATTGCACAGGCGATCATTACGTCACCGAATTCCTTGGTAAAGCCTATTAATTGGAATTGGGAGTCACCTCCCTTTAACATGGCTATTTATAACAGCCGAACAAACGGTGAATTCCTTGGGTAATACCCACTCTGATAGTCTAAAGAAATAGCCGCGAGAACGCAACAACTTTCCTTGGTGACAGTATGTTGTTGAACACACTCTTTGTGTCTCATCCCTCGAGACCCACTTTCACACACTGCTGTGGTTCAACACCTGTGTGGTATAAATCTAGATCTAGATTTAATTGTCATTATATATCTCATCACCCAAGGCTCCCACTCTCATATCTGTGTGATAGGAATCTGGATTTAGATTTAATTATCACAAGGCTACATATCTCATCACTCAAGGCTCACACTTTCATACCTGTATGGTATAAATCTAGATCTAGATTTAAATATCATTACATATATTTCATGATTCAAGGTTCACACTGTCATACCTGTGTGATATAAATCTAGATCTAGATTTAAATATCATTAAATATCTCATGACTCAAGGCTCACACTGTCATATCTGTGTGGTATAAATTTAGATCTAGATTTAATTATCATTACATATCTATTTAATAATAATAATGAAGATCATTTATATCTCATCACTCAGAGC
Source organism: Onchidella celtica (assembly GCA_963931925.1). Lineage (NCBI taxonomy): Eukaryota > Metazoa > Mollusca > Gastropoda > Systellommatophora > Onchidiidae > Onchidella > Onchidella celtica. The sequence continues at coordinate 35,506,313 of OZ007579.1, read as the reverse complement.
TCACACTTTCATATCTGTGTGATATAAATCTAGATCCAGATGTAATTATCATTGCATATCTCATCACTCAAGCCTCACATAACTCATATCTGTGTAGTGTGTGGTATAGATCTAATTATCATTACATATCTCATCACTCAAGCCTCACATATCTCATATCTGTGTAGTGTGTGGTATAGATCTAATTATCATTACATATCTCATCACTCAAGCCTCACATGTCTCATATCTGTGTAGTGTGTGGTATAGATCTAATTTTCATTACATATCTCATCACTCAAGCCCCACACTCTCATATCTGTGTGATGCTGGCTAGATTTAAGCATAATTTTATCTTTCATTGCTCATGGCTCAATCTCTAATATTGCTGCTGGTCAACAGCTCTGTGATTACTGATAGGAGATTAGATTTAATTAGGCCTATGATTTCATATTTTACTATTCATATCTATGTGATACAGATACATTTAATTATTATGTTGTATCTCCCAATTCAAGGCTCACTCTCCGTCTCTCATTCTGCTAGTGCTGCAATTCAACATCTGTGTGATCAGATGATTCCATACCTCATCACTCAGGACTCACTCCCTCATACTACTGCATTCTGGCTATCTCTGGTGAATTTTAATCAGTAGCCTATTTTGCCAGTGCACCATCTTCAATTCATTTGTAGGCTACAGTGTAAATCTAGAACTGCTTAAAAGCAAGTCAACAGGAAATTTTTTAATTATAGCTGAGATTGATTAAGTCGGTGACTTTATTGTGCGGTAAAAATGAAAACATATCTGATCTAGATCTAGATCTAACTTTTCTGTGACTGAAATGACGGGCTTACTTTCATCACGTTATTCATAAATGATAAAAACTGACAACTACCTGAGATGAAGTGCTCGGCACAAACAGAATGGGTCGATTTCACAGTTTTTTGTAATGTCTAGATCTAGATTCTAGATCTATGCCACTCCTGCTGGTAGCTTGTCAACCACACCACAGTCGAAAGACGTTCGGTCAATTCTTTCACTTCCTTTCCTTTGTTTACAGGAATGGTGGGGAATCTGACCAACTTTTATCCATCCTTTCCACCCCTGTCTCGCATAGCAATCAACGACAATGCAGCTAGAAGGCATTTTAATTAACAAAACCGCTTCGATATATCTCTAAACTAATCAGCTGATCCACCGGCCAAACAATCGCGATGGCGGAAAAACAAAACAAAAGCAGTCTGTGACGTCATGCGAATTCTACCTATAAATTATAGTTGGCCGATGACGGAAAGGGAAATGCCTCCTACTGGTGGTGTGGTGACGTAGAGCTTTGTTTGGCTTTCCGGCAACGCTGTCTAAAAAAGATTCTCGCGCCCCGGATGGGTCTGGGGGAGTATAAAAAAACGTTGCCCACAGCTGCTGGTGTAACAGGCCAGATTATACCCCCGCCAGATTATAATTAGTATAATACCAGGGGTTAAACTGGCCGTAGGTCAGACTATACCCCCCACCCCTCCCAAGTCCAGATTATACCCCCTATCCTTTTGTAAAGGACTAGTTATATCGTGTATACTAACCTTATAGATTGTAGATGATGTTCATAGATCTAGATCATAAAAGTAGGCAGGGAAATCTTGTTGCTAGCCTGAGGGGGGTGGCCGGAAGTCAGAGACGAAGTTCGTTGGTGCATTGCCAGGTCTCTCTGGCATCAGGTGCCAAACGTGTAGGTTGCCAGTTTGACATATGTTACACCTTTTCTTTAAACACGTCAAGGCCACAGTTTGTTTCAACCTTTGTTTGAATTGTTCACTATCATTTTCATCAGGTATCATATTGAAGCATACATTCTTGACTATTGTAAACTAAGATACAATGAAGAGGAAATTAACATGCATTAAAAAGCATTGAAATACAAAAGGATTGAAAATCCATTCAAATTGATATGATTAGACTTTAACACAAATTATATTTGGTATTATTATTATTATTATTATTATTTTATCATTAGTTGTCCATGAGTTAAGCATGCATTGTATTATTTTTTGTTTGGCACCACTGACATGCAGTTAGTGGCAAGGGATGAAATAATTTTAAGACCCATAAAATTAATGTAAAGTCATCTGACTTATATTTTAATTTTTGAAAATCAGAAATGTACTTGATATGTCAGAACAATCAGATCTACATACAAAGTTACAATGATCCAGAGAGAAAAGGCAGGACAAGAGCACACATAGAAAAAACCAACTACATTATAACCCAACTGACAGATGGTGCTATTCCATCATCCAGCAGAAATTAAATACTTGAAATAAACTAAATATACACTAGATTTTTTCACCTGATGAACTCCACCTGTCCAGATCCACTTGAAATGTCACAGAATGCCAAGCAGCAATATACAATAATAACAATAAGAAATAATATTTACGCTTGAAAATAAAGAGAAATATCAATATCATCATCATCATCATCACCATCTTGGTACAATATAAAGATAAGAGGGAATGCAAAAATGACTTACACGTCATTCTAGAATCTAAAAACAGCAATGTATGTGCATCAGTTCTATGTAAAAAATGTGTTAAATCTTTTCAACTATTCAAGTAGAACTGGACACAAAGGTTTAGCAAAGTGCCCATAACGCTGTCAATTTGGTTATTCCTACGTTTTTCTTTTCTCTCAGCCCCATTGTAACAAAAAAAAATACAATCCATGTTTTACTCATGGACAGCCAATTATCAAATAATAATAATAATAATAATAATAGTAATAATCATATCAACAGACAAGCGTAAAATTAATGTTGAAGTCTAATCATATCAGTTTGAATGGAAACTCAACCGTTTTGTATATCAATGCATTTTAATGCATGTTTATTGTCTCTAAAACGTATCATGATTTGCAGGATTCAAGAATGTATGCATGGGCAAGGCCAGTTTAACCCCGGGCATAGTCTGGGCGGGGAATGCGGTATATTTTGGCCATCAACTTAGCAAAGAGTAGAACCACCTTGGTACGTCTCCACAGCGTGGATGGGAAAGGATGGGATTCTGGTGGCTGAGGTGGACAGGCTGCGGACTGCCCCAGCACCGACACGTCATTATGTCCCGGCCTTTCCCTAAGAAGGGAAGGTGGTATGGCCAAACTACTCGATCTGTTAAGCTTCGAGTTCCTTTTTTATCGGTAAAGTACTAAATTGTTCTCTATTGGATCCCTGGTCACATTGACATCAAGGGAAATTCAACTAGAAACGCCCTGGCCAAAGAAACAGCAAAGCGTCCGCCAGGAGGTCTGCAAATACCACACACGGACTTTAAACCGGCAATGAATAAATTCAATAAATCGAAATGGCAGGGGGGTGAACCAACAATAAATAAACTGCAGCTTATTCAAGAACAACTTGGGCAGTGGGCTGAATGCGTCCCAGCCAACATCGGAGAAATGAAATTGTCCTCAGTGGACTTCATCTGGGTTACACCCACCTAACACACCGCTTTTTACTCAGGGGGGAAGATCCCTCCTGATGAGTGGCATGCAATAAAATGTTTTGACTCAAATGTGTAGATTTCATGCATCTTAATAAGTGCTGTGCGTGCAGATCCATGCAAGAATTATTTTCTGACGTGGACCCACAGTGTGTCTTGCCTTTCGAGAGAGAAAAAGATTGATTTAACACCGTGATTTAAAAACTAAGTTACAAACTCTTTTCAGATCTATACCAAACAAATTTGGAGAGTTTTTCCAATGCGATAAAACGGATACTGAACTATTTAACTCCACTTGTGATATTTAAACTGACGCAACTCTGAATACAAAACATAAATAAAGAAGGCGAGACTCGCAAAGTAGCCGTTATGGTGCCGGCGTACCGTAAAAACCCAAACACCCAGGGGAAAAGATCACCCCCCCCCCAAGCCCCCCCCCAACCCCCCCCCCCCAACCCCCCCCCCCCCCAACCCCCCACCCCGACTGTGTGGCATGCAAAGGCCAACTATCAACAAAGCATATTTTGACTGACTGAATGTGTAGATTTCATGCATAAATTATCCTAAATAGATATTATGCCTGCCGGTCCATGGAAGAATTATTTTCTGACGTGGACCCACAGCGCATATGTCCTTACTGAAAGCGGCTAAGATCTACCACTTGATTTAGAAACGTTCATACATACAAACGTCTGTTCAGATCTTTGCAAAGCAACTTTTGAAAATTTTTACTAAGGCAATAAAGTTTTCATGAACTATTTCATTCTAATAGTTTTCTTGAGAATAATAATGATAATAATAATAATAATGATAATAATACAGCATTTATGTAGCGCTTCATCCCGTTAACAACCAGAGTCTCAGCGCTTCACAACATTTATATCTTGTAAATCACACACACAATACACAGGTATAATCAGGAAAAAAAAAAGGTAGACGGACATTCAGAATCGAAAAAGATGACTCTTCAGCTCATGTTTAAAAGTCATGGAATTTCCAGTCTCTCTTCAAGACAGAGGCAGAGAATTCCAAGTCGGAGGCCCTTGAAAAGAGGAAGATTTTTTGGGCTCTGCCTATTTCAGACTCATTCTTCCCTGTCAAGTATGCCGGCGGCACAAATTTCTTGGTCGTTGCCAGTCCCAAAAAGTGTCGGAACACAGAGGACTGGCTGCAGGCAGTTTCTTTAGAGCCTGGTGAAACAATAGTCAATAAAGTGGACAAAATTGAGAATGGCCAACCCCACGTTTACGAATCCGGAACAATCGATAAGCAGTATGGATTTCATTATTGGCCAACGAATCTGGAAACGGTAAGTAGCCAAATTATGTCTTTTTTATTTAAAAAAAAAAAAAAAAAATTCTCCCAAAGGATTCAGTCATAATGGTAACTGATTCAAAGCTAACCCGTGAAAAGAAGAGGACACACAGCGGTCTAGAGGCAAGGCGCTCGCCTCTCAGGCCCAAGGTACCGGGTTCGATCACTGGTCGGTGCAGGCATGTTTGAATTTTTTTGGGGGGGGGGGGGGTCCTGTCCCTGATCCTATGGCAGATAGGACAATATACATATACATAATATATAATATTATGCATACTAGTTGGCTCGCTGACTTTGGGATATACCCAGATGTGATTTCTAAAGCTGAGTTTCGATCACCAATGTTATAAATCGAGAGGCAGAACGAAATTTCCTGTCATACCTTTTCATTCCACTCGTAGAAAATTTATCGTTTTTTTTTCCGGCTCAAAAGTTTGGAACACTTTCTTCTGTTCAACCCAGCTGTGGCTCAAAATAAACGACAATATTAAAAATACGGTGAATTCCAAGACTATTTAAAACATGCCCACGCACACCTCTTACGTCTTTCTAATTGTAATATGATATTTTGTAGAATTTAATGCTCAGCTGTTAAAAGACCTTTCACGATTATTCCACATTGGAGGCCTTACTTCCTGTGGAATGCTGCATATCCGTGATGTTTGATTCTGATTCTCATATATACGAAGTAGTCTGATGAGACAATAGAACCCGTTCGACCCCATTCCACCTTGAAACAATTCTGTGTTTTAGTGGGGGAGCTTATGACAGAACTGCATGCAAATCGTGCACTTTATGATACTAGTTTGTCCTTCACATGGTAAAATCTACCTTATTTCCTGATTATAAAACGAGGTGGGCCGCCATCGTATGATCACTGGAGCCACCTAAAACTGGATCTTGAAAATGCGTAAAAACGCGGGCGTTTACCATTTATAACCTTATGTACTTTAAAATGAGAAACAAATACTTTGCTGAATGAACAGTGTCACGAGTGGAGTGATTGCAATTAAGGGGATTGCTACAGAGCGGGTGTAGAATAAGAAGAGCTCACGACAGACGGATAGGAAAAGACGTGAAAGGGGAAGAGTAAAAATAACTCATGCAGACAAGTGGGAAAAGCGTGCGTGTATGAGTGGTGTGGAAGTCTGTATGAGGCGAAAGCGCTGGATTACTATCACTGCAAGTTAGAAGGTCCTACGGATCGGACCTGTGAATAAAAGCCCATCGGGCGGACATAAAGGGGAAGCAGTCGAGAAGACTAGTGAGAGTCTTTCCAGTTATGACTGGTATGTAGAATGTTGATTGATTATTATGATTGATGTATTATATTATATTCGTCTATTACCATGATGTGAATAAGTATATGTGAGGAATGTGGAAGTCCTTGATATTGGATATAGCAATGTGCGCCATGAGCGATAGATGAAAGTGAGTTCATGGATTTGTAGCGCGAGTGAGTAGTGTGTACTCCGATGGAGGTGTGTTACCGTAAGATGTGTGGTGAGTGAAAGGTGAACTAGTGTGTGTACGCTTCATGGATTGTAAGGAGAGGTGGAGTGAATAGAAATGGTAGGGTATTATACCAATGTAATGTTATTCTTGTAGGTGTCGGGGACGGGCCGCAGAGCCACCTCGATGAGCACAGGGGATAGGCCAGCATAGGGCCGGAGGCCACACATAGGCCAGAAGTGAGGCTGTCAGTGCAGGACAGTAGAGGCACATAAAGTCGTGGCAGTCAGGCCACGGACAGGGACGTAGATATGAGAGTGAATGAGATACTATATTGTTGCCATGTTGATAGGCTAGTGAACTGATATTATGTTGTTGCCATGTTGATGGCTATGGAAATAATAATGTGTTATTGCCCTGCGGAGGTGCTAGGGGAGTGCTAAGGTGTATGACAATAGGAAGGTGATATTGAGAGACTGCGGTGCCAGTGAATCATTAATGTACTATTAAGACCCTGAGGGGAGAGGCTGAGGCCGAAGTGCCTTTAGGAGTAACTACCGGATTGTGGATCCGAGGGAGCGTGTGTGTGAGAATAAGGCCGTTATACGGCAGTCATTTCAATAATATAATATATGTAATTGCGCTATTATATGTATAATTATGTTTAATAAATGTGTGAGTCTGATGGATTGTTCTGTTAAGTGTTAACTTGTTTGTTCGTGATTGTTGTCCTGTCATAACTTATTACATCTCCCAGTCTGGGATTTGTGACATTGGGGGCTCGTCCATTGTGACTCGTCCATTTTCGTAATATTTAGTTGTAGTTAGTTAGTAGGTAATTGTGCTGTCTTGTTCGTTGGATGAATGGACATTTCATGATATGATTTATGTATAATAATGAATGTATATTGATGCATGTATTGCTATGAATAGGTATTAATTTGTATTTAAATTTTCCAGAGTGTGTGCGTGCAGCCTGAGGAGACGAGCAGCCAGAGCTCCGATTAAAGGGAGGAGTTTGACTCAAAATTTCAAAAGTTAAGTGAAAATTTTGTGCCCTGAATTAAGGGCTGTCTCTTCATCTGTCTGTTTCCCGGTTTTTGCTGTTGTTGTCGTTATAGGTTATACGGGCGGTGGCGCGGGTTTGCTGTGTTGAACTTAGTTTATCCTTTTAAAAAGGTGTGGTAAACTTTGGAACTTCGTTCATCACAGTGACCAGTTCTGTAGGGACCTGTATTTTTGTTTAGTTGTATCGTCGATATCTTCTCTGTTCCGCAGGAAGACGTATTCTCTTGTCCCTCTTTCTACCTATCTATAGATACGTTCCTTTTTTTTCAGACTCTGTTCTTGTTCGTACCTTGTAGTGTAATCGGCGTAGTAGGTTGCATTTTTTTTTTTCCATTATAGTTTTTTTTTGTAGAAGCTTTGTCCTAGTCTGGTTCGTTGTCCTTGACGTACTTGTGGTCCTTCTACTGAATTTCCTTATTCTTGTCTTTTCTATTCTTTTTATAATTAATAGTGCTATACATTTTGTAGATATAGAAGTAGTTGTGCTGTAAAGGTAAATTTCTGAATTGTATTCTGAACTGGGTATTGTTATATCTGGTGTGATCTCAGGTCTCTGGTCGTATCGTTAGTGATCATACCGACAGGTTGGTCGTTCGCATAATAGATACCATAACCATAAATCTGTGAAATGGCGGAACTCCAACAACTAATGAAGTTGGGTAAGGAACTTGGCCTGGAGGGAGAGGAGCTACGCGGCTGGATTAAAGAACAACAGGCGGATTTGCGCGATGAGCGTGCTAAGGATAGAGAGCGAGAAAAAGAGGCTCAAGAGCGACAGAGAGAAGAGGAAAGAGAGTTTAAGTTAAAGGAGTTAGAGGCTAAGCAACAGGAAAGAGAGGCTAAGGCTCAGGAGCAGGAGAGGGAGTTAAGGTTAAAGGAGATAGAAGCTCAAGAGCGGGAGACAGACGCGCGAGTAAGAATAGCGGAGTTGGAAATCAAAAAGAGTGCGCCAACAGAAACAGTTGAGCGGCAGGTACCCAATAAAGGTGGCGTTAGGATTAAGCTCCCTACGTTCGACGACCGGAAGGACGACATAGACGCCTTCCTTTACAGGTTCGAACTGAACGCACAATTGCAATGGGGGGAAAATAAGGAATTATAGGCCACGTACCTGGCGTCGCTATTGCAGGGGCGAGCGTTAACCTACTTTAAAGAGCTACAGCGCGAAGACGTGCAAGACTACGATAAGCTGAAGGCTTTGCTGCTTCGCCGATTTGCGCGTACCGAGGAATATTTCCGGGAGCAGTTTAGGCGAGCACGTGCAGATACCAGGGAGGACTTTGCTGCCTTCGTCGCGAGACTAACGGAGTATTTCGCGAACTGGGTAGACTTGGCGCATGTGGGCACGGATTTTGCCAAACTGAAAGACTTAATGATCCGTGACCAGCTGTACGCGTCGTGCCACAAAGATCTGGTGGCTTTCCTGAAAGAGAACGAACCCGCGACGGTGCAGGAGGCGTCTAGGTTGGCGGAGGCATACCGTACGGCGCATCCGTCCAAACCAGTCGCCAGGGCGTACGTCCAAGATGCTGGGTACGTCGCCGTTGTCGAGGGGTCGCCGGCAGGACTTGGGGACAGGTCGCGTCGGCGTGGTGCCTATAGCGGGCAAGGCCAGGGGCAGCGTAGGGGCTATCACCAATCACCGGCATATGGACCCGGTAAGTTTGACCGAGCAGGAGGGCTAGGTCGCGGTAATGGCCGGGGCCGACTTGTGACCTTTGCCGATGACCGACGGCATAGGGACTCTAGTTCCGGTCGCGAGGGGTCACGGGGACCCAGGCCTAGAGCAGCACAGGGAGCGGAGTGTTGGACTTGCGGACGCGTGGGTCACTTTTCGCGCGAATGTAGGGCCGCGAAGTGTTGGAACTGCGGAAGAGCAGATCACATCAGCGTGAACTGCCCGGCAGGTAGGATAGCGGCGAACGTGGACAGTAGCTCCAGTCCATGCTCCCCAAATAAATTTCATCATGCGGCTGCGTGTGTTACATCGGACAACGGAGGCGGACAGTATTCTAAGTGTCCCAGTTGTGAGAAGTTATTATCTTCCGGTGTTTTACCTTGTGGGAGAAAGATCCCCGTCATAAATTCATGTCATACAGGAGGTGGTCTTAGGGTTTATCCGGGGTTTGTTGGGGACGAACCGGTCTCGGTTTTACGAGATACAGGATCTACCGTTGTGGGAGTGCATAGGGACTGCATTCGGGATTCACAGCTTACAGGTGAGACTGTCCCGTGCATCCAATTTTCGGGGGCCATTGAGAAATTACCCATGGCAAAAATAATGATAGATACACCTTTCCTTAGCGGGGAAGTCGAAGCAGTCGTTGGTTGTTTTCCAGGCGCCCAGCTCATCATTGGGAATGTATCCCGGGTAGGTTCCCCTTCCGATGAGAACGTGCAAGCATGGTCGCAATCAAAAGGTATTGACTTTTGCGCCGCGGTCGAAACACGTCGACGGGTAGCGGATAAAGATAAGATTAGACCTTTGGCGACGCCAGCGGTCAACCTAGATATCACGCCAGAGCGCTTGGCGAGATTACAAAGGGAGGACCCATCATTAAACCCATGTTTTGGGGAAGCGCGAACCGAGAAAACGAGGAGATATAAGAACGGGTCGTCCTCCTTTATTGTTCAGGCGGGCATTCTGTTCCGTAAGTATGTAACGGTGTCCTCCATTTTAAAGCAGGTCGTTGTGCCAGCGTTGCTGATCGCAACAGTATTGCATTTGGCACATGATGTCCCATTAGCGGGTCATATGGGGATAGCTAGAACCAAAGAAAGGGTTCTTAAAAATTTTTACTGGCCATCGATCCACAGAGATGTGCAGGCCTATTGTAAGACGTGCAGTGCGTGCCAAAAGACGACGCATAAGGGTCGTACACCCCAGGCCCCTCTTCAGAAGATCCCCACGGTCTCGGAACCGTTTAAAAAGGTCTCGATAGACCTTGTTGGCCCCATTCACCCAGCGACCGATAGGGGGAATCGATTTTTCTTAACGGTCATATGTAATGCTACGAGATGGCCAGAGGCGGTTCCTCTGCGGACCATAACGTCTGAGGCAGTCGCGGAAGCGTTGTTTGCAATTTTCGCTAGGGTAGGAATACCAGAGCAAATTCTGTCTGATAGGGGCGCGCAATTTACGTCGCAGATGATGAAGGAATTGTTCCGCTTATTCAGTATACAACCCATCACTACCACCCCTTATCATCCGCAGGCTAATGGCATGTGCGAGAGATTGAACTCGACGTTAAAGTCGATGCTGCGTAAGGTAGCTGCGGATCGCCCTAAAGATTGGGATAGATATATCCCTGCGGTGTTATTCGCGTACAGAGAGGTACGGCAGGAGTCAACGGGATTCTCGCCGTTCGAAATGATGTACGGTCGTAGTCCCAGGGGCCCAACTGATGTTCTTCGGGACATGATGACGTCGCCATCATCGGGAGACGATGAGCAGATTTCGGTGTTTCAGTACCTTGTTGATTTAAGAGAAAGACTATCTTCAGCGCGCACTATAGCAGAAGAAGCTTCTGGTATCGCTTCGAAAAGAGCAAAAGACTATAAAGATAGAGGTTCCAAACTGAGAATTTTTAAGCCAGGAGACAAGGTTCTGTTGTTGTTACCTACGGACCATAATAAGTTATTGATGACATGGAAAGGTCCTTATGTTATTGAGCGAGTTGTTTCAAAGGTAGATTACGCTATCCACATTGATGGAACGAGTAAGGTTTTCCATGTTAATATGCTACAGAGATTTTATGAGAGACCACAGTATCTGTGTGCACAGACAAGACCAGAGGAGACTGTCTTCTCTATTGCTTGTACGGGGGTCGTAGACCAGTTGGACTGTGACGTAAGCGACACCGAGGCGCAGGAGGAGTTACAAATTCAATTGCCGGAGTTAACTCCGACACAAGGTTACAGGGACGTAAAAATTAACCCTGACCTTACGAGTTCAAGGAGTAGGGAACTTGAGACCCTGTTAGCGTCATTTCCGGATGTTGTTACGGATTTGCCGGGTCGCACTACGGTGATCCAGCACCAAATAAAGTTGACTTCCGATAAGCCAGTATTTCTTAGACCGTATCCGTTGCCTTTTTCTTCGAGGGATAGGGTCATAAAGGAAGTTGAGTCAATGTTGAAGTTAGATGTGATAGAACCATCAACATCGCCGTATTCATCACCCATCGTCCTCGTGAAGAAACTTGATGGATCGGTGCGGTTCTGTATTGATTTTCGAAGATTGAACACTATTACGGTAGGCGATAGGGAGCCTATTCCGTTTCAGGAGGAATTAATAGCTTCATTGGCCGGGTCCACGTGGTTTTCCAAGATAGATTTGACGAAAGGGTATTGGGAAATCCCGCTTACTGAGGAGTCTAAACAATACACGGCGTTCCAAACGCCCATTGGATTATTCCAATTTAAGGTCATGCCATTTGGGTTGGTAAACGCACCAGCGACGTTTGCACGATTAATGAGATTGGTGTTGAAGGACATACCTAATGTCGTGTCATTCTTTGATGATATAGCATGCCATACGTCGACATGGTCTGATCATATTCAGACACTAACAGTAATTTTTCAACGATTACGCCATTTTGGGTTAACTGCTAAACCCGCAAAGATGGATTTGGCATGTCCAGAGATAATATTCTTAGGACATATTGTGGGTAGAGGTGTTCAGAGACCTGAAGAAACAAAAATTGACAAGTTAGTAGGGTTGCAAATCCCTAAAACAAAGAAACAAGTCAGAAGCTTAGTGGGAATTTTAAATTATTACAGAAAGTTCATTCCAAATTTTTCCTCCTTGTCATCTTCTCTTACTGACCTTACTAAGAAGGGACAACCCGATAAGGTCCAGTGGACGTCTGAATGTCAGACATCATTTGATAATTTGGTGACAGCATTATCATCGTCACCCATTCTGATATTACCCGATTTTCGATCTAATTTTATCCTCAGAACGGATGCGTCGGACTCTGGTGTCGGCGCTTGTCTTCTACAGGAGAAGAACGAATGTCTCCATCCTGTATGTTATGTCAGTAGGAAGTTATTGCAGAGAGAAAGAAAGTATTCTGTGATAGAGCGTGAGTGTCTTGCCATTGTCTGGTCCGTCCAGAAACTAGGACGTTATCTCATGGGACGAGAATTTTGTATCCAGACAGACCACAAGCCACTGACATTTTTGTCGAAGAATCGTTCGTCCAGCTCACGCTTGTCTAGATGGGCATTGGCTTTGCAGCCGTATACCTTCGTTATTCAACCAATTCCAGGAACCAGCAATCATATCGCCGACTACCTTAGTCGAGCCTAGGGGAAGATTTCAGGAGCTTATACATCGGAGGACAGGAACATTGACAGGATCTGTGTGAATGAGTCGACTTTAAAATATTGACATTATAAAATATATGATATGAAGAATGGTTGATAGGTTGAATGGTTTTTGATTCTGTATTAGATATTGTGTTTAGTTAGCTATTCATGATGTGACACATATATGCCTATTGCAGGCCATATTGATCCCCATATTTTCCCCTGATTTCGGTATTCTATATACTAGGGGAACTGCTAGGTCATTTTTCTAGTGTAGGTATTGCTCACGCTCACTCGTTGACAGTCATCTTGATGCGATTTGAAATTAATTGCATTAATTTTTTTGGGGTGGGGGATGATGTCACGAGTGGAGTGATTGCAATTAAGGGGATTGCTACAGAGCGGGTGTAGAATAAGAAGAGCTCACGACAGACGGATAGGAAAAGACGTGAAAGGGGAAGAGTAAAAATAACTCATGCAGACAAGTGGGAAAAGCGTGCGTGTATGAGTGGTGTGGAAGTCTGTATGAGGCGAAAGCGCTGGATTACTATCACTGCAAGTTAGAAGGTCCTACGGATCGGACCTGTGAATAAAAGCCCATCGGGCGGACATAAAGGGGAAGCAGTCGAGAAGACTAGTGAGAGTCTTTCCAGTTATGACTGGTATGTAGAATGTTGATTGATTATTATGATTGATGTATTATATTATATTCGTCTATTACCATGATGTGAATAAGTATATGTGAGGAATGTGGAAGTCCTTGATATTGGATATAGCAATGTGCGCCATGAGCGATAGATGAAAGTGAGTTCATGGATTTGTAGCGCGAGTGAGTAGTGTGTACTCCGATGGAGGTGTGTTACCGTAAGATGTGTGGTGAGTGAAAGGTGAACTAGTGTGTGTACGCTTCATGGATTGTAAGGAGAGGTGGAGTGAATAGAAATGGTAGGGTATTATACCAATGTAATGTTATTCTTGTAGGTGTCGGGGACGGGCCGCAGAGCCACCTCGATGAGCACAGGGGATAGGCCAGCATAGGGCCGGAGGCCACACATAGGCCAGAAGTGAGGCTGTCAGTGCAGGACAGTAGAGGCACATAAAGTCGTGGCAGTCAGGCCACGGACAGGGACGTAGATATGAGAGTGAATGAGATACTATATTGTTGCCATGTTGATAGGCTAGTGAACTGATATTATGTTGTTGCCATGTTGATGGCTATGGAAATAATAATGTGTTATTGCCCTGCGGAGGTGCTAGGGGAGTGCTAAGGTGTATGACAATAGGAAGGTGATATTGAGAGACTGCGGTGCCAGTGAATCATTAATGTACTATTAAGACCCTGAGGGGAGAGGCTGAGGCCGAAGTGCCTTTAGGAGTAACTACCGGATTGTGGATCCGAGGGAGCGTGTGTGTGAGAATAAGGCCGTTGTACGGCAGTCATTTCAATAATATAATATATGTAATTGCGCTATTATATGTATAATTATGTTTAATAAATGTGTGAGTCTGATGGATTGTTCTGTTAAGTGTTAACTTGTTTGTTCGTGATTGTTGTCCTGTCATAACTTATTACATCTCCCAGTCTGGGATTTGTGACAAACAGACTGTTTCAATTTTTTGACAACAACGAACAAATGTTTGTTACAGCGTTTGGCAGTGTTTTCCAGTCATAAACCAGAAGCTCCTAATTTAAAAGACAAAAAAATTGGAAAACGCATCACGCCGGAACTTTTTGGAAGGGCGCTTGTCCAGATAAAGTTGATAAAACATAAAATCAGCACTTTCAAATTCCGCTAGTCGCTTCAAATCTATTCCTAAACATCATGAAATGCCTAATCTAGGTTTGTCAAATACCTAAGATGAGAATCAGTGTCTCCCAGACATTAAACAGAGTCACCTCACCTGTCACCTGTCGGCTTCATCGTCATCGATGTTAGCTGCTACAGTGGATGTCACGACAAAATCTCCTCCACCCAATCCTGTCCTTAGCTTTCCTAGTTAGTTCACTTATTTCCAGCTGGCTGACTTTCTTGATGTTATCGTGATATGTAATGGGTGGTCTTCCTTGTTTTCTCTTTGTTTCTGTCTTTCCTTGAAGGATTGATATCATAAGGGCCGTGCTTTTGTTTCGGGCCGCGTGGCCGATGTATGCAAGTCTTCTTTTATTTATTTCAGGTGTTATTCTTCTGGTGGTGCCAAGCTGTTCTAAGATGCTTGTATTTGTTCTCCTTTCTGTCCAACTTATTCTGAGTAGCCTTCTGTAAAGCCACATTTCAGCTGCCTCCAATCTTGTTATGTCTGCCTTTTTGAGTGTCCAGGCTTCACAACCATATAGTAGGACTGGCCAGATCAAGCACTTAAGTATGTTCACTTTGAGGTCCGTTGGTGTGCCTCTATCCTTCCAAATGTTGTTGAGTTGAACCATTTTGTGTTTTGCCATTCCTATCCTTGTTTTTATGTCCTTTGAGCAGCTTCCATCTTGCGATTTATGTGATCCTAGGTATTTGAAATCAGTCACTTTTTCTAGTGCTGTTTTGTTTACTAGTATCTCCTGGTGTTCATGGTGCCCTGTTCCAGTATGCATGACTTTCGTTTTCTTAGCATTTAGGTGTAGGCCTGCTGTCTTGCCCGCTTCATCCACTCTGTGCAACACTCTTTTCATGCTGGTGATGTTATCTGACATAAGAGCTGTGTCATCAGCGTAGCGAAGGTTTGTGATGTTTCGGCCTCCGATCTTTATTCCCATATCTTCTATGTCTGCGTTTCTCATGATCTGCTCAGTATAAATATTGAAAAGATGAGGTGAAAGTATGCAACCCTGTCTTGACTCCTTTCTCGATGTTGAAATATGGACAGTTCTCATTGTTCCATCTAATCGTTGCCTTTTGTTCGTGGTATAGTGCAGCGATGAGGGTCACAAGGTGTTTCGGGAATCCCATCTTAATCATTATATCGAACAGGTGATGGTGCCTAACGCTGTCGAACGCTTTGCTGTAGTCTATGAACGTGATGAAGGCTTCGTTTCCATTGCTTCTTATCTGTTCAATCATTATTTGTAGTATGAAGAGCATGTCAGCGGTACACACCCATAAAGATAACACTGAATAACGCATGTTTACAAGAAACGCATGTTAAGGATGACCAGGGAGAGGAGTGGAAGAAAGAATGGGGAGAAGAGATGTTCTATTCCGCTGGTACAAACAGAAGTAAAGGCCAAATCATACTCATCAATAAAAATCTTAGCTTCGAAGAAATCAGACTGGTGTATTCATCAGCGCGGGTTTTAGGTATCAATATTAAAATACGGGGATCAGAATTCTCCATCTTCAACATATACGGCCCAGTAATGAAAGCAGAAAAAGTATCTTTTATATCTCAGCTGACCCAAACACTGTCTTTATTTAATAATAAGATAATATGTGGAGACTTTAATATCGTTCGGGATAATAACCTAGATATTGTAGCTGGAGAGCCACATGATCGAAAAGAAATCCTCGAGCTGCACAAAATGACTAACATGCTAGACTTGTTCGACGCGTGGCGTTGCTACCATGGGGCTGAAAAGGACTACACTTGGGCCAGAAAAACACCTTTCATAGCTAGAAGGTTAGATTACATATTTTGTGATAACAACCTATTAGCCCACATCGAAAATGCTTATCATGAAATTGTTACACTCAGCGACCACAAAGGGGTCATAGCAAAAATATGTACTGCTTCATTTAAAAATGGACCATCAATCTGGAAATTCAACAACTCACTGCTGGAAGATGATAATTTCATTCTGGAAATGAATATGCTCATTGACGTTTTTATTCGGGACAACTTAGAGCTTGAACCAACTGTTAGATGGGAACTTTTAAAAACTGAGATGAAATCTTTCTGCATACAATATTCGAAAACAAAGAAACAGCTCAGGAAAAATAAAGAACGAGATTTAGAACTAGATATTGAAAGGATAAATAAGCAGTTACTCGCAGAACCGAGTAATGAAAACCTACAAAAAGAAATGGCAATCTTAAAACAGAACTTAGAAGTATTTCTTTTATACAAAGCAAGGGGGGCTCAGATAAGATCGAGAGTTAAGTGGATAGAGGAGGGCGAAAAGAACACAAAATACTTCCTATCATTAGAAAAGAGAAAGGGGATTGCAAACACTTTATACGAACTAAGAGTGAATGATAACGCCCTCAAAAAATCATTAGAAATATTGAATCAGATTCGACAGTTTTTTGAAAACTTGTATAAGAAACAGAGTGCAGAAACCGATATAAAGTCATTATTGAATAGCTATTTAGAAAATATTGAATACCCAGTATTAGATGAAAGCGAAAAAGAAATAATGGAAGATAAGATTACAGTAGAAGAACTTGGATATGCACTATCTAAACTTAATAATGAGTCAGCACCTGGAAGTGATGGACTGACGACTCCCGTCTATAAGTGTTTCTGGGGACGACTTAAGACATTGTTGTGGGAAAGTCTGTCCGACTCAGTGATAAAGGGGGAGCTTACAACAACGCAAAAAAGGGGCGTAATTACACTGCTGCATAAGGGAAACAACTTAGAGAGAAATAATATAAATAATTGGAGACCAGTGAGTCTTACTAATACAGATTATAAAATTTTCTCTAAATGGTTAGCGCTGAAACTTCAAAGGGTTATGGAGAAACTTATACATAATAATCAGGTGGGTTTTATCAAAGGCAGATCGATCTCAAATTTGATTCGTACTATAGATGATTGTATGACCTTAGTCAGGAAGGAGGAAGATGGGGCAGGTATCTTAGTCTCGCTAGATTTCCAAAAGGCGTTCGATAGTATTGATAAAAAAGCAATCATATATGCACTTGAAGCTTTCAATTTTGGCAATAACTTTATTCAATATATTAAAACATTGATACGAAATACTGAAAGCTGTGTAAAAAATGGAGGCTGGGTCTCAAACTGGTTTAAAACGGAACGCGGAGTGAGGCAAGGCTGTTGTGTCAGCCCTCTACTTTTTATTTTAGTGGCAGAAATTATGGCCATTAAGGTAAGATATAATCCGCATATAAAATGCATACAATTGAAAAATACCTTGGATAATAAATTATACCAATATGCAGATGATGTAACATTGATGGTAAACCATACTAATGATTTGAAAGAAGCTCTTAGAGACATCGAAAGATTCGGGGAATTCTCAGGGTTGAAATTAAATAAAAACAAATGCAAGGGGATGGAAATAGGTGATAGGATTGTGGGAACTAGTGATATGGGAATATCGTGGCTTAAGAAAGGAGATAATATGAAAATACTGGGCATTTTTTTAAATGCTGATCAAGAAATATCATGCGTAGAAGAGAACTGGAATGAAAGGATAAGAAAAATTGAAGAAATCATTCAAAGATGGAAAAGACGTAATTTATCATGTTATGGTAAAATAACTGTGGTAAAGAGCCTTCTATTGTCACAGTTGAGCTATATAATACAGTCCCTGAGTTTACCGCAAAATATATTGCAAGAAATAGATTCTAAGATATTTAAATTCATTTGGCAGAAAAAATATTCAAATAAGAAAGCATTTGAGAAGGTAAAAAGAACTGTAATTTGCAAAGAATTCTCTAAAGGGGGTTTAGGTATGATTAGTTTAAAGGATCAACAGAAAGTGTTTCTAATGAAGTGTAAATACTTCGGAACACTTTTTCTCACAATTGGGAGGGAGCAAATACTTCGTAGAAGGTAATTTTAGCATCAAACGTGAGGTAAAAATAAATACTATCGCATCTTTATTCTGGAGAACCGTAGCTAGTACCTGGATAGAGGCCAAGGATACAAAAGTAGTAGAATACGATATGGATAACCTTTCAAAACAAGATTTATTAAATCAACCTTTATTTAATAATACACTGTTTCAATATAAAAGAAAACTCCTTTTTTTCCCAAAATGGGTTGAAGCAAATGTTAGATATGTACATGACATATGGAATGAGGAAGGGGTAATTAGAAGGGAGATAATACAGGAAAAGACAGGAAATTATCCAGGACTACTGTTTGAATATAATGCAATGACAAATGCCTTTACAGAAAACCAGAGGGAATTACTAAACAGGGTCACAAAGGACATGATTAAGGAAGCCATAGAGAGAGCTCGTAAGCTGCCTGAACATGTAGAATCTTTCTTTGCCAAAACTAATAAGCAGATACGAAATTCGTTTTTAAACACGAGAGATGGCACTATTTGTGGAGTGAGCTTTTGGAAAAGAAAGTTGGATATAGATATAACAAAATATTTTATGATAGCAAAAAATGCATCTCGTGAAAGTAGACTTAGGCTTCTTCACTTCAAATTAATACATAATATCTATCCCACCAACATACTACTTACACGAATAGGAATAAAATCATCGGAAAACTGTGCATACTGCAATGAAAGAGACTATATAGAACATTTCTTCTATCGTTGTAAGAAAGTCAGAGAATTTTTGTATCATATTGGCCAGATGATCTTCATGAAAACAGGATATAAATTAGACATGGACGAAGTGACAGCACTCTTTGGGATACTTAAAGAAGACCATAACGAATGTACAAGTAAGAGGATAAATATTATAAATCACATTATACTAATAGCCAAATTATGTATAAGTAAGATGAAATATGGAACCATGAATAACGTTTTCCACATCTTCGAAATAGAATGGCAGCATAGGGAGCATTTAATGGAATAGCCATTCTGTACAGACAAGTGATTTTTAATTGTTGGCGTGCCATGAGAGCTTTTGGTACCCCGAACTCAACTTGGGTTTCATCAGACTGATGTCATTTGATATGACCGGATAATCAGCCACCAGTATCTAGAAAGTGATCATCGTCTATGGCATATTAAAATTGTGTCTTGCAGAGAGTTAATAGAGAAAATGTAGATGGCGGATGAAAGTGAAATAAAAGCAAAAAAAAAAAAAAGGGCAATGACGAAAGGTGAAAAATGCGAAACCAATTACATTCCAACGTGCATGAAGTAAAGTTAGATTAAATACAGGTGCTCCTATTGTCATTACGATACTGATAGCTTAGACAACATAAACACCTTGTTTGATGTCTCTGTGTCATTGCATCATTACCAGTAATTCATACACCGCAGTTTTTCCTTCTTGGCCAGTTTTTGAAAAAGACAGTTATTATCGTTATTTTTTTTTTTTTTTCTTATTGCATCATGTACCCAAGTTCGATTTTGTTTAAACAGTTAATTTCTCTGAATGTTCAGAGTTTGGGGTTTAGGATTTGTTGAGACCAGGACTATTTTCCCTTACCTTTTTTTTTTTTTTTTGCTGAATTACAAACTCGTCAGCTGGTAATGAAAAAAAACCTAAAGGGTTCGAGAACAGCCGACAACAAAGTATTCAGTACACTATTATTTATTATCTATACTTTCGGTGTATCTTAACAGATCTTTTATTTAATCTATAATTCATTAATATTTTGTCTTGTTCATTCAGTATTTTTAGTTGCTGGGAGCACATGTACATGGAAAACTGCATGATTATATACCAGCGGATGTAACTGAATGACAAAACTGTCAGCTGATAATGAAAAAACCTAAAGGGTTCGAGAACAGCCGACTACAAAGTATTCAGTACAGGACACTACTAGAATACATGGCAGAAGCCCACTAGGTTTGATCTCTCTCTTACCTAGGAATATTTCTATTTCTGTAAATGTAATTCCTATTTAATCTTATCTACTTTTTCAATTACTAGACTTGCAGAAAAAGTAACTTCATAATAATCTGAGCAAACTTAATAGCAATATCTAATTTCTGAGTCATGCACAAAATGAATGCATTAAAATTCGCATTTCAATCTGAGCCCAGAAAAAAAAAAAAAAAAACAGTGTATCAGTGACACCGTGCTTGGTTACGAATGACCTAGATCTAGTTAACAGGACTGTGACAATGTGTTGTTTTGTTCGGCGAAATTATAAGTTCTTTTCTTGTAATCCAGTAAACGTTCAACAGGTTTTTTTTAGGAAATCTGAGGCAAGGCATCGTAAATCTGTCGAACTTTTGCTCGTCATTGTCTCAAAATTAGCGCTGTGAGAGTTACTAGGTTTTGTATCGGCGCGGCGGTAATGTCTATGCTTTTTTTTTTTTTTAATTGTGGGCGATATTCACTTCTGCCAGTCGATTACTAATTTATTCTTGAGACGACCCAATTTTTTTTCGAAAATTCATTACATGCATCAAGTTTAGTCTCAAAACATGCATGCTATGTATTGAGAGTTTTTACAATGTAATGGAATGCCATTTCCAAATTAATTTGCTTTCAGTAGAAAGTACTTGGTATCGAATTTTTTGGGAAAAGGCATATTTACCCCAATACCAAAGTATTAGCAACCTCGCCGGGGGAATTTACGGTGTTGTTTTGGAATTTGTTCCTTTTCATGTTCGAGATTCCTGGTGCTTCATTAGGAGAAATTTGAATGTTGACTAGAATTTCCTTTCTCATGCAGATTATCACTATGCCAAAAAGGAAAAAAATACTGTTGCTTGATATAGATCAAGAGGCTAAGTGTGATTGGAGTAAATGCATATTCTCTCAATCGAATACTCCAACAGAGTTAGTTTGCCCTCAGAAAACGACCAGACAAAATGAAAAGGGACAAATTAATAGAAAACTGGCGGCTACTGACTTAAAACTTTTCCATGAAACTGACGCGTTCCCATCTCCAGTCATTGATATGTCCTGTGAGGTCTTGGCTCTGGAAGAGCTGCTGACGGAGAACAAATTTTATGTATTATATCACAAATCTTGTCGGAAGAAATTTTCGTCTTCCAAACTCAGTAAATTGAAAGAAAAAAAAAAAGGAGGATTTTCAGAGCCTAGAAGAGGCCACCAGATTCAAATTTCAGCGGGATACCTTAAGGGGTATTTCTTCTGTGAAGAACAGAAGGGCAACTAGTGGAGGCAAGAACACTGCAACTATGTGAAAAGGTTCTTAGCATTGCCATATCATCTATCAATGATTTAAGAATTATGGCAAAGTTAGCAAAAGGAGATATGCTCGCCACAGAGGCCAGGTATGACCTGTTTAGCTGTATTTTACAATAAAGGACGCACACAGTCCACCGCTTCTTCATCATCCAAAACTGGAAACCATAGGGAATATGAAAAGGCCGTAGAAATTACAGTGAAACACATTGAACTCAAATTGCTGTCTGAACCAGAAGCACCAGTCTTTAAACTGTCGGATCTTAGAAAATTCCTGTCGACACTGATGTCATAGTACTTGCTGTTTCCTTCTACCTTGAGTTAGAAATAGAGCACATTTTGATTGAGTTTTACCTGAACATTCAGAAAATGGCATATGCTCTTGGACTGTATCCCAAATGCCTAGCACTGCCGTTCTTCCAAGCGCTGACGGGTTGTGACACAATCAGCGCTTTCTTTGGTGATGGGAAAAAATCAGCGTGGACAGCATGGAACACTTTTGGAGAAATGACACCAACTTTTCAAGCCCTAAGAAACGTGCCGATTGCTAGTGTTTTGGGCAAGAACTTTGAAGTCATTCAGAAATTTGTGGCAGTTTGGTGTGACAAAACTACTGTTGCAGACAACGTGGATGAATGCAGGTACAATCTTTATACCAAAAGAAACAATCCTATGGAAAAGCTACCCCCTACATATGATGCATTGTTTCTCCATATGAAGCGCGCAGCCTTTCATACAGGCAATGTTTGGAAACAGTCACTGGTGAAAGAGCAGAATCTGTTACCTCCATCAGAAATGGGTTGGACAGAGGCGGATTCAGGAGTTCTTCCTCTTTGGACAACTTTACCAGTGATTGGAGAAGCGCCAAAATATTTGCTCAAATGTTCTTGCCAAACAAATAGCGGCAAAAAATGTTCATGTGTTAGGGATGTCCTGAAGTGCACGCAGCTATATTAGCGTGACGGTTGGTGTTCTAGAGACTGAGATGCCAGAAAATCGTAATAATTTAGTAATATGCTCCCAAAAGAAATCCCAGACTGTCAAGAATAGATTTAATTCATAAATGTTTCCACTGACTAAATTTTTGTGAGAGAGCAGTGAGTAATTTTTACAAACGTAATTATATTGTGCGAGCCAGCATAACTTGGTCTCGTAAACAATTTGTTTTGAACAGTTTTTTTTATAACAGATAGACAGAAGGTGTGGGGAAGGATAGACGGACAGCGTAGGTGTGCATGGCTGAGCACTTTTTATATCTCGTGTTTTGAACTAGGTTTAGTAAAGAGGGAAGAGGTGAGTAGGAATTAAATGTTATTGAGACGTCTGTTGACGTACAGAAAATACCGTGATCCAGAGTAAAAGCTCGGGGTTTTGAACATGTTAAGAATTTATTGCTATAAAATTACATTTTATTGTCTTGAGTGATTCGACCTTTGATGTCGACCCAAGGTCGTTGCGTAGGGCTGTTACTTAAAATAACTCAGTTCGGCAGCTGAGCTAGAAGTGGTTGCACCAATCACAATCCAGGAATTAGACGGTAAGCTGCAGATGCAGTCCAGTATTTAAGGCCATACAGAACTTAGTTCTGGGCCACATGTAGACAATCCATTTACGAGGTGGACGGCGAGCTCTCAGCCAGATGAGAAGTCATAGAGACGCAGCGATTGAGCTGATATGTACAGTGATGGAGCATTGTAAGAAATCTACGCTCCTGAGCCCAAGCCTACTTGTTTGAGCATTAAACCCACAGCGCTAATATCAACAGCTCTCACATTGTGAGGGCCGAATGGTGAGCTAAAGATTTTAATTCCATGCTGAATTTACAGCCACCTACACATGTAGACTGTTGACCAGTACTGCCAGACCACATGCATTTCCCGCGACCACGTGTGAACTACACCAGAGCGCGCCTGGCAGAGACGCTATATAAATATGTTTTAGTATGAAGAGAGATAGAACTTTAAACCTTACAGGATCCGTCGCCCTCGGGCGCGGATTCTTTTGAATGTAAATTTATTGTGACTTAGATAACTTCATATTACATTGCCTTAAGTACTTCATAGTTGCTCCTCAGCTTAGTTGAGCATTTTCAGTTGCTATTGTATTCGTTATCTATTGTATATTTTATCTTTGAATTTGTTAGATATATAAACTTTGCAGTCTGTTACTCAAATTGATTTATTTAGTTTTTAGAGTGAAAGTTGTTTAATTGTTTTTTTTTTTTTGTGCTCGTGTGATTGGGAAGCGGACCTCTCGATCTATATTCCCCAAAATCCCGATCCGCGACACTGGAGGGGACACTACACGACATTGTTTAATTTATAGTTTATTTAGATTAGATTATAATATCGTTTTTCTCTTTGATTAACTTTTGTTTCTTTTCAGTTTCAGTGCTCACGTGGTCTTCCCGTTGAGCCACTTTAATTACTTCATTGTATTTAGTTTTGTATACTGCTTTCTTTGATTATTTGTTCCACATATTTCCGGCTCTCCCATTGACCCGAGGATCGAGGCCAAGGAGACTTCAACATAACTGATCGAAGAAAGACAAACGTACTGACTGTGGTGTACGCAAGGGCTAAAGGAATTTCCACCAGTTCCTTGAGTTAAGTGATTCCATCCTTAATATTGTCTGCGTTAAGGAGTTGAGTGTTCCTCCTTCTGTTTTACAGGCTGATTTTACTTTTTCTCTGTGTTTAGGAACTCACGGGCGGTGGCGAGGGCGTTCTTACGTTTGCGGGTCCCCCCTGCCAAAGTGGTGGCTTGGTCGCAGACTCTGCCGTCTCGACGACAGATTGTGCGGTCTCGCAACACCAGTGGTTATTGAAACTGTGGGAAGTCGCATTCGCGAGAACGGACTTTGATAGGGATCTGTACACTTTGTTTAGATTGTAGCGTTTCCATCTTCCTCGTTGTTTTGGGAAGACGTCTCTCTTGTCCTCTTCTTAATCCTATCTGTAAATATGTTCAGACTGTAGAGTTTGTTATTGTCCGTCTTTTCTTGTTGGTCTGGCGTCTAGTTTCGTGTTTTTTTTTTATTACACCTTACGTACATTATAATTATACATTCCTTTGTTTAATATAATGCCTGTGTGAGTCATGTGTCTACATTGACGCATTGATTGAGTTTATCTGGTTATTGTGACGTATAAGGCTGATACGCCAGAGTATATATTTATATATTGGGAATATTGATTCCCCATTCAAGTGCAGTTGTGCACCTGCCTTGAATATCCAGTATATAATTACTGAAGTTATTGTTCTTTAAAGAGAACTACCGGTAATAAAATTACCTTGCAATTGCAATTATACAAGAGCTATAGAAAAATAGCTAAAAATATTAATCAACGATCTAATATTCGTTGATTCACATGTAATTATATATTACATCGGCAGTGATAACAATACGGACACTGCGATTTCATTGAAGAAGGAACATTGTTTGTATTTTGTCGTCTACTAGGGACGTCGACCCGACGAGTGCAAATTGCCTCAGGGATTAATAATCGCGGAGTTAAATAAGTAAATATTTTTTATCGCGTATCGGATTAACCTAAATACTACAGTGATAAC
Source organism: Onchidella celtica (assembly GCA_963931925.1). NCBI lineage: Eukaryota > Metazoa > Mollusca > Gastropoda > Systellommatophora > Onchidiidae > Onchidella > Onchidella celtica. The sequence goes on along the minus strand of OZ007579.1, from coordinate 35,481,150 downwards.
ATAGTACACTGTCAGACGGGCTATTGCGTGAATATATCCGAATACCTGTCCATTAACATTAATAGATCTCCTGTAGAGACCTATTGTGAGTGTAACTAATCATAATGGCCGATTACACTTCCTATATAAATTCAGCGAAGCTGTTAGGCATACCCGAGGACCAGCTCGCTTCTTGGTGCGAGAGTAGACTAAAAGAAGACCTAGCTAGAGAAGAGCGTGCCGCAGATAGAGCCGAGAAGGCCGCGGAACGCGAACGAGAAAAAGAAAAAGAAGAAAGAGAACGACAAAGAGAAATAGAAGAAAGAGCCGAGAAGGCCGCGGAACGCGAACGAGAAAAAGAAAAAGAAGAAAGAGAACGACAAAGAGAAATAGAAGAAAGAGCCGACAAAGCGGCTCATCGAGAGCACGAAATTGCCCTAAAGAAATTAGAGCTGCAAGGAAACCAACCGACCGCGGCTCCAAGTGTTCCAACGAATAATGTTAAAGCAAAACCAAAGCTTCCAACCTATAATGATAAGGTCGACCAGATCGATTCTTATATTCATCGTTTTGAGCTCCACGCGGTAGCCGCCGGATGGGAAAGAACTGAATGGACTTCGTGCCTTGCAAATTTATTAACGGGACGTGCACTTGAAGTATTCCATGGCCTCAACATCGAGGATTCTAAAAATTACGACATCCTTAAAAAGGCTCTTTTAAAGCGTTTTCAATACACCGAGGACGGTTTTCACCAAAGATTCCGGAGTTGTAAGCCAGACCCGTCCGAAAATTTTTCAACGTACGTCGACCGCCTAAAGCACTACTTAGACCGCTGGATTCAGCTGGCCGGTGTCGCTGACGGTAATTTTAAAGGCTTTATGAGCTCGTTCTGAAGGACCAAATATTTAACGCGTGCCATTCAGAACTAGTCTCCCACATTAAAGAGTGGGCACCTAAGACGTTAGCGGAAATCACGTCCTTAGTAGAACAGTACGCGTCCGCACACCCTAATCGTTCGCTGGCTAAAGCCAAAACTAGCGAACCGTTTTATGCCGGAGTCGGTGGAACTGCGCCAATGGCTACAAGAAATTCTCGACCAGTTCATCGCCAGACGCCGCCTCCGCGTGCATATTCCGAACCGCCGCCCAATAAAGCTCGCGGTTTTCCAAGCCGTGCTGGACCTCCCACTCGGGGACATTTTATTCGCTATTCAGGTCCACCCCGTCGTGACGTTAACGAGGGCTACCATTATCAGAGCCCACCATGTCCACCTCCTTGGGCATATTATAATAATCCATATAATGCACCTCCAATGCAACCGAGACGTAATATATATGACAGCATTAGGTGTTATCGGTGCAATAAACCAGGTCATACTTCAAAATATTGTAGGGTTAAGTTTGAAGCTGCAAATGCTTGCACCGTCATTGTTCCGGCTGCACAGAGTAGCCGTAGCGTTGAAATTACGTCGCCCATGACGGGCACCGTTCCGGTTATGTCGGCCCTCCATCAACACGGGTCATTGACCTTATATGAGGGTCATGTTAACGCCATACCCGCGTCTGTGTTACGCGATTCAGGTTGCACCACTATCGGTGTTAGGGAATCACTGGTCAGACCGACCCAGCTGATTGAACAACAGGCAACTTGCATTACTTTCGGGGGCTCCGTCGAGCGATTCCGTCTCGCGGAGATATACATCGACACTCCATTCATTACAGGTGTCGTAACGGCATGCGTATTACCAAATCCGGTCGCCGATCTAATTATTGGTAATTTACCACAGGTCAATGATACACCTGACGGCCAGTTAAAAGTTTGGAACGAAACAGTCCAAACGTCCACCGGATGGTAATTTACAAACCCCTGCGTTTGATTTTAATGTCACGCCTACAGTTTTCTATAAGGAACAACAAAGCGATCCATCACTAAAACCGCTGTTTGCGAAAGTTCAGCCTCAGAACGGAAATGCCTCTCCGTTTATCATTAAAAATGAATTATTATACAGAAATTTCCGAAATAAACGTGAGACCATTGAACAGCTCGTGGTGCCTAAGTCGTTCCGTCGCGACATTCTGCGTCTCGCGCATGATACATCATTTTCAGGCCATCAAGGTTCAGCCAGAACTAAATCACGGATATTGGCTCATTTTTTCTGGCCTGGTGTATACGCGGACGTGAACCGTTTTGTGGCGCGCTGCGATGTATGTCAAAAACGTACACCTAAAGGTAAAGCATCACGCGCACCCCTTCAGGAGATGCCTCCAGTCTCAACACCATTCGAGCGTGTCGCAGTTGACATAGTAGGTCCTCTTAGTAAATCAGACAGAGGCCATCGATTCATCCTTTCGGTAATCGACTACGCGACGCGCTGGCCTGAGGCTATTCCTTTGAGAGACATTACGGCTGACCATGTCGCTGAGGCGCTTGTTACTATTTTCTCGCGAGTCGGATTTCCGATCGAGATTCTTTCAGACAGAGGACCACAATTCACCTCTGATCTATACAAAAAGGTACTAGAATTAGCGGGAATTAAACAGAAATTAACGTCCCCCTATCATCCGCAGTCAAATGGTTGTTGCGAGAGGTGGAATGCGAGCATGAAGTCTATGCTAGCACGCGTATCCGCCGACAAACCTGGAGACTGGGACCGTCAGCTCCCCGCTATTCTCTTCGCCTATAGGGAACTCCCGAATGCGTCCACGGGTTTCTCCCCATTTGAGTTATTATACGGACGTAAACCACGTGGCCCGATGGCCATACTTAGTCAATTGTTCGCCGGTTCTGAAACCGACGATTATGATACGCGATGCGCGTATCAATATGTTGTCGATCTCCGACAACGAATTATTAATGCATGCAAAACCGCTCTGCAATTTGCATGCGCTAGAGCGAGTTCTTCAAAATTTTATCGCGATCAGGGCGCCCAAATGCGCGCCTTGTCAGTCGGAGATCTGACACTTGTTCTTTTGCCGCAAACGCAAAACAAACTCCTTCTAACTTGGAAGGGACCTTACAGAGTCCTTAAGAGACTCTCCAGAGTGAATTATTTGATAGATATTCGTGGGCAGAGGAAAATATTTCATATTAATATGCTGAAAAAGTACCTGCCTAGCGATGATCGTCGTAACAACTCCGTTCATGTCGTCCCAATGGCCAACGCGGCTTTAGTTACTGTCGACGACGAGGACCCTTTGAGTATCGACAAATCGTTGCCCGTATTACAGGCCACCGAGAGTATAAACGATGTTAATATCAATGATGAGCTTGCGCCGTCGCAGAAACAGGATCTTACACACCTGCTCCAAGAATTTGCCACGGTGTTCACGGATTTGCCGGGTTGTACGTCTTTAGTCCAACATGTAATACGACTTCGCACAGACGTACCGGTGTTTGTTAAACCGTACCCACGCCCGCTGCACGCTCACGAAACGATAATTACAGAAGTACGTGCCATGCTACGGCTAGGCGTGATAGAGCGATCAACAAGTCCGTATTGCTCACCGATTGTCCTGGTCAAGAAGAAAGACGATACCGTGCGTTTTTGTATTGACTATAGAAAGCTCAATGCTATAACCATCTATGATGCGGAACCAATTCCCAATCAGGAGGACTTATTCGCGCGGTTATCCAATGCAAGTATCTTCTCTAAAATAGACTTATCCAAAGGATATTGGCAGATTCCTCTCGAAGAAGGAAGTAAACAATATACAGCGTTTCAAACCCCTTTGGGTTTAATGCAATGGAAATATATGCCTTTTGGACTGGTTACTGCACCAGCCACTTTCGCGCGCATGATGAACATCTTGCTAAATGAATTGCGCTGCGTACTATCATATTTCGATGATATATGTATTTTTCAGGCCGATTGGGCTGGCCACTTAATGGCCCTTCGTGAAGTTTTTGCCGCTCTTCGCCGAGCTGGCCTTACCGCGCGACCCAGTAAAGTGTTTCTGGGATATCAGCATATAAACTTTTTGGGTCATACCATAACCCACGGGGTTCAGACTCCAGACGATCGCAAGATATCCAGTATTTTGAAACTGCAACCCCCTAAAACTAAAAAGCAAGTTCGTAGCTTGTTGGGACTTTTGAATTATTACAGGAAATTTATACCAAACTTTTCCTCTCTCTCAGCCCCGTTATCTGATCTAACGAGGAAAAATGTTCCAAATAGAGTCGTCTGGACGCCTCAGTGCGCTGATGCCCTTCAGACTATTCAGAATTTATTTTCTACTTTCCCCCTGCTTGTTTTACCCGATATACGCCAGACATTCATCGTCCGAACGGATGCATCAGATAAAGGAATAGGCGCCGTGTTACTCCAACAGCGTGACGGTTTCTTGCGACCGTGCTTATATGCAAGCCGGAAATTACTTGATCGAGAGACGCGCTATGCGATTGTCGAACGAGAGTGCCTCGCAATTGTTTACGCGGTAGATGCATTTTCTCGATACTTATTAATGTCCGAATTTATAATTGAAACGGATCATCGACCATTACTGTTTCTTAAGTCGAACAGAGCCAAGAATGCTCGACTAACCAGATGGAGCCTTGCGCTCCAGGAATACAAATTTACTATTCGGGCTATACCTGGGGAGGCTAATTTACAAGCTGATGTATTGTCCCGTTTGATTTAGTGTTCTAAAATAGTCTGTTAAACATTGAGGTTGAGCATTTTTCACCTTTTTCGGAGACCGTGGATGGTTTCACATTATATTGTCCTACCAATTATGGACATTCTTTCTCAAAATTTCCATGTGATTCCTTTTTCCACTAGCGTCCATCCTGACCATGACCTGAGTTTCAGACAACCTTGACGCCTTTGTCTGCGGGTCAATGAGATGAGGAAATGGCAAACCGAGCGACCAGACCTACTGCTGCCAGGATACCATTACTTTAATTAACTATTGTTCGTTCATGTTCTATGAATGTATTAATTACGCTCAGTGAAGCGATGAGCTAGTTGCTCAATATTTCAGTCTTTACAGTATGTCTGTGTGAGAGAAGTTTATCACTTTAATTCTTAAGTGCTACAATAATTATATATTATCCCAGAACGTCGCATATAAATATACATATGCTATTGTCCATCGATAATGCACGTTCTTAGAATTATTTTTTTTTGACTTTCAGTAACGATATATTTTTTACTATATAGCCCTTTCCAAAGTACTATTACATAGCAACGTTAGTAGACAGTTATGTCGTTCAAACTCTAAGTTTTCACTGGGGTGGGGGATGTGTCAAGAATAGATTTAATTCATAAATGTTTCCACTGACTAAATTTTTGTGAGAGAGCAGTGAGTAATTTTTACAAACGTAATTATTGTGCGAGCCAGCATAACTTGGTCTCGTAAACAATTTGTTTTGAACAGTTTTTTTTATAATAGATAGACAGAAGGTGTGGGGAAGGATAGACAGACAGCGTAGGTGTGCATGGCTGAGCACTTTTTATATCTCGTGTTTTGAACTAGGTTTAGTAAAGAGGGAAGAGGTGAGTAGGAATTAAATGTTATTGAGACGTCTGTTGACGTACAGAAAATACCGTGATCCAGATTAAAAGCTCGGGGTTTTGAACATGTTAAGAATTTATTGCTATAAAATTACATTTTATTGTCTTGAGTGATTCGACCTTTGATGTCGACCCAAGGTCGTTGCGTAGGGCTGTTACTTAAAATAACTCAGTCCGGCAGCTGAGCTAGAAGTGGTTGCCACAATCACAATCCAGGAATTAGACGGTAAGCTGCAGATGCAGTCCAGTATTTAAGGCCATACAGAACTTAGTTCTGGGCCACATGTAGACAATCCATTTACGAGGTGGACGGCGAGCTCTCAGCCAGATGAGAAGTCATAGAGACGCAGCGATTGAGCTGATATGTACAGTGATGGAGCATTGTCAGAAATCTACGCTCCTGAGCCCAAGCCTACTTGTTTGAGCATTAAACCCACAGCGCTAATATCAACAGCCCTCACATTGTGAGGGCCGAATGGTGAGCTAAAGATTTTAATTCCATGCTGAATTTACAGCCACCTACACATGTAGACTGTTGACCAGTACTGCCAGACCACATGCATTTCCCGTGACCACGTGTGAACTACACCAGAGCGCGCCTGGCAGAGACGCTATATAAATATGTTTTAGTATGAAGAGAGATAGAACTTTAAACCTTACAGGATCCGTCGCCCTCGGGCGCGGATTCTTTTGAATGTAAATTTATTGTGACTTAGATAACTTCATATTACATTGCCTTAAGTACTTCATAGTTGCTCCTCAGCTTAGCTGAGCATTTTCAGTTGCTATTGTATTCGTTATCTATTGTATATTTTATCTTTGAATTTGTTAGATATATAAACTGATATGAATAAATTGAAAGCGGAGAGTCTGAAGTCTGTTTTAGCCAATTATCTTGGCTTTATTCAACATTCAACTGTAGTAGGATCAGAAGCATGATCCAGTTATAATCCTTCTACCGAGCAATGGCGCTAGGAAGGACGAAATCGTTTGTTGCAACGTCTGTGACGTCATCTCTGCACAGTGGTATTCATTAGTGGTGCGTTATTGTTCAACACAAGCAGATAGCAGATAGTTAGACAAACAGATAAAACAAACAGTACATGACGAGCGATTAAAGTAACACAAAGCACATAAACATAGCAACATCACGACATTCTTCCCCCCTCAGGTAATCGGGGACATCATTAAACACGTTTTCAAAATTACAATGACCCCCAATTAATACTAGCGAACAAAAATGCAATGAAACGTTATTGTCACAAATTGCATCAAGTATGGATAGAAAAAGTCCTGGTGATCGTAGAGTTCAAGCTTCTCTGTTCCGTAAGTTATAAACCCTGGTCCGAACAAAAGGACGGCGTTTTTGACTAGGTCTACTTTCATCAGGTGCTTCCGGTTGAATCTCAGAGTTTTCTTCTCTGAGAGAAGTCGTAGGGTTACTACCTGGGGTGTTCAGAGAGTCTGTTAGATTCAAGCTACGATTTTGCGTACCGGTCTGCATAACAGCTGGTTCAGGAACAAGCATTATCTGATTTGTCTGGTCATTCACATTTAAGTCATTATTTGTCGGCAAAGGAGCCGCTTCATTCGGAACAGTAAGCGATGTAGTCATGTCTCCAGGTGGTGCCAGGTGGCGCAGAGCCACTGTTGTCTCCCTCCCATCACGAAGTCTGACTTGAGCATACAGAGGATTGCAATCCAACAGTTCAACCTCATCTACCAAGGGGTCATACTTCGAAGTCCTCACGTTTCTTCTCATGAGCACAGTACCGGGAGTAGTTAACCAACTTGGAAGAGTTATACCACTTGTGGATTTCCTGTTATAGCGAAATATTCTCTCGTGCGGAGTTTCGTTTGTGGCGGTACATAGAAGAGATCTCAGGGAATGAAGTGAATCTGTGAGAACGAGCTCCCACTGATGGGTCTCTAGGCCACGAGACCTCAGCGCAAGCGTTATTGTCTTCCAGAGCGTGCCGTTCAATCTTTCCACTTGCCCATTAGCTCTAGGGTTGTACGGAGTAGTCCGACTAGTAGCTATACCTTTGTTGTGAAGGAAGTCCTTGAGCTCCCTAGACATGAAGTTAGCGCCCCTATCAGAGTGCACATAGGATGGCATTCCAAACAGAGAGAAGAGTTGACAAAAGCATTTGATTATAGTTGAGGCGTTCATATCGGCACATGGAAAAGCAAAGGGGAAGCGGGAGTACTCATCAATCATTGTCAGAAGGTACTTGTTCCTCGAGGAAGAAGGCAAAGGCCCTTTAAAATCCACGCTAAGGCGTTCAAAAGGCTGAGTGGCCTTGATAAGGTTAGCATCAGTCAATTTGTAAAAGGAAGGCTTTAGTTCACAGCAGATTCTACAGTTTGCACACACTCTCTTCACTTCATCTAGTGAATAAGGGAGGTTCCTGCATTTGACGAAATGCATCATCCTCGTAACCCCAGGATGGGATAGTGTGCTGTGGAGATCTTGCAGTATTTCGGCGTTCGAGTTAGCAGTAGAACAGTACCCCCTCGAGAGAGCGTCTGCTGCATGGTTTTCTTTGCCAGGTCTGTATACTACGTCATAGCTGTAGCACGACAGTTCAATTCTCCATCTCTGGATTTTGTCATTTTTCACCTTTCCTTTCTGAGCGTTATTGTACATAAAAGCGACGCTTTTCTGGTCAGTCACAAGTTGGAAATGTTTTCCAAGCAAATAATGTTTCCACTTCCGGAGAGCCTCCACAATGGCATATGCCTCCTTCTCGACAGATGAATGTTTCCTTTCACTATGATTTAGTGTTCTTGAAAAGAAAGCAACAGGTCTCCCATTCTGATTCAGGGTAGCTGCTATCGCTATGTCAGAAGCATCCGTTTCGACCACAAGAGGGATATCCTGGTCAATGGTTGTAACAGCAGCATTCTCTATCTCTCTCTTCAACAGTTCAAAAGCACATTTCACTTTCTTTGGTAATGGAAAAGTGTGGTTGTTGACAAGAGGGTGTATTTTGTCAGAAAAGTTTGGGATCCAAGAAGAGTAGTAGGCAAACATGCCTACAACCCGTCGTTGTGATTTTGCGTCATGAGGATCAGCCAGATCTCGCAGCGGTTGTAGTCTGTCAGGGTCAGGTTTGATGCTGCCCTTGGAAACCAGGAACCCAAGCAGCTTGATTTCTCTGGCGGAAAGGATGCTCTTGTCCTCATTGAAAGTTATGCAGTAGTCAGCGGCACACTTCATAAAGTGAGAGAAGTTTTCATCATGCTCCTTCTGATTTCTACCGCAAATAGTGACATTGTCTAAATATGCGAAAGTGTCTTTAATTTTCTCATTTCTGACGAGGCCGTCAATGATGCGTTGAAAGCAAGCGACTCCATTAGTGACGCCGAATGGAATACGCTTGAACTGGTAGAGGTTTCCACTGGCCTCAAAGGCAGTGTAGAATTTCTCTTCCTCCATTATGGGAATTTGGTGGTAGGCACTGCGAAGGTCTACTGTACTGTACACCTCATATTTCGAGATCTCCTCAATCATCTCATCTATTCGAGGAAGAGGATATGCATCAAGCTGGGTGAAACGATTGATAGTCTGACTATAATCCACTACCATTCTTTTCTTGTGCCGGTCATTTGTTGTTACCAGCACTTGCGCTCTCCACGGAGAATCAGAAGGTTCAATCACATCTTCGGCAAGCAGTTTTTGGACTTCAGAGTCTATGAATTGTCTATCTGGTGTAGAGAACCGTCTTGACTTTGTAGCTATAGGTCTGCAATCGGGAAGCAAGTTCTTGAACAGAGAGGCAGGTTCCACCTTTGCAGCAGTTATGCCACAGACAGAGAATGTAGGCTTGGGGCCTTTGAAAGTCATTTCAAGTCCTTTGTGTTGATCTAGAAAGTCGTGACCCAGTATTAGGTCAGCGCACAATCCTGGTAGAACAGAGAGCTTTATTCCTTGATAAGTTTCGCCATTATATTCCAGAGTAGCAAAACAATGGCCTTTGGTTGTACTTGAGAGATTCGTGGAAGCCATGGAGATCTCTTTTCTAGACTTGAAGGTCTTGAACTTCATAAATTGAGCTTTGTCTGCTGAGATAAAACTTTCAGAGCTTCCTGTGTCCACCAGTGCCCTCAGAGGAGTGTCAAAGACCTTGACTTTTATAATGGCTTTCTGAAGACTTAAGGGGGCCGCAGCAGTGAAGGCCGAATTAAGGATGGGATTAGCAGCAGAGGCGAAGTCATTCCGTTTTCCTTTTGATAGACACACCTTTTGATAATGACCTTTCTTCCCACATCCTTTGCAAGTTGCCTCTCGAGCAGGGCATTTTGATCGGGGATGCCGTTGAAAACCACAGAAGAAGCATTTGGAACTGATTGCAGCTGATAGTGTATCACTCTCGTCGATGGCTGGGGTGGTGGTACTGCCGCAGGGCACTGATGATGAAGCTGGTACATTGTTGTATGTCTGGGATTGTTTTTCGGCCATTTCTAGCGATCTAGCTTGATCAAAAGCAGTAGACAAGTCTAATGTCTTATTCTCAAGGAGTCTTTGTCTGATTTGACTTGAAGAGAGGCCACAGATGAAAGCGTCTCGGATGAAATCATCCCTGTTTTTGTCGGCTGAAACAGGTTTGAACTCACACTCTTTTGCAAGAATCTTCAGTCTCTGTAAGAATTGGTCAAGTGTCTGCCCTGGTTCTTGTTTGGTAGTTGTTAAGATGTGCCGAGCGAATATTTCATTTCCAGGTTTAACATAAATGTTTTTCAGGACTTCCACGGCAGAGGCAAAGGTGGGACAATCGATGATGTATTCATATACAAAGGGGTCAACGAAGTTTATCAGCAAGTCAAGTTCATCAAGAATAGGAGTGGAAGATTGTTGTCGTAGAGATGACAGGAAGTTGTTGAAAGTTCGCAGCCAGTGATTCCAGCGTTTGGATGCGTCTGGTGTGTTTGGGTCCGCGTTGAACCTCTCAGGTCGGAGAAAACGCTCCATGTTGAAATGTTGAATAAATTGATATGAATAAATTGAAAGCGGAGAGTCTGAAGTCAGTTTTAGCCAATTATCTTGGCTTTATTCAACATTCAACTGTAGTAGGATCAGAAGCATGATCCAGTTATAATCCTTCTACCGAGCAATGGCGCTAGGAAGGACGAAATCGTTTGTTGCAACGTCTGTGACGTCATCTCCGCACAGTGGTATTCATTAGTGGTGCGTTATTGTTCAACACAAGCAGATAGCAGATAGTTAGACAAACAGATAAAACAAAGAGTACATGACGAGCGATTAAAGTAACACAAAGCACATAAACATAGCAACATCACGACATAAACTTTGCAGTCTGTTACTCAAATTGATTTATTTAGTTTTTAGAGTGAAAGTTGTTTAATTGTTGTTTTTTTTGTGCTCGTGTGATTGGGAAGCGGACCTCTCGATCTATATTCCCCAAAATCCCGATCCGCGACACAGACCTATGCCACAATTTTTACCTTCATCTTAAATCATAAAGACCATCTGAAGAACCAGGTCCTTTCAGTTCTTGGCCATTGTGTTCATCCATATCTTCAGTCACGGAAACCAGTTGAAGGACAACATAGTATTTTTAAGGTTTATGTCATGTTTACCTACATATTCAGCCACAGAGGCTAGGTGAAGGGAAACCTTTGTAATTTCCAGTTTCTATAATATATCATAATATTTACCTACATCTTCAATCATGGAGACCATCTAAGGGACACCCCAACACAGGCTAGTGAGTGATCCTACAGTTTGTGCTGTCATGATTCAACAGTACTATAAACAATGTACCCTATTTTGTAGAAGTGGTCTTTAATTTGTTGGTGTAAGAGGCGACACCATAATGCTTCAGCTAACCATTAATTTCAGTATATCACTGTGCCTCCCCTAGTAATCTTACTTATGTAGTGTTGCATGTCAATGGGAAGGTTACGTTATTGGCTGTTTACAAAACAGTATCATTACGTTAAGCGGCATTCATTTTACCGAATTGAATTGAATAACAAAATGTGTGTTATTAACGAAAATTCAATACGCCGTAGTGCTCTGCATGATCATCACAGATATAAAGTGTTGCATGTCAACGAAAAGGTCTCTCCATACCCTCTTTGAAGATTAAGAGAATCCTGGCGAGCTGAAAACCCATATTTTATTGAAACAAAGAAGGGTCATTAAGGTCACCTACCAGCCACACCAGACCTCTGACAAAGGGGGCCCACCTCATTTTCAGTATAGTATGACCCCAGGAACATGACATTACAGTGGTATGTTGGTATCAAAATGTGCACGATCGAAGTAATAAGCTCCCCCACTATATCGCGTGCTCGGTTTTCAGACAAAACGCAAACGAAGAACAGAAAAAAAAATGGAAACTTGTTGTAAATTTTATACTGTGTTCACATGGAAGCAGTAGTATTGATAGAGAAACCATCAGTTTGCGGTATTGGTAGGGAAACCATCGCATTTTAAAGTACTGATAGAGAAACCGTCACAGTTTGAAGGATTGATAGGGAAATTACTACAGCTTGCAGTATTGATGGAGAAACCGTCACAGTTTGAACTATTGATAGGGAAATTACCACAGCTTACAGTATTGATAGAGAAACCATCACAGTTTGCAGTAATGATAGAGAAACCATCACAGTTTGCAGCACTGGTCGAGAAAACCATTACAGATTACAGTATGGGTATAGAAAGCATCATAGTTTGCAGTATTGATAGGGAAAGCGTCACAGTTTGCAGTGTTGATATCAAAACCATAATCACAGTTTGCAGTATTGATAGAGAAACCATCACAGTTTGCAGTATTGACAGAGAAACCATCACAGTTTGCAGTACTTTTAGAGAAACCATCATAGGTTGCAGTGTCGATAGAGAAACCATCGCATTTCACAGTATTGGTAGAGAAACCATCACAGTTTCCATTATTGGTATAGAAATCAAAACAGTTTGCAGTATCGATAGACAAACCATCGCAAAATCCATTATTGGTATAGAAACCATCACAGTTTGCATTCTTGATAAAGAAACCATCACAGTTTGCAATATTGACAGAGAAACCGTCACAGTTTGCAGTATTGATAAAGAAACCATCTCAGTTTGCAGTATTGATAGAGAAACCATCACAGTTTGCATTCTTGATAAAGAAACCATCACAGTTTGCAGTATTGATAGAGAAACCATCACAGTTTGCATTCTTGATAAAGAAACCATCACAGTTTGCTGTATTGATAGAGAAACCATCACAGTTTGCATTCTTGATAAAGAAACCACCACAGCTTGCAGCATTGACAGAGAAACCATCACAGTTTGCAGCATTGATAGAGAAACCATCACAGCTTGCAGCATTGAAAGAGAAACCATCACAGCTTGCAGTATTGATAGAGAAACCATCACAGCTAGCAGCGTTGATAGAGAAACCATCACAGCTCGCAGCATTGATAGAGAAACCATCACAGCTTGCAGAATTGATAGAGAAACCATCAGTTTGCAGCATTGATAGAGAAACCATCACAGTTTGCAGCATTGATAAAGAAACCATCACAGCTTGCATCATTGGTAGAGAAACCATCACAGCTTGCAGTATTGATAGAGAAACCATCACAGCTTGCAGCATTGATAGAGAAACCATCACAGCTTGCAGCATTGATAGAGAAACCATCACAGTTTGCAGTATTGAAAGAGAAACCATCGCAGCTTGCAGCATTGATAGAGAAACCATCACAGCTTGCATCATTGATAGAGAAACCATCACAGTTTGCAGTAACCAAAGAAAAACCATCACAGTTTGTAGTCCCAGGCTAGCGTATTTCTTTTGAGCGAACAAAACAAATTAACAAAAACAACAACAACAAAATTCGAAACAAATATGGATTTGAAAATTGGTAAATTGCACCAATCAAAGTGTCACCGTATCGTTTCGTTAAAAACTGAAACGTATAAAACATCTGAACAATAACAACAACTGCGCCAACGACGACGACGTCCAACCTGCAGGAATCCGTGAGGCACAGTGAGTAATCAACACAGAGAAACCAAAAACATACAGGAACATTTTGATAACACAAACTTTCTCTGTCTTGCCCCAGGGAACAAATATTGGTTGTATGGACTACGACATGTACTTTAGAGAAATGTTGTTCCGCGTCCAGAGCACGAAGCTCATCATGTTGGTACAATACCGTCCTGGACAACGAGTAATGGATACGAGTAGCGCGATTGTCCCTCCGATCAGGACGTACCGTAGCTATTTCCTTGTCACGTAAGTCGCACTCGGGCCTTTATTCATGAAGCGGAACTAGTGGTCGCCCAGCTCCTGGCATTACATGTAGATCAATGATTCTCAACCTTTCTTGTCCCCACGGCCCCACTTACATTAAAAACAACAACAACATGCTCCCCACCATGCTCAGACAAAGTTAGTATGACCAAAGATACTAATGTAGAAGCAATAACATGAGACAGCTAGCACGTTTAGTGTGCACAGATTTCGTACCGCCACTTTGCGGGGAATGGGCGGAAGTCATGAACACTGCCGTATTTTACAAAGTCAAATAGGGAAAAATATTGTATTTTGTTCACTGTTCACCTGTCTGTGTGGGCCCTGATTGACATCACTTATTTTGTAATTATAACCCCAATCGCTGTTGGAAAAACTCTAGCTATTTTGTCTTTTCTTTTTTTTTTCGGTTGCAGTAGCACAGTCACAAATTGGCATCATAAATTTATAATTACGACAGGCATTCTTTTCATATTATGCGTCATAGGCCCCGTCCCCGACTGTTTTTATGGAGGTGTAGAGAAGGGAGTGTCTCATTTTATCGTTCGTAATATCTTTGGTATTATAGAGTATACGCAAAGATTTAAATACTATTTACAAATTCTGTATGTATACATTCAAAAGAAGTTTTATTTAAAACTTTATTTCAGATTTTGATGATTTACTTCTTACTTCAATGGGACTTATAATACACTATGAAATTAATCTTTCCATGTAAAATCTCTGTGCTCCATTCTGAGGTCCCACGTCCCACCAAACTATTGCCGTGCCCCTTCCGGTGGGGCGCGTGACCCATCTTGAGCAACACTGCATTAGACGGCGGGATAAAGGTCGAGCAGACAGAACAAATGTTATCATGGACCGGGACTTGATGGAAGACTAAAGCTAGATTTTCATATGTTCAGAAACGACAACGGCAACGGAAATGTCAAAACGCCTTCAAGCAGTGAAATAGAATGAATATTTTCTTTTGTACCCAAACGCCGTTTCCGTACACACAGAAACACTCTTTCTTTTTTCCACTTGGTGGGCTTTGGACGTTTCTGTTGTCGTTTGCCGCTTCCGTACACATAGAAACACGTTTTCTCTTTACTACTTGATGGACTTCAGACGTTTCTGTTGTCGTCGCCACTTCCGTACACATAGAAACACGTTTTCTCTTTACTACTTGATGGACTTCAGACGTTTCTGTCGTCGTTGCCACTTCCGTACACATAGAAACACGTTTTCTCTTTACTACTTGATGGACTTCAGACGTTTCTGTTGTCGTTGCCACTTCCGTACATATGAAAATCTAGCTTTAATCGAGTTGGTAAATCTTGTAGTGGATCACTTTGGACAACGATTACCATCATTTCTAGGAAGAATTAATGGTGAAAACACTGTCACAAATCCCAGACTGGGAGATGTAATAGTTTATGACAGGACGACAATCACGAACAACAAGTGTAATACTTAACAAAACAGCCCATCAGACTCACACATTTATTAAACATAATTATACATATAATAGCGCAATTACATACATTATATTATTGGAATGACTGCCGTACAACGGCCTTATTCTCACACACACTCTCCCCTCAGATCCACAATCCGGTAGTTACTCCTAAAGGCACTTCGGCCTCAGCCTCTCCCCTCAGGGTCTTAATAGCACATTAATAATTTACTGGCACCGCAGTCTCGCAATATCCCCTCCCTATTGTCATACACCTTAGCACTCCCCTAGCACCTCAGCAGGGCAATAACACGTTATTATTTCCATAGCCATCAACATGGCAACAACATAGTATCAGTTCACTAGCCTATCAACATGGCAACAATATAGTATCTCATTCACTCTCATATCTACGTCCCTGTCCGTGGCCTGACTGCCACGACTTTATGTGCCGCTACTGTCCTGCCCCGACAGTCTCACTTCTGGCCTATGTCTGGCCTCCGGCCCTATGCTGGCCTATCACTTGTGCTCATCGAGGTGGCTCTTCGGCCCGTCCCCGAGACCTACAAGAATAACATTACATTGGTATAATACCCTACCATTTCTATTCACTCCACCTCTCCTTACAATCCATGAAGCGTACACACACTAGTTCACCTTTCACTCACCACACATCTTACGGTAACACACCTCCATCGGAGTACACACTACTCACTCGCGCTACAGATCCATGAACTCACTTTCATCTATCGCTCATGGCGCACATTGCTATATCCAATATCAAGGACTTCCACATTCCTCACATATACTTATTCACACCATGGTAATAGACGAATATAATATAATACATCAATCATAATAATCAATCAACGTTCTACATACCAGTCATTACTGGAAAGACTCTTCCACTAGTCTTCTCGACTGCTCCCTTTCCGCCCGATGGGCTCTTATTCACAGGTCCGCTCCGTCGGACCTTCTAACTTGCAGTGATAGCTATACAGCGCTTTCGCCTCCTTCAGACCCCCCCACTACTCACAACAGCACGCTTAACTTGCTGTCTACTGTGAGCCCTTCTTACTCTACACCCGCTCTGTAGCAATCCCCTTAATTGCACTCACTCCACTCGTGACAAACACTTGCATGCGACCTTGTAGCTGGAAAGGCGTAATAAATCCTCTATTTTTCAAGGCCTTTTATTTTAAACTATTGGATGCGTTTTCGATCAAGAAATTTATTTGCTAAGAAGAAGCAAAACGACAGGCAAAATATAGACTGAACGAATATGACGCCACACGCCTACTTTGTTTACTTCCTTCCGCCATTATTCGTGTACAGACATGCCTTATGTTTGACTGTCGACATCGAACGTCGGACACAGGCAAAAGCTCTTTTTCTATGCATGGGATTCGTACACGCGAGAGTAAGGAAGCAGGGGAACTGAATGGGACAAGAAGACGTTTGTGGATCAAGGTCATAAACAGAAAAGGCATTTCCACCTTCATGGTTTGGAAAAATTCACTTACTCTGAACTGATCAAATGTGTAGGCACTGCGTTCGGCACTAAAGAATGACAAATGTTAGGATTTTCAATGTTTTGGTAGCTCAGCCGGTTGTTAGCCTGCTATCTGTCCTTTAGCAGCCTGTACAGATCAACACCTTCTATACTTGGTAATGCTTGATTCTATCGTTCACGATGGGATCTAGCGAGTCACCACTATAGGACGCCATGTTCCCTGATCTTAGAGTACGTGTAAAATGGTGTAAAGTTCAGTTGTAAATGCGCTCCACTTGTAGCAGAACGATAGGACAGACACAGAGTGACCCTGCCAGAATTAAGTACCCACCAAGCACCCGCTGTTTCACTAAATTAGACAGTGGGGCTTACAAACTCTCATCCAAATCGTACAGAGGAAATTGTCCTTGGAAGACTCTGTCTGAGCCACACCCACTTCACATGTGCACCATTTTTTTTTTGGTACGTTTTATTTATTTTTTACTGGATATTTGGGGGGGGGGGGGTGGGGGGTGGGTGTTGTGGGAGATGCCCCCAGAATGTGTGGCATGCAATGGCCAACTATCAGTAAAAACATAGTTTGACTGAAAGTGTAGGCTAGACTTCATGCATATCCGAGGGAGGCGCACTATGCCCGCGGATCCATGAAATAATTATTTTCTGACATGGCTGACAGTGCGTGTTATCTTTCTAAAGGAGGCTAAGATCTAGCACTTGATTTAACACTTTTAGCTCACTTACGGGACTCTTTTTCTCAGATCCATGCAAAGCAACTTTTGAGAGTTTTACCTTCGTGATCAAATTTATACGGAACTAATTGGTTCCACTTGTGAAATTTAGAAGCTCTGGATACCAAACATAACCAAGATAATATAGACAGTGGAAGGAGGCGCAAAGCAGCCGTTTTCGTGACGACGCTCCGTATAACCCAAACTCAAACTCAAACTTGTCAAGACCGCAGAGAAGTCATACAGCCTTGTGTCTAGTCTCACCTCATGAATGCGGTTCTTTTTGAAACTGGTCAGACGATAACATTTTTACACCAGGGTTTGCCACTAGACCTGCTTCATGATCCATCAATAATCAATGTTTGTTCTATCGAACAGTTGTATGGCATGAACGTACCTTATTTTCATCTGTTCAATAAAATGACGTGTGGTAGGACTTTGACACATTTTACGATATACAGATCTGTCACTAGACATCTGTCACATAGTATGGTATACAGAGCTGTCATTAGACGTCTGTCATATTGTATGGTATACAGATCAGTCACTGGATATCAGACACATTGTACGGTATACAGATCTGTAACTAGACATCTGTCACATTGTATGGTAGACAGATTATGTCACTAGACATCTGTCACAGAATACCGTATACAGATCTGTCCCTAGACATCTGTCACATGGTATGGTATACAGGTCTGTCACTAGACATCTGTCACATTGTATAGTATACAGATCTGTCACTAGACATCTGTCGCGTAGTACTATGTACAGAGCTGTCATTAGATGTCTGTCATATTGTATGGCATAGAGATCTGTCACTAGACATCTGTCACATGGTATGGTATACAGGTCTGTCACTAGACATCTGTCACATTGTATGGTATACAGATCTGTCACTAGACATCTGTCAAATTGTGTGGTATACAGATCTGTCACTAGACATCTGTCACATTGTATGGTATACAGATCTGTCACTAGACATCAGATACATTGTACGGTATAAAGATCTATCACTATACATCAGATACATTGTGCGATATAAATATATACAGATCTCTCCCAAGACATCAGACACATTTAAGTGTTGTAATTTATATGACAGGAACTGAGGAGTTTGAAAATCCTACTGAGATTGTTTTAAAAGTTTTGGTACTGTCTCTCTACGGCAGAAAGAATGATAAAAATGCCACGATATCGATGTAACTTTCATTAAAAAGACTTCTCACTCCATGG
>OZ007579.1:35432465-35457465 GCA_963931925.1 Onchidella celtica | reverse complement strand
GTAGAACTATACTTTATGAAGCATGTAAATTGTGCGCGGGAGGTAGAACTATACTTTATGAAGGATTTAATTTGGGCGATGTAGTTTATTATGTACGCTGTTAGTTGTATGAATTAAGTAGAACCATGGACTTTTTAATGTATGATTTAAGTGCGCGAGGTAAGCAGAAGTGTGTAATTCATTCACGTTTTAACTTTTAAGACAAGGATGAAATCTCAGAGGACCCGTGTGCACATTGCGTACGTTAAAGATACCTCCACAGTTAAAAGTGGAGAGGAGCAGGCCGAACAAGGCCCCTGCCCGGGCAAACTTCTCAAAAAGTAATTCCCGACCACAGAAACACACAGAAAGAAGAACAATAAAAAAAACAAAACAAGACAAGTGAGGTGTAAATGCCAAATAGCAGCGAAACTCCTAAAATAAAGAGCTCAACACTGGCAGTTCAGAAACTATTCCTTCAGGATCTGTACAAAGCAATTTTTGGAAAGTCTACCGTTGTCACCAGTTATATACGGAACTTTAACAAAAATCTATTCCTGAAATTTAATTGGTAAATTTCTGATATTAAATCTTAATACCCCCCCCCCCCCCCACCGCCCCGCTCAAACTCAGATTGTTCAAGATCAACCTGGACAATTGGCTCATACCTCTCCGCGAAATCATTGGGACGAAATTGCCCGTAGACAGTTTTTTTTAAACTCAGGTGGGAAGATACAGCCCCCCTCCCAAACTACAACAACCACAACAAAAAAAAAAAAAACCTGCACCCACAACACGTGTCCTTTCAGGCTAAGATCTACAACTTGATTTAACATTTGTTTTATATCCGTGTACCCAGTTGCAAAACTTTTTTTCAGACCCGGAGAATACTGGTTCTAAGAGCGTGACCAATGTAATAAAATTATATGGAAATATTTAATTCTATTGTGAAACTCAAAAGCTCTGATTACGAAACATAGATAAAGAACGTGCACCCAGATAGACCGTGAAGGACGTAAAGTGGCCGTTATCGTGCCGACGCGCCGTAAAACCCAGAACTAAAAAACTCAACCTCCCCCCCCCCCCCCCACTGATAAAGTGTAACAAGTAATTGTCAGCTATCACTAAAGCATAGTTATTATACTATATCACTAGAGCATAGTTATATGCTATATCACTAGAGCATAGTTATTATACTATATTATTATCACTAGAGCATAGTTATTATGCTATATCACTAGAGCATAGTTATGCTATATCACTAGAGCTGGTTATTATGCTCTATCACTAGAGCTGGTTATTATGCTCTATCACTAGAGCATAGTTATTATACTATATCATTTGTAACAGTTGAAGTAAATTTCAGCACGTTATGATAGGGAGAGTCAGTGATCTGATATGCTACCCTTTAAAAACGAAACTGTCTCGAACTGTCGTAGAAATAAATGAAAACTAGATCCGATGAACGATTAACATTAACTTTTAATAACTGTAAATGAAGGTTGGATATCTCACAGTAGTCACAGCTTACTTACAAGGAAGGCACGCAGTTACAAAAACTAAGATTGGATTTTGGCACACACAAAATGACGGGATCTCGCCCACATGCCGGATAACTGATTCTTGCGCACGCACACACTCGCTCGCCATCCTTTATAATAGACACCCATCTTGATAGAACGTTCACGAACGGGAAATCCAGAAACTACGGGATGCATAAAGGCCACCGAATCGCAATTAGACACGTCACAGAATTGCGTCACTCTAAGGCCAACCTAGCGTAATTACTTCGACTTGAATGATATCGCACATTCTCGACTGAACTCAAGTATAGTATAGAGTGGCTTTGACTGAACTACAATAAAGAATGACGTCACACAGCGAGGCATCACAGAGAAGTAAAGCTAGCACACGAGGGGTCATCGAGGGCTACGGACAACATTGTTAGCCCGTAGGACTAGGACGCTACATCATTAGAGCATAGTTATTAGTTATTATACTATATATATCACTAGAGCATAGTTATTATACTATATCACTGGAGCATAGTTATTATACTACATCACTAGAGCATAGTTATTATACTATATCACTAGAGCATAGTTATTATACTATATCACTAGAGCATAGTTATTATCACGGAATGTGTAGATTTCAGGCGTATCCGAAGAAGTCATTACGTCAGCGAATCTGTGAACAAATTAGTTTCTGACGTGGACCCACAACTCGTCTTGTCCTGTCTGAAAGAGACAAAGATCTTCAAGTTCATTTAAAAACTTTTGAACTCATTTACAAACCCTTTTCAGATCCATACAAAACAAATTTTGAGAATTTTACCAATGTGGTAAAGCTTATAAAGTTTATACGGGACTATTAAATTTAGTAGTGAAACTTAAGTTGATGAAGCCCAGAATATCAAACATAACTAAAGTACCCAGATAGACCGTGAAAGGCTCAAAGTGGCCGTAATCGTGCGGAAGCGCTGTAAAACTTAAATTCACTATTTGCTCACATTTAGTGTTACAATTCTTTATCGCTCTAAGACAGTATCAAATGA
This sequence comes from Onchidella celtica, assembly GCA_963931925.1. Taxonomy (NCBI): domain Eukaryota; kingdom Metazoa; phylum Mollusca; class Gastropoda; order Systellommatophora; family Onchidiidae; genus Onchidella; species Onchidella celtica. The sequence goes on along the minus strand of OZ007579.1, from coordinate 35,454,929 downwards.
ATTGACATGAATTGGAGTGGCATAGATCTAGAATCTAGATGCCAAAATAGGCTACTGATTAAAATTCACCAGAGATAGCCAGAATGCAGTATTATGAGGGAGTGAGTCCTGAGTGATGAGGTATGGAATCACAGTTAGATCTAGATCTGATCACACAGATGTTGAATTGCAGCACTAGCAGAATGAGAGACGGAGAGTGAGCCTTGAATTGTGAGATACAACATAATAATTAAATGTATCTGTATCACACAGATATGAATAATAAAATATGAAATCATAGGCCTAATTAAATCTAATCTCCTATCAGTAATCACAGAGCTGTTGACCAGCAGCAATATTAGAGATTGAGCCATGAGCGATGAAAGATAAAATTATGCTTAGATCTAGCCAACATCACACAGATATGAGAGTGTGGGGCTTGAGTGATGAGATATGTAATGATAATTAGATCTATACCACACACTACACAGATATGAGATATGTGAGGCTTGAGTGATGAGATATGTAATGATAATTAGATCTATACCACACACTACACAGATATGAGATATGTGAGGCTTGAGTGATGAGATATGTAATGATAATTAGATCTATACCACACACTACACAGGTATGAGATATGTGAGGCTTGAGTGACGCGATATGTAATGATAATTAGATCTATACCACACACTACACAGATATGAGATATGTGAGGCTTGAGTGATGAAATATGTAATGCTAATTAGATCTATACCACACACTACACAGATATGAGATATGTGAGGCTTGAGTGATGAGATATGTAATGATAATTAGATCTATACCACACACTACACAGGTATGAGATATGTGAGGCTTGAGTGATGCGATATGTAATGATAATTAGATCTATACCACACACTACACAGATATGAGATATGTGAGGCTTGAGTGATGAGATATGTAATGATAATTAGATCTATACCACACACTACACAGGTATGAGATATGTGAGGCTTGAGTGATGAAATATGTAATGATAATTAGATCTATACCACACACTACACAGATATGAGATATGTGAGGCTTGAGTGATGAAATATGTAATGATAATTAGATCTATACCACACACTACACAGATATGAGATATGTGAGCCTTGAGTGATGAGATATGTAATGATAATTAGATCTATACCACACACTACACAGATATGAGATTATGTGAGGCTTGAGTGATTAGATATGCAATGATAATTACATCTGGATCTAGACTTATATCACACAGATATGAGAGTGTGAGCTTTGAGTGATGAGATATAAATGATCTTCATTATTATTATTAAATAGATATGTAATGATAATTAAATCTAGATCTAAATTTATATCACACAGATATGACAGTGTGAGCCTTGAGCCATGAGATATTTAATGATATTTAAATCTAGATCTAGATTTATATCACACAGATATGACAGAAAAAACCTCGAATCGTGAAATATATGTAATGATATTTAAATCTAGATCTAGATTTATACCATACAGGTATGAACGTGTGAGCCTTGAGTGATGAGATATGTAGTAGCCTCATGATAATTAAATCTAGATCTAGATTCATACCATGCAGGTATGAGAGTTTGAGCCTTGAGTGATGAGATATATGTAATGATATTTAAATCTAGATCTAGATTTATACCATACAGGTATGAGAGTGTGAGCTTTGAGTGATGAGGTATATGAGAGTATGAGCCTTGAGTGATGAGATATATATGTAATGATATTTAAATCTAGATCTTGATTTGTACCATACAGGTATGAGCGTGTGAGCCTTGAGTGATGAGATATGCAAGGATAATTAAATCTAGATCTAGATTTATATCACACAGATATGAGAGTGTGAGCCTATTATTGCATAACACGAGAGTGTAAGCCGTGAGTGATGAGTAGATCTAGTTATCCATTACACAGATATGAAAGTGTGAGCCTTGAGCGATGAGATATGTAGCCTTATGATAATTAAATCTAGATCCACATTCCTATCACACAGATATGAGAGTGGGAGCCTTGAGTGATGAGATATCAGATTTATACCATGCAGGTATGAGAGTTTGATCCTTAAGTGATGAGATATATGTAATGATATTTAAATCTAGATCTAGATTTATACCATACAGGTATGAGAGTGTGAGCCTTGAGTGGAGAGGTATATGAGAGTGTGAGCCCTGAGTGATGAGATATATATGTAATGATATTTAAATCTAGATCTTGATTTGTACCATACAGGTATGAGAGTGTGAGCCTTGAGTGATGAGATATGCAAGGATAATTAAATCTAGATCTAGATTTATATCACACAGATATGAGAGTGTGGGCCTATTATTGCATAACACGAGAGTGTAAGCCATGAGTGATGAGTAGATCTAGATATCCGTTACACAGATATGAGAGTGTGAGCCTTGAGTGATGAGATATTTAGCTTTATGATAATTAAATCTAGATCCAGATTCCTATCACACAGATATGAGAGTGGGAGCCTTGAGTGATGAGATATCTAATGAGAATTAAATCTAGATCTAGATTTATATCACACAGATATGAGAGTGTGAGCCTTGAGTGATGAGATATGTAGCCTTATGATAATAAGTAGCTTCGAAGCTGGCGGCAGCAGGCCAGTGGTTGATTGATAGGGCAGATGGCAATATACCGTCACTCTGGCCTGGATATCGTGACACAGAGCATCCACCAGTATTGGTGTTCTTTGGTTTGGGTCTTTCACCCTAGTCAGTTGGGACTGCGAGGCTGTGGAGTAGCCTACAGGCAGCCGGTCAGGCAATATGACTGTCCCTCTGGCATCCTCCTGCACCTGTATACATTTCCAGTCGTCTTGACCCTGTCTTGCCACTTGGATAAGTTGTGTCCAGGCGAGAGAGTGAGTCTGATGTTTGCGCAGCTCTTTCTCACTAAAAACAAATTCTTTGCGCCAGTCTTAACACTCACCTCGTCTTCTTTCATCTTTGTCTCGTCTTCTTTCCTCTCAAAATTCCAACGGCGAAGGGCGAGTGCGGTGGCAGCAGGTTTGGATAGACTGGAAGCTGTTAGCACAGACCTACACGTTGGTGGCTGTGGGCTATGGTCGCTTCATCGTCGATTGAAATGGAGGCGTGGGGAGGCAGCACCCACAGTAGCTGAGCAGCCTTATTTAAGGATAGCACTGCTCACCTCAACTGAGGAAGGGGCTAGAAAAGGTGCCCTAAAGAAAGCCCACTTCACATCACCCTGACTGGTATACCGCGACCAGTGGGGATCCCTTTTTGCGGTCGAAACAAAAAGAAATTCAGCTTACTCAGGCTAGGAGCCTGGAATATACGCACACTACAGGACAACTCAAACAACCCGGAAAGACGCACTGCACTTATTGCCATTGAGCTCAGCAGGTACAACCTGGACATAGTGGCACTCAGTGAGACCAGACTCCCTGATAGTGGCCAACTCAAAGAGCTCAGTGGTGGATACACCTTCTTCTGGAAAGGCAAGGGTGCAGTCGAACCGAGACAGCATGGTGTTGGGTTTGCAATTAAAAATGACTTTGTCAGAAACTTGCAGTCCATGCCAATTGAAATAAATGACAGGCTAATGACACTCAGGATCCCAGTTGGGAAAAGCCAGTCAGCCACCCTCATTAGCGCATATGCGCCCACCATGACAAACCCAGATGAAGCCAAAGACAAGTTCTATTCTGATCTAGAATCTGTCATATGCTCTGTCCCGGCAGCTGATAAGCTGATTCTCTTGGGGGACTTCAATGCTAGGGTTGGCTCCGAAATCTCAGCGTGGCCAAATGTTTTGGGCCCTCATGGAGTTGGTTCATGCAATAACAATGGGTTGCGCTTACTTACTTTGTGCGCTGAATTTGGCCTGTTCATTACCAACACAAATTTTAGTCTCCCCGTGAGAAACAGAACGTCATGGATGCATCCCCGCTCAAAGCATTGGCATCTCATAGACTATGTCATTGTGAGGAAGACTGACAGAAAGGATGTCCTTGTAACAAAGGCGATGTGTGGTGCCGAGTGTGGAACTGACCACAGACTCATTGTTTGCAAGCTCAGACTAACATTGAGGCGCAATAGACGCCCTCAAGGGAAAGCGCCACCTAAACGCCTAAATGTTTCAAAACTCTGCTCAGCTGAGAAACAGAGCGAGCTCTCATCAGAACTCTCCTCAAAATTGGATTGCGTGACTTTTGACCCTGAGACCATGAACAGAGCTGGACTGACCTAAATACGCGACTGTACACTCTTGCGCCAGCAGCACAGTTGGTTTTCCTGTCCGCAAGCACCAGGACTGGTTCAATGATAATGATAATGAAATCAAAGTGCTCATCAAAGAAAAAAATAGTCTCATCCAAGCTCACTGCAGTGACCCCTCTTCCACAGCAAAAGCTGATGCACTGCGTGCATGTAAGGGTGTACTCCAGAAGAAGCTGAGGAAAATGAAAAATGACTGGCTTGAAGAGCGAGTAAGAGAAACTCAGAAATATGCCGACACAAACAACACTAGAAAGTTCTTTGAGAGCCTCCGAGCTGTGTTTGGACCATCCCGCTCTGGCACTACGCCACTTCTTGCGTCAGATGGTTCAACACGCATTGTTGAATTGAATGCCATAATTCAGCGTTGGGCAGAACATTTCGGAGGTGTGCTAAATCGGCCATCAAATATAAATACTGAGTCCATTGACCGCCTCCCTCAGACTCCTATTAATGCAGCTCTTGCCAAGCCATTCACAGCAAATGAGACCCGAACTGCCACAAATCAGATGTCCTTTAACAAATCACCAGGCGTGGATTCAATTCCTGCTGAGGTGTATGCCTTCGGTGGAGAAAAGCTTATTGAAAGGTTGACCGAGTTGTTCAATCATATGTTGAAAGCAGGGAAGCTGCCACAGGACTTCAAAGATGCTTCAATCATCCATCTGTACAAAAACAAAGGGGACAGCCAAGTCTGTGACAACCATCGGGGAATCTCTCTACTTTCAATTGCTGGCAAAATATTGGCAAGAATGCTTCTGAATCGCCTTCTTGATCACCTCTCGTCAAATGACTTGCTTCCCGAGAGCCAATGTGGCCTTCGTAAAGAGAGGGGAACGGCGGATATGATTTTTGCTGCCAGACAGATTCAGGAAAAATGCATGGAACAAAATAAAGCGCTGTATATCACATTTGTTGACCTCACAAAAGAATTTGACACAGTGTGTCGTGAAGGCCTCTGGAAAATCTTGGCGAAGTTTGGGTGTCCACCCGAATTCATCACAACAGTGCGCCAGTTTCATGATGGCATGCAAGCTGCAGTCAAAAGCAACGGCAGTGTTTCAGAGCCCTTTGCTGTCACAAATGGGGTAAAACAGGGTTGTGTCTTAGCTCCAACTCTGTTCAGCATCATGTTCTCTGCAATGCTACAAGAAGCCTTTAGCTCTCCTCCTCAAGGGGTAAGCATCAAGTACCGAACTGATGGCAGTCTATTCAACCTCAGGAGACTTCAGGCAAAAACCAAAACCATAAGTACTCAAGTCTGTGACCTACTATTTGCTGATGATTGTGCACTTCTGGCACACGATGAGGATAGCATGCAAAACTGTGTTGATAAGTTCTCTAGTGCCTGTGACAACTTTGGCCTCACAATAAGCACAAAGAAGACGGAAGTGCTCCATCAGCCTACTCCAGACGACAAGTATCCTGTGACCCCAAATATCAAAGTCCATGACAGTCTTCTGAAGATGTCGGAGAACTTCACCTATCTTGGCAGTACACTGTCTTCCGCGGCTCGTGTTGATACTGAAATTCTCTCAAGAATCAGCAAAGCCAGCTCTGCATTTGGCAGGCTTCGAAAGAGAGTATGGGATGTTGCCGGCATTCGCACAGACACTAAGCTGAAAGTGTACAATGCTGTGGTCCTTCCCACCCTACTCTATGGGGCTGAAACCTGGACAGTGTACCAATCGCATGCCAGAAAGCTAAATCACTTTCATCTGGCCTGCCTTAGAAAGATCCTAAGGATCAAATGGCATGATAAAATTCCAGACACTGAGGTCCTCAATCGTGCCAAGGAATTGAGCATCTTCTGCCACCTGAAAAAAATTCAGCTACGTTCCAGACTCCCTAAGCAAATCTTCTTCTCTGAGCTCTCCAATGGAACGAGGAATGTTGGGGCCCCAAAGAGACGTTACAAAGACACTCTCAAGCAATCACTGAAGGCCTTTGCCATTGATGTGAGTGAGTGGGAAAAGCTCTCGCTTGATCGTGCAAATTGGAGGGCGGCCCTTACCAGAGGCAGCAAAGCATGGGAAGCTGACAGAGTCCAGCAGGCTATCAAAAAAAGAGAACGGCGCAAGAAAAGGCCCAGTGGTACTGAACCAACGGAGCACTCTTGTCATTTATGCGGAAGGGTCTGCAGGGCAAAAATAGGACTTATCAGTCACATGAGAAGCCATAAGTCATGAAAGAACAGTCTTTCCATTCTGTCCTCTGTGTCCTTTAGTTCTCTTTATTGTCCATGTGTTGAAATTCTCAACAATTTCTGTTCTTTATTCCTCTGGTGTTGTTAAGGTCATCATCATACCTGAAGGACGAACTATTATTATATTCCAGACAATACAGTTGCTCGGAATCTCCTCTCACCGAGTCACGTTACAGCTGGTTAGTAATAGTTTTTGTGATCTTACGTGACCAGCTGACAAAACATTGCCTAGAACATTGATTTCTACAGCAGTTCCTATAAGGCTAAGCGACTACGTGCCACTTTGTTGCTTTGCAGTGGCATTACAATTTTTTGTTTAATGCAGGAGGCCAATGAATAGGGATGCCCTCACCATCATGCAAGACACGGGCACATTGCATAGTTGAAAGGAACGTGAAACTAAGACACAGCGGTATGCCACATTGTGTGCATTTAGCCTTAGGGGTGATAACAGACGAAGCCTGGTGTAGGCGCCAGACCCACACCTCGACCCAGCGGGATGCAGCGGGGGCAGTGCCTGTTGTGCTAGTGTGGAGCAAAATGTATGGGCGACAAGCCACTGGTCTGGCACATACATCGGCCTTGGTTTGTTTCATCCCTCAGATACTCCCGGTGTAGTCAACTCGGCCCCTTAGAATGACAAGGTTCTAACTCCCTTCCATCAATTTTGAGAAATAGGCCCATTGCGGATAACGGCCATTTTAGTTGTAAGGACCGACGCTTAACCATGGCGATGGTAGCACTGATTTTGATTCGTTTGCTGATTTGCACTGTGAGCACTTCAGGCGTCGCGAACCAATATCGGCGGCGAGCTAAAAAAAAAGTTCACTTCAGTAAACAATGGCACGTGTGTACATGCACATGGGAGACGTTCGGTCAATTCTTTCACTTCCTTTCCCATGTTTACACGGATGGTAGGGAATCTGACCAGCTTGGATCCATCCTTTCCGCACCTGTCATAACAGTCAACTGCAATGCAACCAGCAGGCATTTTAACCACTTAGACATAATATCTCGAAGTTATACTCATCAGCTGATCCACCCGCCATCTTAGGTGTCGCAAGTACAAAACAAAAACACTCTGTGACGTCATTCGCAATGGGCCTATAGATGATTGAAGTTTAATGTTCTCATAGCTTTTAGAGATTGGATTTTTTTTTTCTTTTTAGTAATACTTACAACTTACACACCCAATTCGCTTGATACTTTGACACACAATGGAAAAGGCCCGTAGAAGTAGTGTGTAGTGTGTAACTCTGTTCAGCCAAAAAGTGGAGATAGAACCTTGTCATTCCAAGTGGACGAACTGTCACTAGACCTGCAACCTCCAGTTTCTCATTTGCGATGTTTTCAATTTTTCTTTCAACGCCTTTTTCTTGCTAATGGAAGCAGCTTCAGTCTCTTGCACACTTTGTAATGCAGGTTGCTCTTCCAAGTTTGCAGCTTCAAAAGATTTTCCATTTGTTGTGCAAGGGCCAGGTGGTGTAAATTTTGCTTCTGTATTGGGGTTGAAAATTGATACATGATGCTCTTTTGGGGGAGCCCGAGTTGACATTAACTTAGGGGGTGGATTTGGAATATTAAAAAGTGTAGGGACGGCATCCTTCGTTAGCAGCCTTCTCTTTCCTCTACTTTCTCTGAAGCAGCAGGCCTCAAAATGTTCTGAGCAGAGAACATTATTTTTGTATAGAAGGTGGGCTGGTTTCTTATCAAGGTCTGCCCGTCTTGTATTAATTACCCATCGCTTGCACCTAAAACCACACGTAAGTGTGAGAAAAATACAAATAGTTACCACAAGGATGGGGGGGGGGGGGTGTGAAGGGTTGTCATATTGTTATTCTTATTACAGCTGTATTGTTATTTTAATGTTCTTCACATCCTTTGTCAGAATAAAGGGAAGAGGAAGAAAGGTGGAAAGCACTTTTCTCCTGAACTTTTATTTAACCTTAGTAAGGCAACCTGTGATTGTTAACAGTGTTGCAGAGTATAAAAAAAGTTTGGCTTCTTCCATCTTTTTTTATTATTAGTTTAAGGCTACAGTACAAATCAGTTTTAGCAAATGTGACAGAATGAGTTAATAAATATGTACAATTCATTTTTGTATGTTTGATTTAAATTAGATCTAAGTGACTGGTGTCAGGTTTAAATATCATTATTATCAGTCCAGATCTAGTATAATATATCTAGCCTGTAGCTAGATCCGTTAGATCTGGCACAGTAATCATAGAATCTAGATCTAGATCTAGACCCAAGTCTTGAAACAATAATTATAGGCCTAAATGTAGTTAAAATCATGAGAAAAAATGACTTTATGAAGTGCTAACTATAAAATAAACATAACTGACCCATACGATACATTCCCCATTAGATCTAGTTGTCACGAACACAATGTCTTCTAAATGCCGTGCTAGGTCACGACGTTCAGTGAGTAAATTTTCACGACTTGTTAATTCTAACCAGCGTAATTTGTCCTTGAGCTGTTCTCGTGAACAGTTTGTTTGAAACACTTTTGTTTTAGAGATGGAAAGAAAGTGGGGCGAGATAGAATAAATGTATAGCTAGGAGTGACAGAGCCGTTCTCGACCCCGTGATTTTGATGAACACTTAGAAGGGAAGAGAAGGGGCGAATAAGGATAGATAGTTTAAGACGCTTAGTCGCGTTCAGAAATTCGTGCATAAAATGTAGAAAGCACGAGGGTTTAAAGATTTCAGTAGTTGTTTTGACATTTTAAATTGACCTTGTCTGTTTTAATGCGAGGCCGTGACCGACTCCCACATAGAATATATTAATACTGCGAGATGAGCTCGCATGGATGCAGCAATGAAATCTAGGGATTTGGACGGTAGTTGCAGGTGGCTAGACAGTATAAAAGTCAGCCCAGACATATATCCTGCACTCCATACAGAAAACTCCAATCTATGCAGGCGTCGGCACGATTCTGCCTGAAGAATCATAAAGTTGTACGACTCATGTCTAGTCCACTATAGACATTTGAGATGAATCCATATGCCTGAATGAGATATGCCCACCGCTATTGTCCATCGTTCCCTGGTCTCTAACACCAGGGAATAATCGTAAGTGTTTGTCTATTGATGACTCAACCATGAACGAGGAGCTGAACATAAGTTATCCAGTAGGACAGGATTGCCGCATATACTAGGAGTGCTACCCAAGAATGCAAGATAAAGATATATATAGACTTGCAACTAGTATGAATGTATGGCATACACATCTGTGAATTGTGATTGATTTGTCTGGATGAGGCTGGGCATTGCCAGCCCATCCTAGAGTAGATCTCTAGACTTAACTACGTCAGTTTGTATTGACGGGCTCGATTATTATAAGCGTTAGGCACAAATGGCTGAGATGACATTGTCGCCAGAGACCATATTAGTGTATTGATTGATATATAGTAGGCAGACCAGATCTGAGATATATATAATTAGTACTTAGATTGTTAGTGAGTCAGAAGTATAATAATATTATTGGAATCTAGAGTAGAATTCTAGTGAGGTATTATTGAATTTGGATTTGATGCTGCTGATGTTGTCTTTACTATATAATAGATCTAGACAAAATTGTTAGGGTAATTAATGTAATTAAATTTGTGGCCCTGCAGGTCTGTTTATGAAACTTATTCAGATTGTTCTTAGTGTGTGGCATGGTACGAACGATTAGATATTAAGTACCTCTCGATTTAAATGCAGTCGAAACCTTAAGTAGACGGATTCCCCCCAAATTCGTAACATTTAGGATAGGAGCCTCGTAACACTAGTCTAGATCTAATTCTGCGAGTTGCGAGTTTAAGAAATCATATCGTGAAAATCTTGACCCAGTTTATGTCTCGATTCCGATTAAATTATGACAATAAACTTTTGTAAAACACTGGAATATTTTATCAATACCTTTCTATATCAATTGGGAAGCGATGGAAAGTAAGATCGGGTCGCTTTATGCTTGAATTTTTGCAATTTATTGCAGAACACCAGCGACATTGCGAGTTCGCCATCGTAATTTCTGCTTTGCTGTCTGCTATGTTTCTGATCAGCTGTTTGTATTTACCACAGCGACCTCAATTTAGCCGCGCTGACCCAGTTTCGCGTTTTGGCGGAAGTGAACCCTCTCTAAATATCTAAGCTCTCTGGCTTTACCCAAGGAATTCGGTGACGTAATGATCGCCTGTGCGGTTGTTATAAATAGTCACGGGGATTCCAAAGAAGTACCTCCTTTCCGGCAACGCTGTCTAAAAAAGATTCCCGCGACCGGGCCGTCCCCAGCGACAGGAGGGCGGTATAGCCCATGCCACCCAATCGGTTAGTCCTCGAATTCTTTGCGGTTCGAGACCTGGATCAATCCTGGCAGGATTAGCCCTGCTAGAGTAGCCCTGCCCTGGCACAGCAGCTCTGGCTATCCCAGCATTATGTGTCCTTCTTGTTGGATGATGACGGGTGGGGATTCCCGGGGATAAACACCAAAATAATTATACACCTCATGGATACAATAAAAAATACAGACTATCTAATCAAGCAAAAGACGCAGGCAGGAATGAGCGTTATCGTCCCGACGCGCCATAATACAAACTTAGAGTTAGACTCAAAAGCTAAATTCAAACCCAAACTCAAACTATTAAAATCCATGAAATCAATAAACTGATATAACGTCTCCACGGGCCACACTCATCAAGCTTTTACAGTGTAGTATCATGCCTAAATAAGGTGCTCAGAAAAAGACCACAAAACGTGCAAAGTGATCGATGCCGTGCCCATGCCCCATAAACACGAAACTCTAACTGAAACTCTTCCTAGCACGATATAGCCCTTATCATGTTGGCATGCTGTCTTCAAACTCTACCTCAACCTCACCATGTTACATTATTGTCAACTCGCTCATTTTGAAGGCCAAATTACGTTACATGTGTGCAGTGACGATGTCACTCATTTTATATACAATTCTGAGGATCTTGTCACATTTGTATTCTTGTCTCTTCTGGTTTCAGATGAGGACGGTGATGGAGAAACTGACGAGGATACTTGCCGCGATATTGACGGTAAGCAATTATTTTGTTTCCACAAGTCTTTGGTATCTTGTCAGATATGTGGATAGACGTAGTGTACTGGTACTGATGCCCTCTTCTTGGACAATTCTCAGCTACACCACAGGCATAAATTCTGGTTCATGGATGAATGCAAACGGGCCATTGAGGTCCGTGGAACAGCCTTCCGTGAACTCAATCGTAATCTAAGCACCCGGAGCCATGGAGTTCTTTAAACGCTAAAGGGGAACGGTTCGTAAGTCGATTAGGAAGAACAAGAGAAATTCTTGGAGAAATTCTATTTCCCAGGTGAACAACTGGAAGCCAGCTCAAAGGATTTTTTTTTTTTTAAATTAAAGGTTCTGGAGTCACTGCTGCTGTTGATCATCTCCAAAAGCATGACATAAGGTACTCCTTAGGCGTAATGTCCGGCAGACAAACTGTCCGGGTACCGACCAAGGAGGCAGGGACTGATGGACTCTGACAGCTTGAACCGTGCCCACCCATCATGTTCTGATATTTTGTTATTCACAGTAGAGGGAGAGTGGTCCGCCTGGGTCTCATCTCGGGAAAATGAAGATCCTTGCAATAAAATGGACTGTATGAGAGGGAGAACACGGTGAGTTCCGGTTAACGTAGGAAGGTATACTGACCAAATGCTGGAGGCGTATGATTGTCGAATTTCTTTGTAGTGCCAGATCTTAACGTCCTATACTTATTGGCTGTCTAGCTGCGATCTTAGTTCTTGTTTGTTCTATTTCTCTTTTCTGAAAAACTGGAGACCTTTTCGTTTGTAGAAGGGGTAATTCAAAGACATACTTTGACACTTGATTAAAATGCGTTGTGGCACTTGCCAAGATATTCCGATTTATTCTAACTCCTAATCATAATAACTAAAGCCGTAAACGTTTAACGTCGAATTTCTCAGTAGTGCAAAAAGTGGAGTTGGAGCAAACAAGAATTAAAGTCATGTAGTGACAAATCCAACAGTGTTTCCGCAACATGGGTAATGACGGAAATGGTGAGATGGGAGAATCAACCACTGACATTGCCCAGGGTGGGAATTCTTAAAATTAATCTTATCCACATTTTCAAAATCGGAAGTGACTGAAAATGACAGTAAAATTGAGACTGATGAATAACAACAATAATAATAAAAGCAGCAATGAAACAAAAAGAAGGTGACTGTTTGAAGAATGACAAAATTGGGTTTTGTTTTTGCTTTCGTTCATGTTGCAGATCCTGTTCTAGTCCAAGGCCTGGAATGTTGGGGAAGAAATGCACAGGGAATGCTAACATGTCGGTTGAAACTGGTAGCGAAGAAATCCCTGGATGCAAAGAGGCCAAGTGTAAACCAAGTACATTTTCGTTTTTTACGAGGAGGGAGGGAAGCATGAACTAGCAGCTTGGACTCGTTTCAAATCTACACAAAACGGATTTTGAGAATTTTACTCATGTAATGAATTTTGAAGGAAACTACTTAATTCCATCCGCGAAATTTAAACCGACGAAACTCTGAATAGCAGACAATTAGTGTACCCAGATAGACGTGATAGGCGCAATGCTGTCGTCGCAGCCTCGCCGCGCCGTAAAACCAAACTGAAATAAACTCAAACTAACTCGTGAGAAAAAAAGGTGCGTGACTGGGAGGTGGGGAGAGTAAAGTCACCAGGGTGTCTCAAATTACTAGAATGTGAAGCCACACCTAGCTCTGGCTACATGTCCAACATCATATGATTTTGTTGTGTCCATGGACTTTTTCACTACGACCAGGCTTGTGCCCGAGACACAGAATACCGAGACAGACCATTCCTTCTTTAGCTATATGTCCACAACTTGTGCACGTATGAACACGGTGAGTCCTGCTCCAAGAGCTTTATGGTACTGATCTTTTTCGTTCAATTGTGAAAGGGTTAGTGCGAATTGTTGCACTGTTGTCATCTATGATACGCGGGCAAGTCGACGGACGGAATTTGGCGAATTGAATCGTCTCGGTATCCTTTGTCGCAGCTTTAACAAACATAGACCTTCAGGCTACACACGGTCCGTCCTAGACAATCTTCATGGATCGGAACACTTTCCAATCTGTATCGCCTCTAACCAACCAATAGCACAATAGTTCCAGTGGAACCTTGCCCGGGCTGCCTGGCCAGAGTTCTACCAAAGGTGCACACAGACAATTACTGCTGCTACTATTGGCAGTGTCAAACACTTCCAGGAGCTTCTCTTGCAAGTTGATGAGACCCGTAACCCGACGACCTCTGTGACTCCACGCGAAGACAGATTCTGGTTCACGTATGAATGCAAGCGGGCCATTGAAGCCCTCGAAACAGCCTTCCGTGAATTCAAATATAATGTAAGCACCCAGAGCATGGCGCCCTTTAAGCGCTACAGGGCAAAGATTCGTAAACCAATTAGGGAATACAAGAGAAATTCTTGGAGAAATCCTATTTCTCAGATTAACAACTGAACCCTACCCAAACAGATTTGGAAGATGATTAAAAAAAAAGAAAAAGCTTCTGCCATCACCTTTCGTTCTTATTGGTCATCTCCAAAAGCATGATGGTTTCTCGCACAAGAGGAAGGAGAGGTTACAAAAACACACTGGCTTCATCGTTCGCAACCAAGTCTTCTAGCGAACTTTATTCAGCCCACTTTTGGAAACATAAAAGTGAAGCTGAGAAATCTCCTCTTGATTTTTCAACCATCGAGTCCCTGCTCTACAACGAAAATTGACAACTAAATGGCCAGCCAAAGTCAGGCCAGGAATATAGCACCCATAGCATTCATAACTTTTGAGAATTTTACCAAATTTATATGGGGCCAGTTAATTCTATTTGTGAAACTTTACTTGTTAAAGCTCTCTATACTAGACATTAACAAAATACCCACATCGACCGTGGAAGGCGCAAAGTGGCCGCTGTCGAGCGGACATGTCGTAAAACCCACACTCGAACTTAAACTCAACAAGTTAATGTGGCTGTGTATTCAGAAAATTTTAATATCTTTTTCATCTCTTTTAATAAACAAAGTAATAGCAAAAGAAAACACTAGCGATACAGAATCTGTATTAGGAGGAGGGGGTAGTAAAGGCTTAGTGAGAGAAAGTGGGAAGGTGTGACGGAGAGGTCAGAAGCAGGTTTATCCCTGGTGTCACCGTATGCCCCATAGTTATACTTTTCTTCATCAAATTCATAAATAAACTTGATTTTTCTACATGTAGTATGCCATCATCACAAAAAATGGATATCCCAGCAGGTTTTTATCTGTTTTCTTGCTTTGGTGGAGGGTAGGAATATATGAATAAATAAGAACAAATCTGCGGTATGGATACTCACCTGTCAGCTCTCGGCAAAACAACAACACGTCCGATGCCTAGAATTTCACTCTGTGTGAAGACAATCACATTGAAAGAGGAAAACGGATTTAAACAAAATTTATAAAAGCTTGTGAAAAGGTGGATAAGTAGATTGGAAGAGTTCTCAGTACTTGGGAGAGTGGAAATGTGGAAGGGAGTGTTAAGTCCCGTCAATAAGTAAAATGTTAACTGGTCATTACTAAAGTTACCGACTGTGATAAATTATCACCGCTGATTATCTTTCAGAGTGTCCCCCCAGGACATAAGGCAAGTCTTGCAAGCCTTGCGGCAGAGGTTGTTTGAAATGTGATCCTGATACAGGCGACTGTCTCCAGTGTTTAAAAGGCCATCTAATGGTAGAGAACCTTTGCAAACGTAAGTTTGATGAGTTGAACTACTAGTGACCTTTTGACGATGATTTTGATGTAAAACTTTTGAGTCAGCTCGAGTCATGGCCTATCAATGGACAAATGGCGGATGTCAAAGATCTGAGGGCAGATTCTTAGTGGTTGCTTAGTATTTTCATGTTGGGTTAAAGATGCTTTTGTTGACTTGGTTACTTGATGCTTTAATACTCATTTGCAAAACCCATTTCAGATTCACTCAAACTTTGAGAATTTTGCACTGTGATAAAATTTATAGTATTTATACGAAATTATTTAATTCTATTTGTGAAGTTTCCATTAATGAAACTTTGAAGACGAAATGAAAATAAAGTACTAACAGATCGTGAAATTTGCAAAGTAGCCGTTATCGTGCCCACGCATGGTTAATTCCTTCCTTGCCTTGCCCAGAACTGTTCCGGGCTGTCTAATCTCACTATACTGCCATGTGCCCAGAACTGTTCCGGGCTGTCCAATCTCACTATACTGCCATGTGCCCAGAACTGTTCCGGGCTGTCCAGTCTCACTATACTGCCATGTGCCCAGAACTGTACCAGGCTGTCTAATTCGCCGTGCTGCCATGTGCCCAGAATTGTTCCGGGCTGTCTAATTCGCCGTACTGCCAATGTGCCCAGAACTGTACCAGGCTGTCTAATTCGTTGTACTGCCATGTGCGCAGAACTGTTCCGGGCCTAGTTATGATTGTTTTGTATTTCCTAGTTAGTTCCCCTACTTACTTGTGTCATTTGCGTGCATTTTGCCAGCGTGGGATTTATGATGTGTAATTTTAAAAATTTGCTTGTTTTGTCCCCTTTTTGCACCCGGGAGATGAGGGGAAATCTCTGTGGCTGGCAAAAGGTTAAACAAAATCACACAGAAAAGGCATTTTTATACAACAAGAAGTACAAAAGAAACAACAGCAGCAACAACAACAACAATTTTAGTTATTAGTAGGCAGCTGGACACTCTGTTGTTACAACTGTCAACTGACCAATCAAAACGTGCCACGATAGATCATCACGATCCTCTGGAGACCTTCACAGACTTCACGCGACTTACGTGCTGTCGATCTGAATAATTATAAAGTTATGGAAGCAATCTCCCTGCGTATTCTTGCAAATTTAAATCAGAAAATATTTTTTGTTTAGTTAAGACAAACTGGTTTAGAAAATCATGCTGAATTTGGATACATGGATTTAGCTGGGGGAGAGTTATCTATTATAAAAAATATATATGTAGTTGAGGAAGTAATTCATTGTGGAACAATTTGGCCCCTCCCCTCCCTCTTTCTTTTTGCTCGAGGCTACAGACTAAATGACAGTTTCAGAAAATTATGAAATAAATTGGCTTAAGCGTTAACTAATCCAGCCCAGTCGCTTTTGTTGCGACCGATTGTGTTGATTCAAGTTTCAGGTTCTTTTAAATAAAAAAGTTGAAAAAATGTAAAATACAATGATCTTTGTTTTAGCTCCCTGTCATAAGCTCACCTTTCCGGAAACAAATTGAAACGATGTTCATACGCGTTCCATGCACGCAATTTCCCAACCAGAAATAAGCGCAAAATGCTGTTATACAATATGAACTCTGTCCTAAGACCGTAGAATATGGGAAGCCTTCTAGACCAAAACGAGAGAGGGACAGAGTGGTGGGTTCACAGGTTTATCCCAGATAATGCCGGGTACCTCATCTAGTTAAAAAAAAAAAGTAGTTTATTTATTTCTGTGGGGACTATAATTTATTCCACTACTACTACTACTTCTACTAGTCGCTGCTACAACTATTACTACTGTTACTACTACTATTACTACTACTACTACTACTACTACTACTACTACTACTACTACTACTACTACTACTACTACTACTACTACTACTACTACTACTACTTCTACCGCCTACCACTACTACTACTTCTGCCACTACCACTAACTACAACTGCACTATTAGTATTACTACTATCACTACTGCTTCTACTACTACTACTACTAACTACAATTGCAATACTAGTATTATTACTATTACTACACCCACCACAACTATAACCACAACTGCACTATTAGTATTACTAGTATTACTACTAATACTACTACTATTACCACAGCTATTACTGCAACTGAACTACTAGCATCTATACTATATATATTTGTGGACTTGAGATTTCTCGTTGCAAAAGGCTTCTGAACCACTCAACACTCAGACTTCAAATTTTATACAATGCATCAGAATGGATGTAAGAGTGCACAGTTTTTAATAGAAGTCTCAAATCGGTGTCTTTTTTTTTATTGGGAATTTATTGTTTCCCCAATTTTCACTAGGCTCATTGACATGCTGTAGGTTTTTATGACATCATCACTTCCTGACATTTTCCGGTGCGCACCACTGCACACTGTGTACTGTTCTACCGAGGAGTTTTGGGGATGACCCTACGCATCTCAGCTTTTGTTCTTATTCCTTTCGGTCTGAAGTGGTGTCCTTTGTTGTTGCATCTCTCTTATAAGCTATCTATGCAGCATTAATGCTTTTTTTAGTTCACAGGCGTCTTAAGTTTTACCCTCCCCCCCCGCCCCCCCCCCAAAAAAAAAAATTTTAAAAATCGAACAGGTACTCAGCTAGTTACTAATATTACTTTTACTACTACTTTTAATTAGTACAAATGTACTAATTCTACGTTCTACCCCTATTTTTCCCACTAAATCAACTTTTATGAATAATTTCAGTTCCAGAGGAGCACCTGAACCTGCCAGAAACCCCCATAAAGTTTTGCTTTGAAAATTGTGACGGCGCTTGTGACGACTCAGGCACATGTACACCTGTCGGTAAGGTTTGGGTACTGTAGGATAAAATTAAGGGTGGTGCGGGTTACGAAGGAGGAAAGGGGTAGGGGTGGACGTGGACCCACAACACATCCTGTCCTATCTGAGACAGGCTAAGATCTACAACTTGTTTTTTTTAAACTTTTATACTCGTTTATGAAATTTTTCCAGATCTTTTCAAAACAACTTTTTAGAGTTTCACCAATGTGTTAAAATTATATGAATGTATGTATTAAACCTAATAGCTCCGAATATAAAACATAAATTTGGGTAGAGTACCCAAATAGACCGTGAAGGACGCAAAGTGGCTGTTATCACGCCGACGCGCTGTAAAACCCAAACTCAAACTCAAACTCGCTGTTTGCCCGTGTTGAAAGTTGGACTGCAATTGTATATTTTGTTTTGAAAATTTTAATCACACCAGCCAGTTTAGTCGGTCTCTAGTAGTGGGGAAATAATCCTTTCATTCTCCTGCACTTCTACTTGCTTTTTTTTTAATCATTGGTACCTACCAAACTGCTGGTTGGATTGGCCTGGATGGTAGCATCAACATCCACCAATAACATGGTACCTACCAAACTGCTGGTTGGATTGGCCTGAATGGCAGCAACAACATCCACCAATAACATGGTACCTACCAAACTGCTGGTTGGATTGGCCTGGGTGGCAGCAACAGCATCCAACAATAACATGGTACATACCAAACTGCTGGTTGGATTGGCCTGAATGGCAGCAACAACATCCACCAATAACATGGTACCTACCAAACTGCTGGTTGGATTGGCCTGGATGGCAGCATCAACATCCACCAATAACATGGTACCTACCAAACTGCTGGTTGGATTGGCCTGGACAGCAGCAACAACATCCATCAATAACATGGTACCTACCACACTGCTGGTTGGATTGGCCTGGATGGCAGCAACAGCATCCACCAATAACAGTTCAGGAATCAAGAATAAATGATCAACTGTATTATGCTGAGGGACTTGAGACACAAAGATCTTTACTCTCTTAGATATGTAAATACCACTTTATTCAAGATCAACTTGGACTCACATGCCTCTCAGAGAAATTGAAGAGATAAAATAATTGTCCTTAGTAGACTCTGTCTGGGTCATAGCCACCTCTACAGGGGGGAAGATCCCCCGAAAGTGTCCTGGAATACAAATTTCCAACGACCAATAAAACATATGATTTTAGATGAATGTGTAGACTTCATGTATATCCGAAGAAGACACTTTGCCTGCGGATCCATGAAGGAATTATTTCGAACGTGGACACAGAGCATGTCCTGTCCTGACTGAGGGAAACTAAGATTTAGAACTTGATTTCAAGACTTCCTTACTCAATGACAAAACTTTATTTCATATCCACACAAAACAGCTTTTGAGCATTTTTACAAATGAGATGAAATTATAGGAAAGTAATTGATTCTAAAGTCAAATTAGAAGCTGTGAATACGAAACATCAATAAGTTACGTTCCCAAGTAGGCCCTGATAGGCGCAGAGTGGCTGTTATCGTGCCGACGCAGTGTAAAATCCAAACTTAAGCTGAAACTCATATGTGTTTAGGTCTTTATGTTAGCATATGTTAGACACTTTGCATTGTACAAGGCAATTAGATTGGCATTTACACCTCACTTTTCTTGTTGTTGTTGTTGTTTTTGTATCTTTCTTGTTCTAGTTTCCGCGTGTCTTTGTTGTACGGATTTTAAACATTTAGTTTTAGAATTTTGCGCTGGCAGCGGTCTTGTTCGGCCTAATCTTCTCGACTTTTCACTGCCAAGGTATCTTTAACGTGCGCAACGTGCACACGGGGGCCCCGAGTTTTTCGTCCTTACCCGAGAAGGCTAAGTGTTCGGTCCTACCGACCATAAGATCAGTGACAAGAATTGTTTCGCCCGAAAAAAATATTCCGACATGCCAGCAACGACCGGGAATGAAACCCGGTGTAGCAGGCCAGATTATACCCCTGCCAGACTATACCCGGGGTTAAACTGGTTTAGCCCAGAATATACCCCGGGGTGTACACCCCCCCCCCCCCCCCCCAGGTCCAGATTATACCCCTACTTTTTTTTTTTTGTGTGGATAAAACAAGTCAAGACCGCAGTTTATTTCAACTTTAGTTTGATTTGTTCATTATCACTGTCATCACGTATCAAATTGAAGCATACATTTTTGACCCCTGTAAATTATGATACATTTAAAAGGAAATAAACATGCATTAAAAAACATTGATATACAAAAGGATTGAAAATCCATTCAAATCGATATGATTAGACTTTAACAATAATTTTACTTGTGTCCGTTGGCATTCTTCTTCTTTTTTTTCTTTTATAATACGTTGTCCATGAGCTAAACTTGTATTGCATTTTTTTGTTTGGCACCACTGACATATTCCCAGTGGCAAGGTATGAAATAATTATAAGACTCATAAGTGTAAAGTCATCTGAATCTTATTTTAATTTTTGAAAATCAGAAATGTGCTTGATATGTCAGAACAATTAGATCTGCATACAAAGTTACACTGACGCAGAGAGAAAAGGCCGGGAAAGAACACATAGACAAAAAAGCAACAACATTTTAATAACCCAACTGACAGATGGTACAATTCCATCATCCAATCCAACAGACATTAAATACTTCACACAAAACTAAAAACATACTAAAATTGTTTCTCATGATGAATTTAACCTGTCCAGATCCACTTGAAACGTCACAGAATGCTAACCAGTAATATACAATAATAACAATAAGAACACCAAATTATAATCATCTTATTTACTCTTCAAAATATAGAGAAATATGAATATCAGAATCATCATCATCATCTTGAAAATTACAAAGATATGAGAGGGGGTGTAAAAATGGCAGTGCAGGCCTACAAATCATTCTAGAATCTATAAGCAGCAATATATGTGCATCAACAATATATAAAAAACGTGTTAAATCTTTTCAAATATTCAAGTAAAACTGGACAGAAAGCTTTAGTGAAATAGCCTTGACAGTTGTGTAGACCGACAGAGTAAGCCCACTGAGACAAAAGTAGTGCATTGTAAAAGGCAATTAGATCTATAGCGTGTTGATATCAACACACACGAGTGAAATTAATGCTGAAGTCTAATCATATCAGTTTTAAGGGATACTCAACCCTTTTGTACATCAACGCATTTTAATGCATGTTTGTTTCCTTTAAAATGTATCATGGTTTACAGGAGTCAAGAATGTATGTATGTACATCAATTTAAACTAAGGCTGAATTGAAATAACTTGCTACTGTTATTTCCTCTAAATTTTATTATGATTTATGGGTGTCAAAAATGGGTTCATGTATGTATTAATATGATATCTGACAACAGTGATAAAGAACAGGCTGAAATAAACTGTGGTCTTGACTTGTTTTTTAAAAAAAAGTAGGGGGTATAATCTGGACGAGGGGGGTATAGTCTGGCCTAGCTCAAGGTATACCCGGGGTATAAACTGGCCTAGCCCAGAATATGCCCAGGGGTATATTCTGGGCTAGGCCAGTTTACCCCCGGGTATAGTCTTAGCGGGGGGTATATTTTGGCCTGTTACACCGGTACCCTCGACGGCGGTATGAGAGGCGAGGACCTTATAGGTATAGGTAGAATACGCAGGACGTCACAGCATGTTTTTGTTTTGATCTTCTGCCACTAAAGATGGCCGGTGGATCAGCTGATTAGTATAACTTCGAGATATGTCTAAGTGGTTAAAATGACTGCTAATTGCAATGTATTTGATTGCTAGGGCGGGGGTGGAAAGGATGGATCCAAGCTGGTCAGATTCTCTCCCATCAATGTAAACAAAGGAAAGGGAGTGAAAGAACTGATCAAACGTCTCCCATTGAACATGTACAAATGGGCCATTCTTTACTGTAGGGACCTACTTGTATCTCGACGCCGATTGGTTCGCGGCGCCTCCCGTGGCTCGAAGTGCAAATCAGCCAACGAATCAAAATCAGTGCCAAAACTGCCATGGTGATGGGCGGTTCCGAACACTAAAGATGGCGGATATGCGTATTCTACCTCTGCGTGGCCGTACTTGTGGTTCAGCCTCGGTCTGCCCGTGTTTACTTTCTGCTGTTCAGTGTTTAAATTAGACTGTAATTAACTTCATTACTCTTTCCCCCTACCCTACAGAGCACAAGTCAGTTCCCAAATGGGTGAAAGCTGTCCCTGCTGTCATCCTGAGCTCTCTGATGCTCTTTATTTGTTGTCTTTGCTGTCGACGCCGGTAAGTTTGTTCAGACGTCGATATTTGTCTTGCTCACTTGGTGGAAGAATTCTACTGGCTGAGGAAATTACTGAATTGTATAGCCATGTGCTTGTGACCAGTGTGTCTTTTTAAAAATCAAGTGTTAACATATTTTTTTGCTTCAGTAT
>OZ007579.1:35307465-35429965 GCA_963931925.1 Onchidella celtica | reverse complement strand
AGAGAGAGAGAGAGAAGAGAGAGAGAGAGAGAGAGAGAGAGAGAGGGGGGGGGGCACAATGATTGTTTATTCCGGGCAATGCCCGGTAGGCCATCTAGTAGTATACTTTGTAGTTAATTATTGTATTTGAAGTAGGAGGGTAGTTCAGAAAGTTGGTAAATTTTCATGAATTATCTTGGGCGATTCCCCGAGTTTACAGCGCATGGAAAACTCCTATCTTGTTTGCTTCACAGCTCAAGGCATGGCATTTGTGTGACGTTATCACTATATTTCAGGAAGGCGATACAAAATGAAGAGCGTTTTTCCAAAACTGCGTAAGTCAAATTATGTATGAGTTACGACTCCTTACATAATTAGTCATTCAACATTGGTGTAAGACGCGGTGTAAGCGTTTAGTTAAAACTTGCTATGTCTCGCCTTTGTCCTCGGATAAAGAATGGACCTGGCTGGCTTTAACTGAACACCGACAGTAGTGACAGTGTCACCGCGCATTACACTCATTTTGAATGACTGTCTGAAAGTGAACGGGGTCACAACTCGTGCACAATTTGACACCCAGTTTTGGACAAACGCTCTCCAAATATTTCCTGTATTGAATTATTGAGGCTTCCTGGAGGAGCTTTTTTTTTTTTCTTTTTTTTTTTTTTTGCAACAATAGGAAACAAATTGATGTTCATTTATTGAAATTGCTCTTGATCATAACAGTTCCACGTCTTGTGGTTATGCAAACCCGCACAGTCTAGCGTGAGAATAGTCAATGAGAAGCAAGAAATACATCGGGGAATACGGATGCGGAGAGAGCGATGGGGAAAGGGGCGGGGCCCCGGGGTATGTAAAGGTTTCAGGATGAAGGTCATTTTATTACATTACACGGTCACTAGTGTCAGATCGGTGGGGACAGTTAGAACTTTTTTTTTGTGTGTGGGATTTTGGGGGGGGGGGGTGGGGGGTAGATCCGGAGCAACACAGAATAACTTTTCCCTGGGCCAGTGGGACATTATAAAAGGGACCCCCCCTCCTCACTTTTTCAAATCATGTGGATCTTAAAAAATATTACTGTAAAACTTTCTTATTATTCAGTTGTTTTTTTTTTCATTTTGCCTGGACGAAATACAATACATCTGTAATTTCTAGAGGAGATATAATAATAATAATATATAATTAATATGAATGAATGACTGAATTCGTGTTTACAAAAATGGTTCAAATCATGTAGTTCTCAGTGTCTGCGATATTGCTCCCCTTGGGGAAGGGGGTGATTTTGAGTTGTGTGTGTGGGGGGGGGGGGCAAGCAAGGGAAAGGGCGACGGGGTGGGAGATGGGATGAAAATCACTGAAAACGACCAAATGGGCGATTAGTGGGCGGAAACTGACTGGATGACATTGTGGGGGCAAATACTTGACAGATCTAATTAATGTTCTATAGAGGTGTCTGTCTTTCTCCCTATGCACTTGTGATTCACATTCACCGATGACTGATTGATTCAGCATCTTGTAATGTATCGAAATACCTCAGTGGCTCTCTTGACGAGACCTGTGATTCAATAATATAAGAATTAAGATAAGAATCACTTTATTAATTTTATGATATTGTCCCATGAGGGAAATTGTCCTTCTCAAACGTTTAAGCGCACATAATATATTATTATTATTATTGTTACAATGTTAGTGTTACTATAATGTAATACTAATGTTACACATCTTACTCATCATTACATAATCATATCACAACTTAATAAACTCATTAAAACTATAATAACACTTAACAGGCGCACATGCAGTGATATGGTAAGGTAAAGAAGAGTAGTGAAAAGTAGCACATATTATTGTTATAATATGTGTAACAGGGCGACAGACAGGCAAGGTATAGCTAGCGTGGGAAGATAGCTAACGGCGGGGAGACAGAGTTATTGTAGGCCAGAGGGGGAAAGTAGCCGATGCAACTGAAGCGCTTTGACACCCGAAAAGAGTAGTGTTTACTTGACCGCCGTACTTGTCGATCAGATCACCTGGGAATTGCTTGGGGGGGTAGAGCTGTTTCAATAGTATTTGACGTGGAGCCGACGGGGGTGGCTATTAGGATAACTAATGCACACTCGGTGGGCGTCTTGGGACGCTACCTGACTGGGTATAAATCCCCGAACGCTCCTTCCAACTTCAGACCGCTGAGAGCACTCACCAGCTTCGTGCCGAAGAGGAGACCACAACTGCAACTGTAACTTTGTACTAGTCTTGTGAGTGGGGAAGGTCAGGGAACCCGCAAACATCCTTTGTCAGAGCGTGGTATCTTTGGTATCTTGTCGGCATTTGGGCTGTTGCTGAGTGGTAAGTTAATTGTACGATGTATGTGTATTTTACTTAATGTTCATGATTGTAGAACCTAAATCTAGTGGGTTTACTTTGGTATAACTACTGCCTCTGAGAGAGTCACGGAAACGCCGTTATATATATGTTACGAAACCTTATAGGATGGGGTCCGTTAGAGAGAGCGTTATTCTTCGTGGGGAACGTGTAAATATAATTAAAACTGTATTGATCGTTTATTCTATTGCCTATATGGGAGCCTATGGAGTATGGGAGCTGCAGCCTGACTTATAACAGTGTCAGCGGTTAAAAGTGTTAATGATGAATATCCGTCATGGAGTAAGTATGGAAGTCATGCCTTCCAGCAGTAGATTAGGACTTTGCGATTGTTTTTCTACAGAGGAGGAAGAACAACACCTTCTTGGCTTCTCAACTTCTTGTACTTTGATTAACGACATCGTGGCTTCTTGGCTTCCCGACCTATTGGTACCTGCCGATACCTGTTGATCTAACTGCGCAGTCAAGCCAGGGTAGAGAGGAAGAACCAGTGCCCAGATAGCGCCATACACCCCTAAAGGAGAGGTTTCCTTATGCTGAATGTTCCCATGTGTTTTATAAAATGTGCTAGAGATTGAATATTACGAAGCCATTCAATTAGCATGTACTGATTTGCATCAACTTCATTCCATCGAAATTCACATGAAATTGTATGACCTATGTTCCTATTATTATTGAATGAATTAATAATTATTGTATATATGTAAGCAATACAGATATCGTTTGTTATAACTTATAGAAGAGAGATAGTCGATTATTTAGTGTGTTGTGCCGTGCCCATCACGGCTGGTGTCAGAAGAAAGTTAGTGAGAGAAAGTGGAAACATCACAATGGTGTCAGAAGTGGGATCCTGCTAGTAAATAACATTTAATTTTGATCTGGGTCGTGTCAAGGGGCTATTGTGTGATTGTGTGGACAGGTCATCTGCCCTGAGGCGAGTGAGAGAGATTGACATTTAGTGCCTGCGACATGCTCTGATTTTACCTGTGCATTGACTGTTCAATTTTATCTTTTGTCACAGAGAAAATTGTTGTTTGCTATTGCAGGAATATTGTTGTTAACTTCACAGTTACGATCCACGCTTTATTGTTAGCTTTGTTTACAGGTCAATTGCTGATGGACTATCTGGGCGCACTGAAGCTTGCCAGACAAGAAGGCATTAGTGATGAGGAATTCAAAATTAGGTGGGACGAAGAGAAAGCCCAAAACCGAGAACAAAGGGCTATCGAACGAGAAGAAAAGGAGCGCGAACGAGAAGAAAAGGAGCGCGAACGAGAAGAAAAGGAGAAGGAAAGACAATTTGAAAGGGAGAGAATGGAATGCGAACGGGAACTAGCCAAAAACGGGTGTCACAATGGTAAAGGGAATGGAAAATCTGCTGCCCCGAAGGTACCTAAAATTGCCATTTTTGATGACTCGCGCGAGGATCTCGACTCGTATTTGAAAAGATTTGAAAGGCTCGCGCAGGCAAATGATTGGGAAGAAGACACCTGGGCAGACATGTTAGGGGCATTGTTAACTGGCAGGGCGTTAGATGTTTATTCCGGTCTCAGCGATGAAGACAGTAGGGATTACGAGAAGGTAAAGAAGGTGTTGTTCAAGAAGTATCACCTCACGGCAGAGGGTTATAGGCGTAAGTTTAGGGAGAGTCGTCTAGATAAGGACGAAACTTATACGCAGCTGTCCGTGAGATTGCAGAGATATTTTGAGAGGTGGGTAGACCTCTCAGAGGCAGAGAGAACTATGGAAGGGATTACGGATCTGTTAGTCAGGGAGCAGATGTTGAAGATTGTCGACTGTAATCTTTCCATATATTTGAAAGAGAGGGACCCCAAGTCCGTGCATGAGTTAGTTGAGATGGCGGACTTGTATAGTGAGGCTCATCAGTCGAAGCGAGGGCTGGAGCAACAGCAGAAGTCAGGTAAGAGGGTTGAGGAGAGCAGAAGTAAGGGTTTAGGAGTGAGTAAACCGGTATGCTTCAACTGTGGCTCTCCCAATCACCTGAGTAGGCAGTGTGACCAGGGCAGGACGAAGAAGGGTGCTGCTGCCACTGTCGAGGACAACCGAGGTAAGTCCCAGCGTGAGAGTGGGCGTGGTTGTTTTGTGTGTGGGTCACTTCTCCATATTGCGAGATTCTGTAGGAAGAGACAGAAAGAGACGACCGCAGTCGTACTAACCAGCGATGAGGAAGCCGATGACAGTCAGTGGGAGTCATCGGGCAGGGCGAATACTCAACCAGGGGCTGAGCAGAGTGTTGGGCCACAGACCTTCATTTCTTGGGAGACGGAAGGTAAGAGTATTGAGTTAGAAGGTTCGACAGAACATGAGCCCGAAGACGATGTTCCGGAGAATGATTTATCCGCTCCATTTTTGGAGAAGGGGAGGATAGGGGATAAAGAGATTACTATCCTTCGTGACACGGGATGCACGTGTGCGATTATAAAAAGGGACAAACTGCCTCCTAACAGCTTAACTGGGAAGAACAGGAGTTATGTCCTGATGGACGGGACGAGAAGGTCTGCTCCTGTCGCGGAAATGTGGGTAGAAACCCCATTTTATACTGGGCTTCTCAAAGCGCTAGTAGTGGAAGACCCAGTGGCCGATTTGATTATAGGAAACATAAAGGGGGCGTCTCTTGAGAAGATAAGTGTGGTACTCACGCGATCTCGCAAGGTGGAGATTGACAAGGAAGAGCATGAGTGTGAGAATGCGAGTGCGAAAGTGAGTCAGACCACAGATAATGAGGAGGCCAAGGGCAACTCAACGGAGGAGGTAAGGGTAGGGGCCAAGATAGGGGAACTCACACCAGGTGAGATAGCCCGGGCCCAGAGAGAGGACGAAACTTTGAGAGTTTTAAGGGAGAGAGCCACGTTGGAGCAATCGGCTGAGGTAGGTACTCACATAAAGGAGAGTAAGGGAATTTACTATCGGGTAAAGAAGGCCGGGGCTGGACGTGCTGATGTGGAGCAGTTGTTGGTACCTAAGCAGTACCGAAGTGAGCTGATGAAGATAGCTCACGAAGGAGTGTTCGGGGGACACTTAGGAATTTCGCGCACACAGGACAGAATAATGCAGTCGTTCTTTTGGCCTGGGATAGGTGCGGACGTAGGTCGTTTCTGTCGATCGTGTGACGCGTGTCAAAGGACATCCAATAAAGGTAGGGTGACAAAGGTACCCCTAGTGCCGACGCCCCTGATCGACACGCCCTTTTCGCGCGTCGCCATAGATTTGGTTGGTCCACTTCCGCGTACGGAACATGGGAGATCGCGTTATATTTTGACGCTAGTAGATTATGCCACGCGTTTCCCGGATGCCGTAGCCTTAAGGGGGATATCAGCTGAGCAGGTCAGTGAAGCGTTAATGGAAATATTTTCTCGGTTAGGCATACCAAAGGAAATAGTTTCAGATAGGGGATCACAGTTTACCGGTGAGCTGATGAGAGAGGTCAGTGCACTTCTCAAAACGAAACAGATATTCTGCTCGCCCTACCACGCGATGGCCAATGGTCTGTGTGAAAGATTTAACGGAGTGCTGAAGAATATGCTTCGCCGAGTAGCTCATGACAGACCCAAGGACTGGGACAGAATGTTGTGTCCACTGCTGTTCGCGTATCGCGAAACCCCACAGGCCAGTACAGGTTTTTCGCCGTTTGAACTAGTGTTCGGTCACCCTGTGAGAGGACCACTTGCAATACTGAAGAATCTGTGGACTGGGGAAGCGGAGTCAGAAACGAGGTCATCGTACGAATACGTGGTAGATATGAGGGAACGATTGGAGGATGCCATGAAAGTCGTAGCCGAGAACAGCAGCGTCGAAAAACACAGGCAGAAGAAATACTACGATAGGGGGGCCAAACAGAGGAAACTCCAAGTGGGCGATTCCGTCCTCATACTTCTCCCAAGTGACGGATCGAAACTACAGATGACTTGGAAAGGGCCTTACAAAGTAGAAGAGCAGAGGGGGTCAGTGAACTACATGGTGAACGTCAAGGGGAAGAGACGACTGTATCACGCGAATATGCTGAAGAAGTATATTGAGAGGGAAGACGAACAGGAAAACACAGAGGCAATAGCTGCAGCTATAATTGACGAGACCGATGAAGGAGAGGAAGCGACTTCGATGCCTCTGGAGACAGTCATGCCTAAGCTAGAACAGACCGAAACCTACAGGGATGTACAGTTAGGGGACACGCTAGATCAGGATCAGAGAGAACAGATGCAAGAGCTCATGGAAGAATACAAAGATATATTTACCGATGTACCGGGGCTCACTGACCTGATCAAGCACAAAATCCCATTGCTAGATCAAAAACCTGTGAAGGTAAGACCCTACCAACTACCGTACTCAACTAGAGAAGCTGTCAATGCTGAGGTAGGCAAGATGCTTGCGGCCAGAATCATCGAACCGTCCGAGTCCCCGTACAATAGTCCAATTGTATTAGTTAAGAAGCCCGATGGTCAACATCGTTTCTGCAACGACTACAGGCGGCTAAATGTTGTGACTGCCGATGACGCCGAACCGATGCCTGAGGTAGAAGCCATTATTTCCAATCTAGCGGAGGCAAAATATTTCACCAAGCTGGACTTGACAAAGGGCTTTTATCAAGTTCCGATGGCCGAGGAAGATAAACACCTGACGGCGTTCGCCACACCGTTTGGGCTATACCAGTACAGGGTCATGCCGTTCGGGTTGAAGGGATCCCCCGCCACATTTAACAGGCTCATGAGGAAAGTATTAAAAGATGCTGGCGAAGGGGTAGATGCATTTGTAGACGACTGTCTTATACACAGTGCAAATTGGCCTGACCACTTGGAACGTTGTCGGAATGTCTTCGAGCGACTGAGACGGGCAAATTTAAAAGCTAGACCTACCAAGACGCTAATGGGGATGACAGAAGTCGAGTACTTAGGCCATAAGCTGGGACAGGGGACTGTAAGACCGCAGGAGAGTAAGGTGCGAGCCATTGTCGACTGTGACCGACCGACGACCAAGACACAAGTGAGGAGTTTCCTGGGGCTAACGGGGTACTATCGGAAGTTTGTACCAAATTACAGTGCAATCTCGGCGCCGTTGTCAGACCTCACAAAGAAGTCCCAGGGCACAAAGTTCGCGTGGGGACACGCGCAGGAGAACGCGTTCAATGCCCTAAAAATTTGTTTGAGTTCCGAGCCGATACTACGGATGCCAGACTGGAACAAGGAACTGATTCTCCAGACAGACGCATCTAACCTTGGAGTGAGTGGCTGCCTACTTCAAGAAGACGAGGGTACGAAGTATCCAGTTGTATATGTTAGCAGAAAGTTGAAACCCGCGGAGAAGAACTACTCAACAATTGAAAAGGAATGCCTGGCCATAGTTTTCGCCGTTAGTAAGTTGCAGGCGTATCTGTATGGGAGAAACTTCGTGTTAGAGACGGACCACCGACCTCTAACTTGGATGCGAACTAAAGACCAGAAGAACGCGAGGGTAACTAGATGGAACCTGGCGCTGCAACCATATAACTTTCGAGTCAGCAACATCAGGGGGCGAGACGCTCTATGGGCCGACACTCTATCTAGATTACCAGTAGATTAATAATTTTATTAGCCGATTTTGCCAGGGAAAATCGACTTAAGTGGGGGCGATTGTAACAGGGCGACAGACAGGCAAGGTATAGCTAGCGTGGGAAGATAGCTAACGGCGGGGAGACAGAGTTATTGTAGGCCAGAGGGGGAAAGTAGCCGATGCAACTGAAGCGCTTTGACACCCGAAAAGAGTAGTGTTTACTTGACCGCCGTACTTGTCGATCAGATCACCTGGGAATTGCTTGGGGGGGTAGAGCTGTTTCAATAGTATTTGACGTGGAGCCGACGGGGGTGGCTATTAGGATAACTAATGCACACTCGGTGGGCGTCTTGGGACGCTACCTGACTGGGTATAAATCCCCGAACGCTCCTTCCAACTTCAGACCGCTGAGAGCACTCACCAGCTTCGTGCCGAAGAGGAGACCACAACTGCAACTGTAACTTTGTACTAGTCTTGTGAGTGGGGAAGGTCAGGGAACCCGCAAACATCCTTTGTCAGAGCGTGGTATCTTTGGTATCTTGTCGGCATTTGGGCTGTTGCTGAGTGGTAAGTTAATTGTACGATGTATGTGTATTTTACTTAATGTTCATGATTGTAGAACCTAAATCTAGTGGGTTTACTTTGGTATAACTACTGCCTCTGAGAGAGTCACGGAAACGCCGTTATATATATGTTACGAAACCTTATAGGATGGGGTCCGTTAGAGAGAGCGTTATTCTTCGTGGGGAACGTGTAAATATAATTAAAACTGTATTGATCGTTTATTCTATTGCCTATATGGGAGCCTATGGAGTATGGGAGCTGCAGCCTGACTTATAACAGTGTCAGCGGTTAAAAGTGTTAATGATGAATATCCGTCATGGAGTAAGTATGGAAGTCATGCCTTCCAGCAGTAGATTAGGACTTTGCGATTGTTTTTCTACAGAGGAGGAAGAACAACACCTTCTTGGCTTCTCAACTTCTTGTACTTTGATTAACGACATCGTGGCTTCTTGGCTTCCCGACCTATTGGTACCTGCCGATACCTGTTGATCTAACTGCGCAGTCAAGCCAGGGTAGAGAGGAAGAACCAGTGCCCAGATAGCGCCATACACCCCTAAAGGAGAGGTTTCCTTATGCTGAATGTTCCCATGTGTTTTATAAAATGTGCTAGAGATTGAATATTACGAAGCCATTCAATTAGCATGTACTGATTTGCATCAACTTCATTCCATCGAAATTCACATGAAATTGTATGACCTATGTTCCTATTATTATTGAATGAATTAATAATTATTGTATATATGTAAGCAATACAGATATCGTTTGTTATAACTTATAGAAGAGAGATAGTCGATTATTTAGTGTGTTGTGCCGTGCCCATCACGGCTGGTGTCAGAAGAAAGTTAGTGAGAGAAAGTGGAAACATCACAATATGTACTATTGTAGTTAAAATGTTTTGTTGAGGCGAATTGTTGAGGGCAAAAACGCTCTTTTGTACCTTTCTATGTTCTCTTTCGCGTGTATTATCTACTAGCTGAGGTCCCCGGCCCTGCCGGGGATAAACCGGTTTGAATATTAGTTTCAGTTCTGGGTGGTTATTATGGACCTGCTTCGTCTTGCCTGTTCCTATTTGTTTATTTTATTTTTGTTTGTTTGTTTTTAATTAAGTCTTACTGCTCTGCCTTTGTGAGTTGACACCCTGCGCGTCTCGTACAATAGCATGATTTGCGCACGGGTTAGTGTGTTTGATTGTGAACACATCGCAGGAAGTGATAACGAAACCTTAAAATGGCGAACCATGACTCAAAATAGATCTAAATGCCGAAACAATGAAAAATGAAACGTAGAAGCCTGAACATTTCATAATTTCTAATATAGCCCATGTTAATTTCGCATTGATAATATGCTGTTGTGAAAAGTTTGAAGCCTGAGTGTGATGCGGTTCCTGAGCCTTAGGTGACCAAAGTTTCGAGTTACCAAAATATCTTACTACACTCGGCCCTGTCTGAGCTGTAAAAATGACGAATCGGAAAACCTCGAACGGTCCATTTTGTTTTCTATTTTTCTAAATTTTTAAGGTTGTTGCATCCTTAAAATGAATTGATACAAACCTTGCTCAGTCTTTGAACTACTTTCAGTAATTTTTTCATGGCTCTACGTTCAGTAGTTTTTTCAGCTATAGAGTACAACCGTCCAATTTTACCCAATTATATATATAGATTGCTGGTATTAGTTTATATATATGGCCTTTAGCGTCTTTACAGACGGTCTTAGCAGCTAGAATATTCACTTTCACTTTGACTGACAGCTTCTCTCGTGGCTTATTCTACCAATGTTTGACCCGAGAGTGCGATGGCAGTGATTGCAGGTCAGTCTTTTGGGTTCACTTTGGCGAGTGTTTTCATTCCGCCTCTGTCGTTTTGTCAGGTATGTTTCTTTTGCCTTGAAGTCTATTGCGAGCGTGCCACTGCGCAATTTTTGTCTCCATCTGCTTCGATCATTTGCAAGGTTCTCCCATTCATTGGGGTCGATGTTGAATGCTTTCATCGTGACCTTGCAAGTGTCTTTGAATCGCAGATGTGGCCTACCTCTGGGTCGGTTGCCAGTAGCAAGTTCCCCGTAGAGAATTTGTCTGGGGATGCGATCATTTTCCATACGGTGGAGATGTCCAAGCCACCGCAGTCTTTTTTTGCCTAGGAGAGCCTGAGTTGATGGAATGTTGGCTCGGCTCAGAACTTCGATATTTGAGATCCTGTCTTGCCACTTGATCTTGAGAATTTTGCGTAGGCAGCGCAGGTGGAAGGAGTTGAGGGATCTCTCATGTTTGGAGTAGGTGGTCCATGTCTCTGAGCCATACAGCAGGGTGCTTAGGACGCAAGTTTGGTACACGAGTACCTTTGTTTTGATGGTCAGCTTGCTATTGTTCCACACCATTTTTGAGAGTTTGCCAAAAGCTGTGGCCGCCTTTCCTATTCTGGCATTTATTTCAGTTGTTATGTCTGTGCTACCACTGATGGTTGAGCCTAGGTAGCAGAATTTTCCCACTTGCTCCAGAGGAGAGCCATTCAGCATGATTGGGTTGGGGTTTCTCAAGCCTTGTGTCAAAACTACAGTTTTTGAGACACTGATCTTTAGCATGAATTTGTCACAGGCTTTGGCAAGGCTATTGATGAGAGCCTGGAGCGTGGTTTCATCGTGGGCCACGATTGCAGCATCATCTGCGAAGAGGAGCTCTTGTAACATAAAATGCTCTGTACGAGATTTTGCTTTTAGTCTGGCAACATTAAAAATGGAGCCGTCCACTCTGGTGTTAATAAGTACTCCACCTGAACATTGACCAAAGGCATTCTTGAGTAGGGCTGCAAAATATATACCAAATAAGGTAGGAGCAAGAACACATCCCTGCTTCACACCGCTGTTTACAGCAAATGAATTGGATGTGCAGCCCTCAAACTTGACACATGCCCTCATGTCAGTGTGGAAGGATGCAATAAGTTTTAGCAATGTTGGTGGACAGCCTATGGATTTAAGGACTGCATACAGGCCAGATCGGCTTACGGTGTCGAAAGCCTTTGTTAGGTCCACTGTCAGGATTAGGATTTGAATTGCCGTGCTAGGTCACGCATTGTTTATTACATGGCATCATTGATTTTAGCCAGTGCAAACGTCCTTGAACTATTCCCGTGGACAGTTTGTTTTTGTAACGCTTTTCTTAGAGATGGAAAGAAAGTGGGTCAGGATAGAACGAATGGATAAATTAACAGTGACGATGCAGTTTTCGACCCCGTGGTTTGGGTGTACCTTAACAGGGAAAGACGGGGCGAATAAGGAGTGAAGAAATTCGTACATAAAACGTTTAGGGTGTAGAGACTTTGCGAAAGGTTTTGACATCCTAGGTCTGACTTTGTCTGTTACTATTAATAGAATCTATTGGCGCTGCGAGCGGAGCTCGAAGTGGATGCACCAATCAAATTTGAGCAGTCACGTGAGTTGCAGAAGATAAGCGGGAGCATCTTTATGCTACCTCACTTCCATGTAGAGTTTCCAGCTACGAAGGTGGTCGGCTAGGGGTTCAGCCAGAGAGAACCAACAGACTGTTAACGTCATGTCTATGTCCTGGATAGACAATGAAAATAATCCACAGCTATTTTCTCCAGTTCCCTGAAATCGTTTCAGGGAACCAATCGTAAGTTTCATCAAAATGATTCGAGATGATGTGAATCTGACCCTAACTTTCCAGTAGAAGTGCGACCAAAGGGATGCAAGACCATAAAGTTTTACTTGCAATTAAGATCTAGAAAGAGTGACTGATATACACATTTGTAAATTGTAATTGATGTGTCTGGATGAGGCTGGGGATTGCCAGCCCATCCTAGAACAGATCTAGATTAGATCTATCTTAACTACGTCAGTGTGTCTTGACGGTTTGATCCTTTATAAGCAGTTAAATGAGTTAATATTGTCGTCTGAGACATAAGGATATTATTTGTGAAGTAGTAGGCAGTCTATATTTCTGAAGATGAATAATTACTAAGTAAACTGTGTATGAATCAGAATGATATAGAGTTTCAAATCTCTTAAGGATCTAGAGGAGATTTATAGTTATGTATTTTAGTATTTTCATTTGATGCTGCAATGTTGTCTTTTAATATGTAAACGATAGACGAAATTGTTAGGAATTTTAAGTAATAAATTTGTGGCCCTACAAGGTCCTTGATATAACCTACTCGAAATTGTTATTAGTGTATGTGGCATGGTATGGCAGAGTAATTTCTAAAACCTCTCGATATTTATTAAAAATGCAGTCGAACACGTAAATTTATAATTAACCATCCCCGTAAAACACGAGCACAGTAATCCCCATCTGTAACACCCTTCTTTGAACTCGTAACACTCGAGGACCCAGCTCGTAACATCCACAAAGCATGTTATAAGCGGCCTGTTTTGTTCTTTACATTTTTCTTGGATTTGCCGAAGTGCAAATATCATGTCAATAGTTGATCGTTTGCTTCGAAAGCCACATTGTGTTTCTGGTAAGACTTTTTCCGCCAGTTGTTGAAGGCGGCAGAGGATGACGCGAGCAAAAGCCTTTCCAGTAATGCTGAGGAGGGATATGCCTCGATAGTTGTTGC
Source organism: Onchidella celtica (assembly GCA_963931925.1). Taxonomy (NCBI): domain Eukaryota; kingdom Metazoa; phylum Mollusca; class Gastropoda; order Systellommatophora; family Onchidiidae; genus Onchidella; species Onchidella celtica. Next base: position 35,416,925 of record OZ007579.1, on the reverse strand, counting down.
AGTCGCCTTTGTCTCCTTTGTTCTTGTAAAGTGTGACAATTTTGGCGTCTCTCATATCATGTGGTATCACGCCTTCTTTCCAACACTGCAGTAACAGATTATACAGGTGTGGTAATAGTGGGCCTTTTAGGTCTTTTAATACCTCTGCAGGAATGTTGTCACTTCCTGTGGCTTTTCCAGCAGACAGGTGGTCGATTGCATTGGAAAGCTCGACTAAGGAAGGTTCAGTGTCAAGTTCGGCCATTATTGGCAGTTTTTGGAGGTGTTCCTCAAAATCTGGTGGAATATTTTTCTCAGTTGAATACAACAGAGAGTAATGCTCTACCCACCTATTCAGTTGTTCATTTTTATCTGTGATGGGTTCACCATTTACAGACTTAAGTGGGGCGCTTTTGGTGATGATTGGCCCAAGAGCTACTTTCATCTGACTAAAGGCGGTTTTCATATCTCCCTTTTCATTTGCCTCTTGTATGCTGTTACACAAGTCTGTCCAGTATTTGTTGGCGCAACGTCTTACCTCCAGCTGAAGTTTAGCTTTTGCATTTTTCAAACAAGTTTTTGTACTCTGATTGCAATTTTTGTTATACTCATTGAAAGCAGATTTCTTTTGCTCAATGAGAGGTAGGAGAATTCGCTGTTCTGGGCTACCCAGTCGTTGTTTGAAACTTTATGCTGTCCAAAAGACTTGATGGCACAGTCATGAATTTTTGAACTGAGAGTGTTCCATGTTTCATCTACCGAGTCACATTGGGTGACATTATCCATGCTTTCAGCAAATAACTTTTCAAATGACTTTCTATTTGATTCATCTCTGATTGCTGTTACATTGATCTTAGGGATTGAAGGGGCTTTTGATCTGTATATTTTCTTGGCCGAAATTTTGATTTTGCTGACTACCAGTGCATGGTCGGTGTCACAGTCAGCACTGTGGAGGGAACGAGTTATTTTTATACAGCCCAAACTCTTCCTCCTTGAGAGAATAAGATCTAATTGATGCCAATGGCCAGACCTGGGATGGCGCCATGATGTTCTTTGGCATCTCTTAAGGTCAAAGTACGTGTTTGTAACACATAATGAGTTTACGGAGCATAGCTCCAGAAGGCGCTGCCCGTTTTCGTTGATGTTGCCAATGCCGAAGTGCCCAATGCACTTTGGCCATGCGGAGTGATCTGCTCCCACTCGAGCGTTAAAGTCACCCAGAATTAGCAGGCCTTCGGTGAGAGGGATGTTGTGGAGAGTCCTCTGCAATGCCTCGTAGAAAATGTCTTTGGTTTCGTCAGAGGAGGTAAGTGTTGGGGCATAGACACAGATAATGTTGGTAAAACCAGACCGGGTGTTCAGTCTGAGTGTCATGATGCGTTCTGACACTCCAATTGGAGTTGCGATCGAATTGATAAGGGAGTTTTTTATGGCGAAGCCCACGCCGTGGATTCTCGGCTGTTCGCTGCTAAGGCCCTGCCAGAAGAAGGTGTAGTTTTCTTCTTTGACTGACCCGGAGTCGGGAAGTCGAGTTTCTTGAAGGGCAGCGATGTCGATGTTTAGTAGCTGAAGTTCTCGATCAATAATTTGGGATTTCCTGATGGAGTCAATATCAGTGAGATCTTGCTGTTGCAAGCCTGGGCGCATTGTTCTGACGTTCCAGGTACCAAGTTTTAGTATTTTTCTGTTTTTGCCAGGTGCACACTTTACGTCAGCTTTTCGACTTTTGGTCTAGCTCCAACCACCTTATGAAGCAGGCTGACGTGGCGGAACAACACCCAACTGCCTGGGGGCTGCCCAGGTTACGGCGGGCGGTAGTTGATCGATGCAGCTGAAAAGCCGCTCCCACCGACAGAGGGGACCCCTGGCGCTCATCCGTACGCCAAATGGATTGAGCTTATCACCGGTAACTGCCACCTCCCGTGTTGTGCCCATCCGTAACGGATGGCTGGAGTGTCCTCTCCAAATCGGAAATGGGTGGGCTTATAGAGGAGAGACAGACGCTTGCCAAGCCCGAGCAAACGCCTCCTCGTTTTGCTGCCTTGCCTGGGCTATTTTTAAGAGATGGTGCTTTGCCCAGAGGCACCACCCCTCTCTCTGCCATTCTAGTTAAACCCAAGGGAGAGACCAGGTCAATACATTTGGAACTAGTCCGGCTGCAGGAGATGCTGGAAGCCAGTTTGATGCAGTTCTCCCTGACAACCACCTTCGGGTCTCCACTCCTGATTTTCTGTCTGGGTTTACTCCCATAGCCTTTGCTATCATAGCAACACACAAGGCAGTGTGGTATTTGTATTCAGGGTTACCTTCCCCTAGTCTTCCTCTCTCCCGAGATGACCCACAAGACAGTGGGGGTGACAGTAGCAGGCTGTATTGTGTACTGTCATACAATAGCAGAAAACTCTGGCCTGACTACTGGTATTAGTATTAATTGATATTATTAATAATATTAATATTATAATAATATTCTATTGTGAAAGTACTGAAAGTTGAAACTAAGAGTAAGAAAAGTTTCTTGTTGGTTTTATTTGATTTTATTTGATAAAGTATGCTTTCTGTTCCTTGTTTTCTGGATGATCAAAGCATAGATCTGATTTTTGAGCCAATAAAAAGCTCTGAAAATATCACCATCGTAATGTGTGTGTAGCCTTTTTATTTGTGGGTGCATGTTGGGGTCGGATCACAAAAATAGGGATCTACAAATACAATACAAAAGCGAAAGTATGCGCACCGCCATTTTGGATGAAAATTGAAATGCAACTTCACTTGATTTGATTGGCGGTAAATACCGTTTGCATATTACCGCGGGGAGTTAAACTAAGAGATTACAAACGGCTCTAAACAGTTTCAATACATGTAAAGCCAAAAATATGAACAAACCACAATAAACAGATACTTGAGTTGAGATATGCTCCTTCGTGAAGATGATCTCTTTTCTTTCTCGATTTGGCGGAATTGAGATCTCTCTCTAAATACATACTCTCTGACTCTGGTGTTACATTAAACATCATTGCACGTGTCGTACGAGCTCATTGAAATAACTTGCAGAGAGCTTTTTTCAGTTCAAACAGGATGTTCGTTACGGGAAACGGGGCAAAACTGCTCAGTTTTGGATGCTGTACATGGATACACGTGGAAAGTCCTCAACTGTCTTACAGCAACAAAGAGAAATGACTTAGACTTGCATATCATTTGCCTTGAGCAGATGTGTCCCCTTTTCTTTAGCATGGACCACCCCAACCATGCTAGATACCTCACTGCATACATCATCTATACTATATATATTTGTGGACTTGAGATTTTTCATTGCAAAAGGCGTCTGAACCACTCAACACTCAGACTCCAAATTTTATATGGTGCATCAGAATGGATGTAAGAGTGCACAGTTTTTAATAGAAGTCTCAAATCGGTGTACTTTTTTTTTACTGGAAATTTATTGTTTCCCCAATTTTCACTAGGCTCATTGACATGACGTAGGTTTTTATGACATCATCACTTCCTGAAAATTTTCGGTGCGCACCACTGCACACTGTGTACTGTCCTATCGCTGAGTTTTTGGGATGACCCTACGCATCTCGGCTTTTGTTCTTTTTCCTTTCGGTCGGAAGTGGTGTCCTTTGTTGTTGCATCTCTTCTTATACGCTATCTATGCAGCATTAATGCCTATCTTAGTTCACAAGCGTCTTAAGTTTTACCAAAAAAAAAAAAAAAACCTACACAAACCTGTTCATGGAACAGGTACTCAGCTAGTCCTTCTACTAAACCTGAATGATCCTCATCCTGGTGCAGAAGAACTTCTTCGAGTCAACGGGTTCAGTGTGCGCAGGTCACCGGTGTCAGGGGCAAGAAATGCTGTGGACTTAACAATTGAGCAAACGATCAACCGCCAAGCAAAATGTAAGGGTGGCATTGCGGGGTTTAGTCAAAATGTAGCTGCATACCACAAATGGTGTATGACGACACAAAAGGGCAAGTCTTGTTACTGCTCTCTTGGAAGACTCTGGATTAGACTCCAAAGATCAAAGATGCCCTCAACAATCGGAGAAATGTGTACACAGTGTCAAGCAATCATTTGAATCATTCATTATCCCATTTGACACTGTCGGAAATAACAAACTGATTTCACTGTCTTCAGGAATGGAAGCTACAGAGAAAGTAACAGCAGGTCTCTTGTCAATTGAGAAAGATGGCAAACAGCTGTATGAAAACTTTGTTAGGACAACCCTGATTGAAAAAACAGAGCTTTCATGCACCTCTCAAGAGAAACAAGAAACTAATTTTTGCTTCACAGAAAAAGACAGCTAAGTTGAAAATGTCAAAGAAAAAGGAAGTGAAAATAACAGCACAAAGAAACATGTTTGGGCAGCTTCTTATGCTATCTACAGAAAATGATCTGGACCTCCAAAAAGTGATGAAATATCCTCTAGGACTAGTGCCTTGGGCATTCGACACCCAAGATGGATTTCCTATCAGAACAAACAAAGCAGTTCTGATGCATAAACTAGAAGATAAATCAGCTTTTCAAAGCCCAGCTCAAGACCAAGAACACATCCACATTGATGTGTTTCTACTGATTGTTGCATTTTGTGAACATTTCACACACCCCTTGTATTTTGACACAGGTGTAGGGAACAAAAGAATACTCATACACATCCAGAAACTCTGTGACAAGATGGAAACACACATAAAGGAAGCTGTTGGACTCCACGCTTTCACTGGGTGTGATGTGACTAGCGCTTTTGTCCAGAAAGGAAAAGTGAAGCCTCTCAAAATTCTTCACAAGCATCCAGAGTTTGCTGTTTCATTCAAGGAACTGGGAACATCTGAAACTGTTTCTCCATAGCTGCTAACCAAACTAGAAAAGTTTGTTTGTCACCTTTACGGAAAACCAGCATACTCTAGCACAAACAAGCTTCGTCATGATCTTGTACGACTCAAGTACATGGCAAAAGGCCACAGTTTACTGTCATGTTTAAACGGATTTGACATCAGCTTACTACCACCTTGCAGAGAAGCCCTGAAGCTGCACATCCTACGAGCAAACTATCAAACTTTAATATGGAAGCAAGCACATCTGGCTCAACCGTTAATATCTGACCCGCAAAATCACGTCTGGAACAGAGGTAACGGTGGAGGGCTATCAGTGGAATGGTGCAAAGTCTTAGTCCCCCAACGATTGGCTGATATTTTGTCAGGATCAGATACAGAACAAGAGGAAGACATTGATGAAAGCCATCTCCAGTATTACGATACCAGCGATGAAGAAGATGAGATTTCAGATTCTGAAAGTGACAGCAGTGAAGATGAACTGATGACATAGAATGCATCTGAGTAATATGCAACACTAACTGGCTTACTGTACAAAATTTTCAAAAACGCAAAAATTGACAAAAATTAATTACAACTCAGAATTAATTAATCTAATTAATTCAAGCAACTTTTCTAGTACATGAGTATGTGCCCTAATTTGTTTAATAGTGTAGATCTTAATTTGTTGTGTAATCCGCAGCAGGGAATCAAATACACTCATTTTATGTGGGTTTTTTTTTTCTAGTTTTTGAGAAAACAGACATTGAAACTTCTTTTTTCCTCTATACGCAATGTAAATAATTTCCAAAAATGTTCAGTACAATTGGTTTGTCTAACCTAGAGCACCAAATTTAGTCTCACTTTAAAGAAAATAAAACTATTTGCTCAGAAAAAAAAAAGTGTTTCTTTCCCCGATTTTTGACATTTCAGGGGCAATAACTCTGCAGATTGCCAACATTTTTTTGCAAAGTTTTTTTGGTGGGTAGTCCTAAGTGTGCTCTTTCAGAAAATCATAGTGGGCAAAAATCTCCAGGGGGGGGGGGGGGGTTCCGGTAGCCCATAGTCTAAATGTTTTGCCGTATGTTACACTATATATGGTGACGGTTCCAAAACCTTACTCAACAGAACGTGTCTTCTTGCATCCACATTGAAATGGTGTATGAAAATGAAAATGAGGCTAGTTGAATGGATCTCAGCGAGCTACAACCAGGCTACAGAGCTGGCTATAACGCTTGAACCGTTCACACCATGAGCTATTGCCCAGGTAGGAGCTAGCCTGTAGCTTGAAAATCCATAGCTGGTGGTGAGATCACCCAAGCTCCATCGCTCACAACACGACCGTCGCCTGATCACAGGGAGCTGGCAGCGCCGCTCCACATGTGGCCACACACTTACTGACTTAGCCCCCAAATTTTCGTTCGCCCTCCCCCATCCTTATGCCATTCCCACCCACAGAATAGAGACACCACCAGAACGATTATAATGCAGGAATACATCATCAATTTTGACTATCCTGCGCCAGTTTGGATGAGATCACGCGTCTAGACACACGCGCAATGATGTTTAATATAACATCAGAGAGTATGTATTTAGTATTTAGAGAGAGATCTCAATTCCGCCAAATCGAGAAACTAGGTCACGGTGGTAACAACTAAATAGGAATTGAAAGAAATCATCTTCACGAAAGAGCATATCCCAAGTATCTATTTATTGTGGTTTGTTCATATTTTTGGCGTTATTGAAACTGTTTAGAGCCGTTTGTAATCTCTTACTCTTAGGCCTCTTTCACACACATCGACCAAACGCCGTCCGCAGTGCACGGCTAGCCATGATCGACACGGCGTCTTCGTTCACACACATCGACTTATTTTTAGCCGTGTTATGGACGGCGTTAATTATCATTGAGGCTTTAGCCCATCATTTTGGATTAAGTTTATCATTATGGACTGTCGTATGGAACTGGCGTACTTATATTGTCAGTATCTATTTCGAAGAAGAAAAAAAAAAGCTATGCCGAAGAAGTCAATGGATTCACCCCCCAAAATGTGTAAAGTCTCACACTGGCTTCATTTGACATTTGTAAATTTCCAGACTTTTGTGCCAAAGAACAGGTCTGTCATGTACTAATGTGATCAGAAGTTCTGTGTATATGTCCTCCATGATAGGAAAACGTGCTGAAACCATCGTGTTTAGGTAGGTTGTGTGTGGTCGGGAACTGCGACGGCGACGGCGGAAGTCGACAAGTGTGAACACACTCATAGACTCCAATGCATATTTCAACGCCGTAGACGGCACGGCGACGTGTCGGAATGAAATATGCGTCGTCCTAACCACGGCGGTCGTACACGGTGAGATGCCTGGTCGATATGTATGTAAGTGCCGATAGACTGTAGTGGTTATTTCAATGCACGGCGCCGTGCCGTTCACGGCGGACAGCGAAAATTCGATGTGTGTGTAAAAACTCTTAGGCCTCTTTCACACACATCGACCAAACTCCGTCCGCCGTGCACGGCACGCCGTGACCGACACGGCGTCTCCGTTCACACACATCGACTTAATTTTTAGCGGCGTTAATTATCATTGAGGCTTTATTTATAGCCCATCATTTGGGTTTAGTCCATCATTATGGACAGTCGTGTGGAACTGGCGTACTTATATTTATATTATCTGTATCTTTAAAAAAAAAAAAAAAATGCCGAAGAACTCAAAGTCTCACATTGGTTTTATTTGTAAATTTTCAGACTTTTGTCCCAAAGAACAGGTCTGTCATGTACTAATGTGATCAGAAGTTCTGTGTATATGTCCTCCATGATAGGAAAAAGTGCTGAAACCATCGTGTTTAGGTAGGTTGTGTGTGTGCGGGAATTGCGACGGCGACGGCGGGAAGTCGACAAGTGTGAACACACTCATAGACTCCAGTGTATATTTCAACGCCTTGGACGGCACGAAAATTCGATGTGTGTGTAAAAACTCTTACAGCACTTTTCCTATCATGGAGGACATAGACACAGAACTTCTGATCACATTATCACTGATCCCATAATCCACCAGGGGCGCTGCATGACAGAGAGCCTCGTCAGGTCCCTCCACTTTTCCCGGTTGTTTGCGAGCGCCTGAATTTGGGCGAAGGATTTCCCGGTCCACTCCGCAATGTTGTCGGTCCACCTCTTCCTCGGCCTTCCTCTTCTTCTCCTCCCCTGGACAGTTCCCTGAAGAATGGTCTTGGATAGGCCACACGATCTTGTTACGTGGCCATACCATTTCAGTTTTCTTCGTTTCACAGTAGATAGCAAGTTTTCATAATGGCTCATGTGTTGTTTCACTCTACTGCGCACCTCCTCATTTGTGACGTGGTCAGTGAATGAGATGCCAAGGAGTCGTCTAAAGCATCTCATTTTGGCTGCTTGGATCTTCCTCTGAAGCTCTGAAGTCAAGGTCCATGATTCACAAGCATACAGAAGGATGGGGATAACGAAGGCATAGAGTAGTCTGAGTTTGGATTTGACTGAGATGTTTCTATCTTTCCATAATATTGGTCTTAATTGTGTAAGCGCCCCTGTTGTTTGTGCAATTCTTGCATGGACTTCTGGCTTGGATCACATTAGTAGGCTACATGATAGTATTGACAGACATGTTCTTTGGCACAAAAGTCTGGAAATTTACAAATAAAGCCAATGTGAGACTTTACACATTTTGGGGGTGAATCCATTGAGTTCTTCGGCATAGTTGTTTTTTTCTACCATAATGATAAACTAAACCCAAATGATGGGCTAAAGCCTCAATGATAATTAACGCCGTCCATAACACGGCTAAAAATAAGTCGATGTGTGTGAAAGAAGACGCCGTGTCGATCACGGCTCGCCCTGCACGGCCGACGGCGTTTGGTCGATGTGCGTGAAAGAGGCCTAAGAGCCCTCCGCCGTGGACGGCACGGCGCCGTGCATTGAAATAACCACTACAGTCTATGGGCACGTACATACACATCGACCACGGCATCTCGCCGTGTACGACCGCCGTGGTTAGGCGTTGAAATATACATTGGAGTCTATGAGTGTGTTCATACTTGTCGACTTCCCGCCGTTGCCGTCGCAGTTCCGGCACACAGTACACACTTCCGACCTAAACACTGATTTCAGCACTTTTCCTATCATGGAGGACACAGAACTCCTGATCACTTTAGTACCTGATAGACCTGTTCTTTGGGACAAAAGTCTGGAAATTTACAAATCCAGAACTGAAACAACTGCTGCATGGAGAGAGATCTGCATGGATAGAGATCTGTGTGAAACTAAATCCTGAGTTCGAATCTTTAAGCGAGGACTCCAGGAACAAATATGGTGAGTAGTGGATGCTTTTTTATGATAATACTGGTGTGACGGCCCGTTCAAAGAACGGGTTGCAAGCAACACGCACACTCAGCACACAGATTATGTACATCTAGGAAGAAACAATTCACAACTGGCACAGTCAGCACCCGCATGGCCCGTACCGTGCATAAGGCAGACGGCACAGAAACTTATGCCTTCAAACTTTGAAACGCAACCGGAAGTATAAAGTCGAAACAAAACGAAGGCAGGAGGGATGCCATCATTGTTGAGGAGGAAGCATTATTTGATGACGTACTCTCTGTCTCTCTCAACGCAGAGAGTAAAGCAAGAGCACTGTTTTGAAAATCATCAAAAGCACAAATCATTAAGTTTACACTGATAAATTTAATGAGCCAAAAATCAAATAAGATGTTATTTCTGACGATGGAATAACAGGCAGTTTTAAACACTCCATTGCCAAAAAAGTGACCCTATGTCAGTCACGAAAAAAATCACTGAAAGCTTTTCGAATATCATTTCCTGGTTTGTTTCCTTGTTCGTTCTGCATGTCTCGAATGTCATCCAGGCCAACCATCGTAAGTGTGTCTTCGAAATTAAAACCATCCCGTTCTCTAACAAAATTATGAAGAACACAACGGGCTTGTATTATTTTCATAGCTAGTTCCATCGAGACGTTGAGAGGTCTATGGAATATTCTCCATTTATTAGACAAAATGCGGAATGCACATTCGACGTATCTCCTTGCCCAAGCCGATAGTTGAATATGCGTTTGCGCTGATCCAACATTTTCCCAGAATAGGGTCGCATATTTTAAGGTTCTCATGTATTCCAAAACCTTCATCGCCAACAAATACATAAGGAATTCTGCCTTCTTCCATTCCTTGTAAAGGTGTCGGATTTGGCAGCTGCAAGTCATTACTAAGTATGTCTTTCCAAAGTGATGTTTCCTTGAACAAAGTTGAATCACAGTCCTTTCCATAAGAAACTATATCAACAAAAGTGAAGCGATATTGACTGTCAGCTACAGATAATAGCACTACCGAGAAAAAATCCGTATAGTTCCTAAACAAAGATCCACTGTCTTGTGGTTTAATGATTCGAATATGTTTACCGTCAACGGCACCGATGCAATGAGGAAACTGTGTCTCCGTCTCAAATCCGAGGGCAATGGACTTCAATCTTTCTTGGGTTAAAGGGGGCAAACATTCCTGACAAATAAGGAGCCATATGGCTTCACAAACTTCGTGGACGATCTCAGAAAGGGTTGACACACCCATTCGGTATGTATAATGTAGATCTGTAAAAGTACTGCCGTTTGCCAGGTACCTAAATGGTTGAGAAAGGAATATTATTACATTAATCATAATCATATAACAGTCATCATCATCATCATCATCTTCCGCACCATCACCATTGGTATTGCCGCTAGATCGATCTAATGTCTTCTCAATTCGTTTTGTTTTTCAGGTAAATTACTCTCTGTGAAATGGACAAATATCCGAGACCGTTACACCAAGTATCTCAGAAAACTTGCTGAGGAAAAAACAACTGGCTCCAAAGCCAAATCTACTAGGAAATACATATTCGCCGATCAGTTATCGTTTTTGCGAAAAAACACAAATAGAAAAGAAACCGTCAGCAGTACAGTTCTTGGCGAAGGAAGAGAAACCCCCTTGCTAGAGAATGAAAGTGTGGAGCCAGAAGAGTGCACAGCCAACACAAGTGTTATAGAGGAAGAGACATTTCACCGCCCAGTAAATGAAGCAAGCTCCCGCAAAAGGAAGAGACAAAAGTCAAGTACAACAGATATTGAAAAATCTATTTTAGAAAAGCTTCAAGAACCAGATGACAGACACGTGAGTTTCTTTAAAGGGATATTGCCCACTTTCCAAAAATTTGAAGATCCTGAAACAATACGATTTCAAGCCGGTGTTTTGAGTCTCATACAAGATATTCAGAGATCCCGAGTTCCTGAGAGACCACAATGGCCTGCCTACGAAGAAAGATACAGTCATCATTCTAATCAGCCTTCTGATTACTGTTGCACTTATGCCTCTGGACGTGCATCATCGTTTATGTACCGAGAAAAGAGTTCAAACCAACCTCATGTCAGGATGGATCTGCCAGCTTCAGGCCTAACGATTACGAATAGTTACATCCAATCAGCCTGCCATCCAACTGAACGATACGCCACTTTGTCTCCAAGTCCTGTCGGCGGTATTCATCCGAATCAATCAAGCTATGCACAAGCACAGTCACAAGAATCGTTTGATGCAAGTAACAGCTGCAGCAGCACAGATATACTGGAATTTTCCCATTGTTAAATGAAGAGAATGATGCCTTCGTTTGTACATTCCTAATTTTCCTTTTGTCCGTTTTCAGAATCTTGATTAAAAGTTCTTAAAATTACTCATGAGATAGTTACTTCCATTTCTAAGGTGGAATCAGTTTGAATGAGCTTATAAAAAGAAATTTTCCACTTCTGAACTTTCATCCTTTCTCCTTTCTTGCATTTTATTCCTTCTTCTATTTCTCCTCCTCTTCTTCTAATTACTAATGTACAATATCACATAATATCTACATGTAAGCCTAGTAATCTAATGTAATTTGTGGCAGTTTGGGTCCCCATGAGGCGAAAGAAGGGATTTGGCTTTGCGGATTGATGCAATTCCTGAAGCTAGATACTGTCAGGACTAGTGTACCGAAGTATGATGCAAATTATTGGTAAATATGAATTTGATGGCTGTCATAATGTGACATTTTCCATTAAGGCAATGTGAGAAAACGGACACAATTCCGTTTATATGAAAGACCAAAACTCCCTTCCTGTCTCTCATTAAGACACAAACTGCCACATTTCACAGTACAAAGAACTTACCTTAAAGTTACAGCTCATCGTTCAGTTGTTGAAACTGGATCTCTCATTTTTGTTCCTGTCTTGAAAAGATTCGGGCTTATTCTGTTCAGAAGCTCATCAAAGCGTGTCATCGACATTCTAAAATATTTGAAGTACTTTTTGTCGTCATGTCTGAGGTTTTCAAACAATATGACGAAGGCTCCATCTATTGGTCTTTGCACATTTAATGGGTGAATCCATTGAGTTCTCCGGCATCGTCTTTTACCGTTTAGATACAGATAATATAAGTACCCCAGTTCCATGCGACTGTCCATAATGATAAACTAAACCCAAATGATGGGCTAAAGCCAAATGATGATCAACGCCGTCCATAAGCTAAAAATAAGTCGATGTGTGTGAACGAAGACGCCGTGTCGATCACGGCGCGCCGTCCACGGCGGACGGCCAAAAGTCGATGTGTACCGTTATGAATGCGACCTAGATCTAGATATACAGCTGGATGGGATACAAGGAAATTTTGCAAGATTTATCTTGCCGGGGTTGGCTAGTCTACCCTGATGATTGCAGTGGAAGGGTAAAAATCCAACTGGAGGCGTATGTGTTCTGCATATGTGCTGAGAGATGGGATTTTATTGAAACGCCTAAAACATAATGGGCATGGTAATTGTCTTCAAATTAGTTCAAAATATCAGCTCATAATTGAGCCGAGGTCAAAAGGTGTCCTGTCTATAGGTTCAAATACAACATGCACACAGAAAGCAAACAAAGACTTTTTTTTGTAAGTCAAGAGGGCTAATTTTTTATTTTCAGTCAAAAGAACATAATGGCATTTACTGAAAATTTGGTGACAAATGTCCCGAGGTGAATAGTTTCCCTTGTGACATGTGACACAAAATAGGGTCAAAATAAGTCATAGAGTCAATCCATAATATTGTGCCAAATTCACTACAAAGAATGATCTAAAATTCATGTTGTGGGAACAGGTATTGAATGCTTTTGAATATGTAGTGAAAAACATCAACATTTTGTGTAACGTGTCACGAGGGAAACCAGACGTTCACAAAAAGTTTCCTGTGGAAACTAATAAAGGCTATTAATGGCATGAACAATCTCAAAACTAATTTGCCGAAGCACTAAGAATGAAATACAAAAACCCATACAGGCATTAGCATTTTGAAAACATCTGGTTTTGTACTTTCTAGTTTCCCTGTGACACAAAGCTGTGCGGCGCGAAAACACGTTACGAGGGAAACTAACTTTATTGAGTCTGTCATAGGAGCAAACTAAATATCACCAGACAGGTTATAATATTGCTAAAAGTAAAAAGAAGAAACTCTACAACGCATTTGATTTAATATGTGCTGCTCTTGCAAGTCATAAGCGAAATCCATGATATCGTTTCCCTTAAAACAAAATATTGGTATACACCAATATAGAGGGAATTGTGCCACGGATCAAGAAAAGACAAAACCGCATAAAATACTGCTTTTCCAACTTCACTATAAGTTACTATGATGAGAACATGTGTAGTGTGTCTGTTGTTTTCTTTTCTAGCTGGCATAAGGAATTGTGTTGGGATCACAGGTAAAGTTGGTAATGGTGATAATAATATTTCATTAGGTTGATCTCGATATTTTTATAATGATGATGATGAGAATGATGATGGTGATGGATATGATGACGATGATAGGTGGATATGAAAAATACTATGATGATGATGATGATGAGAATGATGATGAATATGATGATGATGGTGGTGATGACTTCAAACACCACAATGATCGAAAGTTGGTGCCTTGACGTTTTGAAGCATGAATTGGGAGTAATGCATCTCTTTTTTGAACCTCTCTAGTCTCTCCTCAGATTGTCTTCTCCGTGTCATCGGGAATAACGAGAACAGGGGGAGGAGGATCATCAAAACCATGCATAATATTAATAGCACCGACTCTCAGGGGCGAAGCGTGGCCCTCTGCAGAGGGTAATCAGAATTTAAGTTAGAGTAAGAGCCTTATATTATGACGTCTCGCTGGATCACATTCACATAGAAATGCATACTAAAACAATGGGACAGGTGCTATGCATTGCCAAATCTAAAGAGTTTTGTATTATAAACGTATGCCTACATGGAGATAACTGAAACCAGATCGCCATTTTCTCGAAACAGCATTTTCAGGAAAAAGGCGTTTTGTCAAATCACGTTAGTTAATAAGCTTCTAACAGAAACACTGCATGCCATTTCACAAAGGCAACACAGACAAGACTTTCAATCTCCTGAAAACAAGTATGACACAGTGCGGATCAGTTACTGACCGATGCCATTGTACATCCCTGTCGCACGGACTATTCTTGTCAACAGGACAGGAATGCAGCAATTTACAAGCCAAACTAATCTGAAAATACCACTCATTCATACTAACAGACTTATAAACGCACATTTTCATCCATTTTTAAAAAAATATAATTTGAACGGCAAGTTTTCATTGTCATAGTCATAGCCAGAGATTTTGTTATTCTACCATCTTATAAAGTTTCTCGAAAAGGACCCATTAAACCTAAATGGCAGAACGTGCTTAAGTGGCATCTCTGTGACACAACAATGTGCAGCAATCTCGGAGAAGTGGCTATCTGCCGTTGCGGTATAAGTTCGATCGACCTATCAAAGTGAATTGATGTTCTTGATACGTTCGACTGATTTTGATCACAGTTATAATTATCTAGATCTAGACTCTATTAATTATTATGCTTGATAGCTCTTGCTGTGTGCAGAGTAAATTATTCTTAGATTAATTCAAACAAAAACGACAAAAAAATCCACACAAACTTTTTCACTTACTCTTTACCTTTCGATTAGGATGAAAACAACCACATAATGAAAAACATGCATAGGTAAAATCAGGTCAAACTTTGATTATAATCCTAGTTTTCCCCCACTATTCTGTTGTCTACTGACCTTAAACAAGATGGTGACATTTCATTCATAGTCACACTTTCGAATGTTTCTAAGTTGCAGCGATTCTCGCTCATGTTGAAGATGATATCACAAAACAAAACACTCCGGATACAGACAAACAGTATCTGCGAATCGCTGCAAATGTACTTGAGTTGGAAACATTCGAAAATATGAATGAAATCTGTCTTAGGTTAGGCATCAGGTGATGAAATTCTCCATAATGTATTTCTGAGAATATTGACAGAATTAACCCAATACCCCCGATCATCACCAAAAAAGAATGTTTTGCCGTATGTTACTCCATGTATGGTGACGGTTCCAAAACCTCACTCAAAAGAACGTGTCTTCTTGCATCCATATTGAAATAGTGTATGGAAATGAGGCTAGCCGAATGGATCTCAGCGAGCTACAAGCAGGCTACAGAGCTAGCTATAACTACGATAACGCTTGAACCGTCCACACCATGAGCTATTGCCCAGGTAGGAGCTAGCCTGTAGCTTGAAAATCCATAGCTGGTGGTGAGATCACCCAAGCTCCATCGCCCACAACACGACCGTCGCCTGATCACAGGGAGCTGGCAGCGCCGCTCCACATGTGGCCACACACTTACTGACTTAGCCCCCAAATTTTCGTTCGCCCTCCCCCATCCTTATGCCATTCCCACCCACAGAATAGAGACACCACCAGAACGATTATAATGCAGGAATACGTCATCAGTTTTGACTGTCCTGCGCCATTTTGGATGAGATCAATTATTCGCATCTAGACACACGCGCAATGATGTGTAACAGCTGAGGTTGTTCTAGCACGTTATAGTAGGGGGGAGTTAATTGATCTAACTACAACCCTTTAGAAAGCAAAACTATTACAGCTGTAGAATAAATAAACACGAGATCCGACGATCGATTAAATAATACTAAAAGAAAGTTCCCGAAATAAACGTAACCTCTGCCCTCGCCCGAAATACACAAACTAACGAATCACGTATCAATACGTCACTAGCTTACATCACTCAAGGCCAAATTTGGCGTAAACATCTATATCTACACCTTTATCGAATGTTCGGGAACATACTAATATTTACGAGGAAAAAAAACTACTCACAAGGAAGGGAGGGCAAGGTCACGGAGTACACTGGTGTCAAGAACAGATTTGATTCATAAATGTTTCCACTGAGTAAATTTTTGTGAGAGAGCAGTGAGTAATTTTTACAAACGTAATTATTGTGCGAGCCAGCATAACTTGGTCTCGTAAACAATTTGTTTTGAACAGTTTTTTTCCTAATAGATAGACAGAAGGTGTGGGGAAGGATAGACGGACAGCGTAGGTGTGCATGACTGAGCACTTTTTATATCTCGTGTTTTGAACTAGGTTTAGTAGAGAGGGAAGGGGTGAGTAGGAATTAAATGTTATTGAGACGTCTGTTGACGTACAGAAAATCCGTGATCCAGAGTAAAAGCTCGGGGTTTTGAACATGTTAAGAATTTATTGCTATAAAATTACATTTTATTGTCTTGAGTGATTCGACCTTTGATGTCGACCCAAGGTCGTTGCGTAGGGCTGTTACTTAAAATAACTCGGTTCGGCAGCTGAGCTAGAGGTGGTTGCACCAATCAAATGTATGAATCTGGACGGAAGGTCGAGACATAGCTTTAGTATTTAAACCCGTGCAGAGCTTAGATAGAGGCCACATGTAGACAATCCATTTACGAGGTGGACGGCGATAGTCCTCAGCCAGATGAGAGACATAAGAGACGCAGTTGAGCAGTCCATATTGTGAGGAGCGCCATGAGTTAAAGCTCCAGAGCCTAAGCTACTTGGTTTGATATAAACCCACAGCGTTTACATCCAGCGCTCTCACTCCCAGTGAGGGCCGCATGGTGAGAGTCCATACTAATTTGTAATGATGAAAGTGAACTGTTCTACTTACTTTTGAAGACAGTTTCAGAGCTACCGCCAGACAACGCATGGTTGTACAAGCATTCTCCATGGCGTGTCTAGAGGAAATGTCCATATCATAACATGTCTCATTGAATTAATAGAATTTAAACTGTTATATCCGTCGCCACGTGCGCGGATTCTATTTGGCATATAACTCATATGACCTGCAAGTAGTTAGAATGAATAAGTTAGTCTTTATAGAAAGCTGTAGTTTCATTAGTAGATTCAGTTGCCTTTGAATTGATATTTATATTTATAATTATATTTGATACATTAATTCCTGTAATTAAACTGCCCTACAGTTCTGCTAAAAATCAAAGCAATTGATTTATTTAGTTTTTAGAGTGCAAGTATTTTTTTTTGTGTGTTCGTCGATTGTGGGAGCGGACCTCGAAGGAGTGTCAGTCGAATTCTCCCCATCTAACCCACATCGCGACAACTGGCGAATGTCAACAATAAAATGAAAAAAGAAGTGAACACATGCTCAGTCACCAGTATAACAAGCAACGGGGAAGGGCAAGGGGTAGCTTGCAGATGCTACATGATGCTTAATGTAACATCAGAGAGTATGTATTTAGAGAGAGATTTAAGCCAAATCGAGAAACTAGGTCACGGTGGTAACAACTAAACAAACATTGAACGAGATCATCTTCACGAAAGATACTAGTATGCGTATCTCATTTACAATCTCAAGTATTTGGTTTATTGTGGTTTGTTCATATTTTTGGCTTTATTGAAACTGTTTAGAGCCGTTTGTAATTGTAAGCTCTTAGTCTTACTCCACGTGGGAATGTACAAACGGTATTTTACTATTTACTCCAATCAAATCAAGTGAAGTTGTATTTCATCCAAAATGGCCTGCGCATACTTTCGCTTTTGTAGATCCCTATTCTCTGATCCGACCCCAACATGCACCCATAAATAAAAATGACCGCACACACATTACGATGGTGATATTTTCAGAGCATTTTATTGGCTCAAAAATTAGATTTATGCTTTGATCATCCAGAAAACAAGGATCAGAAAGCATACTTTATCAAATAAAACCAACAAGAAACCTTTCTCAGTTTCAACTTTCACCACAGAATATTATTATATTATGAAAGCGAACATAGAAAGGTACAAAAGAGCGTTTTTGCCCTCAACAATTCGCCTCAACAAAACATTTTAACTACATAAGAACATAGTGCTACTTTTCACTACTCTTCTTTACCTTACTATGTCACATCATGTACGCCTGTTATTATAGTGTTAATGAGTTTATTGAGTTGTGATATGATTATGTAATGATGAGTAAGAGATGTTTAACATTAGTATTACATTACAGTAACACTAACATTGTAATAATAACATAATGTGCTTTTATAAACGTTCTGTGAAGGACAATTTCCTTCATGAGATAATAAAATTATAAAGTGATTCTTAATCTTAATTTTTATCTTATCTTATCTTAATAAATCACAGGTGTCGTCAAGACAGCCACTGAGGTATTTCGATACAGGACGCTGAATCATCAGTGAATGTGAATCACAAGTGCATAGGGAGAAAGACAGACACCCCTATAGACCATCATTAATTAGATCTGTGTAGTATTTGCCCCCACAATGTCATCCAGTCAGTTTCCGCCCACTAATCGCCCTTTTCGTCGTTTTCAGTGATTTTCATCGCATCTACCACCCCGTCGCCCTTTCCCTTGCTTGCCCCCCCCCCCACACACTCAACTCAAAATCACCCCCTTCCCCAGGGGAGCAATATCGCAGACAATGAGAACTACTGATGTTACTTGTTAGTGTTAGCAGTTATAGTTTTCATACAATGTTCCACTTCCAGCAGAAAGGAAATATTATTATAATGTTTGGCTGTGTTACTAAAACGCTTTACCGATGGGTCAGGTCGGACTGTTAGTGTTACCATGTGGCACATATATATAGGATGTGTTGAAACATGGTTTGAACCATTTTTGTAAACACTAATTCAGTCATTCATTCATATTAATAATAATTAATATATATCTCCCCTAGAAATTACAGATATATTTCGTTCAGGCAAAATGAAAAAAAAAACCTGGATAATATTAATAAGAAAGTTTAACAGTAATATTTATTAAGATCCACATGATTTGGAAAAAGTGAGGGGGGGGGAATGTTCTGTCACCTTTTATAATGTCCCACTGGCACAGGAAAATGTTAGTTATTCTGTGTTGCTCTCGATCTACCCCCCCCCCCCCAAAGAATCCCCACCCCACATTTGCCACAGAACAGTCAAGTTCATAAGTGGCCCTTCTCTACTGGACAAACACTCCTTTAGATAATGCCAAATGAATGTTGATTACATCTAATTCTATGTAATGTGAAATGCATGATGTGACGATGTATGTGCAGCACTACTCTCCCCATGCTGTGATGTGTGTGCAGCACTACCCTCCATATGTTGTGACGTATGTGTAGCACTATCCATGTTGTGATGTCTGTGCAGCACTATTCAACGCCATGTTGTGGTGTATGCACAGCACTACTCTCCCCATGTTGTGATGTATGTGCACCACTGCTCATCACGATATTGTGATGTACATGCAGCACTACTCTGGCCAGGTTGTGATGTATGTACACCGCTACACTCCCCATGTTGTGATGAATGTGCAGAACTACTCATGGCCGTTTTGTGCTCCTTTTTCACCGTTACCCTCGCCATGATGTGATGTAAGTACAGCACTGCCAGGCGGCGTTGGGGGTGGTGTTTCAGGGCTATAAAAAAAGAGAAGGTAAATAAAATCAGACTTCACCCTAACGTTTTAGGAGGAAAAGAAGAAAAAATTCGCCAGAGAACTTTATCTCTATACCATAATGTTGATTCATGTTTCGTACGTTTGCCGACACCAGAACAGAAAACTTCTCAAGTTGAAGTAGTCTAGACTATTTGACCCTAAAGACACTAGTCTTCTTCTTTCATACTATAGAAAATCTGCACAACAGTAACTTCTTCTTGTTCTAATGTTAGTCTAAAGAAAATGTTCATAAATTCTGATGGGATCTTCCGTATGTGCGTCACACTATAGTTTGTTCCTTGTGGGTGGGTCTGTCTTGCAGTCATGTTTTATTGTTCATTTGACTAACGTTTACCACAACATCTGTTTCAATAACAACTGTTTCATTAACAACAGCAACAAAAACGACAACAAACGCATGATGTCCACACACCATTTAAAAAATAAAAAATGCCACCCTACTGGTAAACTCGCTGATCTTGTCAAAATTAGACGACTGTAACTCACTACTTGCTCTGGAAAATTTTTAAAAAAAAACTGCAAATAGTATTTAAAACATGCAGGAAAAGATATCATGCATCACCTCTGCTGAAGAGACTGCACTGGCTACGGGTAGAAATACGATCGATGTGTAAGATAGCCAGGCTGCGTCACAAATGTATGTACGAAAACGCACCAACCTACTTAACTGATCCTTAGTCTCCCAGAATTACGTACCATTACCACATCTTAAATCATCTGGTGACACTAAAAAAATTTAAAATGCCAGAGATGTTCCTGAAGGCCACGGGTGAAAAATCTTTTTTGGGATTGTCTGTCTCTCTTTGAGAGAGATTTAAAATGTTAAGGTTGAAAAGTCATCATTTTGCACTCTAAATGTCCATTTTTTTTTTGTATTGGGTATGTGTGTATTGCATGTGTGATTTACATGATAATTATAAATGTTGTAAAGCGCTTAGAACCTGGTTGTTAATGGGATGAAGCGCTATATAACTGTTATGTATTATTATCATTATTATTATTATCATTAGTATTAACAAACAAATAAAATGTCAATACTCTCCCTGTAAACATATGAATACAAAATCGCTATCACTGAAGGAATTTTTTATTTTAATTTTGAGTTTGAGTTTAACGGCGTGTCAGCACGATAACGGCCACTTTGCACCCTTCGTCCTTTGGTTACAGGTTCGTTAGTTATGTTTCGTATTCAGAGCTTTTAAGTTCAACAATAGAATCAAATACACTGAAGCAAAAAAAAAATGTTAACACTTGATTTTAAAAAAGACACACTGGTCACCAGCATATGTCTATACAATTCAATAATTTCCTCAGCCATTGGAAGTCTTCCACCAAGTGAGCAAGACAAATATCGATGCCTTGTCAAACTTACCGGCGTCGACAGCAAAAACAACAAATAAAGAGCAGCAGAGAGCTCATGATGACAACAGGGACAGCTTTCACCCATGTGGGAACTGACTTGTGTTCTGCAGGGTAGATGGAAACAGTAGTGGAGTTAATTAGTCTGGTTTAAACACTGAAAAGCAGAAAGTAAACACGGGCAGGCCAATACTGGCACGCTTAGAGAGTGTCATGAGTCAAGTGTTATTAAATCTCACGCAGAGCCGTGAGTTGTTTTTTTCACCACGGCCATGAGAAATTGGCTGGTGGCCTTGAAGGGTCCTCGAGTATTATTGTTTGTGAGTAAAGAATTGCAAAGTTAAACTGTTAGATTCACGCTTGTCGGTTTTAATGTTCGTGATTAGAAGGAATAGAGTAGGGGTGAGGCAAGGTGGGGATAGTTGACATTGTTAAGTATGACTAGACAAGTTTTGCACTTTAACTGGCTGGTAGAATAGTGCAGGCTATATTCCTACATTCAAAATGGTGGGATGTTTCGGCCAATGAGATTGCTGAACTAATTTGGCCAGCGGACTAGCCTTACCGGGTAGTTGGATAGTATAAAACATCGTGTAACGTTGAAATTCATTGAATACAGACGAGAGAAGCATCGTTTCGTGAAGTATCTCCGGTTGGCCAGTACCTGAACTGAGTGGCACGAAGACTAGTCCATTGTCATCGGACTGAAGGAGCCTAGAGAGAGAAAGCTCATAGAAAGAAAGGTTTTTGTTGGACTGACCTTAAGAGTCCACGCTGCGCTCGTATGATGTTCGCGCCTACTAGCTAGGCGTGACCAACGGTAACTCATCTTTTTCACTAGTAATTGATAGAAGTCCAGAGATAGGGAGGAAACCCACAGCCTCGTAGAAAGTCTGAGAAACCCACAGCTTGCACTCGACGAACGAGTGTTCTGTATTGTAAAGCTATCTCCATAATACGATTGAAGAAATATGGCACCTTGTTGATGAAATGAATAGTGACTGACTGATTGCATATATATATATATATATATACTTTTACAAGCTGCTTAAATACCTACAAGCCAATTTGTGCTTCTGTAGGCTTTGAATGTACTGGGCTGTTCTAGCCTTCAGTGTACCTTGAGAATCTGTATTATTGCTGGAGAGTTTGCCTGGCGTCTGGCCAGTGGCGACCCAACTGTTAGTTTAGATTAATATCTTATTTCTTATAATATACCCATTTGGCTATTAATTGCATTACCTTTGATAGGGAACTTAGTTACATGAATATGATAGGTTAAGTTTAGTAATTGGAATTTTTGCTTTGAATATACCTCTATTGTCTTTTGTTTAGTATATTAATATTATGTAATAATATGCCCCGGCCGGCCTGACATACATACTCTAGTTATATAATACTTTCTTGTGTGTTTGTGTCCGAGTGTGAGTTAACTGCCTCTCGTGCAGTCGTTAGATCCCCAAGACCATAACTCTGCTCGTGACAGGGAGAATACACATATCCGCCATCTTTAGTGTCCGGAACCGCCCATCACTATGGCGATTGTGTCATTGATTTTGATTCCTTGGCTGATTTGCACTGCGAGCCACGGGAGGCGCCGCGAACTAACCGGCGGCGAGATAAACGTAGGTCGCTACAGTAAACAATGGCACGTGTGTACATATTCAATAGAAGACGTTTAAGTCAATTCTTTTACTCCCTTTCCCAGAGAATCTGACCAGCTTGGATCGATCCCTTCCACCCCTGTCGTAGCAATCAAATACAATGCAACCAGCAGTCATTTTATCACTGAGACATATCTCGAAGTTACACTTATCAGCTGATCCAAAGGCCATCTTTAGTGGTGGGAGATCAAAATAAAAACATCCTGTGACGTCATGCGTATTCTACCTATACCGCATGCGTTTGAGTTTGAGACCACACAGTCGTCTAGAGGTAAGGTCCTCCACTCTCATGCCGCCTGTACCGGGTTTGAGCCCCTGTCGGTGCTGGCATGTCGGAATATTTTTTTTCGGGGGACTAAATTCTTGTCACTGATCTTACGGTAGTTAGGATCGAGCACCTAGTCTTCTCGGATAAGGACGAAAAACTCGGAGGGCGAATGTGCAAGTTGCGCACAAGATACCTTGGCAGTGAAAAGACGAGAAGAATAGGCCAAATAAGGCCGCTGCCAGTGAAAAATTCTAAAAAAAAAAAACAACTAAAAAAAACAACAACACGCAGAAACAAGAACCAGAAAGATAAAAAAAACAACAACAAAAAGAAGAAAAGTGAGGTGTAAATAGCAATGGCAGCGAAACCTCCTGACATAAAGACCTAAACACACATGAGTTTGAGCTTACGTGTGGATTTTACGGTGCGTCGGCACGGTAACAGACACTCTGTGCCTATCACGGTCTATTTGAGAACGTAACTTATTGTTGTTTCGTATTCACAGCTTCTAAATTTCACTTTAGAATTAAATACTTTCCTACAATTTTATCTCATTAGTAAAAATTCTCAAAAGCTGTTTCGTGTGGATATGAAATAAAGTTTTGTCATTGAGTAAGGAAGTTTTTAAATCAAGTTGTAAATCTTAGTCTCCCTCAGACAGGACAGGACCTGCTCTGTGTTCACGTCCGAAAATAATTCTTTAATGGATCTGCAGACATAGTGTCTTCTTCGGATATGCATGACGTCTACACATTTAGTTAAAATCTTATGTTTTATTGATAGTTGGAAATCCCCCCCCCCCCTGAATAAAAAAACAAAACAAAAAACGTGAGTTGGTTATGACCCAGACAGAGTCTACTAAGGACAATTATTTCATCTCTCCGAATTCTCTGAGGGGCATATGAGTCCCACTGTCCAAGTTGATCTTGAATAAAGTGGTATTTACATGTCCAAGAGAGTAAAGATCTTTGTGTCTCAAGGCCCTCAGCATAATACAGTAACAGTTGATCCTCTATTCTTGATTCCTGTATTGTTATTGGTGGATCCTGTTGCTGCCATCCAGGCCAATCCAATCCAACCAGCAGTTTGGTAGGTACCATGCTATTGGTGGATGTTGATGCTGCCATCCAGGCCAATCCAATCCAACCAGCAGTTTGGTAGGTACCAATGGTTAAAAAAAAACAAAAGCAAGTAGCAGTACAGGAGAATGAAAGGATTTTTCCCCACTACTAGAGACCGACTAAACTGGCTGGTGTGATTAAAATTTTCAAATGCAATTGCAGTCCAACTTTCAACACTAGCAAATGTCGAGTTTGAGTTTGACTTTGGTGTTTACGGCGCGTCGGCATGATAACAGCCACTTTTCGTCCTTCACGGTCTATTTGGGTACTCTACCCAAATTCATGTTTCATATTCGGAGCTGTTAGGTCTAATAAATACATTCATATAATTTATACACATTGGTGAAACTCTAAAAAGTTGTTTTGAAAAGATCTGGAAAACATTTTGTAAACGAGTATAAAAGTTAAAAAAAAAAACAAGTTGTAGATCTCAGCCTGTCACAGAAAGGACAGGATGTGTTGTAGGTCCACCCCCCCCCTTCCTCCTCGGTACCTGCACCAACCTTAATTGTCCTACAGCAGCCAAACCTTACCGACAAGTGTACACGTGCCTGCGTCGTCACAAACGCCGTCACAAGTTTCAAAGCAAAACTCTGTGTCGACCTTTGGCAGGTTCAGGTGCTCCTCTGGAACTGAAAACATTCATACAAGTAGACTTTGTATGAAAAGTAGGGGTAGAA
This sequence comes from Onchidella celtica, assembly GCA_963931925.1. Classification (NCBI taxonomy): domain Eukaryota; kingdom Metazoa; phylum Mollusca; class Gastropoda; order Systellommatophora; family Onchidiidae; genus Onchidella; species Onchidella celtica. The sequence goes on along the minus strand of OZ007579.1, from coordinate 35,392,184 downwards.
CGTTGATTTAGTACTAATTAAAACCGTCTTCACAGCTTCATCAATTTAAACTTCACAAATAGAATTAAATAGTTCCGCATAAATTTCATCACAGGAGTAAAATTCTCAAACGTTATTTTGGATGGATCTGAAAAGAGTTTTTGCAAATGAATATTAAAGGATCAAGTAACCAAGCCAACAAAAGCATCTTTAACCCAGCATGAAAATACCAAGCAACCACCAAGAATCTTTCCTCAGATCTTTGACCACCGTTATCAGTCTTGTTCATTGATAAGCCATGACTCCAGTTGACTCAAAAGTTTTACATCAAAACCATCATCAAAAGGTCACAGATAGTTCAGCTCATCAAACTCACGTTTGCAAAGGTTCGATTTCAACAGATAGCCGTTTGAACACTTGAGACAGTCGCCTGTATCAGGATCACATTTCAAACAACCTCTGCCGCAAGGCTTGCAAGAGTCCCCGTATGTCCTGGGGGGACACTCTGAAAGATAATCAGCGGCGATAATATCATCAGAGTCGGTAACTTTAGTAATGACCAGTTAACCCTTTATTTACTGACGGGACTTAACAGTAACTTCCGCATTTTCACTCTCCCAAATACTGAGAACTCTTCCAACCTACTTATCCACCTTTTCACAAGCTTTAATAATTCCGTTTACTTCCGTTTTTACCTCCTTCAATGTGATTGTCGTCACACAGCGAAATTCTAGGCCTTGCACGTGTTGTTGTTTTGCCGAGAGCTTGCAGGTGAGTATCCATACCCCAGATTTGTTCTTATTTATTCATATATTGATACCCTCCACAAAAGGAAGAAAACAGATAAAAACCTACTGAGATGTCCATTTTTTTTTTTTGTGATGATGACATAATACATGTATGTAGAAAAATCGACATCGGTGCTTACATTACATTTGAGTTCAGAGAAGGCTGTTTCGCGGGCCTTAATGGCGCATGGCCCGCTTGCACTCATACGTGAACCAGAATTGGTCTTCGCTTGGAGTCACAGAGGTCGTCGGGGTACAGGTCTCATAAACTTGCAAGAGAAGCTCCTGGAAGTGTTCGGACACTGCCAATAGTAGCAGTAGTAAATGCCTGTGTGCACCTTTGGTCGAACTCTGTACATTTAGCCCGGGCAAGGTTCCACGGGAACGATTGTGCTATTGGTTGGTCAGAGGCCAGACAGATTGGAAAGTGTTCCGATCCATGAAGATTGTCTAGGACGGACCATGTGAAGCCTGAAGGTCTATGTTTGTTAAAGCCGAGACAAAAGATACCGAGACGATTCAATTCGCCAAATTCCGTCCGTCGGCTTGCCGGCGTATCATCCCTGACAACAATGCAACAATTTGCACAAACCCCCTTCATAATTGAACGAAAAAGGCCAGTACCACAAAGCTCTTGGAGTAGTACTCACCGTGTTCATACGCGCACAAGTTGTGGACATATAGCTAAAGAAGGAATGGTCGGTCTCGGTATTCTGTGTCTCGGGTACAACTACAAGCTTGGTCGTAGTCAAAAAGTCCATGGACACAACAAAATCATATGATGTTGGACATGTAGACAGAACTAGGCGTGGCTTCACATTCTAGTCATTAATTTGAGACACCCTGGTGACTTTACTCTCCCCACCCCCCAGTCACGCACCCTTTTTTTTCCCAGGGGTTAGTTTAAGTTTATTTCAGTTTGGTTTTACGGCGCGGCGATACTGCGACGACAGCATTGCGCCTATCACGTCCATCTGGGTACACTAATTGTCTGCTATTCAGAGTTTTGTCAGTTTAAATTTCGCGGATGGAATTAAATAGTTTCTTTCAAATTCCATTACATTAGTAAAATTAGTTCATACTTCCCTCCCTCCTTGTAAAAGAAACGAAAATGTACTTGGTTTACACTTGGCCTCTTTGCATCCAGGGATTTCTTCGCTACCAGTTTCAACCGATATGTTAGCACCCCCTGTGCATTTCTTCCCCAACATTCCAGGCCTTGGACTAGAACAGGATCTGCAACATGAAAAAAAAAAGCAAAAACAAAACCCGATTTTGTCATTCTTGAAACAGCCACCTTCTTTTTGTTTCTCTGCTGTTTTTTAAAAATTATTTTTATTCATCAGTCTCAATTTTAGTGTCATTTTCAGTCACTTAATGTTGATAAGATTTTACTTTTAAAAATCCCCACCGTGGGTAATGTCAGTGGTTGATTCTCTCATCTCACTATTTTCATCATTACCCATGTTGACAAAACACTGTTGGATTTGTCACCACACGACTTTAGTTCTTGTTTGCTCCAACTCCACTTTTTACACAACAGAAATTTGACGTTAAACCTTTACGGCTTTAGTTATTATGATAAGGAGTTAGAATAAATCGGAACATCTTGGCAAGTGCTACAAGGCGTCACAGTCGCCTGTATCAGGATCACAAAGTGTCAAAGTATGTCTTTGAATTACGCCTTCTACAAACGAAAAGGTCTCCAGTTTTTTTCAGAAAAGAGAAATAGAACAAACAAGAACTAAGATCGCGGCTAGACAGCCAATAATTATAGGACGTTAAGGTCTGGCATGACAAAGAAATTCTTCAATCATCCGCCTCCAGCATTTGGTCAGTACACCTTCCTACGTTAACCGGAACTCACCGTGTTCTCTCTCTCATACAGTCCATTTTATTGCAAGGATCTTCATCTTCCTTAGATGAGACCCAGGCAGACCACTCTCCCTGTGCTGTGAATAACAAAATATCAGAACGTGATGAGTGGGCGCGGTTCAAGCTGCCAGAGTCCATCAGTCCGTACCTCCTTGCCCGGTACCCGGACAGTTTGTCTTCCGGACATTACGCCTAAGGAGTACCTTATGTCATGTTTTTCGAGATGACCAACAGCAGCGGTTATGGCAGGATTTTTTGTTTGTTTTTTTTGTCATCTTCCAAATCCTTTTTGGGTGGCTATCAGTTGTTCACTTGGGAAATAGAATTTCTCCAAGAATTTCTCTTGTTCTCCCTAATCGACTTAGGAATCGTTGCCCTTTAGCTTTTAAAGAGCTCCATGGCTCCGGGTGCTTAGATTACGATTGAGTTCACAGAAGGCTTTTCCACGGACCTCATTGGCCCGTTTGCATTCATCCATGAACCAGAATTTATCCCTGTGGTGTAGCTTAGAATTGACCAAGAAGAGGGCATCACTACCAGTACACTACGACTATCCACATATCTGACAAGATACCCAAGACTTGTGGAAACAAAATAATTGCTTACCGTCAATATCGCGGCAAGTATCCTCATCAGTTTCTCCATCACCGTCCTCATCTGAAACCAGAAGATGAGACAAGAATACAAATGTGACAAGATCCTCAAAATTCTACATAGAATGAGTAGCATCGTCACTACACATAATGTGGCGCAATTCGGACTTCAAAATGAGCGCGCTGACAATAATTAACATGGTGAGGTTGAGGTAGAGTTTGAAGACAGCACGCCAACATGATACGGGCTATATCGTGCTAGGAAGAGTTTCAGTTAAGAGTTTCGTGTTTGTGGCACGTCGGCACGACATCGGTCACTTTGCACATTTAGTGGTCTTTTTCTGAGCACCTTATCAAGGCATGATACTAAAAGCTTGATGAGTGCAGCCCGTGGGGACGTTATATCAGTTTATTGATTTCATGGATTTTAATAGTTTGAGTTTGGGTTTGAGTTTGCCTTTGAGTTAAGTTTGGGTTTTATGGCGCGTCGGGACGATAACGCTCAGTCCTGTCTGCGTCTTTTGCTTGAGTCGATAGTCTGTATATTTTATTGTATCCATGAGATGTATATTTGGTGTTTATCCCCGGGAATCCCCACCCGTCATCATCCAACAAGAAGGACACATAATGCTGGGATAGCCAGAGCTGCTGTGCCAGGGCGGGGCTACTCTAGAGACATAGTCCCAACAGGAGTGTTAGTCCTGCCAGGATTGATCCAAGTCTCGAACCGCAAAGGATTCGAGGACTAACCGATTGGGTGGCATGGGCTATACCACCCTCCTGTCGTAGGGGACAGCCGGTCAGTGTGGTATGTCAAATGAGGACAGTCGGCAGAATCATCGCTTCCATGGGGAAATAGCAAGGTGGTTCTACTGCTTTGCTGGTCTGGGAGTCACACAAGGCGTTAAAAAAAAAAAAAGGACGAAAGAGAAGCAGGACCGGAGACAAACAAGAGAGGACACCAGCTGTCGCCCACAGGCCACCGAGATTCGCTGAGGTTTTACCATCTGCAGGTGTGGGCAAATGGTCTATTAATTTTATAGTCTCCCGGGCCCAATCAGGGTAGAGGATGATTTTTTTTGGTTGCTCTGTTTGTGTGTGTGTCTGTCTGTGTGTGTGTGTGTTTGTGTTTGTGTTTGGCGGGGAGTTTGGAGTTTGAGTTTGCAGAAAGCCGGCTCGATCACGGCCACACTGTGCTATGAAAAAGCAAGACGATAGACAGAATATGACACTGACAGAGAAATAGGACAGGTTGAGATCTTATCAGAAGCGCCCACCAACCACCCGCTGGGGCGGGTGAGGGAGGAGAGGAGAGGGGAGGAAACACACAGGTTGACAATGACATCCCTTTCTCTGGACATGAAAATCAAAAGAAAGACATGTCAGAGGAAGGTCCCTGAGACAGTGTATTACTTGTGACAGTTTTGCCAGAGTCATGGTGACCTGCTGCTGCAATTCACCACATTAGTTCTTGTTGGTTCTATCTCCATTTTCTGAAAAAAAACTGGAGATCTTTAGTACGCAGAAAAGGCACCCTTTAACATTGGTTTAAAATGTGTTGTGGCACTTATCAAGCTGTTTCACATGTTCCGATTTATTCTAACTCCTTGTCATAATACTAAAGCCGTAAAACGTTCAAAGTCGAATTTCTCTGTTGTGAGAAAAGTGGACTTGGAACAAACAAGAACTGAGGTCGTGAATCGTTTAACTGTACCTGTCGAGTCGACAACTTCTTCATCGGCTATCCCATCGCAATCGTTGTCTACATGGTCGCCAGGAATGGACTTGGTCTTGGTACAGTTGCCTTCGTTCAACTGTAGGGTTGTAAAATGTTTTTCGTCTTAACAACAGTTTTACCTCACCTCAATTCATTTGATTCTGTCTTACGGGGATAAAGAATTGTGACACTCAATGTGAGCTAATCGTGAGTTTGATTTTCACAGCGCTTCCCCACGACTACGGCCACATTGAGCCTTTCACGGTCTATCTGGGTACTTTAGTTATGTTTGAATTTCAGGGTTTCATCAATTTAAGTTTCACTACTGAATTTCATAGTCCCGTATTAACCTTATAAGCTTTACCGCCTTGGTAAAAATTCTCAAAACTTGTTTTGTATGAGTCTGAAAAGAGTTTTGTAAATGAGTAAAAAAGTTTTTAAATGAACTTGAAGATCTTTGTCTCTTTCAGATAGGACAGGACGAGTTGTGGGTCCACGTTAGAAACCAATTTGTTCACGGATTCGCTGGCGTAATGCCTTCTTCGGATACGCCTGAAATCTGCACATTCCGTTATAATAATTATGCTCTAGTGACAGCTGACAATTGCTTGTTACACTTTACCGGTGGGGTGGGGAGGGGGGTGAGTTTGAGTTTGGGTTTTACGGCGCGTCGGCACGATAACGGTCACTTTACGCCCTTCACGGTCTATTTGGGTGCACGTTCTTTATTTCTTTATTTATGTTTCGTATTCACAGCTGTTAAGTTTAACAACAGAATTAAAGACTTTCATACAATTTTATTACACTGGTCAAGTTCTCAAAAGTGGTGTTCTATGGATCTGAAAAAAATGTTTAGTAAATAGTATTAAAAAAAAAGTTAAATCAAGTTGGATATCTTAGCCTGTCAATGAAAGGATACGTTGCGTTGCGGGTGCACGTTTTTTTGGAGGGTGGGGTGTGTGTCTTCCCTCCTGAGTAAAAAAAAGACCAAAAAAAAAAAACTGTGAGAGATGGGAATAACCGAGACACAGTTGATTAAGGACAATTTCGTCTCACGGATTTCGCGTAGAGTTATGAGCCCATTGTCCAGCTTGATCTTGAACAATCAGCTGGGGGAGGGGGGGGGGGTTTATTTTGCTTTAATATTCAGAGCTTTACCAATTAAATTTCAGGGATGGATTTTAAAAGTTATGTATGTAATTGGTGACACTGGTAGACTTTTCAAAAAGTGCTTTGTATAGATCCTGAAGGAAGTTTGTAAATGTTTGTGGAACTGCGAGTGTTTAGCTCTTTATTTCAGGAGTTTCGATGCTATTGGCATTTACACCTCACTTGTCTTGTTTTGTTTTTTGTTTCTTCTTCTTGTTTCTGTATGTTTCTGTGGTCGGGGATTCGTTATTTTTAGAATTTTGCCCGGGCAGCGGCCTTGTTCGGACTGTTCTTCTCCATATTTAACTGCCGAGGTATCTTTAAAGTGCGCAATGTACACACGGGTCCTGCGAGTTTTTCATTCTTATCGGAGATGACTAAATGCTCTATCCTACCTGCCACAGGATCAGAGACAGGAGTTCCCCCCCCCCCCCCCCCTAAAAAAAACAACCAACCGCCTCCAGACCACCGTGCCCCTGTGTAACTGCAGGTGAGGCCGGTGGGCCTATTTATACTCGCCGAGACCCATCCGTAGGGGAGGGGGGAGGGGGGGGGGAATCCAACAGTGTCGACCGTTTTCTCTTGCCTGACAACTCAATAGTTATAGGAACTGGGCCTCGCAATTAGAATTGGTGCGGACTGGGCCCAGGAATAATTATTATAAGTGACAATGACGATCAGCTAAAATCTGCATGAAGTACACAGTTCTTACCTCTTATAAGTTAAAACCTGAATGAGTTACATAATACTGCTTACCTCATGCATTTAAATTCTGCATTAAAAAGTCCACAGTTCTACTTAATTCATACAAAGAACAGTGTGCATAATTGACTACATCGCACAAATTAAATCCTTCATTAAATATAGTTCTACCTCCCTCGCACACTTTAAATCCTTGATAAAGTATAGTTCTACCCCCCTCGCACACTTTAAATCCTTGACAAAGTATAGTTCTACCTCCCTCGCACACTTTAAATCCTTGATAAAGTATAGTTCTACCTCCCTCGCACGCTTTAAATACTTGATAAAGTATAGTTCTACCTCCCTCGCACACTTTAAATCCTTGATAAAGTTTAGTTCTACCTCCCTCGCACACTTCAAATCATTGATAAAGTATAGTTCTACCTCCCTCGCACACTTCAAATCCTTGATAAAGTATAGTTCTACCTCCCTCGCACACTTTAAATCCTTGATAAAGTTTAGTTCTACCTCCCTCGCACACTTTAAATCCTTGATAAAGTATAGTTCTACCTCCCTCGCACACTTTAAATCCTTGATAAAGTATAGTTCTACCTCCCTCGCACACTTCAAGTCCTTGATAAAGTATAGTTCTACCTCCCTCGCACAAGCTGAGTCTTGCATAAATGATAGTTCTACCAAAAAATACAAGATAGAATAAGATGAGACAGCTAGCGCGTTTAAAGAACACAGATTTCGTAACCGCCATCTGGCGGTGAATGCGCTGAAATCATGAACAATGCCGTATTTTATAAAACCTTTACAGGGAAAATACTGAATTTTGTTCTCTGTTCAGCTATCGCTGTAGGCCTTGATTGAAGACACTTCTTTTGTAGTTGTAACTTCAATCGCTGTAGGAAAAACTCTGGCTATTTGTTTTTCTTTAGTCGCAGTAGCACTGTAACAAATCCGCATCATTATAGCAAGCATTCTCTTCATGCTATGCGCCATGCACCCCCCTCCCCCGATCAGTGCGCAAACTGTGTGCACGATTTGTCAGGGTGCAAAAATTGAGTGTCTCATCTTATTGCATCTAGTAACTAGAAACGATAAGATGAGACACTCCCTTCTTCGCACTTCTAAAAAAAAATCGTGCACACAGTTTGTGCGCTGATAGGGGGCGGGGTCCATGGCGCATAGCATGAAAAGAATGCTTGATATAATAATAAATTAATGATTCTGATTTTTGTTACAGTGCTACTGCGACTAAAAAAAAAATAAAACGAGGAAAATAGCCCTACAGAGATTGAAGTTATAATTACTAAATAAGTGACGTCCGCCAAGGCCTACAGTGATAGCTGAACAGAGAACAAAATGCAGTATTTTCCCCGTTTGGCTTTGTAAAATACGACAGTGTCCATGACAGCCGTGCATTTACCGCTAGGTGGCGGTGCAAAATCTGTGCACGCTAAACGCCTTAGCTGTCTCATCTCATTCAGTCTAGTATATTTGCCTCGCCCATGTTAAATCTAGCATAATAAAAGGTATAGTTCTGCTTCCCTGGCACAAGTTAAATCTTGCATAAATTACAGTTCTCGTACAATGTAAAGTCAGCCTCAAGAACTAAAATCTTCTTACCTCGTATAGACTAAAACCTGCAGTGTACAAGTACCCTCTGTTCATATCACCGCCAGTCACAACCAGAGTGAATCTATCGGTGCAACGTTTTGCCCGTATTAGTACTCTGTTCAGAGTTTTATCGAGACGAGATTGCATCACAAACATTTGGAGTTCAGTGTCGAAGTGTTTGTACATTTGCGAACTGTGCAAATAGAAATAATCATAACTATTCTAAGGCTGACGGGCCATAGAACTACACGCTACATGCTACACGCAACATGCTACACGCTACACGTTTCATACCCTGGGCTATATAACTTCACACTATCATGCTACATGCTTCATATTTTGCCAGAGACAGAGGGTTTTTGTTTTATTTTCTCCGAAGATGAATTCTTCCGACGAAGAAGATGTTCTGATTCTGCTTTTGTTACGAAGGAGAAGAAAACGAAAGAGACAAAGCATATGGTGCCGAGAACATTTCCTTCTCAGAGAATCACGAGGAGAGTTCCAGCGTACATTCCGTCAAAAGCTCTTTTAACTCGTCCCAAACTTGGGTTCTCTGGTCTTTGTTCTTGTAGTCGGGTACACGAGGATCCCAGAGAAGGGGCCTTGCCCTTACCATTTCAATTAATTTTTGAGCAAAAAAGTGAGCATGTTCATTTCTTTCTACACGCGTGTAGCATGTAGCGAGTCCCGTGTAGCGTGTAGTGAGTTGTATGGCCCCGCATAAGAGAGACAACGAGTTTTCACTTTTCTATACACGTTTAAAACGTGTAGCATGCAGCGTGTAGCATGTAGCGTGTAGTTCTATGGCCCGTCAGCCTAAGGGAAGAAATGCCTCTTATGTAGTCATGAAAGGCTTTTGAACTGCTGAGTCTTAAATTCTACAAAATATCATAATTTCCCATAGAAAGACGTATAGATGTACGTGGGCATAATTATTTTAAAAGGTCTTGAAGTTTACTGTATTTGTAATACTTTCGTTGACTTTGAGCCACACCTGAGTTGAACAGAAGAAAAGGTTCCGGCATTTTGAGCCGGAAAGAAAGGCGCATTTCCCTGGAGTAGAGTTAAAAAGTATGACAGGAAATTTCGTTCTGCACCTCAATTTTAAACTTTAAAAATCACGCCTGTGTTTTCCATGCGCCAGCGGGCTAACTTGTATTGTGAAACACTGACAATAAGTTTGATAGTTATTGAATTCGGATACTTTCTTACTGAGTTTTCAAAAAACATTTATCATAGAAATGTGTATTTTTCTTCCGTTCAAAAGAGTCCAGTGTTAAAGATTTTGTTGCCATCTGAAAGACTTTAAAGTGTTATTTAAAAAAAAAATCAGAATCAATTGTAACCGAGACACAGGATACCGAGACGAATCAATTTGTCTTATTCCGTCCACCGACTTGGGCGCGTATCATCGATGTCAACAAAATAGCAAGTCGCACCACACCCCTTCATAACTGAACAAAAAAAAAAAAAGAATAGTACTCACCGTATGTATATGCGCGCAATTTGTGGACAGATTAGTATAGTTCGAGACAGAATGGCTCGTCTCGTATAGTACTTTATCAACCCTAACATAACTTTCAATAAAGCAATTAGTTGTGATTAGTTACAAAGTGAATAAAATCGCACAAGCAATATCGTAAACATTCACTCACTTCCTTAACTATGTCGCTCCTGTAAACCCCCCCTCCCCCCGTATCTTTACACCTATGTAACAAGCCAAGCCAAGACTAAACAGTTTTGACGTAATGGGTGTAATACTAATAAGGAAGATCATTTATAAAGCGCCCAATCCAAAATTGCTCTATGCGCTTTACAGAAAGTCTTGTTGTCTCCATCTGCAATTCACTCCCTACCCCCCTCTCTCTCTCTTGCAACCTATCTATCACACACACACACACACCAACAATCTATTGCCTACACTCTTATGCTAGACACACATACATAACATGGACACACAAGGCAGAAATTCAACAATAAAACAGCAAAAATAAAATGAGTGGAGAAAATAAACGGATTGGGAGTGAGAGACTTCACAGCTGAAAATGTTTTTTGGCGATGTTCCAAAGAATTTCAAGGATGAGTCCCAACGGGTTCAAGATAGTTTTGTCTCGGTGCATCATTAGCACCATCAACCAGTGAACAGCTATATCACCTCACCTGCGTGCACCAAAAATATCCGGCTCTGATACTACTTCAATGTCTTTTTCCCCGAGAATGGTCACCAAGTTCTGTTCAAACTTTGTGGACGTTTTGAAAAAAGGAGCCCTGTCGACATGAGGATCAAAGGGTTAAACCGGCAGGAAACAATGTAAACATCAGAATTTTGAGTTTGTGTTTAAAAAAATACAAAATTTATTAAGTTTTCCAGCTACAATGTCGCATGCAAAGTGTTTTCACCATTAATTCTTCCTGCAAATGATGGTAATCGCATTTCAAAGTGATCCACGGCAAGATTTACCAACTCGATTAAAGCTAGATTTTCATGTGCTCGGAAGCGGCAAGGACAACAGAAACGTCCAAAATCCACCAAGTAGATAAAGGAAGAGTGTTTCTATGTGTACGGAAACGGCGTTCGGGTACAAAAGAAAATATTCATTCTATTTCACTGCTTGAAGGCTCTTTGACATTTCCGTGGCCGTTGTCGTTTCTGAACATATGAAAATCTAGCTTTAGGCTAGACCCATACCGACATCAGACCCGGCGGTCAGACCAGACCCGACGATTTTTTGCCGGCTGCGCCGCCCACACAGCCACCGGAACCCGACGGTCAGACAAGCTAGGCTGTGCTTAAAAATATGTGTTCCAAGTTGGAGAGAGAGAGAGAGGGACGGGAGGGGAGGGGGGAGAAAGATGGAGGGAGGGACAGAGAGAGAGAGAGAGATACAAAGAGAAAGGCAGAGAGAGAGAGAGAGAGAAGAGAGAGAGGGAGGTCATTTACAGTACATTCATTGTTTGGAGTGTTATCTGTTGAGGTGGGCCGGGTAATAAAATACACACAAGTTGGTTATGGGAAGGGGGCTGGAAAAAGGGATAGGAAGAGGGGGTGTGGCAATGGTATGCAAGCAGAGGGTACAGTGAAATCAACTAGAATGAATAAATCTAGTTCTAGTTCTAGACCTCTTCATGTACATGTACTTGAATAAAATAAAAGATGTGGGCATTGAAATGCTTTTAAGTACACTGTATGTCTCATTTTTATATCATATCTCCATACAACCAACAAAATTAATCATCATCATCATCACCACCACCAACAACAACAACAACAGCAACAACAACAACGATGACAACGACGACAATAAAAAAAAAAGGCAAAAATGATATAGCTTACCCTCAGATTTCATCTTATTAGCAATAGATTCCCATTGCTTTTGTATATATAGTCTCTGTTGTGAGAGAGGAAAAGACCCCTATAATTATCTCCCTTTTCGCCCGACGGTCGGTGTGGAATGAACACTTTCATTCCTAAACGGTCTGATCCGGGACGTCGGGTTTCGGTGTGGGCCGATCGCCAGTTTTTATTACCTGTGATTACTATCTGGTCTGGTCTGACCGTCGGGTCTGATCTCGGTGTGGGTCTACCCTTAGTCTTCTATCAAGTCCCGGTCCGTGATAACATTTGTTCTGTCTGCTCGACCTATATCTGGCCGTCTAATGCAGCCTTGCTCAAGATGGATCACACGCCCCACCAATGGGGCACTGCAATAGTTTGGTGGGACGTGGGGCCTCAGAATGGAGCACAGAGATTTTTCATGGAAAGATTAATTTCATAGTGTATTTTAAGTCCCATTGAAGTAAGAAATAAATGATCAAAACCTGAAATAAAGTTTTAAATAAAACTTCCTTTGAATGTATACATACAGAATTTTTATATAGCGTTTAAATCTTTTCGTATACTCTATAATACCAAAGATATCACAAAAGATAATATGAGACACTCCCTTCTCTGCACCTCTATAAAAATCGTGCACACAATTTGCCCGCTGAATAGGGACGGGGCCAATGGCGCATAACATGAAAAGAATGCCTGTCGTAATGATAAATTTATGATGCCATTTTGTGACAGTGACAGTGCTACTGCCACTAAAATAAAAACAAAAAGCCAGAGTCTTCCAACAGCGATTGCGGTTATAATTACAAAATAAGTGATGTCAATCAGGGCCTACACAGATAGGTGAACAGTGAATAAAATTCAATATTTTCAATATTTGGCTTTGTAAAATACGTCACTGTTCATGACTTCCGCCCATTCCCTGCAAAGTGGCGGTGCGAAATCTGTGCACACTAACACGCTAGCTGTCTCCTGTTATTGCTTCTAGTATCTTTGATCATACTAACTTTGTCGAGTGTAACAGCTGAGTTTGTTCTAGCACGTCATAGTAGGGGGGAGTTAGTTGATCTAACTACAACCCTTTAGAAAACGAAACTATTACAGCTGTAGAATAAATAAACACGAGATCTAACGATCGATTAAATAATACTAAAGTTTAATAACTGTATCTTAACAATAAAATACTAGGAAGGCACCAGCGAACAACTAAATATCCTACGCCACACAAAAGGAAACTCACTTACTCACCGACCAACCACTCACATGGGTCCATATATATAGACATTTCTACAGAAAGTTCCCGAAATAAACGTAACCTCTGCCCTCGCCCGAACACACAAACTAACCAATCACGTATCAATACTTCAACTAGGTTACATCACTCAAGGCCAAATCTGGTGTAAACATCTATTATTTACAACGTCATCGAATGTTCGGGAACATACTAATATTTACGAGGAAAAAAACTACTCACAAGGAAGGGAGGGCAAGGTCACTCTGGCGAATGTCAACAATAAAATGAAAAAGAAGTGAACACATGCTCAGTCACCAGTATACAAGCAACGGGGAAGGGCAAGGGGTAGCTTGCAGATGCTACACTGAGCCTAGAGGGGAGCACATTTTGTTGTTGTTTTTAATGGAAATGGGGACAAGAAAGGTTGAGAATCATTGATCTACATGTAATGCCTGGAGCTGGGCGACCACTAGTTCCGCTTCATGAATAAAGACCCGGTGTAGCAGGCCAGATTATACCCCCGCCAGACTATACCCGGGGTTAAACTGGCCTAGCCCAGAATATACCCCGGGGTATATTCTGGGCTAGGCCAGTTTAAACCCCGGTTTATACTTTGGGCTAGGCCAGACTATACCCCCCCCCCCCAGTCCAGATTATACCCCCTACTTTTTAAAACAAAAACAAGTCAAGACCACAGTTTATTTCAACTTTAGTTTAAATTGTTCATTATTACTGTCATTAGGTATCATACTGAAGCATACATTTTTGACTCTGTAAATTATGATACATTTAAGAGGAAATGAACATGCACTAAAAAGCATTGAAATAAAAAACGATTGAAAATCCATTCAAACTGATATGATTAAACTTTAACACTAATTAGTTTGTCCATGAGTTAAACATAGGGCCTATATTGTATTTTTTGTTTGTTTGGCACCACTGACATATACTTAGTGGCAAGGTATGAAATAATTATAAGACTCATAAGTGTAAAGCCATCTGAATTCTATTTTAATTTTTGAAAACCAGGAATGCGCTTGATATGTCAGAACAATTAGATCTACATATAAAGTTAAAATAATGCAGAGAGAAAAGGCCGGGAAAGAACACACAGAGAAAACAACAACAACAACAACATTTTAATAACCCAACTGACAGATGGTGCAATTCCACCATCAAGCAGACATTAAATACTTCCCACGGAACTAAATACATACTAAAATTTTTTCACATCATATGAACTTAACCTGTCCTGATCCACTTGAGACATTACAGAATGCTAACTAGTAATATATACAGTAATAAAAAATAAGAACACGAAATCATCTTTTTTACCTTGAAAATAAAGAGAATATAATCAATATCAGAATCATCATCATCATCATCTTGGAATATTATAAAGATAAGAGGGAATGTAAAAATGACCTACATATCATTCTAGAATCTATAAGCAGCAAAGTGTGTGTGTACCAACTACATGTATATGTAAAAAATGTGTTAAATCTTTTCACCTATTCAAGTAGAACTGGACAGAAAGCTTTAGTAAAGTAGCTTTGATAGTCGTGAAAACTGACAGATTAAATCCACTGAGACAACTGCATTGTAGAAAGTAATTACAGTATGTTACGGCAAAAATTCGATGGATCATGTTGCGTTAACATTTCTTGTTAGTAAATTCTTTGATAGCTTATTTGTAGAAATGAATACATTTCATGTAGCTGGTGGTTTAAGGCACTGGATTAGTTTGCAGGGCAGTTGAAGGATTGCAATGATGTGTTATAGTGAATAAAGGCATGTCACTTGCGGGTAAAATAAAATTTTTAAAACTTAATGTTGTATCCTTGAATATTTTGCCTGAATATGGGAGTAAAATCTGGATTGGAGGAATATAGTTTGGCCAAAACACCACAGTTTATTTCAATCATAGTTTAATTCATTTTTTTATCACTGTCAACGGGCACCATAGTAATACATGTACATGATATACATACATACATTCTTGACTTCCGTAAATCATAATACAATTCAGAGGAAAAAACATGCATTATTATGTATTGATATGATATGGGGTGCATATCCATTCAAACTGATATTATGATTCAACCCTAATTTCACTCACATTCGTTGTCATGTTGTAGTTGTTTTTATAGTTGGTTGCCCATGAGTAAAATTTGCACCCTATTGTTTGTTTGGCAGTTATGGCACTGACATACACTTAGTCACAATGGATGAAATAATTAAGACACTCATAAAAATGAAGTCTTTTTAGAGTGTTTTTGTGTGCGAATACACAGTTGTTAAATCCTCTGGCAAGGGACGTGTCAAGCTAAGGAAGGTAAAGACGGACAAGGTCTTTTTTTTAAATTTTATTTCACTCGCGAGTGACAAACCTTTATTCACTATAACACGTAAGTTCAATATTTCAAATGCCTTTGCAAACTAATCCAGTGTCTTAAAACATAAGATACATGAAATGTATATCTTTCTACAAATATGCTATCAAAGAATAATATTCACTAACAAGAAATACTGTTAATGCAACATAATCCATCGAATTTTGCCTTAAGATGCTATAGATCTAATTACTTTTTACAATGCACTACTTTTGTCTCAGTGGACTTACTTTGACGGTCTACACACCTGTCAAGGCTATTTCACTAAAGCTTTCTGTCCAGTTCTATTTGAATATTTGAAAAGATTTAACACACTTTATAAATGCAGTTGATACACACATATTGCTGCTGTTTCTACACTCCCTCTTATATCTTTGTATTATTCCAAGATGATGATGATGATTCTGATATTGATATTTCTCTTTATTTTCAAGAGTAAATAAGATGATTTCGTGTTCTTATTGTTATTAATGTATATTAGTGACTAGCATTCTGTAACGTTTCAAGTAGATTTGGACAGGTGGAGTTCATCTGGCGAATAAATTTAGTGCCTATTTAGTTTTATGTGACGTGGATGATGGACTTGCACCATCTGTCAGTTGGGTTATTAGTATGTTTTTATTATTTTTTTCTATGTGTGTTGTTTTCCGGCCTTTTCTCTCCTCATCATTGTAACAAAAAATACAATGCATGGTTTACTCATGGCCAACCAATTATCAAAATAATAATAATAGTAATATCAACACACAAGAGTGAAATTAATGCTGAAGTCTAATCATATCAGTTTGAATGGATACTCAATCCTTTTGTATATCAATGCATTTTAATGCATGTTTGTTTCCTCTAAAATGTATCATGATTAACAGGAGTCAAGAATGTATACACCATATGTAAACAATTTAAACTAAGGCTGAAATAAACTGTTATTATTATTTCCTATAAATTGTATTATGATTTATGGGTGTCAAGAATGTGTTCATGTAGGTATTAATATGATATCTGATGACAGTGATAAAGAACAGGTGGTCTGTTCTGTGGTCTTGACTTGTTTAAAAAAAAAAAAGTAGGGGGTATAATCTGGACTGGGGGGGGGGGGTATAGTCTGGCCTAGCCCAAAGTAACCCCGGGGTATAAACTGGCCTAGCCCAGTTTAACCCCGGGTATAGTCTGGGCGGGGGTTATATTTTGGCCTGTTACACCGGGTACGACTTACGTGACAAGGAAATAGCTACGGTACATCCTGATCGGATAGACAATCAAGCTAGCGCTATCAAAGTCATGATGTCCAGTACGGTATTGTGTCAACATGATGAGCTTCGTGCTCTGGATGCGGACCAACATTTCTCTGTAGTACGTGTCTACGCTCCTGCAAGCAGGACTTGGCGCCTGGGGACAGACAGAGAAAGTTTGTGTTGACAAACTGTTCCTGTATGTGTTGGGTTTCTTTTTGTTGTTTACTCAATGTGTCTCAGGGATTCCTTCAGGTTGGGCGTCGTCGTCGTTAGCGTTAGTTGTCGTTGATGTTGCTGTTGTTGTTGTTGCTGCTGCTGTTGTTGTTATTGTTCAGATGTTTTACACATCTGGGTTTTGAACGAAACGATACAGTGACACTTCGATTGGCGCAGTTTGTCAACGTTTAATTTTCAAATCTATTTTTTGTTTTGTATTTTTGTTTTGTTAATTTATTTTGTTTGCCCAAAGAAATACGCTAGTCTGTTACTACAAATATTATTATGATGGTTTCTCTTTGGATACTGCAAGCTGTTATGGTTTCTCTATCAATTTTGAAAACTATGATGGTTTCAATATGGAAATAGACGGCTTCCATGAGAACACAATATAAAATTTACTATTCATTTTTTTTCTGTTCCTCTTTTGCTTTGTGTCTGAAAACCGAGCATGGGCTACACAAGATTGTTTCGAAGTGGAATTGGGTCGGACAGGTTCTATTGTCTCATCAGACTAACAATACGTAGAATAGCTAAAAGGTAAATTAATTACATGTACATAGTATAGCTAAACAGTTACATGAACAATATTTTTTTATGACCTGCACCCTTTCTCAGCGATCTTTTGCATTACTTTATAATGTCACTATACTACTATATAATAATATGAGAATGTTGCTCAGACATCACGGATATGTAATATTGTAAAAGAAGCAAGGCCTCCAAATGAGGAATAATCACGAAAGGCCTTTTAGCCGCTAAGCCTTAAATATTCTACAAAAAAATCATATTTATTACAGTTAGAAAGACGTGAAGGTGTACGTGGGCATATTCTAAATAGTGTTAGAGTTCACCATATTACTTTCGTTGATTTTGAGACACAGCTGAGTTGAAATGAAGAAAGTGTTCCGACATTTTGAGTCGGAAAAAAAACCGACAAATTTTCTTCGAGTGGAATGAAAAAGTATGACAGAAGATTTCGTTCTGCCACTCGATTTATAACATTGGTGATCGAAACTCAGCTTTAAAAATCACATCTGTGTGTACCCCAAAGTCAACTAGTAGGCCTATGTATAATATTATATACACTCGAGCCAAAAAGTTAAGCAACCCTGGGTTATGCTCAGAACTGACAACTTTATTTTTCAATTAATTCAAACACGTTCATTGGAATCAATTTATTGTTATGTAAGTCTGAAATCACATTCAATTTCATTTTACCCACCCCAAAAATGGGGCTTAATGACTTAAACAAAATTTTCTTTTATACAAAAACAAAAAAGTCAATAATTGAATGGCAAGAGTTCACAAATCTTGTTAGTGAAGGTTGCTTAACTTTTTGGCTCGAGTGTATGTATAATGTATAATAATGTCCAAAACTGCGCTGATCTAGTAATCGTACAGACTTGAGACTAAGTTTGGGTTATACGGCACGATATAACGCCTGTGCCTTTCATGTGCAAAGGGTGCACAAAGCCCGCCAAGTTTTTCGTCCTTATCCGAGAAGACTAGATGCTCGATCCTACTTACCGTAGGATCAGGGACAGGACCCCCCCCCACCCACCACCACCAAATCGCATGCCTGCCTGCATCGACCGGGGATCGAACCCGGTACTCTCGGCATGAGAGGCGAGCGCCTTGCCCCTAGACACACTGCGTCTCCTCTTCTTTTCACGGAGTTGTTTTGAATCAATTACCATTATGACTGAATCCTTTGGTAGAAATAGGTGTGTAGATATAATTTGGCTACTTACCGTTTTCATGGTCCAGTAAGAGTGTCCATACTGCTTATCGATTATTCTGGTTGCGGAAACGTGGAGTTGGCCATTCTCAATTTTGTCCACGTTATTGATTTCTGTTTTACCAGGCTCTAAAGAAACTGCCTGCAGCTGGTCCGTATCTGTGCCCCGACACTCTTTGGGAGTGGCGCAGAGCAAGAAACTTGTGCCGCCGGCATAGTTGACAGGGAAGATCGAGTCTGAAATAGGCAGACACCAAAAAATCTCTCTCTTTCCAAGGGCCTCAGACTTGGAATTCTCTGCCTCTGTCTTGGAGACAGACTGAAAATTTTAGGGCTCTTAAACACCAGCTAAAGAGTCATCTTTTTACACTCTGAATTGAATGTCCGTCTAGCTGTTTGTTTTGTTCCTGAGTATGCCCGTGTATTATGTGTGTGATTTATATGATATAAAGCGCTTAGAGCCTGGATGAAGCGCTATATAAATGCCGTGTATTAATATTATTATTATTAATACTAAAACCCAAACTTTGAGAGTACAAAATAATGTCACGCTGGACCAAAACTGACATGTCTGAGACTGAGTTTGATTTTGACGGCGCGTCAGCTCTATAACGACCACTTGGCGACTCCCACGGTTGGGTATCTTCTTTAGGTTTGGGATTCACAGTTATCAATTTCAATCTCACAAGTAAAAGCTAATAGTTCCATACAAAATTGATTACATTGGTAAAGTTCCCAGACAATTCATTTATATTGTAGCACCCTCCTTGAACTGAGCAGTGAACACTCCTGTAAAACCGAGAGTTCCCATTAGTCTGTGGGCCAATGAGCGAAACCCTCCCCTCCCCCCCCCCCCCCTGCGGGAGATTTGCCACTATTATTTCTGAATTCTTCACCCATTAGGTAGTTGGAATCAACTTGTTTGCCATTTTGAAAGTGTAGCTTTCAATGAGATAATGCCCCTGAAATGTGCTGAGTTGCGTATTTCTTATTTAGGGGGTGGAGGGTAGAAAACCGTCAAAAAGATAAAATATAATTACGAAAACTAGCTTTGATACAATTTTCTATGATAGCAAACATCCATAACAACCAGTGCATGCCTTTAGAACTGTTTAAATTTGTACACTTGTATTGATACAGAGCATAAATGATCATGTTTTGTTCAATTTGCAAAATTTCAAAACATAGCTGAAGAAATATCATGAGAGGGGACCAAATAATGTTTTAATTCACACTTTTAGACTTTATAAAGATCAGATAGGGCAAAAGATTAATACGAACTAGAACTTACAAAATTTTATTACATGATGCACTTTATAGCCAAAGGATGTTTAATTAAACTTTTAAATACTTATTCAGTTTCTGTTCAACATTTCAAAACCGAGAGTTCCCATTAGTCTGTGGGCCAATGAGCGAAACCCTCCCCCCCCCCCCCCTGCGGGAGATTTGCCACTATTATTTCTGAATTCTTCACCCATTAGGTAGTTGGAATCAACTTGTTTGCCATTTTGAAAGTGTAGCTTTCAATGAGATAATGCCCCTGAAATGTGCTGAGTTGCGTATTTCTTATTTAGGGGGTGGAGGGTAGAAAACCGTCAAAAAGATAAAATATAATTACGAAAACTAGCTTTGATACAATTTTCTATGATAGCAAACATCCATAACAACCAGTGTATGCCTTTAGAACTGTTTAAATTTGTACATTTGTATTGATACAGAGCATAAATGATCATGTTTTGTTCAATTTGTAAAATTTCAAAACATAGCTGAAGAAATATCATGAGAGGGGACCAAATAATGTTTTAATTCACACTTTTAGACTTTATAAAGATCAGATAGGGCAAAAGATTAATACGAACTAGAACTTACAAAATTTTATTACATGATGCACTTTATAGCCAAAGGATGTTTAATTAAACTTTTAAATACTTATTCAGTTTCTGTTCAACATTTGGAGTAATTCATGTTTGCATGGAATACTAAAGTATTTTTCTCTTGTATTTGGCAAGAATGATCTTTTGAATGAAATTTAATCATGGCCAATGAAAAACTTGTCCCATTAAAAAAGCAAAGACAGAAGGGGGATAAAGAAAGAATAACATTGTGCACAATGATAGACTGAAGAATTTCAGGGCCATCAGGACATTGACTAGCTGTGGCTGGGATAGGATTCAGCAAGTTGCTCAGATGAGAAAGGTTGCTTCAGATGATAAAGAACTACTACAACATATTAATTTGTGAAAGTATCCCTGAAGTATTCAACCCCATAAATCATGGCTACCATCGAGTATGTTACCAATCTTTTACCAATGTTAAATACCTGAGAAAACGAAAAGCAGAGATTGCCACGGAGGGTGAACCATCTACAGGGAAGAAAAGATCTCTGACAACAGGAACACTATTTCCTAAAGATGAATGTATCATATGTCAGAAGAAATCAAAGTATGTGAAACGGAAGAAAGAAAAATTAGTGAAATGTGTTACGGACGTAGCAAAAGAATCAATTCAAGAAGCAGCACAACGTAATCTAGACACCAGATTGATAGGACACACTGAAGCCTACTGTTTCGTAGCAAAAGAAACTCACTATCATGAATCATGCAGACGGAAATTTATAAGAACTGAGAGAGAGAGGCAAGATGACATATAGTGTACCTCTGGCAGTCAAGGTAGTGCTCATGAAGATGCATTCAGGTACATTTGTTCATACATTGACTCATCAATTGTCGCAGGGGGCCACATTGAAAGAATGACAATGCTTAAAGAGAAGTATTGTTCGTATATGCAAAAAAGAACACCCAGATCAATATAATCCAAACTATAAAACTGACAAACTGAAGGCAAAATTAATAAAACCTTTGGTAAAAAACTACAATTTTGGCAGCCAAACTACTTAAGCGAACTTGTTTATGCAACAGACATTCCAAAAGGTCTTGCCGTCGAAGCAGCATTTGAAGCAGTGTCTTCTGATGAACGCAGAATTGAAGAAGCAGCTATGATACTCGGAAGAAAAATTGTGGATGCAAGCAACAGTGTTGAAGACATGACATGGCCACCCTCAGCAGATCAGCTAATGTCACTGTCAGACAATTGCAAGTTACCCGATTTGCTCACACATTTTCTCTTCATCTCTTTTGTAAAAGACCTACATCGCCAAGCAGTCGTAGTGAGACATTGGTTAATTCTGTAACCCAGGACATCTGTTACATTGTTTCCAATGGTCAGTGGAAGCTTCCAAAACACCTTCTTTTAGGAATGACAATCCGTCACTTAACAGGAAGTTCTACTATCTGAACCATTTTGGATATTCTATTTCCTACTCAAGTTTGTTAGAACTGGAAACAGCAGTGTGTGACAGCATCACTGAGAGCAAATGTATTCTCCCCGTGTCAGTTGACCCACAGGCAAATTCTCTGTTAAATTTTTGCTGGGATAGCTTTGACCTAAATGAAGAAACTCCCTCTGGCGCAGCAACAACACATTCAACCCATGGAATAATCATTCAAGAACTCAATGACTCTCCCAGTAGTTCCAAACACTTCAAATACAAGATCTCATAAATGCAGCAGCATAACAAAGTCTAAAGAAGATCTGTCAAGTATACTCCTCCAGAACTGGAACCATGTTACTTAAACCTCAAGGAAGAGCCAGCATTAAATATCCTGAAAAATAGTGTGGAACCTAGGCCTGATTCAGCAAGAATCTGTCATGCTGATTTCTTGTGGTTCTTTTGCCGGAGCATTGTTCCATCAATACAGCAGCAATGTCAGTTGTCACCCCCAATGTACGGATAGGCATAACCGGATTTTGTACTGACAAATGTGGGGTAACTTTGTCACCCCATATGTACGGACAAGTATTATATATCGATTTTTTGACTCTATAAAACATGGGGATACTTTGTTATCCCTAACGTACGGATAAGACTGCAAAACACGACGTACGGATAGGGTTAAAAGTGACTGACATGGTGGAAGCTCAAATTTTGGTCAAAGAGAGATTAACAGAAAATGGGAAGGAGGAGAGGGGAAGGAGAAGAGGAAGATAGGGAACTGACCAATGTTCCTGTATTTCGTTTTTCTTGAAAAACGTTCTCATCTCTTCATTTGACTTACTGTCTTTTAGTGATGCTTGGCTACTTAACCAATTTACTGAATAACATTTTGAAGTTCATGTATCATGTGCATTGCTTTGTCATTGATTGGAATGCTCCTTTTAAGGCTTTTAGCATGGTTTTAGTCAATTTGACTGTGTGAGCTATGGAAGAGCAGTGTGTCAGAAAACTGATGTCTAAAAGTTGATACATTTACCTCAACCGGCCAACATGCTAGTTCTATTTTCAATTCCAAATGGAAAATATCTGATATTTTTTAAATTTATTTTGAATATGGGCCACTTTATAAACTGTGTAAATTTTGAATGATGTGGATGGAATATTAAGCATGAAAATACTTTTTTTAAAGATCACCCCTTAATTACTAAAAAGGGGCACAACCGCATATGTTCAAGGGTCCGTAACTCATACAAGATGACACTTTAAAATTGGCAAACAGGTGAATTACACATGCTTACACATGAAGCTAACTGAAAATCATGCTGGTCAATCCCCCGCGGGGGGGGGGGGGGATGGTTCCGGTAGCCTATAGACTACTTCCATATGTTTGTGTATATAAGCCTCACGCCGTTACTGTTTGGTTTGTGCCAACTGTGACCATGTAAGACCATGTAAGACATAGTGAGCTCTGTAATAAAACTGTCGTTGTGAGAATATTGTGGAACGACTTTCTCGACTGTGTTAATCAAGCTGTGGTTTGTGGAATCCCTAAAATACAGGCCCAGCAGTAATTTTGTAAATGTGCATAAAAGTCCGTAAGTTCAAGTTTAGATCCTACTCCTAGCCTCTTGGGAAAGGACAAGATGCACTACGCGTGTATGTCTGTGTTTTAGTTTGATTTGGAGTTTTACGGCGCGGTAACGGCCACTTTGCTCCATTTACCTTCTAGTTTGATACTTTATTTAAGTTTGGCCTTGAGAGCTTCATCATTTCAAGTTTCAGGTTTAGAATGAAATTGTTCCATGAAAACTTTATTGCCTTAGTAAAATTCTCAAACTTCGTATTGTACAGATCTGAAGTATGTGTATGAAAGTTTCTAAATCGAGTGATAAATCTATTCTCAGTCGCTTTCAGAAATGACATACGCACTGTTGGTCCACGTCAGAAAATAATTCTTTGTTCATGGATCGGCGGGTGTCATGATTCGGATGTTGTTAAAACTCACGCAGAGAGTGAGTTGTTGTTGTTTTACCAGGGCCATGAGAAATTGGCTGGTGGCCTTGAACGGCCCTCGCGAATTATAGTTGGTGAGTAAATAAATGTAAAGTTAAACTGTTAGATTCACGCTTGTCGGTTTTAATGTTCGTGATTAATAAGTAATGGAGTAGGGGTGAAACAAGGTGGGGATAGTTGACATTGTTAAGTATGACTAGACAAGTTTTTGCACGTTAACTGGCTGGTAGAATAGTGCAGACATATTACTACAATTAAAATGGTGGGAGGTTTCGGCCAATGAGATAGCTGAACTAATTGGGCCAGCGGACTAGCACTGCTGGGTAGTTAGATAGTATAAAACATCGTGTAACGTTCAGATTTATTGAATACAGACTAGCAGAAGCATCGTGTCGCGAAGTATCTCCGGCTGGCCAGTACCTGAACTGTGATTTGAAGACTAGAAGTCCTTGCTAACGGACTGACTGAGCTCTAGAAAGAAAGGTCTGAGTGGGCTGACCTTTGAAAGCCCACGCTGCGCTATTTTGATGTTCGCGCCTACCAGTAGGCGTGACCAATGGTAATATATCTTATTTGTTCGAGCATAATAGAAGATCAGAGATAGAGAGAGAACCACAGCCTCATAGGAAGTCTAAGGAAACCCCAGCTGGCACTCGACGACGAGTGGCCTGTGTTATAGAATTATTTCCATAGTATGATTGAAGTAATATGGCACATTGTTGATGAATTGAATAATGATTGTGCATATATATAAATAGTTTTTTGCAACTGCGTAATTACCTACAAGCCGAAGTGTGCTTCTGTAGGCTTGGAACGTACTGGGCTCTCCTGACATTCAAGCCCATATGATTTAGGGAGAGTTTGCCTGGCGACTGGCCAGTGGCGACTCAACTGTCACTTTAAATTGATATCTAGTTTCGTATAATATACCTATTTGCTATTGATTGCAGTACATCCAATAAGGAACCATAATTACATGAATATCATAGATTAAGTTAGTAATTAGAATTTATTGCTTTGAATATACCTCTATTGTCTTTTGTTTTGTTTATTAATATTTATGTAAAACATGGCCTGACCGGCCTGACATATATAGATACTCTAGTTGTTTAATACTTTTCTTGTGTGGTTGTGTCCGAGTGTGAGTTAGCTGCCTCTCGTGCAGTCGAATGCTCCCCAAGACCCTAACTCTGCTCGTGACAGCGGGCATAATATCTTTTTATGATATGCATGAAATCTACATATTCAGTCAAAATAAGCAGTATGCTTTGTCGATAGTTGGCCATTGCATGCCACACAGTCGGGTGGATCTTCTCCCCTGGGTGTTTGAGTTTGAGTTTTACGGCACGTCGGCACCATAAGGGCCACTTTGCGCCTCTCGCGGTCTTTCCAGGCACTTTATTTATGTTTTGTATTCAGAGTTGGATCAGTTTAAATTTCACAAGTGGAGCTAAATAGTTCGGTATCAATTTTATCGCATTGGTAAAATTCTCAAACGTTGTTTGGTATAGATCTGAAAAGAGTTTCGTAACTTAAGACAAACGATCTTAAATCAAATTGTAGATTTCTTCCTCTTCTGGAAAGACAAGACACGTTGTGGGTACATGTCAGAAAATAATTCTTTCATGGGTCGGCATTCATAGCGCCTCATTCGGATATGCACGAAGTCTCCACATTCAATTAAAATTATGCTTCATTGATAGTTGGCAGTGGGCTGAATGCGCCTCAACCAAAATTGGACAGATGAAATTGTCCTCAGTGGACTCCGTCTGAGTCACACCCACCTAACACACCGGATTTTACTGGGGGGGGGGGGGGAGCAGATCTGGAGGGCCCGCTCTACGAAAGGTACTAAGGGCATATTTTGACATAAACTGGGCAGGTCTAGATGAGGTTTTGCCAAGGGATAAACCTGACTCCGCCACCTTCCCTCTCCCGAACGCACTGCCCAAGTTGATCTTGAATAAGGTGCAGTTTTTTTAATTTTTGGTTCAGCCCATCTTTTCTGCCATTTCGATTTATTGAATTTATTAATTGCGAGTTTAAAGTCCGTGTGTGGTATTTTCAGGTCTTCTGGTAGGGGTTCTACTGTTTCTCTGACCAGTGCGTTTGCAGTTTTATTTTCCGTGATGTCAATGTGACCAGGGATCCAACAAAGAACAATTTAGTACTTTATCGGTAACAAGGGATTCGAAGCTTAACAGATTGAGTAGTATGGGCCGTACCACTTCCTCTCTTAGGACAAGGCCGGGTCGTAATGATGTGTCGGTGTTGGTGAAGTCCGCAGACTGCCCACACTCAGCCACTAGAATCCCATTCTTCCCCATCCACGCTATGGGGCCGTACCAAGGCGGTTCTACTCTTTGCCAAGCCGGGAACCACACACGGCGTTATTGAAAAGGACATAAGAGTAAAGCAAGAGAGGACAACGGAGGACCGCCAAGGTGTGGCAGTGTATGAATGAGAGCTTATGTTTTCCACGTTTTTTTGGGCTCCACTACCTACAGCTGTGGACAATGTTTATTTTATTTTTTTACTCTCTCAGACCCACCCGCGGGGGTTGGGGGAGGGGGTAGAGATAGCGCTGCTGACACAATACTGACACCACGAATCTCTCTTTCACTCTCTCTCTCTCTCTCTCTCTCTCCCGCTCTCTCTCTCCCTCTCTCTCTCTCACACTCACTCTCTTTCTCTCACACTCGCTCTCTCTCTCTCTCTCTCGCAAGATGAAGATTTCTTGAAAATGGATTAAATTGGCCCTGTGACAGAATTGACGACACAGATAGTGTTCACTGTGGGTAAGTTTAAAAAGGTAGGGAATAAGGTCAGCGCCTGGGGAATGGCAACTGACCGTGCACTATGTCCCGGTTGGTAGGTCCATCTCTGAAGTAAGGTAGGTAGCCCCCACAGATTACACCCACGGGATGCTGGGCAGTTATCAGGGTACCTGGCGACAGACAAATGGTGGCAAATGTACATTGTGCCAGTCTAAAAGAGGATAACAATAGAGAGTATGCTTGTAAGTTGTATAGAGAGGTTTCGCTGTTGGTCGATCTACACTGCGAGATACGGGGCGGGAGGCGCTGCGAAACCACTGTTAGCACGGAGCTTAAAGTAGGTCGCTGCAGTAAACAATACTCGTTTTTGCATTCCTACCGGGCGTAAGAGCTAACAACCGGCTCTAAATAGTTTCAATCAGCCCAAAAATATGAACAAACCACGGTAAACAGAAAAGCACACTATCTTTGGTAAAGACGGTCTTTTTCAATTCTTGTTTACCGCAGCAACCTAGTTTCGCCATTTGGCGGAAGTGAGATCTCTCTATAAATACATACTCTCTGATGACAATCCATGTATTTCTCATGTTATTAGTTCCCTTCTTTAGTACTGTTAGTCTGGTGTGCCAAACTGCAAAGGCTGTTGTTGTAAGTACATAGGCACCTCAAGCGTTTTGTGCGAGGGGCGTGTACGTATAGGAATCCTATCCCTAATCCGGTCGTTGTCCCCAACCCTAAATCTTATCAAATTCCTAACCCTCTTCCCTACCCATTCAACCAAAAACAAGTGGAAAACAAAAATCTGAAAGAATAATTAATCATATTTAACTAAGACTGTTGTCAATGAGCATTTCAAAATGAGGTCTCTACCTCTGGAGTCACGTAAGGCTTTAAAATACGTACTCCTGGCCAAATAACTTGGGGGACGTACGTACTTGTA
This sequence comes from Onchidella celtica, assembly GCA_963931925.1. Lineage (NCBI taxonomy): Eukaryota > Metazoa > Mollusca > Gastropoda > Systellommatophora > Onchidiidae > Onchidella > Onchidella celtica. The sequence continues at coordinate 35,364,622 of OZ007579.1, read as the reverse complement.
GTTGTAACATCATCCTATTTACAATGTAGTTCTGGACTGAAGTTCCTTGTGTAAGGTCTATTTACAATGTAGTTCTGGGCTGAAGTTCCTTGTGTAATGTCTATTTACAATGTAGTTCTGGACTGAAGTCCCCTGTGTAATGTCTGTTTACAATGTAGTTCTGGACTGAAGTTCCTTGTGTAATGTCTATTTACAATGTAGTTCTGGACTGAAGTTCCTTGTGTAATGTCTATTTACAATGTAGTTCTGGACTGAAGTTCCCTGTGTAATGTCTATTTACAATGTAGTTCTGGACTGAAGTCCCCTGTGTAATGTCTATTTACAATGTAGTTCTGGACTGAAGTTCCTTGTGTAATGTCTAGTTACAATGTAGTTCTGGACTGAATTTCCCTGTGTAATGTCTACTTTCAGCATGACCATGAGTGTTTGCAGTTTGAGTTTGAGTTTGGGTTTCACGGCACGTCGGCACGATAATGGCCACTTTACGCCCTTCACGGTCTATCTGGGTACACTTTCTTTATTTATGTTTCGTATTCAGAGCTGTTAAGTTTAACATAGAAATAATATTCATATAATTATAACACATTGGTAAGATTCTGAAAAAGTTGTTTTGCATAGATCTGGAAAAGTTTTGAGAAAAAGTATAAAAGTTATTAAAATTAAATCAAGTTGTAGATCTTAGCCTCCCTCGGAAAGGTCTATTTGGGTAATATGTTCTTTATTTGTTTCGTATTCAAAGCTATTCAGTTTTTTAAGAACTAATTACATTCAAATAATTTTATCACATTGATAAAATTCTCAAAAGTTGTGTTTGCAGTTCCCATAACATAACTTCAAGCAAAAATCCTAACCTACTGCCGGGAGCAGAGGATTTTCAAACTGAGTTAACTTCACGGCTACAGCTGTGTTTTCACCATGCCAGGAACGGAAACGGAAAGGGAAAGTGCAAAAACCTTTAAAGTACCGTAGTGAAATTGAAAGAATCGTTCCATGTGTACGGGAACGTTTCGTTGGTACACACGAAAACACTCTTTGTTGTTACTATTTGGTGGATTTTTGACGTTTCCGTTGCCTTCTTCCGTTTCCGTGCACATGAAAACACAGCCGTAGTCTGTCTCCCTTTCTGTCTTCTTTTCTCCGGCTCTCTAAGCCCTCCCCTGGAAAATGCTGCCACTATTTTAAGAAGGCTGCTGTAGTAAATACATACGCGTCCCAAGCGTTTTGCCCTAGGGGCGCAACTGTATACGTACCTATTCTTAACTCCGCCCTTATCCTCAACCCTAAATCTTAGCGAATCCCTAGCCCTGCCCCTTACCGTTTCAACCCCCCCCCTCCCCAAAAAGGAGGAAAGCAAAGAGAAAATCTGAAAGAATAATTAATTAAGGTTGTTGTTAGGAGTATTTCGGGAGGAGCTCTCTAGCGCTGCAGTCACAAAATACATAACGTTAGGTTATTAGAACAAAAAAAACTTGGAGAACGTACTTGTAACAACATGCATTTAAGAATTGCCCTGTCAATCCCAATTGTCTACTCGCGGCTTCTTGTCCTCGCTTGCTGACCACAAGACAAAAATCTTAGCTCGTCTTCAAATATGAGTTTAAGTTGGAGTTTGGGTTTTACGGCGCGTCGGCACGATAACGGCCAGTTTGAACCCTTCACGGTCTATTTCGGTACACATCCTTTATTTATGTTTTAGTATTCAGATTTGTTAAGTTTAGCATAGAATTAAATACTTTCATATTATAATGTTAACACATTGGTAAAAGTCTAAAAAGCGTTCTTTTTGTATAGAGATGGAAAAAAATGTGTAAACGAGTATAAAAGTGTTTTAGTCAAGATTGAGTTTCACTGCGCGTCGGCACAATAACGGCCACTTTGCGCTCTACTTGCGCATGGTATGCAGACAGGAGATAGTGGTGTACAGACAGGGGAGAGTGGTATGCAGACAGAGGAGAGTGGTATGCAGACAGGAGATAGTGGTGTACTGTGTACAGAATGGGGACAGTGGTATACAGTCAGGGGACGGTGGTAAACAGACATTGGACAGTGGTCTACAGACAGGGGACAGTGGTATACAACCAATTGGTATTGGTAAGGATCTGAGTCAGGAAGTTATGAAAAACAGCACTTACCTGTAAACCCATACGATGATCGAATAGCAATCACTCTAAGGGAAATATTCCTGCAATAAAGATATGTTTGAGTTTCAGTTTAACGGCCACTCTTCACATTTCACGGTCTAATTGGGTACTTTATTTTGGTATTCAGTTTGGCATTCAGAACTTCATCAATTTAAATTTCACAAACATAATTAAACTTTATGACTTTGGTAAAATTTCTCAAAACTTTTTTTGTATCGATCTGAAAAGAATTTTGTCAGTGTGTATAAAAGTTGTTAAATGAAATTGTAGATCCTAGTAGCCTCTTTCAGAAAGGTCAGGACCCGCTGTGGGTGCACGTCAGAAACTTGTAGATCCTAGCCCCTTTCAGAAAGGTCAGGGGACCCACTGTGGGCCCATGTCAGAAAATTGTAGAGCCTAGTAGCCTCTTTCAAAAAGGTCAGGACCCGCTGTGGGTGCACGTCAGAAAATTGTAGATCCTAGCCCCTTTCAGAAAGGTCAGGGGACCCGCTGTGGGCCCATGTCAGAAAATTTTAGATCCTAGTAGCATCTTTCAGAAAGGTCAGGACCCGCTGTGGGTGCACGTCAGAAAATAATTCTTTCGTGGAACCGCAGGCACAGTGCCTTCTTCAGATATGCATGAAGTCTACACATTCAGTTAAAATAGGCTTCATTGATGGTTGGCAATTGGATGCCACACATTCGGTGGGGAGAGGGGGGGGGGGACTTTACCTCCTGAGTAAAAAGCTGTGTGAAGTAGGTATGACCTAGACGGAATCTACTAAGGACAATTTCATCTCTCCGATTTCGTTGAGAGGCGTTGAGTGCAGTGTCCAAGTTGACCTTGGATAAAGTTGTAGTTTGTCTGATGTTTGTTCATCCCATCTTTCCTGCCATCTCAATTTAGTGAATTTTTTCATTGCTGGTTTAAAATCCATGTATGGCATTTTCAGGTGTTCTGGCAGACGCTTTAATGTTTCTGGGCCAAAGTGCCCGCTGTTTCATTTCCTTTATTGCCAATATAGCCAGGGATCCAATGGAGAACAATTTCGTATTCCCTGTTGGATATGGTGTGAAGACGGTTTATTGATTTCCTGGATGTTCACATTAGAATTGTTTAAAACTTGGCGGCAAGACGGCGAATCAGAGAAGATAATGAAGCGTCGGTTTGGGAATTGGATTTAAGATTTTAGGCTAAGCTGATTGCATGGATTTCAGCAGTAAAGACAGAGGCTTTCGGTTTGAGGCTGGGACTATGCTAGGATGGCAGGAAATGGGCACGTTTCCCTCTTACTCGATTGGATTTCGGCCAATGGGAGGAGAGGTTCGCGTGTTGGAGAAATTAGGGGAGGATACATCTTTGTCTTCCAGGCCCGCGAGGAGTGCAAACCTGTTCGAGGTTCCAGCGGCTGAGGATTCACTACGGTACCTGTCATGTCCGTCCCTCTGGTCTTATTCTTCTGCTGACCCGTTTTGGTTTTTGTTACTGCAGCTTTGACAACGGGATTTGTTGTCGTGAGTTTCTCTTGCTGCGCGGCTCTTTTGTGTTGTTGGAATATTCTCAGCTGAAGATGGCGCGACAACGTACGTTTTTTGGCAGTGTTGTCTTCGGTGGTGTTCACTTGACTGCTCTTCTCGCTCGCACAGAGGTACCTCCGTTCGCGGCCTTGTACCTTTGGACGGCTTTCTCTTCCAGCCATTCGGGAACTCTTGTCACAGGCCGCATGACTGCCCTGACATTTCGAAGATTTCGGCTTGGCTGTGCAAGCCTTATCGTTAGCATGTTCTTTGCTGCCCCAGCGAGCACAAACTGCTGGTCTTTTGCAGTTTGACCTACTGTGCCCATAACGGTGACAGCATTCGGAATGTATGGCGAAACCGCTACCTGGAAGAAAGCCATTTTCAGGTTAGTGGGAGGTTCTATTGCATTAAACGTCAGAATGATGGAATTATAATTTCCATTAGCTGTTCTCCTCGGCGGATTTAGATTCTCAGCGCTTGCCTGACGCCTTCGACATTTTTTACAATGTTTGCCTCACTTTTTCCGTTTAATTCACTGGAGTGAATTGCGCCAGGTGGACTTGCAGGCTACTGATGGTATTAAACAGTGGCTGGAATGCCGTTGAATGGCGTTTATTTCAAGAGGGTTAGTGAGTGATGTTTTTTTTTTTTTTGGACGCCCTCCATCAGCAGTTCACGTGTTTTCATTTGATTGATCAATTTTGGGTTTTCTAGCAATGCTCATGAGCGTTCTGTGCGTAGGTGAAGTTTAAATCCATCAGTGATATGACTGTGTTCACTGCAAAGGCTGCGGGCCGCCCGTTTCCTCCCGTCTCCGTGTTTTGTTAGATTTCGGGGATTGGGTGAAGGGTTGGTACCAAGGCCTACTAGATAGACAGGCCGTGCACCCGAGAAAAGTAGGTCAATTTGGTAGGCTGGCCAGCCGTGTAACTGACCCGCTGACCGGCACTTACATACAGTAGTTAACTGCACGCGCATGGATGCATTGTCCGAGTGTCTGATGTTTCTCTCATAACCGTTTATGCAAAACCTGTGCTTTAGTGGATTTAAATAACTTTATTGATTTTTGGTAAGTACTCTGATTACCGACAATTATAAAAACGAGACCAATTAAAAGCTCAATGTGACTGTTTTTTTCAAGAATAACATAAGACGAAGTTGTGCATGATATCTCGCTTCTGCTTGTCATCGTAAAGGGAACCGCGAATCACGGATGTGCTTTGTCTACTGTGACACCGTTGATTAAATTTAGAAATGGTCTTAGTTGTCGGTAATGAGAATACTTTCTTTTAAAATGATTTATGTGCATAATTATTTCTAGGTTATAAAATAGCGGATTTTATAATAATATGATATTCTGACTGTGTGGATTTCACGGAATGTAAAAGAGTTCGTTGTTTTAATGACTGTGACTGTGAGTGTTAGAAGCAAGCCACAAAGGAGTTAGTTGTGATTTTGTCTCGAAGCAACAAGTGAGTAGTGAGTGGTCTAGTAAAATAAATATGGGACGGAAATGCTCCGTATATGGCTGCAAGACTGGCTACGACAGGAGCAAAAGGACGATAAAAAAGTAACCGTGTATGGGTTTCCAAAAGGCACAGATGAGCGCCGCAACTGGATCTCTAGCTTACCAAATAAACTTTCTTTTGAAAGTGTGACTGACTATATGGGTGTATGTGCCCTTCACTGGCCCCCTAACGTTAACTTGATTCGGCGTGGCAAGTATCTTGTGCCGGCCGTATCACCGTCAGTGTTTGAAAATGTGCCTCCTTCTTGCATACCTCCCCGCCCCAGTAATCCTCGGCCAACAACAAAATCTACGAGTGATCGCAGAACAATGGATATTGATGAAATGAATACTTTCCGGGAACAGGACTCGTTTGCAACGGCTTCTTTTTTGACAATCCTTCAAGCAAAATTACAGCTTTATGGTCTTGTCGGTTGTGACACTGAGGAAAAGAGATTTGTGCTGATGAGTAAGGACAGACAAGGGCCAGTTCTCGCATTTTCTATATATTTTCAACTTGTTTCAGCAGACGATAACACACAGTTCACACGAAGCATACATTTTGATGCGTACAAAGCCTGAAGCAAATATTTCACCCGTTATTTCCTAAGGGACACATCACCTCTTGGAGCCAGTTGGACGAGCTCCTCCGATATGTGACGACAATTCCTGAAGACGCCTCTATTGACGACAAAATAGAGGAATTTATTCAGCGGCAAATAAATCTACTAAATGCAGCAAAAAACTCTCGCCTCTATAGTGCAGATGATCTTTGCCTTGCCTTTTCATGGTACGCGAGATCGCGCGCTCTCTACTCCGAACTAAGGCAACACCTCCAGCTATCTTCAATAACAACGCTTCGAAAGATAACACGTGCGGCAAAAAATACAGATGACAGTGTTTTTTTCAAAAATATATCTAATGGGCAGGAGGAGAGAAGCAGAGGATGCATCATCCTAGTTGACGAGGTTTATGTAAAAGCTTCGTTGACTTACAGTGGAGGGGTGATGTTTGGCCATGCTGTGGATGACCCTACACAAAAAGCCACGACACTCTTGTGTATTATGGTCAAATGCCTGTGTCACGAGCGAGTGAGCGGGGGTCAGTGAGTGCGAGGAAAGGATTTGAAGCGTGCATGTTGTGAGTGAAGTTGAGGCGTAGTAGAGGCAAAATCTGAATAGTCAGATCACTGCAAGTTAAGAAGTCCAAGGGGACAGACGTGAGAGAGCAGTCGGGAGATTGTGTGTTTTCCAGTGATGACTGGTAGGTTGAACTATGATTGATAATTATGATGATTGATGTACTATATTCTCCTATGACCATGATGTAAATAAGTTATATGTGAGGAATGTGGAAGTCATTGATTACTGTGTATAGAGATGTGCGCAATGAGCGATAGATGTAAGTTAGGATCAGGGATTCGTAGCGAGTCTGAGTAGTGTGTAATACGGTGGTGTGTTTACCGTAAGATGTGTGGTGAGTGAAATGTGGACTATTGTGAGTACGCTTGATGGTTCGTAATGAGTGGTGAAGTGGATAGTAATTGTATGGTGTATACAGATGTAATGTTATTCTTATAGGTGCCGGGGTCGGGCAGAGAAGCCACCCGCGGTGAGCGGACTTGTGCCTGGGTTGGGCCGAATGCTACCCACAGGCCTGCCTGAGTGAAGCTGTCGCGCAGGACAGCGGGAGCACATGAGTAGTGGCAGTCTGGCCACAGACAGGGACGTTGTTATTGTCCTTGTTACTATTACGATGTTAATGTGCTATTGAGATACTAATGTGCTATTGAAATATTAATGTGCTATTAAGACCTCGAGGGGAGATTGAGATACGGAGATTAGGTTGAGCAGGAGCCAATAAGAGAGGCCAGCAAGTAATATATATATGGATGTGAGGCTGAGGCCAGAGCATAGTTAGCAAGTAACTATCGGGTTGTGGACCCGGAGAAGAATGAATGTTGGGAATACTGACCATTGAATGGTATTTGAATTGAGTTAATGTAATGTATGTAATTGCACAGATATCTTATCTTTATATATAATATATAATAAATGTGTGAGTCTGTTTGGTTGTTCTGTTAAGTGTTATACTTGTTCGTTCGTGATTGTTGTCCTGTCATAATTATTACATCTCCCAGTCTGGGATTTGTGACAGCCTGTTCGGGTCGCAAAAATTCGTGGCCAAATTGTTGCCATGCTGTGCCCTTACAGCAGAATTTCAGCTTGAGAATGTTCGAAATGTAATAACATCTTTGTAAAAACTGTGGTGCTAGGGTGCTTGCAATTATAAATGATAATGATCGTTTAAACCTAGCTTTTTTAAAAAAAGTTTACTCCCTTCAACCCGACAGCGAAATGGGTGTTCGTTCATTAAACGACCCGTCACAGCCTTTATTTTTGATGTACGACCCTGTGCACATTTTGAAAAACATCCGAAATAACTGGATTACTGATAAAACCAAAACTTTAAAGTTTCCAGTGTTAGGGTCATCAGCTGGTGAGTTTAAATTAGCCAGGTGGTCAGACTTGAAGGAGCTGTTTGGGAAGGAGGCACAGTCGCATGTAAAGTTATCCAAGCTGACAAAAGCAAGCGTATATCCCACACGTGTTGAGAGGCAGAAAGTATCGCTCGCACTGAGTGTATTCTCGGACGAAACAAGTTCAGCCTTAAAAACCTCTGAACACAGCAATGATTCTTGGGAAGACTCTGCAGTTTTCATCGATCAGGTTATTAAGCTGTGGAAGCTATTAAACTGCAAAACACCTAATCAGAAAATCCACCTGAAAGACCCCGATCGCCTCGCAATCAATTCAGCTGAGGACGGCGTGAAAGGTTTTCAACTCTTACAAGACTGGGCATCTTCAGCTGCTGCCATGCGACCAACTGGAGTGAGACTGGCCTGTTTTACCAAAGACACTTCCGAAGCCTTAGAATGGACATGCAAGTGTGTAACCGACCTCTGTCGTTATCTCTTGTCTACCCCGTCACCCTACAGACACTCATACGTGTGCATAGGTTTCTTTCAACAAGATGACTTAGAAAGGCACTTTGCACACTTTCGAAGATCCGCAGGGTGCAATTTTTATATTACAGTGCAGGAGGTACTCAGCACCCATACAATAGATAAGGCAAAGCTTATGCTTCAACACGCTCCACTGGATTACACAACTCAAGACACCAACCATAAATGTGACCACTGCGACAAAGGACTCACAGATGGAGAGTTTCTTCTCTTAGATGACATGGCAGAGAGTGATATGGTGCAGAATATATCACCAGATGAAAAAATGGCTCTTTTTTTATATTGCTGGCTATGTCGCCTCTAAACACAAAGAATTAGCAGGAGAAGCTGCCAATACTCACGCAGAGGCTTTCATGGAATCTTTGAACCGCGGAGGATTATCATATCCAATTGAAAAGTTTTACAATTTCGTTCTCCTTGGTTATTGTTTCTATGTAAACACGACAGAGCACAACTGCTGCAACAGGATAGTTTCGATTTATGGCAATTTCTGCAAAGCTTTTAATCTGGATTATATGAATGTGTCCAAGGCAGCCCTTCGCCGTATTGCAAACATATTCATGAAGAGGTACGCACAGCAAAATGCAGCAGAGCATGGCCCGAAACAAAGGAAAATAGCAAAATTATCATCCCAATCAAGCTAACTATTTTAAAGGTTAGTGTGCATCGTTGTGGTGGTTGTGTATTGAAAATGATAAACATTGTGATTCGTTCTAAAAAGACTAATACAGATGTTTTGGTTGTTGTTAGAAAAGTACTATTTGTTTTGACCGTCGCTTTTAAAAGTAATATTCGGGTTGCTGTTCTAACACTATGTCGTCTACTAATTACTAACCCCCCCCCCCCCGTTCCTGTTCTTTAGTCCGCTGTCTCTGTATTATGCCCACCATTCCGACTATTCTATATGCCTATGACTCCGCATGTTTGCTTAGAATTCTAAGTTAATACTAAAGAAAAAACAAAAAAAGAAAGAAGGAAAGAAGGAAAGAAAGAGAGAACGAAAGAAAGAACGAAAGAAAGAAAGCTTCTTCTACGTTATTAGAGGGAGGTGCTGTGGCCTGCTGACCATCACAATTTTAACAATGCGTAATCTCTCAGTGCACGGCCTATCAAATTGACCTACTTTTCTCGGGTGCACGGCCTGTCTATCTAGTAGGCCTTGGTTGGTACTGTTTTATGCATCCATGTCATTTTCGTTGATGTTCATCCAAGGGGCTCCCCACCCGCCACCGAGTCCAACAAGGGGGACACATAATGCTCGGATATTCGAGGGATTCGAGGCCAACTCAATCAAAGTGGTGTGTCCATGGAGGGGCAGTCCGCAGACCAGCAGAATCCCATCCTCCCCCATCACAAGTCACACGTCACGGTCAACGGGGCGCCTACACTGTGGGGAAGTACCAAAGTGGTTCTACTAAAGTGGCGGTACGGAAGACAAAAGTAAGAGAGGACAACACCTGTCACCCGGAGGCCGCCGAGATGTGGCAGTCTATCAGTGACAGCCTACATTAGGTGGGGTCTCATCACCTGCAGGTGTTGGCATTCATAGTCCCCAGTACCGACTTGGTGGGCCTGCAGGTGCGGACAGTGGGTCAGAGGCTTGATTGTGTTAACTCCTTGCCTGCCACACAGATTTCCACACATATCCTGGGCGCGAACGGGGACAAAGCAAGTAAATCTAAAAAAAATAAAAAAATACAATATACCTCACGAGTTCAATATACGCGCATATGACGCAAGTAATTAGGAAAACTAACTAATAATAATAATAATAGTTCGTCCATCAGGTATGATGATGACCTTAACAACACCAGAGGAATAAAGAACAGAAATTGTTGAGAATTTCAACACATGGACAATAAAGAGAACTAAAGGACACAGAGGACAGAATGGAAAGACTGTTCTTTCATGACTTACTAACTAGGAAATACAAAACTACCATAATTTGGGAATTGTCTCTATATTCAAAAAATGCATAAGAACTAGGCCCGGAACAATTCCGGACACATGGCAGTATAGTGAGATTAGACGGCCCGGAACAGTTCTGGGCAAAGCAGGCAAAGGGTTAAACGGGAGGATGTTTAAGCTGGTCGCAATCAGCCCGTGTCCTACATGGACCTTGGTACGCCGGGCGCATTGATACCCTCAATGTACTTTACAATGTCTTCGTAACTTTTTCCATGCATTCATGGCTGCGAATAATTGCATGCGAGCTGTTTATGCTCATGTGGGGTTGGACAGTAATAGGCACCCGCGGAAAAAGGTCTGTTAGCAGGTTCTATGAATTCCACCAACAGCTTACCATTTCTCATTCCTGTCACTGATTTTGACTTTCCGGTGATGTTTTCAGCGTTTTACAGATATCAAAAACTCTCGATTTTGTCAGCTTTTCCTCCGGATCTTGGCTGCTGATCAGCAAGAAAGATGACCATACCTGTCCTGCATCAGTGTTTACGTCCAGCAGAGACATGATGTGCGTTTGAATTTCCTCCTGCGTGCCTATTTTACTAGAGTCAGGAATTGAGGAAAGGTCGGTATTATTTATTATATCCATGTGGTGTTTCATTTCTGTTCATGCCCGGGTCCCCCCACCCGCCGCTGAGTACAAGAAAGTGGACGCATAATGCCCAGATATCCAGAACTGTTATGCCCGGATTACCTTAGAGATGGACTCCCCCACAGGGTGTTAATCCAGCCAGGAATGTCCTAGGTCTCCAAAGCCACATAACCCGAGGCCTAATCGATCGAATGTATGGGTCACAGCACCCTCCTCTCTTATGGGAAGCCGGGCCAAAAATGGTGTATCTGCTGACAGGTCCACCCTAACTACCAGAATCCCATTCTTCCCCATCACAGGTCGCACCCCAAAGCCAACGAGGCGCCCAACTGTGCTGAAGTATCAAAGTGGTTCTATTCTTTGCTAGGCCGGGAACCGCACACGGCGTGAAAGGAAAGGACGAAAGAGAAGAGGGACAGAAGACAATGCAAGAGAGGACTTAGCTGTCGCCCAGAGGCCGCCGAGATGTGGCAGTCTGTGAGGGACAGTCCACCATTTGGTGGGGTTTTACCCCCTGCAGATGTGGGCAGTGGATCTATTTCTTTACGGTCCGGACCCACCCCGGGGGCCGACATGTGACAGTCTAGGAGTGGCAACCCACCTTTGCTGGATTGTGCTGCAGATGTGGGCAGTGGGCATATTTATACCCCCCTCCCCGAACCACCGGAAAGGGGGGGGGGGTTACTCATCTGAGTTGGCAGTTAATGAGTTATATCTCTGGCATCTGACAAGTAAATCTAGGCTATCAGTATCACACCCAAAAGACAAGTGTAAGACCACGGTACACAACAGCAAACTCACTCGTCAATGATCCTCACCAACTCTGTTCCATTTTTGATCGTCTTTTGGTCAGGTGTTTCAAATGAATCGCCGCTTTTGGAGAACAGCTCCACCATCCTGAATTTGATCGTGACCTTGTTGTCCACCATGGTTGTTACGATAAAGTAAGGCGTACTGGGGAAGACACAGATAAATCCACCAACACCAGCAGAGTTGACATCAATCCCGTTCCTCTCACAAGAACATTCAAATTGGTCATTATACACAGTGGATTCAGGTGAATATAGATTTTGAGTTTGGATTTTACGGCACCTCGGCACGATAACCACCATGTTGCGCCCTTCACGGCTTATTTTGGGTATGTTATTTATGTTGCGTATTTAGAGCTTCATCAATTTAAATTTCACAATATGAAATTAAATAGCTCCGTATAAAGTTTATTATATTGGTAAACTTTTCAAATATGTGAGTGTGCATGAGAAAACCCACAATACGTCGGCAGAGCTGATTTTGAGTAAAACGGCTTTGAAGCGAAAATATGGGTCCGACACAAACTCCCAACTTGGCTGTTGTTTAGGGGAACGTGGCATGTTATATTACAGGGTAAACTGTAGCTGAGCAGTGAACACTACTCACTATGAGCTCTATAACGGCTCAGTTATTAAACTACGGTCTCCTAACAACAATCACTCCAATATTACTTGGTCAATTAGCTATTGCCACTTAGATCTATAGGATTAAAGGCCATTTTCTCAAACTCTTGTTTTAGGGGCGTCACTGACTTCAATTTATCAGAAATGTCTTGTCTTTTATTATATGTACAGAACTCAAAACGTCATGTTGCCGACTTAAGCCTGGTTTTCTCATGCACACTCACATATTGTTTTGCATAGCTCTCAAAAGAGTTTTGTAAATTTGTACAGATGTTTTTAAATCAAGTTGTCGATCTTAGCCCCTTTCAGAGAGGACAAGGCACGCTATGGCTCCGCGCCAGAAAATAATTCTTTCATGGATCTGCAGGCATATACATAAATAAGTTAAACTATGCTTTATTGATAGTTGGTAATGACATGTCACACAGTCAGGGGATCTGCCCCCCCCCCCCCGCGCCCACCTCCGTGAAAAATGGTGGGCGAGGTAGGTATGACCAGGCAGAGTCTACGCTTTAATGTTTCTATGGCCAGGGCGTCTGCATTTTCATTTATCTTGATGCCAGTCTGACCAGGGATCCAATAGAGAACAATTTCGTATTCCCTATTGCACAGGGTGTGAAGACGTTGTAACAGGGTGATTTGGTGGATTTTCATGTTTTTTTTTAAAGCCTGGCAGTGAATCAGAGAAAATAATAAAGCGTCCGGATTGGGACCTGGATGTAAGGTTTGTTGAAGCCAAGTTGACTGCATGAATTTCAGCGATGAAGACATGAGGCCTGAGGTTGAGACTGAGGTATTCTCTTTTGCCCTCTGAACTTCAGAATGAGGCGACTGCCATTGATCTTGATCTTTGGAGCCGTAGATGTACATGGGTCTGTGATCGGGATGTTTATTGATCACTTCCCTAAACATTTGTTCCTCAATTTCTGTCATGGTCTTGTTCTTCATTCTTCTGGAGGAGTTGGCTGTAGGAACGGTAAGTTGGAAATTCCGGACAAACATCAGTTGGTCTCCCCTCGGTCCAGTCCCATGAAGATCCATCAGTGTACCCTATCCCTGCGTAGTGTCAAAGGCTTTTTCTAAGCCAAAGAAAAGTGCAACTATATGCTGCATAGAAGTGAAGGCTTCTCGGATGTAGGGCTCCAGGCGGACGGGCTGTGGTGGCGCGTTTCCCATGTATACAAATGATTTCACTGTGACACACAACAACGTTTACCTTCTTAAATTTGCCGACGACTCTGCTATTTTAGGCCTTTTACCTAACTCTGGCCACGAATATTCTAACATTGTACAATCCTTTCATTGTTGGTGTAATAACAACTATCTTCTACTGAATGTTAAGAAAACAAAAGAGCTTGTTTTTGACTTTAGGAAAAATAACAACGATCCTGTTTGCCCTCTTACTATCAACAATGAAGAGGTTGAAATTGTCACAGAGGCCAAATATCTTGGCATTACTATTGATTCATTGCTTAACTGGCATGCGCATGTAACATATGTATACAAGAAAGCCAACCAGCGCATGTATTTCCTCAGAAAGCTCCGCTTTTTAAAAGTTAGCAAAAGCATTCTGAAAATATTTTACACCATGGCTATTCAGAGCGTTTTGATGTATGGAGTTGTCTGTTGGGGAGGAAACATCTTACAAAAAGATAAAAATAAGATCAATAATTTAATTAAAAAAGCATCCAAAATTAGTATCTGTGATCTGCCATATTTTGATGAGCTGTACACTGGTGCTTGTATTAAAAAAGCTAAATATTATTATAAATGACCCCCAACATCCCCTGAACAAGGAATATATAAGATCTGTAAGAAGTTTAAGGCTGTTGTCAAAGAAAACTAAAACTGAGCGCTACTTTAAATCGTTTATTCCATCATCAACTAGGATGTTACAATAATGTCGTCATCTTGATCGTAATCTGTGCACAGTTGAATTATGTCCTGCGTGTCAGGTCAATGTGTTTTAGTTAGGGAAGCATATTGTGTGCACTGTTAATTTTGTTAATTTAGTTAATTTATCAGTGTGTGTGTATATATGTGTGTGTGCGCGCTATGTATCATACTTTCTGCTTCTGTAACTGTATTGTTATGTATTCAATGATCAAAACAAATTTCCTTGTACAAGGACGAATAAAATTTATCTTATCTTATCTTATCTTATCTTATCTTATCTTATCTTATGAAAACTGTACTGAAAAGGGGAGATTGACTGACTACTTTCTAATATCCAGTTGAGGCGTTCGTTTGATTACTATTCGCTCCACCAGCTTTCAGAGGCAGCTGGTAAGAGCTATGGGACGATCATTTTATGGATCTCAGAGATCTGTGTCAGGTTTTGGGACAGGGACAATGTTAGCCTTCCAGTTCCACCGTGACGGCGAGAAAGCTCCTGAGGTCTAAACCTGTCGCTGTGCAGAGTCGCGTTTTCTGCAGAAGGGATTCTCAAACTCTCTAAAACTCGGGGGTTCATTTTTTTGAAAAAGCTTGTGTTTTAAAAGGTGGTCTAGAAAGGGACATTGCTGGTTCTCAAACTGTGGGATAGGGAGTAAAATTTTAAAAGGTGGGGGTGATTTTTTTTATATATGTTTTTAAGGTGAGTCCATTGTGTCCATAAAATAGCAATTTTATGTATTAATAGGGGTGGAATTTTGTAATATATGTTTTTAATGTGATTTTTAAAAATTTTCAAAGATGGCTCCAAGGCGTACCAAATCTATAATTTTGGTGGATTGAATCAAGTAAAAAGTTCAGTGACCTAGGGGTTAATCGATTTAGAATTTCATTGTGAATCTTTGAGATTGAAAGTCTGTTGGGGTTTTATGGCACATCGGCACGATAACGAGCACTTCGCACCCTTCACAGTCTATTTCGGTACATGTTCTTTATTTATGTTTCGTGTTCAGAGCTGTTAACTTTAACATAGAATTAAATAATTATGTTCATATAATTTTATCATATTGGCAAATTTCTAAAAAAAGTTTTGTTTTGTTTTGTAAAGATCTGGAAATTTTTTTTAAAACGAGTATAAAACTAAAAGTTATCAAATCAAATTGTAGATCTTATCCACTCTCAGAAAAGACAAGATCCGTTGCGGGTCCACGTCAAAAAATATTCCTGTCATGGATCCGCAGGCCGTGGCGGGCGCTGTGTTCGGGGTCGCCGCCGGGCGCTGTGTTCTTCGGGGCTGCGGGCTGTGTTAATGGCCTCACTCAGGCTGGATGTCAGTTCTTCTAACGTTAAGTTTTCGTTGAAGGGGAGGGAATCTAGGGTTGAGAAATGAAGGGCCAATTTTTCAGCTTTGGGTTTGAAAGTTCTGAACGGGACCTAGTAATGGTCACTGGAACAGTTGGTTGCCAATGGTAAAGCTGGATCATTTGCGACATCTTCTTCCTCTTCCGCGAGAGAATCGTCATGTCTTTGAACATCACTGATGCCAGAGGTGGTAGCAGTGATCTTAATTTTCTGTATCATTTTCCATGTCTTTTTAGTGCGATGCAGCTGCTGATCTATAAGAAGTCCCTCCACGAATTTCTTCTGCTCTCTCTGATCACTGTAGGGACCCTTGTTCTTCTTCGTTTAAAATGTGTCATGCTCAGTGTGTTGGGGTTGCGTTTTGATTCACGGAAGGCTCTTCGCGGACTCTAATGACTCCATGCATTTATATTTAATTCAAAGGACTTCAATACTGTAAAAGAAAAAATGTCAACGCGCTCTAAAAGATGACTGTTTTCACTTCTGAATAGTTCAATATGAAAATATTCTCAAAATGACAAAACTGACTAATTCCGAGCGTGGCCCCATTGTCGGTATGATAAATACTGGGTTGTCGCTCTCTGCTCTTGCACAGTATCTGGGTGTGCAGAAGAACTCATCCAACATCTGAGTCGGCGTTATTTCGCCGCTGATTCTGTCCGGGATAGACGAAGAATGGAATTCCAGGGGCGACTGCAACGGCCATATTCAAAATCAGTTCCTGACAAGAGCGGACACATTCAGATAGTGGGCAGCTTTGAAACACATAATTCACAGATGTGCGTACGGAAGTGGATTGCGCTCTCAAAGACCACTGACTGGAACTATCCATACAGATGTTCATTGTAGAAATAGCCTAGTGTAGGCTCGAGGAGGCCAGTAATGGCCTAAAGGTCGTTGGAAAACTGTCTTTTTCCTAATGACTACCGTTATTTGATTCATAGAATTGATGGGAAAGAATGGCTGTACCGACGACAAGGGAAAGGATCCCCCGCCCCCTCTAACTAACGCCCCTAATGTGTATCCATATATTATATTTAAGTAGATCACTTTGGTGGTGGAAGTTGGTGGTGGAAGCACAGCATTGACAACAGTTCAAAGGAACCTCAAAGGATACATGACAATGTTATGATGACGAAATTCTTTGCGCCCTCTAGTTAGACCCTTGATGATATACCATGGTGAAATTTTTCAGCAAAACAATACCTTTGCCCCCACATGGCGAGTGTTTGCCCAAACTTTCTTCAAATCAAAATCACCAGTCAGTATTTTTGGAGCGGCCTTCAAGTTCTCTTGACCTAAATTCCGTACAACATCCATGGGATAACATGACTGACGCACCAGGAACTAGGCATGCCCTCAACAAATTCAGAAATTTAAGGCTGGGCTTGACCAGGAGTGGCCCAGAATTCCTCAGAGGACAATCGTAAATCTTATTCAGTCAGTGAATAGATGCTGTACTGCTGTGCTTCAAGTCACAGGTCAACACACAAGATATTAACCAAACCCTGACATGAAATTTCCTGAGGTAGATCCAGATAAGCTCATCTTTGTATTTTTCTATCTGTATGCAGAATTTAATAATAATAGAGATGTACACGGAAAAATTGTATTTATTGAGACTAATAGTAATAAGGCCTCGTGAACGATCATGGGTGTACATCCAGTGTATGAGTTGTCCTGGTCATCTGCTTGTCTGGGGCAGCGTCATCTGTGGCTGTGGAGACCACTGTGAGAGTGGCAGTCGCTCTCGCAAGTGTTACTTTTGTACATTGTCTCTGGTTTGTTGAAGTTGATGCGCTCCTTTCTCCGTGCCCGCTTCTCCGCCTCGGCATTCATCAGCTTCTCCTCTCCCAGCTCGAGGCGCTGGTTCAGAGTGCTTTTCCGTCCTGTCCAGTCAGCAGCAAGGTCCTCCCAAGACTCAGTATTTATGCTGAGTGCCCTCAAGTCTCTCTTACAGACATCCTTGTAATGGAGCTGTGGCCGACCACTGAGCCTGGATGTGAAATATTTTATTCTGCCTAAACTTTAACTAATAGAGCTTGGGCCAATGGGGGGTGATTGACCACTATTATTTCTATATTCCTAGTCCCCTGAGCTGTCACAATTTGCTTGTTAGCATTTAAAAAAGTGCCATCTTCACCGAGTTACAGCCCTTTGTTTACCAGCTCTTACGGCCCTTTGAAATAGGGAGAGGGTTTTTTCTTAAATTGTAAAACCATTACTATTAAACGTAAAGTGCATTTTAAATAGCTCAAATGAAAGTTAGAAGGTTAACCTATCTCATGGTACTGTGATACTTCGACAAAAAAAATAATTTTGGTCATTTAAACTCAAGTTTTGTCCAATTTATTGTAAAATCGCAATACTTGACCACAACACATGAATAATATGTATATATACAATGTATTCAAACTCTGATTTGATATAAATGTTTGAGAAATACATGTAATTAAAGCAACCATGTAATAAAACCTTTTACTGAAAGAACTAATTGCCTATACACCTAATATAGTGACGTATTTAAAATGAACCATTAAGCATTTTAATTAGCTTTTTAAAGCTTTTAGATTTACCACCAGTAAAACAATAACACCATGAGAACAAAGTGACACAATAGGTTCTTATCATAGTACTAAAATCAATGGAATATACAACAAGATTAAATGTAAACACCCTTAAAGCAATATAACATTGTATTTGCCACATTGATGTGTAAACAACTGATTTAAACAGGTGCTAAAACATATGATAGTCTAACACTCTTCATCATCAGTATCGACAAATTCTTCATCACTGGACGAAAAGTCATCAGATTCATTGAGAATTTCACTTTCTTCTTCTTCGTCATCCTGTGAGCCCAGATCGACTGAAAGAATATCTTGAAGCTCTTTTGGTAGGAAGTCCTTGCTGTACCATTACACTTCAAGTCCAGCAGATGAGCTGATCTGCCATCCATTGTCCTCTGGTTTGGGAATGTCTGGAAAGTTGACATTTGATCTTCTCCATATTTGGGTTTGGTAATTTGCTCTCTGAGTGTGAAGGAGTAACACATCTTTGCATGGGGGCATTTTGCTGAGATCCACTCCATCTGCATGTGAGAGGATGCCTTTCTTTCCTTTGTAACTTTGCTTCACTCTATTATACCTGACTTTGTCAACGCTGATGTGTGCTCTGTTTCCATATAGCTGACAAACAAAGGCTTCTATTTTGTTTTGATCTTTAGATGCAATGGTTTCTGAATTCCCAAATCTTGCAAATGTATCTTGGAGTTGTTGATCTTCTTGAAGGAGTTTTAGAGCTTTTATCTTGCCCTTTCCGGCAAAACAGCTGGTGGAGTCACACCCAGTAAATGCGTGCATCCCCACAATGGCATCACGCAATAGTTTTGGTATACCTGCAGAAAGCTCAGATATGTTCACTTGTCTTCTGTTGTTGGCTGTGCCAGTGTCAAAGATAAGCTTCTTGCCAATAATGTCACAGTTTGACAAAAGCAACACAAATACATCAGTGTCTGGTGACCTGACTATGATGGTTTCTGATCCTTGTTGGGAAGCGTAGAGGCGGTGTAGTACAATTCTGGTATCAGCCTCCTCTTGTGAAGAACACAAATCTTGGACAGGGATTGAGTTTACTGACTCTTCATTTTCATCACTTGTAATGAGTTCACAACTTTCTTCAGAGACGAAAAACAGCTTCTTGTTCTTTAATAGCTGTGCATAAGCATCACAGGACCAGCAACAAAAGTTGGAAAGAAGGCGTGATACCACATGATATGAGAGACGCCAAAATTGTCACACTTTACAAGAACAAAGGAGACAAAGGCGACTGCAACAACTATCGAGGCATATCCCTCCTCAGCATTACTGGAAAGGCTTTTGCTCGCGTCATCCTCTGCCGCCTTCAACAACTGGCGGAAAAAGTCTTACCAGAAACACAATGTGGCTTTCGAAGCAAACGATCAACTATTGACATGATATTTGCACTTCGGCAAATCCAAGAAAAATGTAAAGAACAAAACAGGCCGCTTATAACATGCTTTGTGGACCTAACAAAGGATTTCGACACCGTAAGCCGATCTGGCCTGTATGCAGTCCTTAAATCCATAGGCTGTCCACCAACATTGCTAAAACTTATTGCATCCTTCCACACTGACATGAGGGCATGTGTCAACTTTGAGGGCTGCACATCCAATTCATTTGCTGTAAACAGCGGTGTGAAGCAGGGATGTGTTCTTGCTCCTACCTTATTTGGTATATATTTTGCAGCCCTACTCAAGAATGCCTTTGGTCAATGTTCAGGTGGAGTACTTATTAACACCAGAGTGGACGGCTCCATTTTTAATGTTGCCAGACTAAAAGCAAAATCTCGTACAGAGCATATTATGTTACAAGAGCTCCTCTTCGCAGATGATGCTGCAATCGTGGCCCACGATGAAACCACGCTCCAGGCTCTCATCAATAGCCTTGCCAAAGCCTGTGACAAATTCATGCTAAAGATCAGTGTCTCAAAAACTGTAGTTTTGACACAAGGCTTGAGAAACCCCAACCCAATCATGCTGAATGGCTCTCCTCTGGAGCAAGTGGGAAAATTCTGCTACCTAGGCTCAACCATCAGTGGTAGCACAGACATAACAACTGAAATAAATGCCAGAATAGGAAAGGCGGCCACAGCTTTTGGCAAACTCTCAAAAAGGGTGTGGAACAATAGCAAGCTGACCATCAAAACAAAGGTACTCGTGTACCAAACTTGCGTCCTAAGCACCCTGCTGTATGGCTCAGAGACATGGACCACCTACTCCAAACATGAAAGATCCCTCAACTCCTTCCACCTGCGCTGCCTACGCAAAATTCTCAAGATCAAGTGGCAAGACAGGATCTCAAATATCGAAGTTCTGAGCCGAGCCAACATTCCATCAACTCAGGCTCTCCTAGGCAAAAAAAAAGACTGCGGTGGCTTGGACATCTCCACCGTATGGAAAATGATCGCATCCCCAGACAAATTCTCTACGGGGAACTTGCTACTGGCAACCGACCCAGAGGTAGGCCACATCTGCGATTCAAAGACACTTGCAAGGTCACGATGAAAGCATTCAACATCGACCCCAATGAATGGGAGAACCTTGCAAATGATCGAAGCAGATGGAGACAAAAATTGCGCAGTGGCACGCTCGCAATAGACTTCAAGGCAAAAGAAACATACCTGACAAAACGACAGAGGCGGAATGAAAACACTCGCCAAAGTGAACCCAAAAGACTGACCTGCAATCACTGCCATCGCACTCTCGGGTCAAACATTGGTAGAATAAGCCACGAGAGAAGCTGTCAGTCAAAGTGAAAGTGAATATTCTAGCTGCTAAGACCGTCTGTAAAGACGCTAAAGGCCATATATAAGCATCACTTTTCCACTCAGCAGGCAGAAAACGTATAAGTGCCTTTTTGTTTTCTTCACTTAATAGGAATTCTTTCCAGTTCCTTGGAACTTTTGTTGCTGGTCCTTGCAACACATGTGTGCAGATGTTACTTGATCCTCTTCTGATACGTTCACAACTTTTAATGGAGTTTTTCTTATATGTATCAGTCACAAAGTGTATGGTAGCTGTCTGAGGTAAACAGAGAAATGCTTGCTTTGCAATGTCGCCAAATGTGCACTGACTTCCTGATAGGCAATGGAGTAAGGCATTTCCGTCCACAATAGAAGATGTGTTAGGCAATTTGGACATATCTTCAGATTCTACACAATCGTTCTCAAGCTTGTGCATAAGAGTTGCCTTGTTCGTTTTCAGAGGCAGGCCATCTGGTGAAGAAAGTGACCACGGGACAGGGCTCAGGGGATAAGTCAACACTTTTTCCATGTCTATCTCGTGTTCTTGCGACAAGACAAGTAATTGTCCAAACACATTTCTCTGAGCTTTAACTTTGACATCTTTCCTTGCTGCTTTTATTGAAGTCACTTTGGAAACTGAAGCAAATGTCCTTATTTTCGTTTTCTTCAAAGGCTTGTGAAACTTCACAGACTTGTCTTTCAGTCGTGTTTCCACAAATTCTTCAAAGTTCTTGTTGCCAATGTCTTCAACTTTTAGGAGGTCCTCTGTAACATCACTATGCAAATTTTGTCCCGAGGATAAACATATCAGATTTTCTCTTTCAATGTCAAATGGGTTAAGAAAAGCTGAAAATGTTTCCATGGTCTTTTGCACAGCAGTTTCACTCAATTGCGCTTCTTGCTGGGGTTGATTCCCTGTGAGTGTCAAAGTTTTTTGATTCCATGTTTGCCATCTCATATGTTGCAGACACATACTGGGCTCTGTTATGCCGTGTCACACACCATCTGTAGTAGGCGGGCAAGCTTCTGCTGAACCCAACAATCCCACCACTGGTCTTTGCATGCTTGTTTATGGTCTGCTCGATGGTCATGTCAACTGCAGTGCGGGTACCTGGTATAGTTGATCTAGATACACTGAATCCATTTCTTTGAAGCAAATCCTTTGCTTCTTGTGGTAGATTGACAAGCATGATGTAGTATACACTAAGGTACTTTGCGTAGTTCTGATGGTTCATGCTAAACAGAAGAGGGCAGAGTTTTTGCAAGCAGAAAATGTGCAAACCCAAATTGTTTGTTTTGGTGGCAAATAGGAACTGAAGCAATAGCCATATCCTTTCCGTATACTGAAGCCAGTATTGTGCAGTTTTGCCAAAAATGGCCAGCTCCAACTTGTTTTTTGAATACTTCATACTGAGCAAACAACTGAACCAATTTTTCTGATGAAATGACACTTTCAAACACAGAATGACTTATATTTGATTGAAGTTCTTTTGCATTTGATGACAAGTCCTTCAACAGTCCACCGCATCCTGTGTTGTTCAAAAATGAGGTAAACAGTAACCTTTCCAGTGCTTCTAGGACATGGGTGTGTACCCTCATGGCTCGATTATAATGTTTTCCAGATAAAACCTTTTCCAGTGAACCACTCGCACATAACCTCGCTTCAACTAATATTTCTTCCAGTCCTGAGCCTTGCATAACTTTTCCTACAGCTCCAAGATAGGACATCATCGTGTGGAATACGCCCAAATGAATAACAAGATACAAAGACAATAGTAGTAACAGGGACATAGGCATAAATAACGATTCTTATGGTAATATCGAAGTCATTATAGAAGAATACTGTAGCCTAAATTGAAGTCTTCTTGTAGATATAACTGGAATGCAACAAGAAACAACACTAGGCAAACATATGCAAGCATAAACAAACCAATATACCATTATAAAGATATCGTGTAAAAGTAGCAACCGTTGCAACAAAACCCCAAAGTTTTGACTATTCTTATATTTGTATACTTAACAAATTGATAAATCATTTGTATTTTGAATAAGACAATGTATTTAGCTTTAATTTGATGTATTACAAAGTATATTTTGTTTCATTATAACACTTATAATTATAAAAACATTGAACATACCCCCTTATTTAGCCAAGGGCAACAACTCAATTTTCATATTGCAATTTCCCAAGGAAAATGACACTTGTTTTAATGCTAACAAGCTGATTAATTTAGCTTAAGATCTATATTAACGAGAAAAGATAGGGGGGGTTCTGCTGGCCTCCCGTCTATAAGTGTGATAGAACTTTTAAGACTAGCTATTTTTTTCTTCTATCATTAGTATCAATCACCCTCAAGTCAGATCAGGCTGATGAAGGATGGTCTTGTTTCATACGATTGTTTCATATGACTCTGGGATCCTAGGCCATGCTAAAACTGTTTACAAACAATGCATAGACTCAGCTCGGTCAAGGTCATGGCTGTTAGTGTTACTTTTATTGAAGCTCTTGAGGTGGGGTGTGGGGGGGGGGGGATATTTTTGCTCTTCCGTTCACTTCCCTACTTAAAAAAAAATAATTGATTCCCCAACATAATAAACCAATATGAAATATTTTTGTAAAATGTGTCTTATCTGCGAGAAAGCTGTGTTTGGCAAGTAAAGTCTACTTACTCGGGAGTCGCTATCACATATTTTGTGCCCCAGAGGTCAACTGGTAGAACCAGAAGTGTGGCTGTTGAAGTGCTTTCGGTATGTCCGTTGGACAGGACCACACTGACGTACACTGTGGATTCCACGCCCAATGCTCCATGAATCATGACGGTGTTTGTAATCACTTCATACCTGACGTAAAACCACACAGAACAGAAAACAACAATGCCAGGCCTTCTAGTGATATCTTACTTTTGTTTTGTTTGTTTGCTGTTGTTTTTTGAGTTTCAGTTTGGACTTTACAGCGCGTGGACACAGGGGCGAGGCTTCCTCATAATCAAATAATCAGTGATTACCCTTCGAATATTAACTCTAGAATTACTGTGCTTTCCAGATCGAGCCCAACTCTTTCCCATTTAGTCAGTTCAGCATTCAATTCTACCTCGCGATTTGCGTTTGTTATTATAGTCCAACACCCCTCACCGGAAAGCATCTTTATAGGGACCTACACCTTATGAACTGGCCCATAATCAGTGATTAACAAAGACGAAGAAGACTTGACTACACCCAGAACCTATCTTGGGCATAGCCTGTATTCGTTGACGCGGCCCCGTAGACAGCAGAATAGTGGGGGATAAAAATAGGTTTAAAAATCCAAGTTTGACCTGATTTGACCGATTTATGCATGTTTTTCACTATGCGGTCGTTTTCATCCTATTCGAAAGGTAAAGGGTAGAGTGAAAGAGTTTGTGTGGATTTTTTGGTTTGTTTGAGGTAATCTAAGAATAATTTACTCCACGCACAGCAAGAGCTATCAAAGCATAATAATATATTATATTCTAGATAACGTGATAAAAATCAGTCGAACGTAACTATCAAGAACATCTGTCACTTCACTTGATAGGTCGAGCGAACCTATACCGCAACGGCAGATAGCCACTTCTCCGAGATCGCTGCACATTATATTGCCACAGAGATGCCAGTTAAGCACTTCTGCCATTTAATGTTAATGGGTCTTTTTCGAGAAACTTTATGAGATGGTAGAATAATAAAATCTCTGGCTATGAATATGACAATGAAAACTTGCCGTTCAAATTACATCTTTAAAAAATGGATGAAAAATATGAGTCAATAATAATAATAATAATAATAATAATAAGAGCATTTATATAGCGCCTTTCGCCGAGACCTCAAGGCGCTTAACATTGTCCACCATACGCGCACACACACATACTAAAGAACGGTCACACACACACAAATCATTTATCTAAATATTTTTTAAACAGGTGAGGTTTTAGATGTTTTTTAAAACTCTCTACACTGCATGCTGATCTCAGGGAATTTGGTAGTGAGTTCCATAATGCAGGTCCAATTTTACTAAATGACCTGTCGCCGAACGTTTTGAGGTTGCACCTAGGTTCCACCAAGAGCCCCGAATCTTGAGATCTCAGGGCCCTGGGAGGAGCATAGGGACAGAGAAGTTCACTGATGTATGTAGGTGCAGTTGTTGTGACACTACAGTAGCAAAACACAGCAATTTTGTATTCTATTCTGGCTTTTACTGGTAACCAGTGAAGGATTTTGAGCATTTCTGTGCTACTTTCAAATTTTGACTTTCCAAGAATTAAACGAGCCGCACAATTTTGTGCTTTTTGCAGTTTAAAAATCTTTTCATCTGAGAGACCAGCATAGAGTGAATTGCAGTAATCAAGGCGAGACAAAACCAAGGAGCTAACTAATGTTTTCACTGATTCCTGAGTCAGAACAGATTTCATACGTGAAATCCTTCCTATTTCAAAAAAACATTGATTTGGTGATGTAATTAATCTGATACTCCATGGAAAGATTTTTGTCCAAAAAGACACCCAGGTTTTTTTGCTTTCTCTGAAAAATGAATATCAGTGTCAGCTAGTTGTATTTCACTGACTTCAATCTTATTTAGCTTTGATTCAGCATAACCTCGGTTTTGTCATTGTTAAGCTGGAGCTTGCTGGTACGCATCCAGGTTTTTACAGAGTCAAAACAATTTTGAACTTGACTCACAAGTGAAGGAAAGTCAACCAACTGAGATGCTGCATAAAGCTGCGAGTCATCTGCATACATGTGATATTTCATACTGTGTGATACAAAAACTTTACTTAATGGTGACATGTATAAGGTGTATAAAACAGGGCCCAGAACAGAACCTTGTGGTACTCCGTATTTAAGTTGGAATTTGGTAGAATAACTACCTTGAATAAACACTGACTGAGATCTTTTTGTCAAGTAAGACTTAAACCATGACAAAACTATGCCAGAGATTCCAGATGTTAGAGATAGTCTTTCAAGGAGTATCGAATGATCAATGGTATCAAAAGCGGCTGATAGATCTAGCAACGTAAGAATGGTTATGTTGCCCTCATCGCTTGATCGTAAGATGTCATTAACAATTCTTAGAAGTGCACTTTCAGTGCTGTGATGTTCACGATATGCAGACTGAAATTTTTCCACGAGGTTAATAACCTTTAAATGATCTTTAAGTTGAGCCAATACTACTTTTTCTAGGATCTTTGAGATAAAAGAAAGATTAGAAACTGGGCGATAATTTTTTAGGTCCCCAGGGTCTAAGTTGTGTTTTTTCAATAATAGAATAACGATGGCTTCTTTGAAACAATTTGGAACAATTCCTGTTTGAAGAGATTGATTGACAATAGATGTTATAATATCAAGAAGGGAGTCAAGGCATTGAACCAGAAGAGTAGTTGGGATAGGGTCAAGAGGACATGATTTGGGTGGTGAAGTCATAATAATCTTTTTAATTTCCTCTGTTAATAAGTCTGTTAGTATGAATGAATGGTATTTTCCGATTAGTTTGGCTTGTAAATTGCTGCATTCCTGTCCTGTTGACAAGAATAGTCCGCTCTTTAGATTTTGCAATGCCTTGCACCCGTTTCATTGTTTTAGATGCTGCATTTATAATTATGTAAATGATGTAGCGATACGTCCTATTATAAGGATCTCTAGCTTAAATTCTGATTACCCTCTGCAGAGGGCCACGCTTCGCCCCTGCGTGGACACGATGTCGGCCACTTTGCCCCTTTCACGGACTTTTTTTTTGGGGTGGAGGGGGGAGGGGTGGTGCTTTACTTATTTTTGATGTTCACAGCTTCGTCAATCTAAATTTCACAAATATAATTAATTTAAATAGTTCCCTGTAAATCTTATTTCATTGGTCTCACAAATTGCTCTATATAGATATGAAAAGAATGTTTTTTAATGTGTTCAAAAGTCGTGAAATCAAGTTTTAGATCCCAGCCTCTTTAAAAAAGAAAGAAAGACAGACAAAAAGGACAAGACGCGCTGTGGATCCACATCAGCAAATAATAATTATTTATTACTAGTATTGAACCCGCGAAATTCGCTAGGGGGGGGGGGGGGGAATAGCTATCATGTAAAGACATGATGAAACGTGGACTTCAAGATCTAGATCTAGAGCTAGCTTAGATATCTGCTAGTAGATATAGATTTAGATCTAGATCTATTATAAAAATTGAAAATCTTCATCAACGTACCCGAACAATTGGATCATCACGAATGTTATGGATGGACTCGGCATGTTTTTGCCACACTGTCACTGCAGCAAGAACCACGAATGTTATGGATGGACTCGGAAGCACGGTTTCAAATTTGGGGAACCGGACGTTGAGATCGCACGGTGGAGCGCAAATTCAGTGACGTCATTCCACATAAAAACTCACGCCCAGATGGTATTTATTTGGAACAAATGCAAATTTGCGTAGTTCAAAAAAATACTTACGGAGAGTGTTCAGCAATGAGTGTAGCAAGGAATCAACTTCAGACCAAAAGAAATTTGTATGCAAAATTTGAGCTCGATTGGTGCACAGACAGCCGAGCTACGGCTTTTACAAAAAAAGCGAGTTTTTTTTTTTATAATAGATTCTACATGGATCTGCAAGCAAAGTGCCTTCTCCGGAATATATATGAAATCCACACAGTCAGTTACAACGTTTTATTGATAGCTGGCGGTTGTCTTGCCACACATTAATTTGGGTTTTACGGCGTGTCGGCACGATAATGGCTAATATCCGCCTTTCACCATCTATTTGGGTAATCTATACTATTAGTATTAACTATATATATATTTGTGGACTTGAGATTTTTCGGTGCAAAAGGCTTCCGAACCGCTCAACACTCATACTTCAAATTTTATATGGTGCATCAGAATGGATGTAAGGGTGCACAGTTTTTAATAGAAGTCTCAAATCGGTGTAGTTTTTTTTATTGGAAATTTATTGTTGCCCCAATTTTCACTAGGCTCATTGACATGCTGTAGGTTTTTATGACATCATCACTTCCTGAAAACTTTCGGTGCGCACCACTGCACACTGTGTATTGTCCTATTGCTGAGTTTTGGGGATGACCCTACGCATCTCGGCTTTTGTTCTTATTCCTTTCGGTCTGAAGTGGTGTCCTTTGTTGTTGCATGTCTCTTATAAGCTATCTATGCAGCATTAATGCCTTTCTTAGTTCAAAGGCGTCTTAAGTTTTACCCAAGAAAAACAACAACAACAAACAACAACCTACACAAGCCTGTTCATCGAACGGATGCTCAGCTAGTTTATGTATATTTGGTATTCAGAGTTTTATCAACTGATCTGACTCACTACCATTAGCCGCTCTCAACGGTTCATCCTAAAAACTTTCACCTCAAATAAAACATGAAAGACACACTGAAAAATATTATATTTCTAAAATTACCAATAACTTAGCATGTTATTAAATTTTTAAACCTCTTATACAGCCATATTACTAATCCCCGTCTTTTAAAGAGTCCAGTATAAGCAAGCTTGCTCTCTGAAAGGTTCTAGCTGGAAGCGAAGCACTTAAATTTCACATATGGAACTAAATAGTTCCGCATAAATTTTAAAACACTGGTGAAATTCTCAAAAGCTGTTTTGTAGGGATCTGAAAAGACTTTTGTAAATGTCAAAAACTTCTAAAAGTTGTAGATTTTGTAACAGGACGCGCTCTGGGTACGGGGTAGAAAATAATTTTTTCATGGATTTTCAGGCATAGTGCCGGCTCTCCGGATAATGGTACCAACACATTCAATTAAAATATGTTTTATTAATAGCTGGCCATTGCATGTAACACATTTAAAGTCGGTGAATGGTATTTTCCGGTAATCTGACGAAAGTAGTATAGATTTGGTACGCCTTGGAGCCATCTTTGAAAATTTTTAAAAATCACATTAAAAACATATATTACAAAATTCCACCCCTATTAATACATAAAATTGCTATTTTATGGACACAATGGACTCACCTTAAAAACATATATAAAAAAAATCACCCCCACCTTTTAAAATTTTACTCCCTATCCCACAGTTTGAGAACCAGCAATGTCCCTTTCTAGACCACCTTTTAAAACACAAGCTTTTTCAAAAAAATGAACCCCGAGTTTTAGAGAGTTTGAGAATCCCTTCTGCAGAAAACGCGACTCTGCACAGCGACAGGTTTTTCCATTTGCCGAAGCAGGAAGATAAATGAAGACTAACTACAATTGTACCCTTTGTGTACTACGAGGTTTTTCCATTTTGTCGAAACAGGAAGAAAATAATGAGGAAGATAAATGAATACTAGTGTTTCCCCGGCCAAGGCTCATTTTCTCTTTGTGCTTCGTTGAGGAAAGACTTAACATTTTCAGCGTGTGAATAACTGTGTTAATGTCTCAAGAGAGTGTATCGATAGAAGTCTTAGATATAGAAATAGAAGAAAATTTAACTGCACATAGAGAACTTTTTGAATATTCTAGACAAAAGGATACTTTCATTTTACCAGAAGCAATGGCATCAACATCCCAAGCATTGGATGTTTCTTTACCTCCTGTGACACCATCATATCAGTGGAAACAAGAACGTGTTAAAGGAACATCGAACATATTATGGAGAAATGATTAACATCATCTATTGAATCAGGATCACAGAAACTACCTAGAAAACCAATCGTCTCTGCGCCATGTGCTGCTTTTGCCCCGCGATCGCCTGGGACGAGAACGAGCTGTAAATAAAAACCGGGCACGCGTCCCCGCTTTTCTTCGACATCACAGTCAACCTCGAATCAGATCGCGCTCATGTATGAGCGCCAAGCCGGGATTTCCTCACAGATTGACTCACTTCCCCCACACTTGTGTACCGCCCGAGTCATCAGCCTAACAACCGCAATCATGTATGATCACCGTATCCAAGATAAAAACCTTCCTCATCAGCCTAGCAACCGCGATCATGTATGATCACCGTATCCAAGATAAACATCTACGTCATCAGCCTTAGAAACCGGGATCATGCATGATCCTTGTCGTCAAGCAGCCATTACATCAACACGGCCTTAGAAACCGCGATCATGTATGATCATCGTATCCAAGATAAACATCTACGTCAGCAGCCTAACAACCGCGATCACGTATGATCACCGACCGTATCCAAGATAAACAATAACACCACGGCTTTAGCAAGTGCAATTCAGTACCCGCTTCTCTTCCTCTGCTCGCCATCACTCATTAGAGGGTTATGACCCCCCATTTAGACTTTGTTTTCAGTGTTTTTGGGGGTCCCGAGCAAAGTATGGTTTTGATTTTCGATGTTTTCAGTAAAGAAAACAATGAAGAATATCTGGTATTTAAAAAACCTTTGTTTAAAATTAATTCCAAAAAAAAATATTCTATCTCTTTAAAAAAAAAACTGGCAATTAGTAGAATACGATTTAGTGTTGCACCTGTTACAGATGCTCAAATTAGATATTATTAAAATGGAAGACATTTTGGAAATTAAAGAAGATTTTAAAGTAGATGAAAGTATTGAACATTATGAATACCATGAATACAATCCTATTACCGGTACAAATTTAAACAGCGAAGGAGAAATTAGAATAAATATTGAATTGCAAGATATTTTTACTCATCCAAGTGAAAGCTATATAATAATTGAAGGTAGACTTACAAAAACAGACGGAACATTATATGCTGCTGATGATAAAATAACTTTATGTAATAATGGCATAATGTATTTGTTTAATTTTATAAAATATCAGTTATCAGGACAAGAAATTGAAAATTTAAACCATCCAGGACGAGGAACAACAAGGTTAGGATTACTCAAGTATTCTCGTGATTTTGAAATGTCACGAGGACTTAATTCATTGTGGATAAAATATACTAACAACCAAATTAA
The DNA here is from genome assembly GCA_963931925.1 of Onchidella celtica. Classification (NCBI taxonomy): domain Eukaryota; kingdom Metazoa; phylum Mollusca; class Gastropoda; order Systellommatophora; family Onchidiidae; genus Onchidella; species Onchidella celtica. The sequence goes on along the minus strand of OZ007579.1, from coordinate 35,334,002 downwards.
TAATAATGAAGGTTTTGATACGAGACAAAAGATATTGCTAAAATATCCTGATCCTAAAGGAACATTTTCCTTTCTAATTCCTCTGAAACATATTTTCGGTTTCGCAGAGGATTATGATAAGATTCTTTATGGATTTACTCAACAACTTACTCTGTACAAAAGACCAGATTCAAATATCGCAATTTATAAAGATGATAAAGCTGCCGAAGGAAAAGTTACTCTTGATAAAATCTCATGGTATGTTCCACATGTTTTACCAGCAGATCAACAAAAGTTTGAATTAAATAAAATTATTGAATCAAAAGCAAAATTAAATGTTGGTTATAGAAGTAGACAATGTGATTCAATAACAGTTCCTATAGGAACCCAGTTTGCATGGAGGTTATCTGTAAAAGCTTCTCCCGAAAAACCTAGGTGGATCATAATAGCTTTTCAAACAAAAAGTAGATCTGATCAAAAAGAAAATGCAGCGATATTCAATAATCTGGATGTGAGAAATATTAATGTTCAGTTAAATTCTAGGCGTTATCCAGAATCTGATTATCAACTATCATTCCCTAAGTTTCAATTCTCTAGAGTATATAATGATGCTGTATCATTTAAATCAAAATTTTATGATATAGATGAATTAGTCAGCAATCCAACTATTACCATTATTGATTATCAAACGCTTTATCCGTTATTTGTTTTCGATGTTTCAAAACAAAGTGAAAGGTTAAAAAATAGCATAACTGATATAATGGTTAAGGCTACATTTAATAAAAATGTTCCTGCAGATACCACAGCTTATGCTTTAGTTATTTCTGATAAAATAATTTCATTTCAATCTGATGGAAGGAATATGGCAGTTATACAGAGTTAACATTCTCTACCATTTCATATACAATATTAGTGAAATCGTCAACAGAGTTGCAGTTGTGCTGATCAGAATATGGAAGAGTCTTGATACCATCATCAAGTATATATCGTTTATCATCATAAGGACTTAGAGCTTTCTTATTTATTTCTTTTATGTACATTTCATGTTTATCAGAATTTGGCACATTCATCTTTTTATAATTAATTTCATTATTAAGTAAACAATTTTTGTAATCTTCAAATGTAACATCTTTATTAATTGTTGTTTTTGAAATACCTTTTAATTTTTTACATGTCGATTCTCTGAATCGACTTCGTCGCAGCTCTGCTGATCTAAGCCTTGGCTGTGTCGATTCATCGACAACTTTATATGTACATGCTTTACTTCTAAGAAAAACTATTTCACTCATAACTTTACCATTTAGTTCATCTTTGAATTTATTAATAACTTTTTTATTTTTAGTTGAATGAAGAAAATGATCTTTTGGATAATCACTTGTGTCTAAATCATCTATTATTTTTTTCATATCTTCATAAACATCTTCAGTTCTGATATTAAGAAAGTATGAATCGGTATCAAATCCAACAACTTCATTAGATTTCCACAGTTCATTAACAACATTGTAATAAAATTGATACATAACCAGTTTGGAATAATCAAGAACACACATTCCGAGATAAATTGGTTTATTAAATTTTATTGATGTTATATTATTAGCAATACCGATTAGGTTTTCATTAAAAATAATTGATTCCTTAAAATTAGGTTTACTTATTAATTTTGTTACTTGTTCTTCATCTGATAATAGTTTTAACTCAATTCGATCTCTTATGTTTTCAAGAGTTTTTCCATAGAAGGAATTATTCATTAATTTCCAGAGATTCTTTTCAAAGTCAGATTTTGATTTTGTTCTTTGATTGGTATTAAAATCGATGTAATCTTTTAACCAAGATCTTTCCTTAAATGAAATTATTTTGTGAACTTTAGAAATTTCTAATCCGAGGGATTTAAAACATTCTAATAATTTGTAATGTATAATATAATTTTTTTATTTTTTAAATTTAGTATTAATTTTTCTACATTTCCTACTTTTTTGTTTTCTAATTGTAAATAGTATTTTTGCAAATCGCTTAAATCGTCTTCATTTATTTTTAGTTTCTCTGGAGCTAAAGGAAATCTTTTGGTGTTTACTTTTGCTTTAACTGTGTAATCAAGATCACATTCGATAATGTATCCTCTTCCTTCAGGTGGATTGATAAGAAAAGATTCATCCTCCCATTTAAAATCTCCAACCGGTAAAGGTTCTGACATTCCTCCACCATATAAATTATTTGCATCGAGGTACAACAAGTAATTTGATCTCTTTTTAGGATCATAATCTGGTAAATACTTATTGTTAGCTTTTACATATCGAGGTCCTAAAACTCCTGAATAACCACCTCTTATTCCCTTCTCAAACATTAGTAGCATATCTAAATCTGTTAATAATTCTAGTTTAATTCCCGTATATTTTAATCCACATTGCCAAGTTAATCCAGGAGCTGAGAAACAATAACACGGATCAATTTCATGATTGGTTAGGAAAAATTCTCTAAACTTTTCAAATACATCGGCTAAAAGTAAAACATCTGTTTTTAGATACAAATCATGATAATCTTGTAAAGTTTTACATTCAAAAGTATTCCAAACATTTAGAGCATGTTGGTATTCGTCTTCTGTAATTCCTTCTTTCTTCAAACTTGAAAAGAAATTTTCTATTGGTGGTAATTGTTCTTCACTTAATCTCTAGATTGAATCAACATATTCATAAGGGTAAACACCTTTCCTTTTTAGCAAAGTGTAATTATCCGGGAAATGTTCTTTCAAGATCGGAAAATCATCCATTGATTTAACAACACCTTCTAAAGAGTTTGATAAAAATCTGTAACTATCTAGGAATCTTAATTTTCTGTAATAATTTCCGTATTCAAATGAAATATATTCTTCAGATGTTTTAGCAAGCAATGAAAGTTTATTGTATTTATCTTCATATTTCATTATTTCTTCTATTATGAAATGAAAGTCATAACCACTGCCATTGTGAAAAAATACTGGAATTACTTTAGATTGTTTTCCTTCTTTGGTATTACAAGATTGACAAGCAGCTCCTCGATACTTACTATTGTAATGATTGTGTTCTCTTACTTTTTCTGTTTCTTCTTCTGAAAATTCAATATTACAAATATAACAGTTTGTTGCTTTATTAAATTCTTTTTCTTGAGCATAAGTTAATTTAGCTTTAGCTTTTTTATAGTAATTTAGTTTTTTACAGATTTCGTTATAATACATCATAATCATTTCGACAAATTTTTCTTTTGCATCTTCTCCGGTATAAGTATGATAAACGGAAGGACATAAATTATCATAATCGGATTGTATATACATTCCAAAACTAATAGCTTCTTGTTTAAAAAGTTTATTTTCATAAAGTTCATTTGGATTTGGTTGTGTTGTAGATATTCTTCTATTACATGATTCAAAATCACAGTAGAAAACTATCGGTAATCTAGATTTGAAATGATGATTTGTAAATTGTAAAATATTATCACCTTCTTTTGGAAGGATTGTCTTACACATTTTGTGATTTAAGCATTTCTCTTTATGGTTATTTAATGTCTCTTCTCTTTTAAATATATTCATACAATTCCTGCAGATGAAAGCTTTGTTACGAGATTTATCTGCTAATAAACTTTCCAAATCTTTTATAAGACAGTAATGAGTATTTCCATCATCTTCTAAATAAAGAAGGTCAATGAAATTGCAGCTTTGCTGATCAACGAAGTCTAAGCTCCGCTTGTCGACGAAACTGCAGCTTTGCTGGCTAGTATAAATTGGATATATAGAATTTTGTCTTCTGGTTTTGCTAATGCAAAAACATTTATCGAAATACCATTCTGTTTTTCAAATTTAGGAATATCTTTTATTTTAACGGGATATTTAATTCCATTCAAAGTATTTTCATATTGTTTAAGTCTGTGAACATACAATTTAGGATACAATTTAGCTAATATAGACCAAAGAAAACATTTATTATCTTTTTTATTTTGAACATTGATAATATTTTTACTTTTAAACGGAGTAGGAATATAAGAAGAACCTCTTAAAGTTTTAGTTTTATAAAGTTTTACATTTGTTTTAAGAATTTGATTAAAGACATGTCCAGATCCTCTATCTTGAAATTCAGCAACCCAAGCATCAAACTTTTCCTCAATGGAATCATAAAATTTATTAAACTCATTCATGGAATTTATAGTACCTAATTGTTTTGGATTATAATGTGCTTCAATAATATCAAACGCTAAGGGAGTATTAAATTCAGAAGTTATTATTAATTTAACTTTTACCGTTTTATTGTCTTTAAAATCTTCAACAAGTTTTCTCACTCTTTCCTTAATTAATTTGAAATATCTAGAAGTATTCTTTTCTTTTACATCATCGATAATGGTTTCTTTGATAATATCTTTGAAGATTTTTTCGACCATTTTTTAAGAATTATTTTTAATAGACTTTCTTTTCATAAATTCTCGATATGCTTGTTTATATTTTTCCTTATTTCTTACATAATGCAAATGTTTTTGAAGTTTCATACATTCTTTACATTTTGCTTTATGACCATCTGAACTTTTTCTTTCCTTGTAAAATAAATCAAGAGGTTTTCGAATAAAACAAGTATTGCAATTTTTTTCCATTTTATATATATTAAAAATGTCTGAAAATAAAACTTCGTTAATGTCCAAAGATGCATCTTCGCTGATGTATTGTGTAAAATGTAAAAAGCAAACCGATACTATGGAAGGTATTGAATTAGTTAAAACAAAAAATAATAGAAATATGTTAAGAGGCAAATGTGTAATTTGTGGAAGTACTAAAACAAAATTTATACCTGGCATATCCCAAGGGCGAGGCGTAGCCAACAAAATCATCAACAAATTTCCTTTTGAAATGCATTTGCCGGGTCATAATTTTACAGGACCGGGAACCAATTTAAAAAAAACGGTTGAATTCAGATCTCACACCAAAATCTTGGAGTAAACCAATTAATAGAGTTGATGAAGCCGCAATGCATCACGATATTTGTTATTTACAAAATCAAGATACTAAATCCAGAAATGAAGTATGTGATAAAAAGATGATACATTCTTTAGATTCCATTTTAAAACCAACATTAAGAGAAAGAATAGATAGAAATATTGTTGAACCTATTATTAAAATGAAAAAAACTTTTGGAATGGGCGGAAAAAAAAAAAGCTACAACTCCGTTGTCGATAAAAAAAACTCCGACTTCGTCCGCTTTACGAGTGATTTAGCAGGAGAACTTCATAAACCGGTTATTAAAAAATTTAAGAAAAGAAGAGTGATAGTTAATGGAATTGATAAAATATGGGCTGCTGATTTAGTTGACATGTCTGCTTATTCTAAGCAAAACAAAGTATTTAAATATATTCTTGCTGTTATTGATGTTTTCTCAAAATATGGTTGGATGATTCCTTTAAAAAATAAAAGCGGACTAACAGTTGCTGAAGGATTTAAAAAGATTGACAAAAAAAGACATCCGGAAAAATTATGGGTTGATAAAGGAAGTGAATTCTATAATAAACATGTTAAGAGTCTTTTCAAAGAAATCTATTCCACAGAGAATGAAGAGAAAAGTTCTGTAGTGGAAAGATGGAACCGAACAATGAAAGAAAAAATGTTTAAATATTTTACGGCGAATGGTACTACGAAATATATAGATGTCTTAGATGATTTAGTAAATGATTATAATAACACCTATCATTCATCAATAAAAATGACACCTGTTGAAGGAAGTAAAAAAGAAAATGAAATAACCGTGTATAGAAATTTATATACAAAGAAACAATTATTGCCAAAACCTAAATTTAAATTAGGAGATAGAGTTAGAATTACAAAGAAGAAAAATTTTTTTGAGAAAGGTTACACACCAAAATGGACAAAAGAAATATTTACAATAGATAAAATTTTATATACATATCCAATTACTTACAAAATAAAAGATTTAGATGATGAAGAAATTATTGGGTCTTTTTATGAAAAGGAATTACAACGAACCAAGTTTTAACGTAACGTAAAGTTGAACGTAACGCGAAGTTCAGCTTTGCTCCGTCGAAGTTGATGTTAAAATTTATTTCTTAAAAATGGCATATGAAAAAGTTCAATTAAATATTTCTGATAATCAGAAAGAAAAAATTCAAAGAGCTATGAAAGAGAATCTTCCTGTTACTATTAGAATTACTGCAGAACCGGGAAATGATGTTTTGGCATTAACACAAAGACAAATAACTAAATTGAAAAATTCATTTAATCAAAATAAAGGAGCTGATATTACTCTAAGCAGAAAACAAATAAAATATAACATGAAAATTGAAGGAGGGTTTCTGGCTGCTCTTGCTAGAATGGCACTCCCATTGTTATCTAAAGTTGTTCCATCAGTAGCAAAAGCCATAGGAATAGGCGGGCTTACAGGTTTAGCAAGTAGTGGTGTTCAAAAATTATTGGGGGACGGTCATAGACCTTCCTATAGAGTTGGAGACGGATTGTATTTACAAAAAGGTGGATGTCTCTGTCAAATTGAAACTGATGGAAAAGGTTTATATTTAGGAACTGTAAAAGGAAGCGGTAATGAGTGTCAAGGAGATGGACTGTATTTAAAACGAGAAGGACAAGTTTATAATGGTGAAGGTTTTTTGAGCGATTTGGTTAAAAGTATTCCGTTTATAAATATGTTGGTGTAACCAAGAATTGTTTTGGTCAAAAAATTTATTATAAAAATGGAAGCTTCAGATTATAGAATGACAAAAATTCTTGATATTCAAAAGTCTTTTGAAAGAACTAAAGAAAACAAAAGAATAACAGTTAAGAAATATTCAAAAGCTTTAAATATAATTGACGGAACTGATGTAACTTTAAAAACTGTAGCCATTGGAATGGGAACAACAGGAGTAATACTTTTATCTACAGTGGTTAACATTCCTGTGGCTATTATTATAGAAGGTCTTTCAATAAGTACAGGTTTATTAAGTATAGTTTTAAGATACATAAATAAAAAATTACAACATAAAGCTGATAAACATCAGAAAATCTTATTTTTATTGGAATCAAAATTAAATACTATTCAAACTTATATTTCTAATGCTCTTGAAGTTGGAAAAATTTCAGATGAAGAATTCAAACTTATTTTAGATGAAGAAAAAAAATTTAGAGAAATGAAAAATGCAATAAAAAATAAGAAAGTAAGTGATCCTGAATTAAATATAGATGATCCATTGAAAAAAATAAAAAAACTGGTTTGATTTTTATTCCATTAAAATGTCTTTTTTAAAAATTGAAGATCCTTCAAAACGTGAAGCTATTGTTAATGAATTTTTACAAACCAAAAAAAATATTCAATTAAGTAACTTAAGCAAAAGAGTAGGAGATATTGAAATGAAAAGAGAATTTTCCAAAGTATTTGCTCCTATCACAGAAAGTACACAAAAAGCAACAGAAGAAACTAAGAAAGAAATACAAAAAATTCCACTTGCTATAGAACAAGGTCAACAATTGAAAATGCCTTCATTACAAGCAATTGCCTCTTCTCCAATACAACAAATTGGTCCGACAGCAGCAACTTATTTCAAGAAATACTTAGGTACAACTAATGCGGATAAAACTTTTGGAATTTATTCTGTAGATGATAAATTTTATATTGGAAATAAAGAAATAAAAGTTGATGATGATGATATTATTATTGGAGAAGATAAATATGAAGGAACACCTGGTTTGTGGGAATTAATAACCAGTAGAGAGCCTCAAATTTTTTTAGATGAAGACAGAAATAATTATGCATGTATTTTATTTTCTACTAATGCCATAAAACAAAATAATGATGCCAATAATCCAAGACCTAAATCTAGTGGAGGACAGAAATACATGAATATCGTAAAACCGATTTGGGAAAATAAACAATTTTATGATGATCAAAGAAGTTTAACTTATTCCGGAACAGAATTTCTTCCGTCAGATCCTGATGCTTTAATACAGAGATTAGCATTATTAATAGCTAGTAAAGAAGCAGGAAATACAGGTGTTGTAAATGAAATTGTAAGTATTATAGATGAGTTATATAGACAAAAAAGTATTAACACTAATGAGTTTAAAAAATTACAGTTAAAAATTGCTATATAAAATCGACGATGTTGGTAATAAATAAAAACAACAAAAGAAAATATGTTTATGGAGGATATAGTAATAAATATTATGGATCAGGTTTTTTTGATTCGATAATTTCAGCTGTTACTAGCAAAGTTGCAAAAGAAGTTGTATCAAATGTTGCAAAGAAAACAGCAACTGACTTAGGACAAAAAACTGTTAATAAATTTATAGTTGATACAGTTTTTAAACCAAAAAAAGTAAATAGTTCAAATGTATCTTCGAACACGAACGGAGTTCTATCTCCGAACTCAAACAAATATTAAATAATTTAATAGGAAGTGGAATTAAATACATTTAAAACTTGAATTTTCTGAGATTCTCAAACTCGGGGGTTTATGGGAGAGTTCATTTTTTTGAAAAAGCTTATGTGTTTTAAAAGGTGGTCTAGAAAGGGACATTGCTGGGGTAAAATTTTAAAAGGTGGGGGTGATTTTTTTTATATATGTTTTTAAGGTGAGTCCATGGTGTCCATAAAATAGCAATTTTATGTATTAATAGGGGTTGAATTTTGTAATATATGTTTTTAATGTTGTGATTTTAAAAAATTTTAAAAGATGGCTCCAAGGCGTCGCAAATCTATACTACTGACGAACACTTTAATGTTTCTTTGGCCAGGGTGTCTGCTGCTTCGTTTCTCTTGATTGCAGTATGGCCAGGGATCCAGCAGAGAACAATTTGATATTCCCTGTTAATTATTGGACAGAGAGTGAAGGCGTCGCGCCAGTTTGTTTAGTGGATTTTCACACTTGGTGTTTTCAAAGCCTGGAGGCAAGGCAGTGAATTCGAGGTGATAATGAACCGCCCAGGTTGGGAATTGAAGATAAGGTTAATCTCATCTTTGTTCTTTTCTTGTCGTTTACATCGCAACCAAATCATTTTCTCCGTCTTGCTAAAAACGATTATGATTTCTACCGTTAATATCAGAAACCTGAACTACACAGCTCTTGCCTACAGCAGGAATGTTAGACCTAATAGAAACATCAACAGACGGCTGAGCTGGGCTGACTACAGGCGAAAAATATGCTACTGAGTATTTAACTACTTTGGAATTTATGTTGATGTACGTTTCAATAAACATAATCTATTATATATTTCAGTAACTTGCAACCTTTGGCATGACTAGGCATAAAGCGCTATATAAGTGTACTTATTATTATTATTATTATGACTAACTGACCAAACTATACACTCTTCAGGCCTTACATTTGGCAAGAAGGTGATAATTGAGATAAGGAAGAGGATGGCTATAATTAAAAGCTGTTTACTTCAAACATGTATTAAAAAAAAATAACAATGTTTATTGCTATGTAACATCTGTATTTTTTGCATGTTTGTTTCGTAATACTATAAAGTACCGTGTATGTCATAAAAAGTTACCGTATCAAGCGTTCAGTTTGGTGCGAAATGTTCTGGTGTGCATGAGTTCTGAAGCAAGACTGTAGTTTATTACTTTTATTATATTAAGGGGGCGGGGGGGGGGGGGAATCACATGATCGTTTATTCTGGGCAATGCCCGGTAGGACAGCTAGTGAGACATATTCCAAAACTGAACGTCATATGTAAAGTTAACAGGCTCTAACACTGTGCCTGAAATAAATCGAACTGTTAACTTAAACAATAGAAACTAACAAAATTATTGTGAATTAATGTTCTTACTCTTCACTTTCGTGGCGGAAGATAAGGTGGGAACCAGTGGCCAGCTTCGTAGGATACCCGAAACGAGTGGACGTGTAACTATAGTCATTAACATACTCCACCTTATGCCAGAAATAGGTCACCTCTCCATCATACACATCAGCAGACATAACCGTGATAAAGTAATTCACTTCTGTTACTGACGCTGTGGCAGGCACGGAGTTAAAATAGAAGATTTTACCCTCGTGAGTCTTGAAACCTAAAGAGATGGAAGAGCTATTGAGTTATGTGGCAACCTCACGGTGTGGTTTATTGAAGAAATACTTCATTATCTACTGAGCCAGTCTTTTAGCACAGTCATATATGTTTGGGTCTTTATTTTAGTAGGTTCGCGCTGCTATTGTCATTTACACCTCACTTTTCTTCTTTTCATTATTTTTTTGTTTGTTCCTGTTTCTGTGTGTTTGTGTCGTACTCGTAGGATTAATTTTTAGAATTTTGCCCGGGCCTTGTTCGGCCTGCTCTTCTCGTCTTGTGACACTTTTCCATCACATAGGAATTTTGGGAATTTCCCTTCCTGTAACATGGCTCAATGCTGTCAAGGTGGTAGTCAAAAAATATTTATTTCTCAACAACGGGGTGATATTTTTCTCCGAAACTTTCAGGACTTCTCAAACACATAATAATTCTTCTTCTGGTAAACTCTCCTAACTATTCATTGCTGTGTGTTTCCATGTATTCATAATTATCCCAGATGAAGCCACTGGGGTTAGGTCTAGGCTGATTTGGTTTAGGTCGAGGCCTTTCGGCCTGGGTTTCATCGTCACTGACGTCACCTTCCGATTCTGACCCCGTTCTGCTACTCGAATTATCATCAGAGAAGTCTCTCATGCGCCTATCTATGCCTTCCACACCATTATTTCTTCCTAAATCGAAACTTGCCCATGAATCATGCAAGTTTTCGAAAAAACGACCAATCGTTTGACGCGTTCATTTTTGCCTCTCACGGCTGTCAGTGACGGGACACCATCACAAAAACACGCAAAAGTACCGATAAACACTTCCTAATACAGAACAAAGTAGTCCAAAAGAGGAAGCCAAGAAGGGAGGCTACTACAACAATGTTTATGTTCGCTAGGTATGCACTCGCTGATCGGCGGGATGTGACGCGAGGACAAGTGCGTGGTACTTGCCGATCGGCGGGATGTGATGGAAAAGTATCTTTAACGTGCACAATGTGCAGACGTACTCTCCGAGCTTTTCGTCCTTATCCGAGAAGACTAGGTGCTCGATCCTATCTGCCATAGGATCAGGGACAGGAATTTGCGCCCCTCCCCCCCCCCCCCCCGAAAAAACCCCCAACATGCCTGCAGCGATCGGTTATCGAACCCGCTACCTTCGGCACAAGAGGCGAGCACTTTACCTCTAGACCACCGTGTCCCTGGCACATCTAGGCCCTCAACGATGACTTTTGTCATGCTCAGACCTGTAGCATGCACAAGTCACCTTTTTGGATTGTACAGAAAATAGACGCCGTGGACGGTCTAACCGTACTAAACTCTATAATACATAATCATGACGCATCTGCCTCATTCACCGTAAAGCATTTAAACGACTGAACTGCAGAATGTGAGGAAAATGGTGCTTGCCACCAATAATTTTTTTTCTTTTTGTATTTGTGTTGTATTTGTATACTTCTTTAATCCCATTTGGGAAATTTGCCTTTGTGTCATCGGAGCCCAGTTATAACTGGAGCAGGCACGTCGTCGCCACGGTGTTCGGTGGTTTTTTAATTTTTTTTTTTTAAAGGGGGGGTGAGGGAGGTGAGTGGTAAAGATGAATTTTATTTAATTTTGCCCTGACAGCGGCCTGTTCGGCCTGCTCTTTACGATTTCTAACTGCCAAGATAGCTTTCAAGTGCACAAAGGGGCACACGAGCCCTCCGAATTTTTTTGCCCTTACCCGAGAAGACTAGGTACTCGATCCTACACCCCCCCCCCCCCCTCATAGAATCAGGGACACGAAAATGTGAGAAAACTCCCAAACTTCCAACATGCCTCACCGGCTGGGTTTTGAACCCGGTACCCTTGGCATCACAGGCGAGCACCTTCCCTCTAGACCACCTTATCCCCTTTTCATGGCCTATGCAAAGATGGCAAATTTTGAAAAATATCTTTTCATTTAAAACCTAGCTGAGGTCCCCGCGTTGCCCGGGTTGGAGTTTGAGTTAGAGTTTTAAGGCTCGTCAGCACGATAACGATATTTGGGTGCACGCTCTTTATTTATGTTTTGTATTCAGAGATTCTAATGTCACAATGGAATTACATAATTTCGTAATTATAATTGTATCACATTGGTAAAATTCTCAAAACTTGTTCTGTATGGATCTGAAAAAAGATTTGTAAAAGTAGGCTACAAACGTTTTTAATAAAGTTGTATGTCTTAGCCTGTCCCCGAAAGGGCAGGATGCATTGCGGGTCCACGTCAGAAAATAATTCTTTAATGGATCTGCAGGCATAGTGCCTTCTTCGGATATGCATGAAGTCCACATATTTAGACACAATATGTTTTATTGATAGCTGGCAATTGCATGCCGCACATTCGGGAGGTGGCGGTGGGGGTGGGGGGGGGGGGTGGGGGTGGGGTGGGGGTGGGGTGGGGTGGGGGGGGTGGATATCTGCTTCATTAAATGGAGATGGCTGGGGGTGGGGGTGGGGTGGGGTGGGGTGGGGGGGTGGATATCTGCTTCATTAAATGGAGATGGCTGGGGGTGGGGGTGGGGGTGGGGTGGGGTGGGGGGGGGGGTGGATATCTGCTTCATTAAATGGAGATGGCAGGAAAGATGGGATGAACAAATACGAAATAAATTACACTTTATCTAAGATCAACTGTATGTTTCCCGAGATAAAATTGAGAGGTGCCGGCGCAAAGATCATATCACCAGTTTTGTCAATTTTACAGGAGAGGGATTTGAAACTGAAAATTTGACATGAAGTATCAAATGTCTGTTACGACCTTTAAATCGTCATCCATAATTACGTCAATTAATCAATAATGGAATTCCTATCACGTCAACACGTAGAACTTACCAAGGCGAAGCAGAACATGAAAAAAAACAACACTGGAAATATGTAACAGCTGAGGTTGTTCTAGCACGTTATAGTAGGGGGGAGTTAGTTGATCTAACTACAACCCTTTAGAAAACGAAACTATTACAGCTGTAAAATAAATAAACACGAGATCCGACGATAGTCCTGAATCGATAAGACTGTAAAAATAAACTCCATCGTAATAACTTTGGACTGTCAAACTTGGCAGAGTTCAAAAACTCTAATGACCGATGGTCAGTTTGGAGCACAAACTCCTTTCCATGCAAATACAAAGTAAACTTTTTTACAGCCCAAACAATAGCTAAACATTCGCGCTCTGAGACCGAATATTTTGTTTCACGAGGCAATAGCTTACGACTAGCATATGCCACAGGGTACAACTTTCCCTCATGTTCCTGCATAAGACTAGCGCCTAATCCGCGATCTGATGCATCAGTTGCTAAGACAAACTCTTTGGAAAAATCTGGCAAACATAACACGGGTTTGGAGATAATGACATTCTTCAAAGAGGTGTACGCTTTCTCCTGCGTTTCATCCCACTGAACTATATTGGGCTGACCCTTTCTAAGTAAATCAGACAATGGTGATGCAATCGCTGAAAAGTTAGGAATAAATTCATGGTAATATCCCACTAATCCTAAGAATGCTTTCACTTCCTTCTTAGTGGTGGGTCTGGGTGCGTCTCGTACCTTACATACATTCTCTTCTAACAGGCCAATCATACCTTCTCCCACTAAGTGTCCAACAAAGTCTACTTCAGACGTTCCAATCAGACACTTCGATGGTCTTGCAGTTAATCCAGCTTGGTCCATCCTCTGCAGTAAGTCCTTGAGAGTCTTCACATGCTCGTCGAATGTCTCTGTATGAATCAGCAGGTCGTCCACATATGCTGTCACATTGTTCATTCCACGGATCAATGGCTTTGCGATCCTGTTCAGCGTGGCTCCTGAGTTCATCATCCCAAAAGGCATCCGAATGAATTCATAGTGTTCGCCCATGGTGACGAACGCCGTCTTGGGAATGTCTTGCTCTCGAACTTTCACTTGCCAGTATCCCTTGCTCAGGTCAATCCGAGAGAATAATTTTCCTCTCGAGAGACTCTGAAACACTTCTGATGGCGCTGCTGTCGGATGAGGGTCGAATACTGTGATCTTGTTTAACCTCCTGTAGTCGATGCAGACTCGGTTGGATCCGTCCTTCTTCTTGACGACAACAATAGGTGAAGCATAAGCTGATGAGCTCCTTCGAATGATGCCCAGCCGTTCCATGGTGCTAAGCTCCTCCTTCAATGAGTCGCGCATAGCGTAGGGCACCGGGTATGGTCGTTGACGAACTGGTACCTCTGTCGTCAGGTCGATGCGATGTTCACCCAACTGGCAGCATCCAGGAAGATTAGTGAAGACGTGCTGGTAATTCTTCACCACATTGCAGAGTTCTTGACGTTGTTCCGATGTCAGTTGCGTTCCATACTGGACATCTCTGTAGCTTTCCTTCTGGTCCCAGCTTCCTAGGTCGGCAAGGTCCTCCGTCGTTCCACCGTTGTCGCCTTCCAGGTCGCAGTCCTCGATGACTGTCATGCTAGCTGACTCCACGGGTTGACTCTTGTCTATCAGGTCGTCCTCCGCCAGTACAGTCTCAGCACTATCACCGCCGCCGTCCTTTATGGCGTTGACATGTTCAGGCGTGGTATCTCTCCTACTGTTGTCCATCCCACACATCTGTCACAACAGGTCTCGGTTCCATTGCCACTGCTGCTGCTTTTGACGTCCTTGGAATGTATCTCTTGAGGAGGTTGGCGTGCAAGGTCTTTTCTTTTGCACCCATCTTGACTCTATAGTCGTTAACACCGACAACTGAGACTACCTTATATGGTCCCTTCCATTGGACTAGGAGCTTGTTAGTGTTCGTCGGCAGTAGCACCAACACTTCATCTCCGGGGCGGAACTTCCTCTCTCGCGCCTTCCGGTAGTAGTAGTTCTTCTGTCTACCTTGAGCCTTGGAGAGTTCTTCCGTCGCTAGCTTCCATGTGTCCTCCAGCCTCTCACGTAGTTCCATGACGTACTGGTAACTGGTCTTCGTTTCCGGCTCCTCTACGTAATTGGTCCATAGTTGTCGTAAGATGTGCATGGGTCCTCTCACAGTTCTCCCATACAGCAACTCGAATGGGGCAAACTTGGTCGACTCTTGGGGAACTTCACGATATGCGAAGAGCAGCGGGTTGATGTATCTGTGCCACTGCTTGGGTTGCTCTGCGCACAGTCGTCTCAATGTTTTCTTCAGTGTGCCGTTGAATCGCTCCACCAACCCGTTGCACATAGGGTGGTAGATTGTAGTGGTCGACTGTCGAATTCCCAGTAGTCTATTCGTTTCCTTCATGACATCTGACATAAACTGGATCCCTTGGTCCGACAAGATCTCTTCGGGCACACCCAAACGGCTGTAGATGTTCACTAAGGCTCCTGCTACCGTTTCTGCGTCGATCTTCTTCAAGGGTGTGGCTTCGGGGTAACGAGTAGCGTAGTCTATGTACACTAGGATATACCGATGTCCACCTTCACTTGGGGGGTCGATAGGTCCTACTAAGTCCACGGCCACTCGCCTAAATGGTACGTCCACTACTGGCATACTCTGCAGGTGCACCTTTGGGGTCGCTCCTTTGTTCACCGTCCTCTGGCATATATCGCATGAGCGGCAGTATCTCGCGACGTCACCTTCAATTCCAGGCCAATAAAAATTGCTCATAACTCTGTCTTTGGTTTTCTTCACGCCGAGGTGTCCTCCGACGATCGAGTCGTGGGCTACACTCAGTACATACTCTCTCAGTTTCTCGGGTAGTACCACTTGCCTTATAACCGTCGCCTGTCTCAGGTCCTTGTAGATCCGGTACAGTACTCCTCCATGTTTCTCAAAATGAACAGATTTATTGCCTCTATTAGTTGGGATCTTCTTCTGCTCTAACTTCCTAATGACTTCGTCTTCTTCTTGGAGTCGGATAAGTTCCTCTCTATCCACTCCCGCGTGCCGTTCTGCCCTCGGCACCTTCAGCGACGTAGACCGGTCCTTCCTCTTCTCCTGGGCCCTCGTGGTCACCGCTCCTACCATCACCTCAGTATCAGGGTCGTACGGATCCTTCGCTCCGTCCACGTTCCCGACTACTAGGTCGCAGATGGTCTCCGGGAGACACAGCGCCGTCACTTTGCCCTTCAGGTAAGGCGTCTTCACGTCGATAACGGCTTCCTCCGCCGCTAGCAAGGAGTTATCGATCCTCACGATAAGTTTCTTCCCACCGGTGAGCTGTCCGTCGTCCACCAGTGCTCCCCGCACCATTACACCTTCACAGCCGGTATCTCTTAGGACATCTACCGCTCGATTTCCAATCAAGCCCTTCATCACTGGTAACTTCAGCTTCTCCACGGTCCTTCCGTCACTGCATCCTCCGCACGTAACAGGCACCGCTAACTGTAGCTTCCCGTCCTTCATTACCGCTTGAACGTTGATGCTGGTGTCAGCCGTCGTCACATCTTGTCTTGACGACTCGTCCGCCGCTATAACTACGGCCGCCGCCGCCTTGTTCGGCTTGCCTCGTCCCATATCCTTCTGGGCTGGACACATCCTCCGAACGTGGCCTGGCTTTCCACAAAGGTAACATTTCAACTCACCTTTGTCGTTTAACTTTGCACGACACTCCGTCGCCTTGTGTCCCGGCCTCTGGCACCTATGGCAGACCTGTGGGCTTCTGTCTCCGTTGGGCCTCTGTCGCACTGGCCGGCTCTGCAGTCTGGTGCTCCCACTGAGCGTCCGGTTCCTCGCTACCAGGTGCGCCTCTGCTGAATCTGCGATGTCCTGTAGCGTCTTTGGTTTCCTCTCCCTCACATGGGTTGCAAGGTCTCCTGGGCAGGCATCCATGAATTGCTCTCTGACGAACAGATCTCTCACTCCTTCGTAGGTCTCCTCCGTCTTCGACAGCTTTATCCACCTCTCTAGATAGGTCTTGATCCTGGTCAAAAACATCCCAACATCTTCTCCATCTTCAGGCTTACCTTGTCTGAACATGAGTCTGTATCCGTCCTCTGACAGGTTGTACCTCTTCTGCAACGCTTCCTTGACCTTGTCGTAGTCCTTGGCTTCGTCGATCGGTAGTCTGCAGAAGCACTCCAAAGCTCTCCCGGTCAGCAGGGCAGACAATGATGTCGTCCAGGTGGATCTGGGCCATTCAGCTGTCTCAGCAAACCTCTCAAACCGCAGCAACCAGCTATCCAGATCGTCCTTCTTGTCCTGAAATGCAGGTAGCTTGGGTCTCTTAGAACTGGCGTGGTCGCTGGTCCCCTGCGTCGACTCGCCTCCACGCTGATGGCGGATCCTCTCCATCTCCAGCTCGTGGTTCATCTCCTTCTCCCGAGCCTCTATCTTCCGTTGCTCCATGCGCTCTTGCCTCTCTCTTTCCTCCCTTAGGCCTTCACGGATGTAGTTCTGTCTCTCCTTCCCAGTGAGCTCCAAGGCGTCTGCTTCCTGGCTAAGCCTTCCAATAGCCTCTGACATGTTGTAGATAGCTTGTCGATGATATTCTACCATAAACTATGTAAATAAATCTAGTAATTTTGATCTGGTCCGCTCGAATATGGTCGGATCCCGGACGAGCCCCCAATATGTAACAGCTGAGGTTGTTCTAGCACGTTATAATAGGGGGGAGTTAGTTGATCTAACTACAACCCTTTAGAAAACGAAACTATTACAGCTGTAAAATAAATAAACACGAGATCCGACGATAGATTAAATAATACTAAAGTTTAATAACTGTATAGTGAACAATAAATTACTAGGAAGACACCAGCGAAACTAAATATCTACGCCACACAAAAGGAAACTCACTTACTCACCGCCCAACCACTCACACAGGTCTATATATATAAACATTTCAATAGAAAGTTCCCGAAATAAACGTTACCTTTGCCCTCGCACAAACTAACCAATCACGCATCAATACGTCATCAGGTTACATCACCCAAGGCCAAATCTGGCGTAAACATTCGTTTCCACCACGTTATCGAATATTCGGGAACATACTAATATTTACTGAACGAGTCAAAACACCTGACAACAAGCGAGCGGGGAAAAAAACTACTCACTAGAAAAGAAGGTCAGGTCACGGAGTACAGCACACTCTGACGGTAGTCAACAATAAAATGAAAAAAGTAGTGGACACATGCTCCGCCACCAGCACAACAACAAAACCGGGGGAGGGCAAGGGGTAGCCCGCAGGTGCTACAAAATGTTTATATTAGTTTCAGTTCTGGGTGATTTTAATGGATCTGCTTCGATTTAGGTTTAGTTTCTTTTCGTTTATGTGTTTGTTTGAGCCACAGACTAATAAATTAACCAGACTGGAAACACGAACTTCGGGCTGTGCCGTTTTTACGGAATTTCCCGAGCGGCGTTCGTATAACCAACATGGTCGCGGCTCGGGAAATTCCGATTCTATTTCTAACTGCAGTAGAAATTTCTTTTTATTTGTCAAGATTGGTTGTATTAATTTCTTGGTGCGAAACCAAACTTCCGCGTTCAGTAGGCACGTCAAAATGGTGTCATTCAAAATTGTAGCTATGCTGAAGCATCGGTCGTTACCGTAAACCAATAATGGCGGATGGTTCATGACCTTTCGCTGTTTTGTGACGTCACCCAATGGGATCATCCAGTCTGGGTATTTTATTAGTCTGTGGTTTGAGCTAAGTCTTATTGCACCCCATTTGGGCGTTATCATAGTAAGTCTGGTCAGACAAATCAGCTTCTGGCAGACAAGAAGTGCACACCATCATCTATATTAATAGAAGTGAAACTTTACGACAGTTGCAGCGCGCCTTTCGCTACTCCTCTGTTAATGCTGATTCGGTGGCCCTCAGATTTTATACAGTGCTTAGTATAGACTGTCATCGTGTCGCCGGCATAGAAAATACAAAAAAAAAGTTAATCACTCTCAGAACGTTTGTATTAGTTTCTAGGTTGCGACACATTGGCGTTCGGTCTATTTTTTCGGCATTCCGGTATCTGTATCACACTCACAAAACAACTTCCGGTTAGGACTGGTTTGAATGATGAAATTGAATCAGACTATCAATTATGAAAAACTTTTTGTGTTCTCAATGTGCCTAGACTAGGAAAAATAAAGGGTCTGGAATTGGGAGATTGACGCTGCAGGGCCAAAAGTACAGGTTTGTGTTTTCAATATGCCTAGGAAAATATTATAATATTTCTTTTCCATTAACACATGACCTTATCACTTCCTGCGATGGGTTCACTAACTAACAAACTAACCCGTGCGCAAATCATAGTCATTTGACGGACCCTGACGGGATGCGCAGGACGTCAACGCGCAAAGGGAGAGCAGTAAAACGTATCTAAAAACAAACAAACAAACAAAAATATAATAAAGCTAAAGGAACAGGCAAAATGAAGCAGGTCCATAATAATCACCCAGAACAGAAACTAATAAATCGATTTATCAGGTGCAGGGCCGGGAACTCAGCTAGTTTCCTACATTTTCTTAGTAAATCCAGGAAAACCCTATCATACTAAACCCAGTCAGACAAGGCCAGCTGCTGGCAGACAAGAAGTGCACGACATAATTTCCTATATTTTCTGAGAAAATCCGGGAAAACACCATCATACTAAGCCCGGTCGGACACAGTCGTTTTCTGCCGCCATTTCTTTGGTGATTTGGTCTATTTCTCTGGCAGCATCTGACTACGTCTGACCAGGCTCAGTATGATACCTGCCTCAAGCACTAAATCAGTTTCCATCACAGACTAATAAATTAACCAGACTGGAAACACGAGCTTCGGGCTGTGTCGTTTTTTTTACGGAATTTCCCGAGCGGCGGTCGTATAACCAACATGGCCGCCGCTCGGGAAATTCCGATTCTAGTCCTATCTGCAGTAGAAATTTCTTTTTATTTGTCAAGACTAGATGAAGTTCCCGGCATTACCGGGATAAACCTGTGAACCCACCGCCCCCCCCCCTCTCTCTTTTTGGTCTAGAAAACTTCCCATAATTATTTTACAGTCTTACTACAGATTTCATGCACACCAGAGCGCATTCATTTCTGGTAGGGAAATTGACCGCACCGAACTGAACATTATTAATACATCGTTTCCGGTGCAGTGAGCTTACTACAGGGAGCCAAAACAAAGACCATTGTATATTATTTTTTTACCAAAAATACCTGAAACTTGAATCAACATAATCGGTCAATACAAAAGCGATTGGACTGGATTCGTTGACACTTAGGAAAATTAATTTTATAATTGTTGAAACTGTCATTTAGGCTGTGGCGTCGAGCAAAAAAAGGGTCAAAATTGCACCACAATGAATTAGTCCAAATAAGATTGGTTGTACATGTATTAATTTCTTGGTGCGGAACCAAACTCCCGCGTTCAGTAAGCGCTTCAAAATGGTATCATTCAAAATTGTAGCTATACTGAAGCGTCGGTAGCTACCGTAAACCTATAATTATAATGGCGGATGGTTCATGACCTGTCGCTGTTTCGTGACGTCACACAATGGGATCATCCAGTCTGGGTATTTTATTAAAGTCAAAATTGGGCAAAAAGAAAAGCTTGTATGTTGCAAAACCCCGCGTGTCTTTAGTTTGCTTTGTATTGTTTGGTTTTATTTCTCACGCGGGGCTTTGCAACATACAACCTTTTCTTTTTGCCCAATTTTGACTTTTCTTATAGCCCTGCTGCGACCCCACAGTTTTTCTGTGGTTTTTATGATATTGGGTATTTTATTAGTCTGTGGTTTCCATCGAGGCGAAGGTGTCATGAAATGGCAGTAATTTGAGCCATGGGTTTGTACAGAAATTCCCTGTTCTGTTCTGTTCTGTTCTGTGAACGATAAGAATCACAAAGGTTCTCTTGAAATTCCGACTTTCCATCATTTCTACCAAAATGTTGATTGTTCATATTGTCTAGTATTGACTACTAGATGACCTACCGGGCATTGCCCGGAATAAACAATCATGTGCCCACCATAGATAAATAATAATACATAGATGGGACATAGACACTTCGGGCTGTGTCGGTTTCTCCGGAAATTTCCGAGAATGCGCCATCTTTGTATGACTGTAGATCCCGAATTTCAGTGTTCCCAGATTGAGCGGGAAACCGCGGCATTGGGCTGGTTTTGTTCGTGATTTGCGGGTGTTTTTTTCCGTTTGCGGGTTTGCTAGTTTTTGGGCTGGTTTTGGAAGAGCCGTTAAGCTGGAGAGGATATTACAGTTTTGTTTGAAAAAATCATGAAACCATTATTTGGGGACAGTCTCTGTGCACAGAGTGATAAAATTCTGGCCTTTGCTAGGCTTGCCTCTTGGTTTCAGCCACAGACTAGGGATAAACCAGACGAAACATCGTTCTAGCGGGAACTCTACTGCGGGTCAAATTCGTCTACTGCTAGCCTTCCGCCATCTTGGAAACACTGTAGGCTAGTCTATGGCATAGGCGATCTACGAGTTTGCCTACGGCATGCAGTGTTTGGACATCGTGTTTTTATGCATCTTTTGCATAAACTAAAAATGTTAATTACTATGATGATGGACATGAACTCCCGTAGTAAACTAATAGTAGAAGAAGAATTGGGGGGAATAAGAAGAAGAGAAGGGAGAAGAAGAAGCAGCAGAAAAGATGAAGTCTGTCGAGACAAAGTGCAGTTTACTGTTACAAGAGAAGGAAGAAAATGTTACTACACAACACACAGCAGAAGTAACCACATAAAGCTTGATGAGAAATGGCAGATTTAAAGATGAACGAAAAAAAAGGCCAAGATGATGACAGCATACACAAAATATTTTCAGTTGGCGGGTTTGGGCTGGAAAAAATTGTCAGTTTGGCGGTTTTTGGGCTAGTTTTTTTTGTAACATTGGCGGGTTTTAAAAAAAAATCTAGGAACACCGATCCCGATGATTGTTTACGTGATGGCGACAAGAGGAGCTCGTTATTGCTCTTATATTAATTGTAGCTCTAACTCCAAGACTTCCACTGATCCTAGAACTGGAGCAAGCCTGAAATTCCATAACTATCCAAATCCAGAAAAAGACAGAGAGAGGTAAGTAGCCTATGTTATTTTTCTAGTGCGATTGAACACTTTCTGATACTGTCACTATCAGTGTTAGCAACCACAGTGATCGGTGACTTTTTTTTTTTGACTCGATTGTGGTTACAAGAGAATTTGAAACACAATTCAGTGCATTTGGGATGTTTGGTTTTATTCCCAAACGTAAATGTCACGTTTGCAAGGATTTAAAGATTATCAATATCAGTTTAAACAGAGCTGGTATCCATGAGTGTTTGACTAGGACCTAGGACTAGCAGTGTTTCCAAGATGGCGGAAGGCTAGAAGTAGACGAAATTTGAGGTCACGCTAGAACGATGTTTCGTGACGTCACACAATGGGAATGTCCCGTCTGGTTTATCCCTAGTCTGTGGTGCCCACCCCCTCTCTCTCTAATAATAAAAGTAATAAACTACAGTCTTGTTTCAGAACTCATGCGCACCAGAACACTACGCACCAAACTGAATGCTTGATACGGTTACTTTTTATGACATGCACGGTACTATATATTGCGAAACAAACATGCAAAAATACAGTTTGGTAGTCGCCATCGAATATCGGACACAAGCAAAAGCTTTTTTTTTTCTATACCTGTTATTGGTACACGCGAGGGGAAGGTAACAGAGGAACTGAGCGAGAGAAGGAGACGTTTGTGGATCAAGGTCATGAACAAAAAAAGCAATTCCGACTCCATGGTTCGGAAAAATCCACTTACTTTGAACTGATCAAATGTGTAGGCACTGCGTTTTGGCACTAAAGAATGACAAATGTTAGGATATGTTATGTTTGGTAGCTCGGTCAGTTATTAGCCAGCCATCTATCTATTGCCAGCGTGTGCAGCTCAACGCCTTCTATGCTTTGTAATGTTTGGTCATACCCTTTTTGCCTTTTTTTCGCACCAGGATTCAGCGAGTCTCCAATAAACGACGCTATATTCCTTGATTTTGGAGTACGCGTAAAATGGCTGCCGGGTCAAAGTTCAATTTCAAAGGCGTTCATGTAGCCTATTTGGTGACACTGACGACGCGCCTCAGCTCTTCCGGCGAGTTAGGAATCAATGGTTTTCACATCACGCCTGTTTTACGGTTGTGGAGCTGTGTGACCTGAACTCAGATCCTATCTGTGAATTCTATCCCTAATCCTGATCGTGATCACTAAAGTCTGGGCCTGTTGTCCATCATAGCCTGATGAATCAGGCTTGACCAGATGTTCGGCTTGACGAGATGTTCGGCTTGACCAGATGTTCGGCTTGATTCAAACTTAAGTCTCAATTCGGCTTGGCTTGGAGTTTGAATTTGAGTTTTGGCAGTCTATTTGGGTGGGCCTACTTTATTTATGTTTCGTAAAAGAGCTTCGTCAATTTAAATTTCAGAAGTGGAGTTAAATTTTGTAAATATTACATTACAGTCTGGTAAATTTCTCAAAAGTTCTTTTAAGTGGATCTGATAAAAAAAGTTTATACATTTAATGAGTACAAAAGTATTAAAATCAAGTCGTAGATCTTAGCCTTTTCAGGAAAAACAAGGTGCGCTGTGTGTCCGCACCAGAAAATAATTCTTTCATGGATCTGTGGGCATGATGCCTTCCTCTGATATGCATGAAATCTACACATTCAGTCAAAATTTTTTATTGACTGTTTAGTTGGCTACTGCATTCGGCTTGGCGAGGCAATGAACCAACCAAAGCTGCTGTACCCCCCCAAAAAAAAAAAAAGTTCATTTATATAGCGCATATCCAGAGATGCTCTAGAATCTAGATCTAGATCTAGTCTATGCGCTTTATACAAAACATGCAAAAACAGAAGAAATCTCATTCCTAACAACTGACCACACACACTCTCTCTCTCCTTCACACACATACACACACACACAAACACGCAGACTATACATCAAAGTGTTTTCTAAAGAGATAGATCTAGATCTAGATCTAGGTCTTCATTTCAGATCTAACAAGTGCCTCGCTTTCTATGTTTCGAATATTTGGTGGTAAGGAGTTCCATACAGCTGGTGCACACACAGAAAACGCTCTCTCTCCAATTGTTTTTTTGTTTTAGCAAATTTAGATTCTAGACTATTCGTTTTTTATCAGGAGATCTTAATGCTCTGGATGGTTTATATGGATGAATATAGTTTATAAGATAAAGAGAAGCATTGTTGTACTGACATTTGTGGCATAACACTGCAATTTTAAAACGCTGTGGCTATTCTTACGGCAGCCTACCAACTGTTAGTCCATTGTCAGATTGATATGTAACGACATGAGGGTCTAGTCAGTTTGTATCATCGAGGCCGTAGGCCGATGTTCGTCTGGGCAGTAGTCAGATTGACATATCAGGGTGAGCCGCCGGGGTAGCTATGTATTGTTTTCACTCGTTAACTCTAAGAAGGACTTCCGAATGCATTCTATAGTCCGAGTGAAAACAATACATAGCTACCCCGGCGGCTCACCCTGATATGTCAGTCTGACTACTGCCCAGAAGAACATCGGCCTACGGCCTCGATGATACAAACTGACTAGACCCTCACGTCGTTACATATCAATCTGACAATGGACTAATATAGCCTAGGTAAGTTGGTAGGCTGCTGTAAGAATAGCCGCAGCGATTTTAAAATCTATCCTTGCCTTTACAGGGAGCCAATGAAGACTAATAAGCAAAGGTGTAACATGCTCTCTTCTACTGCTAAAGGATAATAATATAAAATGAAATCACTTACAGAATAAGCCATGATCACTGGCCAGGTGCAAAAGTATAAAGATGCACACGCTAGTAGAGTACGCCTTTCCCATGACTGGTGGTTCTCTCCACCTTTGTCTGCAAGTCAACAGAGAAACGGGTGATATTAGCGGAAGTCATTACGTCACAGTTTTACATGACAACGTAAGTTCTTTTGTGAGCTAGGATGGGGAATTCCCCAATTTGCACAACTAATAGCGCACCACCAATACAGCTTTTTTGGCTGAATCAGCCTATCTTATCTTATCTTACCTTATCTTATACTACATGACCTACCGGGCATTGCCCAGAATAAACAATCATCTGATTCTCCCCCTCCCCCTCTCTCTCTCTAGTATAATAAAAGTAATAAACTGCAGTCTTACTTCAGAACTCATGCGCATCACAACATTACGCACCAAACTGAACGCTTGGTACGGTTACTTTTTATGACAAGCGCGGTACTATATATTACGAAAAAAACAGGCAAATATACAGATGTTACATAGCAATAAACATTGTTATTTTTTTTTAAATACATGCTTGAAGTCAACAACTTTTAATTATAGCCATCATCTTTCTTATCTCAATTGCCACCTTCCTGCCAAATTTAAGGCCTGAAGAGTTTATAGTTTGGTCAGTTAGTCATGCCAAAGGTTGCAAGTTACTGAAATATATTATTCGAAGTGGTTATTTTCAAGGCATGCCTTGGAACTAACGCCAGCGTTATTTTCAAGGCATGTTTCATTGACCAATCAGAAGCTGTTTCAGTATTTCTAAACGTGGAGCCTTAGACTGTGCATTGTCAGACTGATATGTAACGACGTGAGGGTCTAGTCAGTTTGTATCATCGAGACCGTTGGCCGATGTTCGTCTGGGTAGTAGTCAGATTGACATATCAGGGAAAGCCGCCGGGGTAGCTATGTATTGTTTATTGGACTCAAGGTATGCCTTGGAACTAACGCCAGCGTTATTTTCAAGGCTTGTTTCATTGACCAATCAGAAGCTGTTAAGGTATGCCTTGAAAATAACGCTAGAGTTAGTTTCAAGGTATGCCTTGTAAATAACGCCTTGCTATATTATTACTTTGGTATTACTTTGGTGTAGAACCAGCCTCCTCGCACTCGGGACACACCCATACGTGCTCAGCTCTCCGCGCCATCATGTCGGACAAGGTCTTCTCACTAACAACTCCAGTAAGATGTTGATTGAACAGTCGTCTGGCAGTACCACACAACCGGCTCTTGACTCCACAGCCTCTCTGATGCCCAAACAGTTTTATACGTTCGATGGTGTCCCCGACTTCTTGTGATGCTGTTTCTCTCAAAGCTGCGAGAATTTCATTTTCCCCGAGACTAAGAGAGCCGTGCATTGGGGCCTCACCAGCAAGCTTATCCGCTCTCTCATTTCCAGATACTCCAGCGTGTCCAGGGGAGAAAATCCAAGTCAGCCTTTTCAGTTTACTGTCGTGCAGATACTGCACCCATTCAGGTTTGAGGTATCCTGTCTCTATTTTCCTGAGCATGCTCTGGGAATCTGTCACAATGGCGGCACATGTGTGGGTGCTCCTCTGTAACCATGCAAGTACGTTTTCAGCGGCTACCTCCTCCATTTTCATACTAGATTTTGTGACTTTATATGCAGCCCCATCTTCTGTCACTGTCCTGCCATCAACGCTGACCGTGTAACCCCATCCAGATCTTTCTCCTCTGGTGACTGATCCATCTGCATACACCACCGCATCTCCTGCCCTGCTGTTCTCGTGCACCTTGTAACGGTATCTGGTATGCAGGCTCTGCCAGATGAACGGCTTTACTTCCTTGCGACAATCAACCGTGAATGATATTTTCAACTGAAATATATAATA